>CM064908.1:672624-1872624 GCA_032727855.1 Quercus ilex subsp. ballota | reverse complement strand
AAATTTAAAGCAAACTTTGCGGTGGAGTGGGCAGCTGAGTTACACGTCCTCTTAACCCAGTTGAAAGAGGAGACTTGGAAATCCTCAGATAAGGCTAAAATATCGGTGATGGCAGCACAGATGGACCAATCTGGGGGGGCTCTTTTAGAGGTGAGAGAGTCAAGTACTCCTTTTGCATCGCCTTCAAAGATTATATACGGAACCAAGACTCTGTTTTAGCAAGCTTGACAGCCCATAAGAGTGCTTCGGCTTCAGCTTGGATAGGGGACAGGTTCTTTGAGATTCTGGCCCAAGCCTTGATAGGAACCCCGTTGTGATCTCTAGCGAGGACAGCAAGAGAGACTTTGGATGATGAAAGAGCTGCAACAGTGTTGATTTTAATCCAGCCTAGTGGTGGAGGAGCCCAAGAGAGACCGGGGAAGGGGTGGGGGTTTGGGACAGAATTTGGGCTTTGGGCTTATTGTTATTCAATTAATCCGATCATCAGAGAGCCTATGCTTTAATTCACACACAGAGGAATGCTTTGTTCTGTTTTGTTTCACCCACCCCCCCCCCCCCCCTCCCCCCCCCCCCCCCCCCCCCCCCAAATCTTAATTTTAATGAGAATTCTAAACTAATATAATATACAAAATGCGATGAACGATTCAATTTTTTTTTTTGAGAATCATGAACGATTCAATCTGATGAGTATATATAAACCGTTATGATGATTTCTTTACATGTTTGATTAAATAATAGGGATCATATTATAGTTATTTTCCCTTATTTATTATCGACGTGGAAATAAAAATTAATGTGGATAATTCCTCACTATTATCTTTTATTATTATGGAGAAAAACCAAACATAAGATTGATCTCGAATTGTTGTGAAAATCTATGAAAGATTGATGCATTATAAAATTTTAGGTGATTTGAATGACGATT
This sequence comes from Quercus ilex subsp. ballota, assembly GCA_032727855.1. NCBI lineage: Eukaryota > Viridiplantae > Streptophyta > Magnoliopsida > Fagales > Fagaceae > Quercus > Quercus ilex. The sequence goes on along the minus strand of CM064908.1, from coordinate 1,871,699 downwards.
GATGATAGTAGTTGGGTTGATTCTTAGCGTACCGTTTGCCTAAAAATTATTAGGCTTTTTGCAATTTTTGGTTAGGTCCTATAACACTGTTCACGACCCAGCCAAATTTCAAAAAACGGGCATAAGTAAGTCAGCCGTGCACTATTTATAATTTAAAAATTATTTTGCTACAGTGTTTTCAGCAATAAATTTTTAATTTTCAGCAAAATAAGCGGTATTCAAATAGACCCTTAGTACTACTTGTATGAACTAGTTTTTTGCCAATTAAAAATCTAACTTTTTGTGTCCACAATTTTTTTGAATGACCTAATCCAACTATCATGGAACATATGTTGGGGACTCAAATCTTACCTATGAATAATCGATACGGCTGAATGATCTCCAACTTGTGCATTCCAGGTCTAATAACCCATATGTTATTTTTAGACTCTTTCATTTGCAATTTCATCAGTATTGAATTGATATCCTTAATTTTTCTTTCCATCAGACATCTTTTACCAGATTCATCTCTTTCATTGATCAACTAAGCTGCATGGAGTGAGACTGATATCAAGCTGATCACACTCGTTCATCGTGCCGAATGTTGATTGTATGCACTTGTTTGTTTTTGTTAACAATGGAACAAATTGATAAACATGTTTCCAATATTGCAAATCAGGATTGGTATTTGACCATATAGAATTCAATTGCTGGAATGTATGCCTCCTTAAGCTATGAACAATTGTATTGATGGATTAAAGAGTGTTGATAACTCAATCAGGTGTAACGTGAAACAATCTTATAGCTTATTACTAAATTACTTGCAGAAATTTCTACATGGAGCCTCAATTTTGTTCTACCTGCACCATTAACTATGTTAGTTCAGTATTGGCATCAATTCTTTCTATCTCTCATGTGTCTTCCAAACCAGTTTGAGGCTCCATATGTTTAAATTTTGCATGATCTCCAATTCCCACCTTGCTATTCATCTTCATAGAGTTCAATGCTGGCGAGACCTGTCTTTGTGTTTTGGGTATTCATCAACTTAAGCACTGTTGGATGTAAAACTATGTAAAACGCTCTACAGAAATCTCTTCTAGACATTGTGTTAGCATTACTTGTGAAACTTAGGCTTTGGAAAGCCTGGACATATTATACCAAATTGCACTATAAAATCATTACTAATCTTCATCCACTGAAATGATCTCCACTGCATTAGTTCTTCTTATGTTTCTCTTGACAATAACTCTATCCTTATTAATATGCATAATTGCAAATTCTTAAACTGTGAATATGGAAAAAAATAATAAGAAAGTTAGATGCAAATGAATGAGGGCATATTTGGGGCAACCAAAACAAATTCAGAGTAAGCATTCAATTGAAGGAGTTAGAGAGAAAGTCCTAAACCTGATATACAATCGCTTGTGAGCAGATCTGTACCTGTTTAGGGACACTTATAAACATGATGAAGATGACGAGGTATGGTCTAGGGATCGACTAGGTATAGAAGAATTGCTACCTGCAGGTATGCCAGGCTTTTATGGTTATGTAACTTATGTTTATTGTATACTATGTTGTAAATTGCTATTGACTTATAATGTTAAGCCATGGAACTTCAACTTCTATTTCTTTAGAATATAAGCAGTTTTTAATTTTTTTTTAATTTTTTAATTTATTTTTTATAGATCTTTTACTGGAACACCTGCTAACTCAAAAGTGGTGTCCTGAAAACTTACAAAACAAGGCATTATGCTTATAGACTTACTAGAGAGTGATACTCCCAAGTGCCCTTAAACCTTTAAGTTGGTAGGTCAATGTATGTAAATCTCAATAAGTGGCAATATAAGTTACCATTTTTTGCCAATAACCCTTAGGCCTAATGACATTTTCTATTGTTTCTAACAGACAAACCCAGAATTCAAATCCCCACTCCTCTACTCAAATATATTTAAAAAGAAAAAGTTACCATTTCTTGTAGAAAGGAACCAAGCCAATTGGATTGACCCATTTTTATCTCTAAACAAGCGGTTAAAATTGAAGAGGCAAACAGAGATGATTAGGAAATGATTTCTCATTAGATGACAAAATTCTAATTTGAGAGCTTTTCATAAAGTCTATATCTTTACTTCAAATAATGTCTTCCCCCAACAACAATCCCTGTTATGTTCCTTTTTGGTCTGTGTATGATAAATCATTTTAGTTGCTTCCATGCATGCTATTAAACAGTGATTCTCAAACTTCTCTGTCTTTATACTGTACCGTATTCTACAGTAGCAGTTAAATTATGAGGCTTAGAAGCTAATAATAGTTCCTGATTATATGTCCAACTGAAGGATATGTGGGCCACTAGTGCTGCATCATATGACATATCTTGATCATCATTCAAGGATTTGGATTGTTACTTTGAATTGAGACTCACAATGATGCCCACATGTGAATTGCAAGTCGTTCCTCTAAAGCATCATTCTGCACCCAACAGCCCACTAAAAGAATCCCTTTCTGCACTTGCATGCACTTTGTATATGTATCTTAATTTTATTGCTATATTTTCTACAATTAATAATAGGGCGGCGCCTTATCAATGTTATTCAAATGAATTTCTTATTTTTAGCATTGTTATCTTTAATATAAAACCATCTTAATCTATTGATTTGCACATATTGGATTAGATTTTTGCAGATATTTTATTTGTTTATTTACTAAAAAACAACAAAAATACTCTTGTACCTTTTTTTTATGGAAAAAAGTATGATTTTAAAATGAGTCAAACTCCCTTCTGCCTTTGCACTCGAGAGCCAATCTCCACCTGACCTGAGGAAACTATGCACGCCTCCTTTATCTTTTGGCATATAAACAAATAAGTTTGATGTCTTTAAAAGAAAAGTTTGTACCTAAAAAAAAGTATGTTCTTGAACCAAATTCACCCTTATTATAAAATAAAAAATTATATGTGAAAATGGGTGATCCCCTCTCAATCTTGATAGGACACCCACCCTAGAATAGTTTATTTCGTACGGATGTCATGGATATGCATGTTTGTGAAATGCTATAATAGTTTATTTGCTTCAATTATATTAAAGATGGTATGCAATTTTTATTTTTTATTTTTTTGTTTGGTATGCTAAACCTTATGATAAAAGAAGATAATTATAGACTAACCAGAAGCAAAGCTAGAATTGAGTTTGTACCCTGGTGGGTGCACAATGCACTTTTCTTTTCATTAAATAAAAATTTTAATTTTTGCACTTTTTTTTTCTTCTTCGCGTCCACACACCCACTGTCCAAAGAAGAAATAATAATTAATAATTATAATATGAAAAAGGGATTATTAAGTTATTAGTACCTTTAGATTGTGTTAAGAATGTACCATTTCGGCTTATATATGATTTAGAGACAAAATTAGGATGAATTAGCTTTCGGCTGGGACAAATGAATATTCATAGCATTTTTGTACTTAATGAAAGAGACCGGTTGAGGTGGAGGGTTATAATATGCAGAACCGCACTGTCCCACTTTGAGGACACATTTCATGGAAATTTTGGTGGCTTTGTTTTTTTTGACTCTTATTACAAATCAAAGCTACTTTTCTTTTTAATGCTTGAAAGTTGAAACAATTGAAAGTACCAACTCCAACTGGACTAGAAAAATAAATAAATAAATAAATTAAACCTTAGTTCATACTTGAACTTGATTGAGACGTTTGGAAATTCCAAACTCAACCCTTGTCAAATTGTACCAATACTCCTAGTACTGCTTTTACTTTGGGAAGATTAATCTTGTGGAATTTTTGAGTGAAAGCTGAGATTTATTTGGACCCACTTAGAGATTTCCAGGATCAAAAGCACACTCAAAAAAGATGATTGTAATTTGTTGACCTATTGGATTATTGATTCCATTTTACTTTCTGAAGGATATACTCAAATACAGATAGGATTATCAATGTGCCATGAAATTTGGGATGGTGGTTCATTTTCCTTGTCTTGGTCGTCCATTTCTTTTTCTAAAACGTGTGTACGTGTGTGTGTGTGTGTTTTTTTTTTCTTATTTTTTTTTAATAAAACTTTTGGGCAGGTCAATATTGGCTTTCTAAGAAAATGCCAAAAATTAAGGCTAATAGGATTCTTCAAATCTAAAGGTCCTCTTCCTTATCAACTTCTTGGTGTCAAGACATTCCCTTTGTTTTGCTGAATATACTTATATGTAGATACGCATATCTAACCTATATATTTATGCCTTTTGTTTTATTGATAACAAAGACATGAAAAGCAGTCAATTAAAAATCCAAAAAACAATTGCACACATCAGTCTCTTGGGATGAATGAATAAATTCACTAGGAAAACACATCAGTTTCTAGGGATGAATGAATAAATTCACTAGGAAAATTCTTTTAAGAACCCCATAAAATAAAAAGATATGCATATTTAGGATCTATTTGAATACCGCTTATTTTGCTGAAAATTAAAAACTTATTACTGAAAACACTGTAGTAAAATAATTTTTAAACTATAAATAGTGCCGTGGGACCTAGAATTTATTGCGTATGCGTGTTTTTTACAAGTTTAGCTGGGTCATGAACACTATCGTGAGACCCAGCCAAAAACGCATAACGCAAAATCATTACTTGGCTAACTCACGCTTAACTTGGCATTTATGGGTGTTCTACTTTTATGCTCCCCAAACGTGTATTTTTGTTTTTCTCCTATAAAATAATCAAATATTAAAATTGAAAAAAAAAAAATCAGATATGACGTATGGACATACCGTATGTCAGTGAAATAAAATTAAGTGGCTTACCAAAAAAAAAAAAAAAAGAAATAATATAAAGTGAAACATTAAGGGTGATATAATATAAAGTGAAACATTAAAGAGTGATGCAGTAATTTGTTCCTTGCAATTTATACCTGTTCCTCTACATTCTGCTTATATCAATTAATTCAAATAAAGAAAATGCAAAGAACTATACATTTGGAGTATAAGCAATGTAATTGTGTGATAGGACAAATACAAAAAAGAAGGGAAAATATTAATGTAAGTTTATAACTATTCATAAACCATCGGAAATGACCAATTAAAGTTTAATCAATCTGTAATCTTGTTCCAAATTCCATGTCAATCCAGGTCTACTTTAAGAGCTCAATAACGAGCATGGTTTCCATATACTGTTCCACATGCACAAGGAACGACCATGTCTAGAAATATGATGTTCTAAGTTCCTAGTGTACATGCCAAACATGTGTCTATATTTGCTTTTTAATTTAACGGCAAGTGGGAATTGCAATGGCAATGAGTTTGCTTATAAGAACTAATTGGCCAATTGCTAAGCAACACGTGGTATATATATGAAAAGGGTGGAACACATTATGTCCAGCTACTATAGGAACTAATTTGACAAATTTGAAACATGCGTGTATTACGTGGCAGCCAAGTATTGGCTGACCAAACTGTTAAAACATTTTTAATGAATGAATTTAGCATTAGAGCCCAATTAGGCAGCTCACCCAAAAATCAAGTAAAAATTAACTACATTTCGCGATAGGTTTCCCAAAAAACAAGGCAACGCTAACATGTAACCTATAGTAATTGATAATAGATTTTTAAGTATAAATAAGACTGACATTTCAAAATTATGAGATCTTAACAAAGTCCCCGCTCACCCCTTACAGGTTCCCAATTGAATCATGTGTCATTGAAATGTTCAAAAGGTTTTTTTCTTTTCTTAGAAGTGTTAAAACTAATGGCTTCAAGTTCAAGAGGAGACCAAAATGGGCATTTGCCCCTTTCGCCAAAACTTTCTAGCAAAATATCCTATATCTGAAACTATTTAGGGAAATGCACATGTTTTAAAACTCGTTTTTCTAAAAATCGAGTTTCAATTTAAAACTCGATTTTTGGACAATCGAGTTATAGCAAATTGAAAATAAAAAAATAAAAAAATTCTAGAACACGAGTTCCATGCAAAGTACTTGAGTTCATGGAACTCAAGTTCCTTGAAAAAATTTAAGTGGAACTCAAGTTCCATGAACTTGAGTACTTTGCATGGAACTCAAGTTCCAAAAAAAAAAAAAAAATTTCTAAGTCCACGTTTGCTATAACTTGATTTTCTAAAAATCAAGTTTTACATTTAAAACTCGATTTTTTTAAAATCGAGTTTCAAAATAGGAGTATTTCCCTAAATAATTTCAGACATGGGGCATTTTGTTGGAAAGATTGTGAGAAATGGGTAAAAGCCCATTTTAGCCGTTCAAGAGGTATTCCTTTGTCTCCTCAAATTCCCTTTGATGCTCCTCGTTTCATATGAAGTCTTCTAGATTTTAAACCAAATAAATGGAGAAAACTTTACTTCTTGCCACTTTTTAAATGAACCTCCTTCTACAATATGTGACAAAGTAATAATTGGAGATATTTCTCATTTGAGGGTGACTTTGTTTGAATAATGGTTTTAGCTAAATTTGTATCAACTTCCATGCCTTGAAAACTCAAGAAGTTTCCTACACTAACTCCGAAAACATACTATAAACAACTCATTTTTAGTTGATGTTTCCTCATTTGAAAGAAGGATTTTTCCAATTCCATTGAATCACTATCAAAATCTTTGAACTTTAACACTACTTCACTGATATATACTTCCTTAAATTGTCCTATCATATCATGGAATATTTAGTTTTTGGTTGTTATGTTGAACTATGAGTGTGCATGAGTCAAGTTGGAGGGTTTTTTCCAACCCAATCCAACCTTGTAGCGATGAGAAATTCCTAACTTATTACATGTGTAGAAACCAACCTAATCCAATCCACATTGGTTGAGTTAGTGAGTTAGGCATACATGCTTTATGCTTTGTAAAAAAAATCAGGCTTTCATTTAAACACTATTTTCATTAAATTGTTTTAATTCATATAATATGTTTAAGTTATGTTCCAAATCCCCAAGTTCATCATAACTAATTCTCAAAATACCGAAATCAATCAAAAAAAAAAAAAAATAAGGGTAATAAAATAAACTTATATACAAACACCTGATAGATCGGGTTGGGTTAGGTGGATTGAAAAAACTATCGCTAAGGGCTTTAAACCTACCTTGCAGCCTTCACTTAGAATTGTGAGCGAGCTTAAAAACATTCTTTTACCCTCCAAACTATACTCCAAATTTTCCAATACGTTTCACACGTGGGTTTGGACCACATAAAAATAAAGAGTGAAAAAGATAATGGGCCCAATATTATTTGGGCTTTTTATTTTTGCTTGGGCTGCTTATATAGGCCTAACAAAAAATGGGCCTTAACTTAAATCACTTTTTTTTTTAATTTATAAATTTAATAAGAAAATCCAGAGTATTTGAGGCAGCTAAGATACTTTTTTCTTTTTCTTTTTCTTTTTTCTTTGTTAAGATTTTGAATCTAAAACTTAACAAAACCTAATTCACCCAAATGCAAATAGGTTCGTGTGGTTAAGGTGGAATTGTGTGTGTATATATATATATTTTGGGAGGAAAATTAGGGGGGAAAGTTGATATCGGTGACCATGTTGATGAGACACAGCTGCTACACCTACACATTTCCATATTCAGTAATTTTGATTGGAAAATGCTAACGAATACCCTTAGGGTATTGGTTAATAATCCATTCAAAGAATATTTTTATGGAAAAAGAAAAAAAAGTTATTGATATTTTGACATTTTTTTTCATTTCTCATAAAATAGTGTCAAAACTTTCCTAAAATGGATTGTTAACCAATACTCTAAGGACACTCATTAGCATGACCCATTTTGATTTGTTAGGTGAGTACTCTGATGACTCAAAAGGATTGCAGAAGCTACACCCAAAATATAATAGGACTCCTTAATCCTTTATATTATCTACGGAAGTGACAAACAAAGTTCCTTAAAACTATGACTAGTTTAATCAAATTTCCTAGTGATGGTTGATGACTCGGGAGTCGGGACTCGGAAAATTTTATACAAGAGCTAGCCAATGACGACCTACAATTAATATTATTAAAAGGAATCTAGATTATTTATCGTACGTACCTAAGTGTCTTGTTTAATCTCCTAGTGCTAGTGGAAGTGGTGTGTTGTCTCATAACTTCTAGCCTCTGAATTGGGTCGTACCATATTCGCATAATACTAAAACTTATATACAAATTTCTTAAGACTTTTTAGTTTTTAGTTAGAAATAAAGGAAAAAAAGAAAAAGAAAAAGAATGTTTTCTTTTTCGATTGAAAGATACTAATAAAGATAGAATGTTTTCTGTCCATGCATGAATGAGTAAATTCTGTCGTTTTGTTTTGGGAGTTATTCATTGAGCAAACTACATGATACTTTCTTTTGTCACTTTTTTGTTGGTTCTACATCCAAGGGATTTACTTTAAAGCTTTTTAAGGAACACAATTAATGCATGCCTTTCAAATAAAAAGATGTTAATGCTACATTTACAATATTTTCAAAATAATTTTAGAAAAAAATCTTAGGTATGTTGTTCTTGGTTATAATTTGGGTTACTACTAACATAACTTTTTTATTTACTAGTAATAATTTGTCATCAAAATTTTGTTATGAAATTATTGTGAATTTAACATTATTCCTTTTAAAATTATTTCCTTTAATTAAAACGCAAATAAAGTTAATGAAAAAGTAATAAGTTCTTAAATAAAAATAAATAAATGTTAATTTACTAAAGTTGTAATTATAATCAAATTTATTACTTTGTAAAGGTTATATATTGTGGGACATTCCAAAATGAAATATAGGACTCGCAAAAAGGGAATAAATGGATTAATTTATTAGAAGGGCTCTGGAATTGGAGAAATTATAAGGTTCTCATGATGGACAAGCGACGTTGTTGAGTTAGAAAATTTTTTTAAATAGAAATTGATTACTGACTTAACAATTTTAAACAAGTGGAGTCTTTTAGTGAAATGGTAGACAAGTGATGTGGTCCACCAAAAGACGGTATAATCTCTCTTGGAATTGACATTGTCACGAAGTTAATGGTAACTTTAACTTCGTAAATCATTGCCTTTTCTTCTCTAAAAGGAAATGTCCCATTAAGATTAATTTCATTTATTGCACTATATACATAGAAAGCCATCAAGTGCTTCGACCTTTGGGCCTTTGGCTGGTCTTCAAGAACGCATCCAAAATCCTTTTTTAGTTGAAACTGAAAAAATAAATAAATAAATAAAAATAAAAATAAAAATAGACGACCTCTGGAAACCTTTTATGTTTTAAATATCAAAAAGGCTTTTTTTTTTCCCCTTTGTTGGACTAATATTTTTTTTGTATGTGGCTGAAGAGGAGAAGCAATTGAATAAGTTAATCTCTTTGTTTTAGGACTAGGCAAAAAGTTTTTAACCTATATTCCCAGTTTATTGTTAGAAACTTAAGATAGAGCTAGCATAAGCGTATAGTATAAGAAATAGCAAGATTAATTTTTTTATCAAGTATAGCAACCCTTGTAAGAACCACTTGCATATAAAGAAACATATTTAGTAGGATATCTTTGCTATCCCATGTAGATTAATTACTATTATTTGTGTCCATTCGATTGATGGACCACATATTGGATTAACAAATAGATTGGCACATCATAGACCCAAGCATCCAATTATTCTTGTCATTCTTGACACTGTATTACAATATATGAGAAATGGTCCACAATTGATGCCTGGTGAGGTGAAATAAAATTTGACCTATATAGGGCCCAAGCAACGGCTGAGCTAGGGGGGATTGCCACCCCTGCAATTATAATTTTGGTGATATATATATATATATATATATATATATATATATATATATATATATCTATATTCTTAAAAAAGAGTTTTAATTATATGAAAAATAGCATTATTATTATATTTTAAATATTTTTATATATAATATTAGATTTCAAATTATTTTTACAATAATTTATTACCCTTTACAAAAATTTGTATATAAAAAGTAAAATATGATGATAATTATATTTTAAAAAAAAAAAAACTCCAACATCCAATATTGTTTTAAGATAAGCTTAGAAGTTTCGAATGAATACTGATATTCGTATTTAAGTATATACGAAAATTTTGATGAAAATATTATGCATGTGACAAAAAAAACCTATCTTTTTATGCATTTTCTTATATTAAAATATCAAGTAATATTTAAAAAAATATATTTTTTTTTCGTTGTGTATTTTATTGACATGCATGTGTGTTCTTAAATTAAAATATCACGTAATATTTAAATGAATAGTTTTTTTCTTAGTGTATGTATTTACATGCATGTGTGTAAATGCTTGGGTCAAATATAAATTTTATCTCATTAGCTCAGCCATTATCCAAGGTTAATTAAAACATAATTATTTCAGTGATATGGTTAATATTTGGGGTAGTATTATGGGTAGATTAGCGGATTCATCCTGTTATTTTTGTACCGACAGGTAAAGAGCAATGAAGATGTTGGAATAATCATCTCTAGAAAGGGTAATGCGTGTAAGGCTGAAAGCTCATAAACAAAAGGGAAAATGTAGCCATGTAGGCAAAGCACTTTGAAAGTGGAATATGTCAATTTTCTTCCAAGTTCGATTTTACCATTGTGACACACTGACACTAGGTACCTTCCCCCCTCCCACCAAGAAAAAAACAATGAAGAAGAAGAAGAGAAAGACAATTATGTAAGCAATCTGGAAAAGGTGTCAAAAAAATGAGGGTTTATGGTCACCATAGAATTAAATTGTCCTTTTCTTGTAGTTGAAAGACTTCACTTTCACCCACAAGATTATGAGAAGTGTTGAGCATGTTACTTGCTTCTGACTTCTGAACTTAGCTCTTGCTAATGAAACTTGATTAAAAATGGATAACTTAGTTGAGATTGCAACCCGAACTAAATTCTTACTTTTATGATCACATCAAGGGAGGACAACATGTCTTCTAATAATGTTGGTTGAACATTACAATTCATGAGTAATACAAAAGGCAAGTAATCCTAGTGTTAGAATTGTGGATGGATGGGCTGCTTGAAATTTAGCTTTTTGATAATGGCTTGGCACTCGAAGCTTCCTAACAATTGTTGACATTGAAATTTTCAATTAAAGAGCACACGATACAATACATCAAGGACTCCTCTTCTATGAAGAGAATGAGCTTAAGAAAACATTTATTTGAAAGTAACCTAAATGAAACATAAATTTTAAGAGTGTAGAGAGGTTCATATATATATATATATATATATATATATGCGGCACCCAACTAAGTGTAGAAATTGTTATTGTACGTATACCATAGTAATGGTGGAATTTGAGTTGGCTTTGAGGTTATATCTTACTATAAAAATATTTAAAATATATATATATATATATATATATATATATAGATAGTTAAATAGACTAGCTAATGAAACATATATATTATGGTGATAATATTAATTATAAATTTTGGAGTAGGAAATGGAAGGAGGAATGGAAAAAGTTGAGTACTCAAAGTGGAAAGAATTCAAAAATAGCACTCATGGAAACCCAAAAGCTCAGGAATTGGTTCTGAATATTGCTAGGGCAAGAAAGAAAAAGAAGAAAAAAACGTCATGACAGGGTGGGATTGATGTCATCATGTACAAAAACCCCACCCAAACCCAAAGCCTTCTCGTGGGGTTATGTTAGTGCTAGTGCAGCTATCATCAAATGTTTGAATAGGGTATTTTTAAAAAAAACTAAATTCCAAAACATCAAATAAATAAATAAAATAAAAAGAAAAATAAACAAATAAATCTAAAAGATGAATAGAAAAATAAACCAATGGGGACCAAAGCAGCCATGCGTGTGACCACAAGGGTGTCCTATAACAAATTAAAACCCTTCTTTAAGTTTCCATTCCCTATATAGCAAAAAAAAGAAGAAGGGAAAAATATATATAAATGTAAAAAAAACCAATAGAAAGAACTAGCTAGAAAGCCAAAACAAATAGTATCATAGAACAGAGAAAGAAAAAAAGGGTTACTGAGTAGTGACTGACCTAATAGGGTAAAAGAAGCCTTCCGTACCAAAGGCAAGGAACATGGGGGAGACACAAATATGAACTTGTTGGTACTTGGTATCTGATGGGTTATACAATTAATGCTAATCTCAACAAATATGATTATATAAGTTTTTCCTTAATTGTTTACCAAAAAAAAAAAAAAAAAGGTTTTTCCTTAATTAAATACAACCTTCTGGTTAAAAGAAATTCCTGTACAATCTTATCTTTTGGCAATATACAACATGAAAAATAACTCACCAACTTTTGTTGAATGTATTCTACTTGAGAATATGTTTCTATATATGAATATATTAAAATTTTTATTTTAGAATTTCCAAACCAAAAGAAAAGGGAATTTATGATTTGTGAAATAGAGTTTTTAATATCTTTTTAGTTTTTTTTTTAGTTTTTTTTTTTTTTTGAGGATTTAAAACAATCAAATTTTATTTTTTAAAGAATTTGAACGTTAATTAAAATTTTTATAAATTTTCATACTTAGGGTATGAGACAAATCTATATATATATATATATATATTCATTAGTGCTTGTCAAATATTTTTTTAAATTGTGTCAATGGTGAGTTTTAGTACAAAATCAATTGTATTTTTTTGAGAAACCAGACCCCAAGAATGGGCTGGGCTTTATTGAATGAAACTAAACCATCAAGAGACATCACCCAAAACCAGAGGGGCAATGTCTACAGGACAATCTTCTAACCAAACCAGTAAGTCAGGCCCTACTTTAGCACGTTTAGCTAATGCATCAGCTACTGAATTACAAGAACGAGGAACAGAACAGAATTCAAAAAAACATAAAAGGGAAGCTTGGCAGAGAATATCATCAACTATGTGGCCATACAAAGATTGATTGGCCGGTCCTTTTGAAATGGCGTTGATAACTACTGCAGCATCGCCTTCGAAGATCACTTCATGTAGCCCAATCTCAACAGCAAATTGTACAGCTCGCCTACAAGCTAAAACTTCAACCATTGCCACGGACTGGGGTAGTGGTACTCGAGCGGACAGAGCACCTATGACAGCGCCATTAGAATCTCTGATGATCACGCCCAAACCAGCTGAGTGTGTGCTTTTGAACAGAGCTCCATCGAAGTTGGCTTTGTATCGTGACCGAGTTGGGGTAGTCCATTTAGGCTGGACTGGATTCCTGGCTATGACTGCTACATCATCGTGAGCCTCAATGAAGTCTTGCAGTAGTCTGGCAGCTTCGGCAAAGATCTGGTTCAGTGGACGAGCTGGACGCCGAAAATGAATTGCATTTCGCCGATTCCAGAGCAACCAAGCTGTGATAGCAAAGATCTCCACCCTATAATCATCCCGGACCTGCAAAAAACTCAAGAAAAGATTAGAGAAATCCCCCGGTGAGTGAGGGATTGTGTGTTGCATCCAGCTAATCGTGCTCCACAGTTTTTCCACCTCTGGGCAGCCCCACACGACATGCAAAATGTCCTCAGTTTGGGCCTGGCACGTACTACAACCGGCAGAGGGGGTTATGTGCCGCCTAAACAAATTGTCCATAGTTGGAAGAGAGTTGTTACACGCTCGCCAAGTGAAGTGCTTCACCTTATTTGGGGTTCGTAGCATCCAAACACCTCTCCAAAGATGTCTCTGGGGGTGTGGATTTGAGCTACTTGGGCTGTTGGTTGAGGCTTCATTAACCAGCAGCTTGTAAGCGCTTCGAGTTGAGAAAATTCCCGAAGGCGTTTTTGACCATATGGGGGTATCATGAGTTTGTAGGATTTAAAAGAATATTAAGTTCTATAGTAACAGACGATTGAATTGAAATATAATAAGAAATAATTCTTTTTTGTATTTCATTTGTTTACGTTTTTTTTCGTTGAATAATTGGTAGTTCATTTTTCACATATTAATCTAATCTTAAAATTTAGTATATTTTTTATTTTGAAAATGGTTTTTTTAATGCTTTGGTTGGCCCCCAAAAATGAAATTCTAGTTATATATGTGTTTAGGGTTTAAGAATTATGAGATCTAAGGTTCCAGAATATAATGATTACAAATTTTAGATTTTTTAATATAAAGTTGAAGGACAAGCATAAAAACATTATGGATCCGGTTAATATGTGCTCTAAGGGCATACATTAAACTATCTATTTTTGAAAACATTTTCTTGGGAATTGAAACATTTTCAATTTCCGTTCCAAACATTATTTACTTCATTTTGCATATTTTTGTTCATATAAAGGCACCTTAACCGAGTCTTTTAGCTAAATATTGCTAAAATCAAAACATATTTGCGTTATAGGTACTGTTTAAAGTTATTTGTGGAAATGAGGAGAGAGATTGAATTTCGGCAACACCGTTACCGAAATTCAACAAAATGTAGGAGAGAGAATGAGAAAAAGGAGGAAAGAGAAAAGGAATTGTCAGGAACAAGAAAACCTTGAATTTCAGCAACAGTATTGCCGAAATTCATCTGCCCAAATTATTCCCTGTGCTGCCCGGATGTGTGAGAAGTGCAATAATGCGTGAGCGCCCAAACAAAAAAAAAAGTAATTGTGGCAATGGTATTGCCGAAAATGGTAGGAAAAAAAAAAGTGAATGCGGAAGAATTAAAGAAAAATATAATGTGCTACGTACACAATATTTTTAAAATATTTTCACAATAAATCACAAGTAACTAGTTATTATTTGTTCAAATTTAAATTTGACATTAACATTACTATTTTAATTTAACAATAACAACAAGTAACAACCTGATACTTAGCATTTGTTGTAAAAATATTGTAAAAATTGTGTGCACTTATTATTTCTTAAAAAAAAAAAAAAGTGTAATGGATTTGCCGAATATTTTGTGGCAATTGTGGCTTGCCGAAAATGGGAGGAAAAAAAGAATTTCAATAGGTTTGTGGCAATTTTTTTTTGGCAATTGTGACAATGTCATTGCCGAAAATGGGAAAAAAAAATAAAAACTTTTTTTTTCCTAATTGTGGTAATGGTATTTCCGAAATTCGAGCAATGCTAAAAAAAAAAAAAAAAAAAATCCCCCCAATTGTGGCAATGCCATTGCCGAAATAGTGGGGAAAATTTTTTCCCCACTATCTCGGCAATGGCATTGCTACAATTGGGAAAATTTTTTTTTTTTAAATTTTTTTTTAGCATTGATTGCCGAAATAGTGGGGAAAAAATTTTCCCCACTATTTCGGCAATGACATTGCCACAATTGGGAAATTTTTTTTTTTTTAGCATTGCCCGAATTTCGGCAATACCATTGCCACAATTAGGAAAAAAAAAAGTTTTTATTTTTTTTTCCCATTTTCGGCAATGACATTGTCACAATTGCCAAAAAAAAATTGCCACAAACCTATTGAAACTTTTTTTTTTCTCCCATTTTCGGCAAGCCACAATTGCCACAAAATTTTTGGCAAATCCATTACACTTTTTTTTTTTTAAAGAAATAATAAGTGCACACAATTTTTACAATATTTTTACAACAAATGCTAAGTATCAAGTTGTTACTTGTTGTTATTGTTAAATTAAAATAGTGATGTCAATGTCAAATTTAAATTTGAACTAATAATAACTAGTTACTTGTGATTTATTGTGAAAATATTGTAAAAATATTGTGTACGTAGCACATTATATTTTTCTTTAATTCTTCCGCATTCACTTTTTTTTTCCTACCATTTTCGGCAATACCATTGCCACAATTACTTTTTTTTTTTTTTTGGGCGCTCACGCATTATTGCACTTCTCACACATCTGGGCAGCACAAGAAATTTGTCAGATGAATTTCGGCAACACTGTTGCCGAAATTCAAGGTTTTCTTGTTCTGACGATTGCTTTTCTCTTTCCTCCTTTTTCTCATTCTCTCTCCTACTTTTTGTTGAATTTCGGCAACGGTATTGCCGAAATTCAATCTCTCTCCTCATTCCTACAAATAACTTCAAACAGTACCTATAACGCAAATATGTTTTGATTTTAGCAATATTTAGCTAAAAGACTCCACCTTAACCGGTATTCTTGGATACTCATGATCATTAACAAAACCCTCACGTCCAATCCAAAATTTGAGGTTTATATTATCTCATTTTCTATAAGCAAATATAAAACAAAAAAGATAAAATAAAAGTAGTAGATTTAAAATAGAAAGAAGTATTGTTAAATTTAGTGGATGGAACATGTCTAATCACCATACAACATCAAGTCATCTTAACATAAATAACTCTCTGTCTTTTCAACTCACCTTCAATCGAGTCTCAGTCGATCAAAACAAATCTCTCAACACACTCTTGACTGAGACTCGCTCGACTGAGACACAAGAAATTTAATTTATATTTAGGTTGTTTAAGTCGGTAAGTATCTAGGATATTGCACTGTTGGTGTCTAGGAAATTACTATACATGCATAAGTATAGAAGAACACTTATTAGTCGATGGTAGCCGCGCACATCAAAATAAACCCCAGAACCTCTTTTCACCACAAATAGGGAGTACGCAAAAGTGAATTTCAAGAAGGTGTTCTAGTCGATGATCAAAGCTGAAGCCACAATTGTTTATACCGTAGAAAAGAAATCTTTAATGTGATCTTTGAAGTCATGGACGCAGTTCATGGGAGAATTTCAATTTATAAAAGCGAAATGACTTAGAGCATATGGTGGATTTCCATTTGTAAGTATCTACGATATAGTGACTAGGGATATGAGCATTTCTCAATGGTAAACTTCAATTTTAATTAGTGAAATTCTTATTGGGATTAGCGGTTACCCTCATAGTAGTTTTTTTTTTTTTGGTAGATGTTTTCTACTTCGTCTTCATATGACTATGTTATTTATTTCCATAATTGTTGTTTATTTGGTGACATGTTTGGACTGTAGTGATTAATAGGAGAATGCTTTTTTCTTTTTCTTTTTTAGAAACAAACACGCACATATACAAGAGAGAGAGAAAAAGGTAATAGGAAATTGAATTGAATACATAAATGGTTAATTAATCAAGTTGATTAAATCCTTATTGAAATCAACCAGGGAATCTAAAACACTTTTCAATACATTATTATGGGGTTAATATCAGTTGTTAGATACTTTCTATTTATATGCATATGAAACCAAAAATAAAAAATAAACAAATCTACTAGTTGTAATTTATTTATATATGTCATTTGTTGGGCTATACAAAAACAATAAGAAGGCTCTAAATCTTTATCAATAACAGAGAGAATCCGGTCTTGAACCCTTGATCAAAAGGATGAGACGAAAAAAACACAGGAAAGGAAGAAAGATTTATCTCTTTCTCTTTCTCTCTCTCTCACTAAACAATTATTATGTTGAAAAGAGAAATGAAAAAGTATGCAGGGTTAATGATTTTAGTTCAACTTTTTTTAACCATGCTGCTTATATAACTGTGTAATTACCCAGACCTTGCCGGGCAAAGGGTTTGAGCCTTTTTCCTGTTTTTTAGTACCATTAAACCTCTTTAGGCCCAAGCAGCAAGCTAAGCGGCTAAAAGCAGAGAATAGAGCTTCTGTTTTATGAAACTAGGAAGACAATGACTGGAGGAGCTTTGAACACTGTGCCATATGTCAAAAGTAATCGGGTACATCTATTAGTCTATCGGTGTTGTGCCCTTTTCAGTTTCGATATGCAACTTGCCAATAGCCTCAATTCATATAGCAGACAAAGTACTAGTATTTTCTTTCCCAAACTTTGAT
Source organism: Quercus ilex subsp. ballota (assembly GCA_032727855.1). NCBI lineage: Eukaryota > Viridiplantae > Streptophyta > Magnoliopsida > Fagales > Fagaceae > Quercus > Quercus ilex. The sequence goes on along the minus strand of CM064908.1, from coordinate 1,854,053 downwards.
TAGCTGCAAAATTTAATTTAAACCAAAATTTGAGGTATGGTAGCTTAAGTAAAGTTTTAAGGACCACTACCCACGTTTGGTAAGTTAGTACCTCCTCAAGCCATAGACTTATATGGCTTGAGAGGTTAAAAGAAATCTAGGTTCGAGTGATCCCCGAGATGGGGTGGGGTTTTTGGTAAAGTTCTTAATCAAGATAAAAACAAAAGTACATTTTTAAGCTGTTTTATTTTAGGTTATTTAAATAAAATTAATCATATAATTTTATTGATTAATACAACAACATGATTGAATTCAATTAAAGAATTTAAAGCATAATATATATAAAAAATTATTACAAAATTTTATCGCAAATTATATATCTCATTTGATTTTAGGAAATATATATCTCCATGTTAAAATAAGAAAGAAAAAGAAGACAAAGATAGGAAGGACAAAAAGTAAAGATAGAAAGGAGTGCAGCTACAGTTTTGTCCTTTTTTTATGCTACCGAATATCGGAAATAACCAATGAATTACAATTTTTTCCTAGTTTGTAAAATATTATTAGGTTATTAAACTTCCTATTAAAATATAGAATAGTATTTTCATGTTGGATTAGTGATACTATATATAAATTTTATAATTCAATGACTAAACTTTTAAATGTAAATTAAAAATTTATTAAATAATTTTTTTTTTATGTGACATCAACCACATTCCTCATCATCAGTCAACATATAAGTTTTTATGCATTTTTTAATAAAAATTTTTTGAGAGGATATTTTTTAATAAACTTGATAGATAGTACTTTCTAACATTTTTTTTTATTGAGATATATCTCTTTAGACCCGCTGCAGCCGTTGAAAGCATGTCTCTATAACTAGACCAAAGGTCTATGATTCCTTACACTAGCTATGTAGGAGTACTTGTTTTTTTAGGACTTATGTACTTATATATTTAATTGGTGCTCTAATATTCTTCTGAATTAACACATCTCTATCGCTTTTGACTCCAAAAAAAAAAAAAAAAAAGAGTTGCCCATCATGTAATAACCATGGCATAGCTCAGACCCATCTTATACGAAGATGTGTATACATGTACACAAATCTTTGATCTATGCCTAGCTACCAAAGGACATAAATTCCAAAAGGACCGGTAAGAGCCATCAATACATATGTAACTGAAACCAAGAAAACATAGGAGGAGGACCTAGAAAGAGAGAGAGAGAGAAAGAGAAGGGGGGTGGAGTATGTTCCAAGACACAATGATTACACGGTCTTGGGGAAGCAGAAAAGGGTGGCGTGGAGATAGCGAAGAGTATGGAAGAACGTGGGGGCTTGACCGAGGTAGTAGAGGAAAGGTCCTAAAAGATGAAATAGAAAGAAAAAAAAAAACACACACACACACAAATAATCTAATACCAAAAAATAAAAATAAAAATAAATAAAGGAAGAAAAGGGTTAGCTAAGCCTTTTATCATGATGATACTCTCAGCCTTTTTGGTCTTTGGTCGGTCGACAATCTGTGTGTTGTGTGTTCACTCTGTTTCTGCTTGTGTTTCCCATCTCTCTTTCTCTCTCTAACTGCGCTTGTGGAGTGTGATTATACACTTTGAACCAATCACAAAGCAACAACCACATGTTGTTTTAGTTTAGAGTAATGATCTTTTTTAATTCTATAGCTACATTAGAATTATATCATATAATTTCATTGAACTATAAACCTCTTGATTAATTTAGAGTATTGCTAGGCCACAACATTTATTATAATGTGACTTAATTGTAATAATATCATTTTTGTATGAGTTTATTGTTGACATCATTTTTATCATGTATCAATTTACAATAAACTATGTTATTGGTTATAAAAAAATTTATGAAAAAAATGTGATTTTAATTCGTATATCATAGGTGCAATTCCTTTTGGTAGAAATAAATTATATATAAGTTAAAAAGATACCCCACCCTGAAAGCTACAGGGATCCATGGATAGAGAGAATGCCGTAAGAAGAAAGGAAAGGAAAGGAGACTAGCAGTACTCAAACAGGCTCTATATATTAGAGTGGTGGGAGAGAGGGCAGAAGAGCAAAGAAAAAAACAAAGAAACCAAAAAGATACCAACAAAGCACAAAGGAAAAGGAAAGGCTTGGCTAAGGCAAAGGATAAAAAGGGTCATCACTCACTTACTCACTCACCCCCCACAAAGGCTTGTGGCAGGAAAAACCTACCCAAGTGAAAGAGATATCATCATCATATACCACAAGTGAGAGAGATAGCTAGATAGAAAGGACTCTCTGAAACACCAAGATCATCATCTTTCATCCATCAAGATATATCAAACAAGGTCTGTCTGTCTGCCTTATTTTCTTTTCAAGCATTTCTTCCTTTAGTAATAATACCCTTTTTCACTCTCTTATTCCTAGTGTGAAACAAAACCAACTTCCTTACCTTTTTCTTTGAATTCTCTCTCTCTTATTCAGATCAGAAAGCAATACAAGTTCCAACTTGTTCCATACTTTTAGTTACATATATACATAGAGAGAAAGCTAGAGAGAAAGAGAGAGATGTGTGGAAAGAAAGAAGAAGATCGAGGAGAGTGTTCTCAAAGTGTCAATAATATTAACATACAAAGTTTCCAGGAACAGTTACTTCTTCAACAACACCAACAGATGCAACAACACCATCATCATCATCAACAACAACAAAATAGTGACATATATGGAGGCGGAAGAGGATTGATTTTCCCTGAGCCAATCTTACAACCATGGTCTCTCCCTCCAGTCCATGCCTTCAACCAAGCTCACTTTGCCACAAACCCTGTCCGAGACCATGACCCATTTCTGGTCCCTCCACCACCATCATCGTATGCCAGTTTATTCAACAGAAGAGCTCCTTCTCTACAGTTTGCCTATGATGGTCCATCTTCAGATCATCTCAGAATCATATCTGACACTCTTGGACCTGTTGTTCAATCCGGTTCAGCTCCTTTTGGGCTTCAAGCTGAGTTGGGCAAACTCACTGCCCAAGAAATCATGGATGCTAAGGCTCTTGCTGCTTCTAAGAGTCATAGTGAAGCTGAGAGGAGGAGAAGAGAAAGAATCAACAACCATCTTGCTAAGCTGCGTAGCTTATTACCCAGCACCACCAAAGTAAGTACTTAAAAAAATAATCATAAATATATATACATATATATCAACACGCGTACAACATGTTGTTTTTTATATAGGTTTCATATACCTTTATACTTTTCTTGTACACTTTTTGTTTTGTATGTATCATAACAAACTTAATGAGCTTTTACAATCAAAGATCTCTTTAGATTTTCCTAAGATGCTAGTTATTTTAGGTTGTGCCTTCAAAACCTACCATTAGATATGAGATAGATAGTGTAGTCACGTTTAGTCACATTTTTTTCTTTTCTTTTCTGTTAAATATGAAGCTCTTTATTGTTGTGTTTCTTTTGGCTTATTCTTTTTCTGAGTCTTGTGGTAGTTCCGAGGAGAGGAAAAAAACGAAAAAAAAAAAAGGGAATAAGCGTTAATGTCGCTAAGTTGATATGATAAAGAGGAACAATGGAGCAGTTGAAAAGCTTGCCATGGAAATTTCTTGCCGGATACCAGTCAAACCAGCAAAGTTAGAGAATGAAAAGATATAAAGACAGACAAACTAACATTATTGTCAGTCACACACACACACTGTAGACTATACTCTTCACACTATACATCGATCCATGCCTTACCTTCAAAAATGAAAAACCCCACCATTAAAATCCCACTACTACTTTCATTTCTCAACTAGAAAAAACCTCAAATCACATTCATATTTATGTATTGTTATTCCATTAGCAAAAAAGATACTAACTTTGATGATTGGTTCATTGGTTATATGATATAGACGGACAAAGCTTCATTATTAGCAGAAGTAATACAACACGTTAAAGAGCTAAAGCGCCAGACTTCTTTGATAGCAGAAACGAGTCCAGTACCCACTGAAGTAGACGAGCTAACCGTGGATACATCTGATGAGGATGGTAAGTTTGTGATCAAAGCCTCACTTTGCTGCGAGGATAGGTCTGATCTTTTGCCTGATCTCATCAAAACCTTGAAAGCTTTACGTTTAAGAACTTTAAAAGCTGAGATTACAACACTTGGGGGTCGTGTAAAGAACGTTCTTTTCATTACTGGTGAAGAGGATTCAAGCAGTAGCGACGAGCAAAACCAAAACCAGCAGCAACAGCAATATTGTATAAGTTCAATTCAAGAAGCGCTTAAAGAAGTGATGGAAAAGACTAATGGGGATGAGTCTTCTTCTGGGAATGTTAAGAGGCAAAGGACTAATGTGAATATCCTTGAACACAGGTCGATTTAATTTACTAAGGCCTTACATGCACTTTCTTGTGATCTTTTTTCATCATTATCTTCTTCTTCTTCTTCTTCTTCTTCTTCTTCTTCCATCTTCTTTTTGTTTTGCTTGTGGGAGTGGTTTTTTGGTGTGTTTATTATTATGTATTTCCACCAATGAACAAATAGGTAATGATGGTATGTTTTGTGTACTTGCATCACTACAAAAAATAGGAAAAATGTGTTTTGGTGTATATGTGTGTATGAGTGAGAGAGAGAAAGAAAGAAAGAGAGAGATGGGTTTGTGGTTTGGTGGGATTTCTCATTTTAATTATTTTGTTTTGTTTTGGTTTGGTGGTTCAGAAACTGCACGTAGATGTGCTTAGTTTGTTTGATAAGGAAAAAACAGTGAGGGATCTTTTTCGTAGGGAGAGAAACCTTATTTTAAATCCTAACATAGAAAATGTGGACTTCATGGGCTCTCTCTGATCCGATTTGAACTCAAACATGCAGTCTGTGGTTTTGTTTTGTTTGTTTCTAAAGTCTCTTTCTCTATCACTCTCTTTCTCTCTCTCTCTCTCTCTCTTCAGAGTACTGGCCGAAGTATAATCATTCCTAAGAATGGTGACGATATAGTTCTCGTCATGTGCTTCGTCCCCACATGGCCACCACCAATCCATTGAGCTATATCCAACTCATAAGTACAACAAACTTCCATGCCACCCAGCTATGGTTTTTAATGGGATTCCACTACCAAAAAAAAAAATGAAGAAAAAAAAAAAGAAAAAAGAAAAAGCCCTAATGAGAGGCATGCACGTTTACAGTCACGAGGGCTAGTGATGGAGTTATATAGGGAATGTACGTTCCGCATATTAATGTTGCTGTGTTCGACCTTTTGGCTTTAATATACTCGATCTATAGTGTTCTCTTTCACTTTGTGGTCTATGAGTAGCAGTATATGAAAAATTATTAGTTTACCATGCATTATTTATACAATATTTATACGGTAGATTAAACAAAATATGTATGCTATTTTGTATTTTTATGCAATGTGTATAATATGATACATTTTTATGTAAATGTGTACGATATTATACATATTATTTATTTAGAGTACAACATAAATCTTATATAAGTAGTGTAATGTAAACTAATAATTATCATATTATATATTAAACTTTAAATTAATTGTTTGTTGCAATACGTGTTAGCATATCATGGAATGTCCTGCAATTCCTGTATTATCTTCTCAAATACCCAATCTATTTTTTCGTATGAATTTCTACTGTACATATGAGGTAGCCTCTCTAGCTGCATGTCTTTTGCTTTTTTGGACTGCTTTCATGCCAACATTGTGAAAATATGGTTAAGAAAAACCTGTGTAGGTGAAAATAGGTGGATAACCTGCATCTATACTGTACTTGGGGATTAGATAAATATTGAGATAAGAGCTATGTTTTTTTAAGTAAAACTACAAGAAATTGTTGTGCTCACACACATTCATATATATATATATATATATATATGGGAGAAACCATGATAGAGTTATATCTTTTCATTTTGAAGCAAATACAGATGCTCTCCTTGCATGCAATGATGCAATTTTGTTGTAATTTAAATCATTCAATAGGTTAAGAGTATATCTCGATCATATATGCAAAATTAATATACCATACGAGTACTAACAATGATATAGATCATTTCATTGATTTATACATAACGGGATTATTATACATGATAAATGATATTAACTTTGATAATGCCTCTCTCTCTCTCTCTCTCTCTCTCTCTCTCTCTCTCTCTCTCTCTCTCTCTCCATGCATGCACATAACTTAGTGTAACTTTTGTTAATATTACAAAATTTGATAATTTTCCATTGATTGTATTTTTTTTCCATGAGAATCACTATTGAGTTAGATTTTCTTCTTATATAAATACTAACTAAATATTAAAATGATAAAAAATAAATAAAAATCTTGTCTTTAAAATGTTTAAATTTCAAATTTTTTATACTTAAAAATTATACATAAACATGATTTGGTAGATTGAATCATAAATGTATTCATTTGACACAAATTTTGGCATGTATATTAAGAATAAAGATAACGTATAACCTAATGATTGGATTTTCAAAATACTAATTGATGTAATCTTAATAAAAAGTTGCATCGAATATTACTTAATTGATCTTGATAAATAAACTATATCATCTTCTTATAAAACCTTCCATGCACACAAAATATCAAAATAAGCAAACAATTACCTAACGTTTGAAATGTTTAATTTCAGACTTTTTTTTTTTTTTAACTTTAAAACTATACACAAAACATGAGTTAATGAATTGGATGATATATAATATTTGTTTGATATGGAATTCGACAATGTGTTAAGAACAAAAGGTTACATCAACTTGATTCTTCTTTTTGATAGATGTATCAACCTAATTCTTAAATATATATCATTAGTTGTATTTTGATAGATTCATGGTTTTTTTTTTATAATTATTTTTTTAAAGTTATGCATAAAATAAGTTTATTGATTAAATAATAAAGAATGATTTTTTGATATATATATATATATATATATATAATAAATCATTCCAAGAATTTTCATGTTCCACACATATAAAAAAGAACAACAATAATAAAGAATGTCTGATTAGGATAAAATTCTATGGTGGTAAGAGTAATGTGAATTCAATGAAAATTTTTAAATATTAAATCAATAAAAAATTCTTTAATGGTGTAAGATTAATAAATAATTACATTATGTGCAACTTGATGTTGGCCCATGCATATAAAAAGGACAAACAATAGAATTTATATATTTTCCCTGACGTTATGTTCACATTTTTTTGATCAAATAATTCAAACCCATAAAATTTGAAATGTTTGTATTTTTGGAATTCATAATACAATGAAAAATGCTATGTTCACAACATTTTCATAACAAATCCAAAATGACAAGTTGTTATTTACTGTTATTAGTAGATAAAAAAAAAATTTCAGTGATAGGTTCAAATTAGAACCAGTAAAAACTTATCACTTAAAATTTATTATGAAAATGTTGTGAATATAAAACTTCTCTAATATATTATGCATCATAGTACATATATCGGAAAAGAGAGAGTATATTAATTAACTATGTGCATGCATATACGTGGTTTCTTATTTAATATTGTAAGAGAATCGCAGTACATCATCAAAATTTTGGTGTTACAAAGCACAATTTCATAGAAGAAGAGTAGTTCTTTTTTGTAAAATGTGACTAAATTATCGTATCTCATCATGATTTTGAAATGCCTTGAATCCTACTATATATACCGTAGGCATTTTCTTATTCGATTTGGAAGTTTAGCATTCTTTCCCTTCACAGATTATTTTCTAAAAAGTCCATTTGGACCTCGAATAAGAAGTTTTACGATTGGTGCATCACTCGATCTCTCAATTTCTTAGAACTAAATCAAATCTTTTCTTTCATGAGCCTTGTACATAAATGAGGATGGAGAAATATATAGTTAGAAAGGATTCCGATTTCAAACCCCAAAATAAATGATGCTCTGGGCCTGGTTCTTTCTTTTTGGTCTTTAGGCCATTTATAGGAAAACTTCTTATTTGGGCTTGGCTAGTTAAAGGGCCACTGAAAAGCCCAATGTTTATGTCCATTTAAAGGTCTGTTTAGGATCTGCTTATTTTACTGAAATTGAAATTTTTTTGTTGAAAGTATTGTAGATAAAGGTAAAAGTTAGCTGAAATAGTACAGTGAGACCCATAAATAATGCCAAAAAGTGCAGTAGAGCCCATGAATAATAGCAAAAATAAACTGAAAAATAAAATAAGCTGGCTTTTTAATTTGGAACCAAACGTGCACTTAATGTAGAAGCATTATACTTTTGGGCTCTACTAGCCAAGCCACAACTGTGATGCCCATATTGATTGAAAATTAATTATGTGTGCTGTGAGGTGTGTTGTATATTAGGGTAATCTGAACTTTATTAACAATTACAAAGAACCTTAAATTTCTCAAAAAAAAAAAAAAAAAGAGCCTTAATTGTGACTAAACTAGTCATGTTGGAGTATAATGTAAATGTGACTAGTGCTTTTTTTCAGACCATTATAAATGCCATTGTAGCCAACCCGATAATCCTGAGTAGTCTCAAAAATACTAGCCCACAAATTAGGCCTTGATAATAATAGTTTGGAAGCGAAAGCCAAATAGACACTAGATTGTCCTAAATCCTCAGTCATCGGCCAATCTAAGCAAGCTAAATCTACTAACTCCTAGTTACAATCTCATCCTGCTATGTGATACATGATACAAAGTTGGAGAGGCATCATGCCGGTTAATTGGGTTTCAAAGTTACAAATCTCATCTTGCTATGTTAATCCTCTGGCTGTGCAGTAGTTTCTAGATACAAAGTTATTGGAGAGGCATCGTGCGAGTTAATTGGGGTTCAAAGCATATATACAATGGTTGGGCTATCATCAGACTTCCAGTTGTATATATCACGGCCATTTGATTAAACGGGTTTATCCTTATACATCAAGGCCATTTGGTCAAGTGAGTTTATCATTATCGCAAATGCTCTTTGTTGACATAGGTCTTACTTCTTAGTTCACCACATCAAAGCAATGTCATCAGCAATCATTTGCATTTAGCACTTGAACAGAAGACTTTACATTCAAGAAATAATTAAGGCAATAATTGCTCTTGATAAATTGAAAATACAGCATTCTGAAGGTAGAATCCTTGTCATTCATTCATTATTTTAAAATCTTCGACATACAACACCCAGTACACTATAATAATCCACAAATCTCAGCTAGATCACTCAAACACAAGGAGCTTTAAGTGTAAAAGACTATAACCAAGCAGTAGATACATATTGATCTATGTACATGCTTCATTGCCACTTTTAACAGGTGACGCTGAAAGCCAACTATGAAGAAAAAGCAGTTCTTTCGAATCTAGAAACTGTCACCTAACAATTTCTTGCTGTCACTTAAGTTCTCCTGTTCCTATGCGAAGTAACAGCACTCTGAGACCATGATGAAGGCTTAAATTGCCCAGCCAGTAAGCTAGATGCAGCAGCTGCACTAATTTTCCTTCTCTTGGATTCTAACTCCAAAAGTCTCTTATTGGACATGGAAGACCCAGATGACCCAGAGAAAATAGAAGTGGCTTTGATCAATGCTCGCTTGTCCTTCCTATTTTTGTCAAATTTAGACGAAAATTTCACATGAGCTGCACTAGAAGCATCTTCTTCAGATGGTGGAAGCAGTCGTATGCCAATGCCTTTTTTCCTTGAAGCAGCCTCTTCTTCAGCAACTCTTTTCTTTTGATTCTGAGAAAAATAGAAAGTGAGGAACAACTTTACCTACTAGTAGAAGAACATGAAAATGAAGAGCTAATATGAGCTTAGTAACATACTCTAAGTTGCGCCCGAAGAGCCTTGTTGAGGGCATAGTCATCTGAGTGCCTGGAGTCAGATACTCGCTGGAGACGCACTAGCACTGGTTCAGCTTCTTTCTTCTTCTTCAAATCTCCTTCCTGGTGTTCAAGACGATAAAATGGATCGGCTAGTTTGCCTTTTTCTGGGAAAAGGAATAATAAGATGTTAGTTAAGAAAATAACAACACAAGAAGTAATGGGTTTGCCTTCCCATGAACAATAAGAGCCCATGTTTTTACATTAATATGTTATTGGTCTACCATGGAAACATACTTATATGACAATGGATTCTTTTAAAACGTATTGAGTCCATCTATTCCCATCTGACATAACCCAACCCCCGCCCCCCCCCCCCCCCAAAACACCAAAAAAAAAGGGTCCATCCAAACCAACCTTCATCTGCAGGGAGTGCAAAAGTCTCTGCGTCTTCAATGTCATACTCCTCAGTCTTTCGTTGGGCTCCACTGATGATCACATACTCACAATTTTTTGGATCTGTCTGAATAACAATTTCGTGTCTGCAGCATGCAGACTTCATCGTAAAGCTCCATATCTGAAAGAAGCAAGCAGACCTGCATTGTCAATTGAAAATACTGTGGAGAGAGCAACCAGAAATTTAGATAAGCTAAAATTAACTATTTTATGAACTCTAACAATGACCAGAGAAGTGAAACTAAACTTCAACCAAAAATAAACTCTCACATTGAGAGCATATTGGCAAAATATGTCAGAAAGTGATTGTGTGGCCATTTGTGTGCATTCATCTTCCAAATAAAACACATTATTGAACATAATCCTTAATGTATTCATAGTCCTTCCAATCCTACATTAAAAAGTCAGAAGCATCACAGAACATACCTTTGTAGAATAATAATTTCCCACTTGCTTTTTCTCCGCATTGAACCTAACACCCTTTGCAATCATAGAATTGCATCCCCCACACCATATATTATAGGGCATCTCAAACCTGAAAGGTAGACATTTAGGAGTTGGCTAAGAAAAGAAGAAGAAAAAATGTCTATACAAAAACAGAGCCCCTGGTTTCATACAGAAAGACTTAAGCCTAGAAAAAATGACAGAGAAGGTGGTGCCAAACTAAAAACTAGTTGCCAAGCACCATCTAATACAGAAAGGCAGGCAAAGAGAAGAGAGTGGCAAGCAAACTCTAGTTGCCAACCACTAGTGTATAGTGTTTTAATTCCCTAAGCCCCTGGGGGCTCTCCTTTTCCCATCATCAGACAAATTTAGAAATTAGAAGTCACTACACCATAATCTATCAAATTCCAACATAAGCTTTTGATAAAAAGCCAAGCTATCAAAAATTTAAGAGAATGAGCGTAATAAGTTACCTTATAATCAGTATGCCTTGGTCTATTTTTCTTGCCCTCTCTCTCAGAGCATGTTGACCATTAAACTTGTTCAAAGAACCCTAAAAAGAATAATGAGAACATGTTAGAGCAACGATGCATCATCATAAGCTATTTTAACAATGTAATAGAGCAACTACTAATGAAGTGTACCTGATTTGGGGTCCATTCTGGAGGATAGTAAAAGTTATCTGCCCTAGCAGCTGCAAGTGAAGACTGCAAAAATCCAGACAAAGCAAGTTTAGCAAATTCAATAAATTCATAGGGAGACACTTGAAAAATTATATATATATATATATATAAAAGGAAAATATCAAAATTCAAGGAACAACTTTGAAAATTATAGTTCAAAATCATACATCAATTATCACATTTCAGAGTTTTGCTCAAAAGCAACACTGATCAATAAACGACATGACGTAAACCTTCAAGCATAAACAAATAAAAGGGAACCATAACTTTGAAAGTTCAAAACTAGGTTGAGGACTCAACAACAATCATATGGGCCAAGTTTTGTGGCAAAACAGAAGCTGTGGAGCCTAGAATGGAATAGAGGGTGAGGTCATGGGTTCAAGATCCATCAAATGTGAGTAACTCACCAAGAATTAAACAAATCTATGCATTCTATTGCACATATAAAAACTATAAGGACATTGTAAGTTCCCTATGAAGCTTTACATGGACAATTGTGAAAAACATAGGCATTAACATAAATATCGAACATTTTCATTTATTCCAGTGTAAGTGTAACCTCAGCTGCTGTCAATTTAATGATGCAAAAATTTATCGGCTAATAAGATTTGATCTGGCCAATGAAAGAACGCAACGCTAATTAAATATTTCTCCAAAACCATTACACACCTCAAGTAAACTCCTATCTCTAACTGGCCTATTTCAAAAGATGAATCTCAAAAGGCTACAGAATATGACCCAGGTCGATATGATATTCTACAGATTTTTTTTTTTTTTTTAAATAAAATTTTTGATGAGTACACACACGCCCAATGGTGAACCCACAACCTCACCCTCTCATCATTATGGGTAGAGAATGTGCCAGTTGAGCTATAGCTCATTGACAGATGATAATCAACATAATATGACCCAGACAAAACTTCAAACACCACTCATATGGTTCAAGCACCACAGTTGTCTCAATTGCACACCAAATCAATCTTTTAAAGAAAATTGCATAATTGGAGGACAATGTTCAACTATGATTCACAAATGAAAACAATCCTACTTTTGACACATTTTAATTAATCCCAAAAATACGCCAGTAATATTAATGGATCAAAAACATTAACCACACTAGAAGAAGCCCGTGTGAAAAAGAATGCATTCATCTTTTACAAAAAATTAAAATACAGCCCTAGCTAACTCTAAGACATAATTCTAGTGTAACAATGACAACCCAAAAAAGAACAGCCACAAAACCAATTATCTTCAATAGCAAGTAAACAAACTTCAAGTTACAACTACAAAAGTGAATAATTTCTCTAATTAAAAACCTTAAATGTAACAATAAAACAAACCCAAATTATAAATTAAAAAAAAAAAAAAAAATCCAAAACCTATCATATACAATACCAAGTAAACAAATTCAAATTACAACTACATAAATAATTAATTTCCCAAATCAAAACCTCATTCCCTATGTTTCAGTCTCTAATTAATCCAAATCAACCAGCTAACCCTAATTCTCTTTCATCAAATCGTGAATTGCAAAAGAAAAACCCCAAAATCAACCAAATGAATTAAAACCCACAAATTCATAAACAATTAATTGTGTAAAAATCATAAAAAAGATTAAAATTTTGCGTACCATATTTGCTTCTCCTTCTTCTTCGTCAAATTAGGGTTCTGAGATTTTCGCTGTGTCTGAGTTCTGAATCGAAATTGGTTCGGAAAGAGAGTTATTCGTGGTTTTTATTTGGGTATGTGAAAACGGTGTCGGTTTGGTTTGTGTTAAATTTACTGGGCCTACCTTCTAGAACAAGGGCCATAGTCTTATTATATTGTTTTGTAGTGGAGTCCATTAAGGCTTTGGGGTAATGATTATTGGGTGCCCAACCCATCTATTGTAAAGGTCCAATCTGTTGGCCTTTGGGGAAGGCTATCATGAGGCCTTTTTTTTTTTTTTGCTCTAAAGAGATTATCATGAGGTTATTAGAATTTAATGTGGCGTTTGGTACGGGGGAATTCACATTACTTCTGGCATCCAGATTCCTAGGAATGTGATTCCTAAGAATCACATTCATAAGAATGTAGTTATTCCTATGTTTGGTTTATTCCCAGGAATCTTAAATGAATTATTTATTTTTCCTATTCTATCCTTAGATTTGAATGTGAACTACCAAGTCATTTAAAAAAAAGGGTTAAAATTGTCAATTTATAAAACATACAATTTTCTTTAAGCTTGGGAATCTGGATTCCCACCTGTTTTAAAGGGAATCCACATTCCCACTGAGAGAGGTTTAAGGATTCCCCTGGCATCTAATTCCCTAGCATGATTTGCAACCAAACATGGGAATCTTTAAACATTCCTAGGAATCCTAAAACATTACCCTGTACCAAACGCCACATAAAAGGTGCCCTATTTCATGTTTAACCTATAATTTTGAAATGTAAAAAAGGCATATGTGGTGTCATGTCAATTAAAATATCATCACATTAAGTGATAGATGATAAGCTCTGTTAACTAATTTTAAGAAATGGGACATTAGGTTTGTATTTTTTTTCTTTTTCTTTTTTATAATTTAATTATCACCGACAAGTGAGAAGAGAAAGATTTGAATCGGAATTCTCCTTATAAAAGAAAAGATCAAATAATACAACTAAGTGACAAAACTCTTTGAAAATTAAATCTTTAACGTAAAAATGGTCTCGACAAGTTTAAAAGTAAATGGAGATAGTCATTATTAATGATGAGGACCTTTCACCGTCATATTATAAGTTTTCAGTTAACTATCATTTTTTGTGTTTATTTCGTTTTCCTTTATTCCTTTCCATATATATGTGTTTTGCTAGCAAGGTAAAAAGTCGCCCTCCCTGTAACCATGCTAAATCATATTGTACAAGTCAATTTATCATGTTAATTATGCATATAATTGTAGTATTATTGCCATAAGTTTAGAATATAGTAGCAACAATTCAATGAAATCAAATCAAAGTATCAAATTTTTAATTAGCACATATAAACCATTCCTAAAGTATATTTGACATTTTTTTTTTTTTTGACCATAAGTATATTTGACATTAACATTTTTATAAAAAAAAAAAAAATTAGTTTATTTGTTAATGTACAAAATTTTAAAACATTGTTTGTTTTTTTAAGTTCAACTATACTTTATCAACATTAAGCAAGCAAAAAAAGAATACTTTTCTTTTCCTATGATCCCAATCAACAAAAAGCTGCTTCCAAACCTTCTTCTTAGAATGAGAGTTTTCTGGAAGTCATATCCCATTGTCATATGCGGGCATGTGCCATATCATATTATTGGAAGAGCTTGATGAAAATCATAGAAAAAGTAGTTCTAATTAGCCCTTACATTGATATATGTAAAAATTAATTTTCTCCCTAATTAATTAATTAAATTGGCATGTGTTTCTCATATTATGTTTTGTGGTCTCTTGGAAGTTGGAACATGTATGTGTTATGAAAGCAAGCTAGATTACTATTGAGCTCCAAATCACTTATTAGCAATTAGTAATTTAGCATATTGTTAAAATTAACCACAACTTGGTACTGTCAAGCATGGTTTAGATTGATTATTAGTTGCTATAATGTTTTTCTTTTCACCTTAAGTAAACAAACTAGTTTAGTATCGTCATTTCAAATTGAAATGATGTCCTTTTCTTCTCTCTTTTATTTTTATTTTTAGGGTATTATGGTTCATCTTCATTTTTGCAAACAGTTTATATATTGTTTTACCCCTCACTTTTCCCATACAGTTCATAGATTGCTTTCTCCATAGAAAATGTGCCCTCTTCTTCCCTCCTTTTTTTTATTTTATTTTACTTTTAGGGCATTATGGTTCATCTTCACTTTTGCAAACAGTTTATGTATTGCTTTGCCACTCACTTTTCTTATACAGTTCATAGATTGCTTTCTCCATAGAAAATGTGCCCTCTTCTTCTCTCTCTTTTTTTATTTTATTTTTAGGGCATTATGGTTCATCTTCACTTTTGCAAACAGTTCATATATTGATTTGCCTCTCACTTTTCCCATACAGTTCATAGATTGCTTTCTCCATAGAAAATGTGGATTGCATATTCCCCACCCTTTATTTAGTTGCAATTCACTCAAACAGGTATGGAGCTTTCCTTGCACCCAATCTTGCACCCTCTTGCATCTAGAGAGAGAGAGAGAGAGAGGGGGTTAAAAGTATATATATTCTATCTAAGTATCAAAGATATTCAAGAAATTAATAATAAGCACAATCATGCATAATTCAAGGTTTGACAAATGATTTTATGACCCTATTTTATTCCTTTGTTTCTAAGGAACTCTCATTGGGAAAGGCTCTCTTTCTCTCTCTTCTCTCTCTTCTCTCTCTCTCAATAAATAAGCATAAAAAGGTACTCTCATCTCGTGTCTCACATGAAACGCAAAAACACACATATTTCAACCATCTCCTACATTTCTTATGTTACTTCATCAGATTCAAGCTGTCAAACTATACCAAAATTCTCCACCTACTAAACCTTAATTTCCTTTGAGTTTCTTCCTCATTTCATTGCTCCATGCTTCCTCTTCTAGCCCTTCTTCTCATCCTCCTTTTCCACCATGGCCTTGAAACTATCTCAAATGATGTTCATTGCTCTTTGGCTCTCTCTCCTCGTCTTGTTGTTTCATCAATTATTTGATTTCAAGTCCAAGAATATCAACACCAAACAAATCACCACCATAACCTACTCCACAGTACTCTCAAATCACCCTTTGATTACCAGAAAAGTCCTAGCCAGCAGATTTGACTTCACACCATTTGTAAAACATCATCAACAACAACAACAACAACAACAACAAGAAGACCACATGAAACGTCCACAGAACATGCATGTGAAGCCAGACCCAGATGGAAGTGAGATTGATCCACGTTATGGTGTCGAAAAGCGCCGTGTACCCACGGGTCCGAACCCATTGCACCATTGATCGATCAAGATTTCATCTCAGGTGAATATATATGTAAAAGAGAGAAAAGAAATGGCTAGATAGCTGGCTAGTGGGGAAGCTCTCATTACGTGAATGGTGTTTTCAAATCTCTCTCTCTCTCTCTCTCTTTCTTTCTCTCTCTTTTATTTTTTTTATTATCAAGATCACATAATTCAGATTATGATGAGGATCATGGTTTATGATTTTTGAGAGTTTGAGTTTGTACATGTATTAAGGATATTGTTATCATCATAACAAGGAAATTAATATACTACAATTTTAGCTAGGTTGATACTTTATATATAGTGCACGATTATCTTTATAATGCTTAATTTGATCAATATAGTACTATTTGATGATTATGATGATTTCGGTGAATTTTATGTTTTAAATTTGATTTTCAAAGAAACATGAGTAGCTGTGACGGCACGGCACATCCCCGAAAGAAGATTTTTCAGCTGCACCATAATAATGATATTTATTAATGAGGTTGGTTAGTGTAAAAGCTTTGCTTTCTTTGAAAATTAATTAAAGCTAGCATATTGTTCAGAACACGTGATGGGTTTGGTGGCACGTGAGACCTTTTTCATTGCACTGACCCATTTATAATAAGAACCTTGCAAACATTGTTGTCTTTGTGGGTTTTCTTTTTCATAAGAACAAGCATTACATGAGTCCTTTTATTTATTTTTATTTTTTATTTTTAAAAAAAAAAAAAATTGATCTCAAAAGCACCTCAAGATATGTACTTTTACTCAGTCGGCATGATTATCAGTTGTATAAAATTATAAATACATCCTTAAGATAGTGGCAAAAATTGATGAATCATAAATACTATTGAGGAATGAGAATGTCTATTTTATTTGTTGATTGCAATAGAGTAGGTTTTGGAATCGTAATAATCTCAAGATTCTCAACTGTTGGATGTGCGTTAACTATCATTGTTTAAGAGACTGCTACTGTTTTTTCATTGTTTTTACTAGTTTCTGATATTTCCATGTTGTAATTATAGTTTCATGGGTCTTGTTCAAGGACACCTTATTACATTTACACCCCACTTGACAAACACTAATATATGTATAAAGTGAGATTCAATGTGCATTTGGTTTAGTTTTTTGAGAGCTTATTTTCAGTTTATTTGTTTGTGTATAGATTTTAAAATTTATAATTTTTTAGGTATGAGTATATATTTTTGTCCATTTGCAACAAATAAACAATTGACAAGAAGATTAAAAAAAGTAAAAACTAATCCAACTATGTTTAGAGTTCAGAGATATTGATTATACAAAGTGTAAAAAGGTATGTGGACTTCTTTTCGAGTGTTTATGGAACTTCTGGGTACCTAAGAGTAGCCTATAAAAAAGATACAAGAATATATGGACTTCTTTTTAATTGTTTATGGAACTTTTTGGTACCTAAGTGTAGCCTATAAAAGAGATACAAGAAGAAGGTAGTGCCATTTTTTGAACATATATATATCATATTCCTTTTTATTTCACAACACATAATTTTTTCCTCTGGGCTAGCAATAGATGGAATTCAAAAAGAAATTTTCCTTTGTTGTGATAAATGGTTAATCACTTTGTTATATGGTAGTTGACTTTGAGAAAAAAAAAAATATATTTTGAGTGGTGCCTTGTAGTTGTTGATAGCCAAATTTTCTAGATCTTACTTCTTAGTGGGTAGTTGTAATTGTAAATGTCAAATGGTGCTCCGAGATGGTGAGGGACCCTGTATCCATCAACTCTGAGGAGGCAGTGCTAACTAATCAGAGAAACTGATTAGCAAAGAAAACTTAACGGAGAAATTTGAAGTCCAATTATACCAAAACAGACCTAAGGTTTAGAAGGGCTATTCAAGCCTTATCTACATACGTTGGGACAGCCCACAAATTGAAGGGATACAAATGTGGCCTCAATTAAACTTAACGCATTCAGCTCTTTTCAAGCCAAAATTTGAGCTTCGAAAACATTCCAGACTTCCCGTTAAAACCTAAATATAATATAATATAATATAAAATATAACAACACAACCTAATTCAAAAGTTTAAGTTTATTGGTTTGCACCCAATTTTGTTAAATTAATTCAAATTTTTTAATTTTTTTAATTTTTTATTTATGGTGGGTGTCAATTAACTAAATTGATAAAGTTTCTTATCGTTAAATAAAAGATATCGTGTTTAATTTCCACCTACACCAAAAACTTATTGATATTTTAAGCTTGATGACTCCAATTGAGATTTTAATACAACGTATACAGACATCACTTAATCCAAAATTTTTGCTAGGTTTTATATTGGAGAATTCCATGTTAATGAAATATTTTCTTAATTGAAGTGTCCAAAATTAGTTTGTGGAAAAGCAACTCAAAGAAAACATTATGTCCAGGTTTTGACTACCACTCGATCGAGGCTTTATCAATCAAGATTTAGGATTCGATAGACATTTAGTCGATGCTTGATTAATAATTGCAGACTCTAGGGACGGCGCCACCTTAAGGCCAGGGTGGTCCCAGGACCCACCACCCTAACCTGAAAAAAAAAATTATATATAATAATTTAAAAAAATTTATTTGTCTACCCCTCAAAAAATAATTTGGAAACACTCTCGGTTTTTTTTTATGCCAATAAAATTAAATTTTGCTCCATAATTTGTTCTACATTTAGTAGATGAATGATTGCTTGGTTATGTACATTGAAAGATATGTAACTTGTAGCATTGATAATGAGACTATCATGCAACGATTTCAAAATATGAAAACTCGTAAAAGACAATTGTAAACTTTATGTATTTATGTGTTTTTTTTTTGTTATTGTTGTCAATATATGAATTTCTCTTTTTATTAGATTGTATAATTTAAGCTTCTTAAGGAACATCTTGAGAAAAATTCCTGGAGCCGCCACTGGCGGACTCTAACGTGTTTTAAATTCTGAAGTCACTCCCTTGGTTTTTTTACATTACTTGTGTCACATATTAAAGGCACGTATAATCTCAACTTTGTAAGGCTACTAGACGTAGAACTTTTGTATCATATAAAGAGAAAATTTAAGCCTCAATATTTCCAACTTATGAGTACAAAGATCATATTTTTTAATCAGTAGTTTGCAATCATCTTGTGATCAATCAAGCTGAAACCACAGAGCCATCAATCCTAGAGTATCATTGCTGTATCAAACCTTCAAGGAGGGTATAGTAACACAAGCTTCCTTATTAAACACTTCTTCATAAGATCTTTCCAAATTCTTTTTGAAAACCCACACTCTGAAGAAGAGGTGGTTCCTGCTTTCTATGCGTTGCACACAAAAGTAAAAGTCACCCTTATATACCCAGAATTTCAATTCCATTCTTTTCCTTTATCTACAATTCTGTCTTTTGGAAGTATATAAGGAATCTTTAGATTGTCTATTTGGCAGTGTACTTGACCTACTGCACCAAAATTAGGGGTGACCATTTGTGTTAACGGGTGGTTTTATTGTTGAGCTGAGGTAGTGGTATTTGACAATAAAGTCAAACCTAACCTAGCCCATTTAAATATGTGTCAAAACCATTAGCATATATGTATATATGTATGTATGTATGTATGTATGTATGTATATGTATGTATGTATGTATGTATGTATGTATGTCAAAACCTTTCAACCTTAAACATACTTGTTTATTAATTAAGTTAACATGGTACTATTTATATAACACGCTTAATAAATGAGTTAACATGTTATTGATCCACACATTAGTCATGTCAAAGTGAGTTGATCTAATTTTAAACAAACCTATAAAAAATCGTATCGTGTCCTTGTTGTATTCGTATTAAAAAGATAATGATCATATTTTCATATAGCATCTAATGGGTGTGCAACTAAATTAAAAAGATAATGATCATATTTTCGTCTAACCAATCAACAAGTCCTTTTGTGTACCATACTATAGAGGAAAATTAGAAGGGGAATAAAATAGCCTTTTCCTCCACTGCCTCGGACACCATCATAGATCTTGTAATAAGCACAAAATGTCTCTTTAAATCATCCCTTGGTAACCCCAGTTTCTTGTTTAAGTCAATATCATGGTTATTGGAAAGAGATGTAACACAAAAAAGTTCCTTTATACTCAACTCGATCTCCAACATATTAACTTCATTCAGGTGAGCCACACCTAAATCAAAGACATCAATTTGGAATCGACCAATAGCTTAATTCCAAGATTTTAAGACATATTGCAAGCATTTCTTCAAGGCACTAACCGCACTAAACTGCCCAAAAGGTAAAATTGATAATTCACAATGTGTTTTGCTTTGCAACTTGATCATGATATTGATCCCTTTATATAGATAAAGAGACAAGACCTCCTTACTTGCACTGACAATGCAATATGTGACATATATATGTGGCTAGCACACTTAATGCTCGTGCCCTTGCTACGCATCCTTCTAGTACGATTTACTCCATTCCAACTACAACATATTGTGACCCTCCAACTTAGCAATGCACTTAGTGTGGTTCACCGCATATAGTACAACACACTTGGATCTAATTAATTATAAGGTTATGAATTGATAGCAGCGCACCCCATGGGACATAAGGTTATGAGAGGAGAAGTATTTTTCACATCTATATCTTCGAGGGATTTGCCGACATGATTAGTTTTTGTCAAGGTGGCACATGTTTTATGAAAGCAACGTTTAGAGTATATTATCAATAGCCAACATCAACGTAGTTGTTTTTCAAACTTAAATATAGGTAAACGTTTTCATCAGATTGTTATCAATTTTGAGAGAGAATTAAGGTATCATTTAACTATATCTTATAAATGGATAAATAGAATGATGGGGCACCTAACGAAAAAGGTATTCGAGACCATAATTGGAAAATATAGGACATTTGATGCAAATCAAGACAGGATGATAGCATCTTATAGAAAAAGAGATAAACATAAAATAAAAGGAAAAAAATAGTAAAGGTGATAGCATGTTATTTGAGGTGTATAAGAATGATGGAAATCTTGGGAAATTCAAACTACTTATAATTTGCTTGAGCTTGACGGCAAGCTTTTTACATATAGGACGTGTTCAATACGATATTGTACTACATAATAAGTCATCATCTTTGAGTGACATAAATGGGTTATTTTTCTTCTTTTTCTTCTTTTTTTTTTTTTTTTTAATCCCTTTTGGCAAGCTAATTAAACGTTGAATGTGGAAAATTATGCTTCACTTTGCAAATGCTACAAGACAAAAAGAAATCTTATAATTAGTTTTAACAATGTCAATACTACTAATCATATATGTGTCTTGTTGGGTTAAAATTAAAATTGGAATGAAGATTTTCTAAATAGTTAGCTAGATATCATTTCTCTAGCTAGAAGTACCAACGAGAATAAGTAAAAAAAAAATTTACAAATTGGATCACGGGGGTTATAATTACAAGCAGAATTTCTAAGCCTTGCTTATTATGCTTGCTATTATTTGAGCTCTTGCCTTCTTCAGCATGTGATGTGTACTAGAATATGCTTACGCATTTGACCTTGGAAATTAGTGGCATGGTGGGCACAATGGAATAAGCTGACTTAAAGTTTTTTTATTTTGGCTGTGTTGTTCAATCCTAATAATAATACTCTCATTGACTTAATTCTACCAACAAGATGATCAACACGTCTTGGTTCTCTTTGATAAATTCAAGCTAAAAAAAATGGTGGAATTAGTCTTGATTTTTGGTACGCCCATTAGAGATAATAGATAACCAAGTTGCAACTCACAAATCAAGTTAACATAAAAGATAAAACCTTAAACTAACCCTAATTAATTAATTGAAGAAGAAAAAAAGTAATATTACGTAATAATAATGTTGATGATAATTTTAAATAATAATGAACTACCATTTATTAAAAAAAAATTGTGACTTACCCAAGAGCTTCGTTCTTGGCTTGTAAACCTCACATTCTTGGCATTGACCAAAAGAACCTCTTAGAATACTGCAAACGAAGAAAATGTGTTAGGAACTACGTTTGTTTTCATGCGTAATATGTGAGACTCATATTTGTAATTGTCTCTGTTATATGAGATTTATATTCAGTATTTGTTATTACATGATCGAAGTTTAATATACTTTCTGTATATGTTGATCTAGCTAGCATGCATATGCATATATACCGAAGACGTTTGTCATTGCTATCGCAACAATCATCTTATTATGAAGGAAAAAAGAAAAGAAAAGATTTAGCGAAAGTGACTTCTTGATTTATTTCGAGAAACAGATAATTAAGTTTAATACGTCTGTGATGGGGTACCCTAATAAGACAATAGAGAAAATACAGAAACGTAGCTACAAGGTCCACGTCAACACTTCTTGGGAAAATTAGTTACCCATTATAGTCTCACATTATATAAAACTACAAGAGTGAATAGTTAATAACACATAATTTAGTCCAAATCTGTAGGCTTCAACTTCTGAGTCAAGTGTTATATTGTCATTCTTATATATTATATTGACGTCCATAATAAGAAAAAGAAGAAGAAGATTTTTTTTTCTTTTTCTTTTTTCGATAAACCTTAAACTCATACGCCACAACCAAAACTGCATGTAACAGTTAGTTGTGTAGAGCAAATTATAAGGCAAAAAACACACACGCACCCAATTATAAGTATTTGTTAGTGAGACCCAAAAAGTAAAACAAGTAAAACTCTCATATTAGTTCTGACAATGATTAGGCCTACTCATTTTTGCATCTGTATTTATTATATGTTTTGTCAATTACAACAAGTTAATTGTTTTCTTTATTTTAGTTTTATAATTTATATTTTATTATACTAATTCAATATTGAATTTTTTGGGTCAATTTATGCTTCTCTACATTGTGTTCTTTTTTTTAAGATACATATTCATATTGACAACTGTATTTATTTCTTTTTATTTTGTGTGGATGATTTTCCAATTGTACAGCGATTAAATTTCAATTTTTTAAATCAAGTTACACAACGTATCCTAAAATTTAAAATTAAAATTGCAAATTTACCCCATATAGAATGAACCAACAACTAACCTAAACAAATATTACAATTTTTTTTTTTTGGTTAGGCTAAAGACATCGAAGGCACAAAGAAGATGTCAAAAGTCTTTCCTTCCTAGCTATTACCTTCCACCGGACAAAACTATAATTAGAATAAAACTTAACCACCTATATATACAACGTAACAAGAATGCTCATTCTCGAAGCGTTCAAACTTTGAAGTTCATTCACTAACAACAAAAATTTCATTCATATCATCTTCATCATTTTCTTCAAACAAACACGTCAATTGCATCAAATGGTACGTCTAATTCCTCAACATCGCAGAGACCAATTTGGGTCCATGCCATTAGCAATTGGCTTGTTCTTCTCGATTATGGCTCTTGTAGCTTTATGTGCCAAGCATTCACGCCGTGCTCGAAAAGATTACGAAGACGATGATGAAAGTAATGACTCATTTATGCCTAAGAAGTCGTCACCCTTGAAGTCACCATCCATGAAGCTCGTGAAATCAATTAGCAACAAGGCAAACCAATTCATAACAAATTCGCCAAAGTCACCATTGTTGTCATCCAAGAAAATCGTGACAAGTATTAGTAACAAGGCAAATACATTCATGTACAAGAAAAAAGGTGGTGGTCATGATTTTAGAGATGATGAAGGTGGGTTGTGGCAGAAATCAATCTTGATGGGCGATAAATGCCGGCCACCAGCGTTTTCAGGAGTCATTCATTATGATAGTTTTGGGAATATGCTTTCGGAGCCACCACCAAGGTCACCTAGGGCCGGTCCCTTTCAAACTGTGTTTATGCCAGAGATTAAAAATGCAAACTAGTGGGAGTGGCACTTGCATATATACGTACATGTACACATTTGCTTAATGCATTTTGAACACCATTACTTTCTTGTACAAATTGCAATCGGAGTGGATACTGAAATTTATCTTTTATCATGCTAAAGCATATTGAACTTGGCCTTCTTTGTGATGAATTTTATGAATTTGGGATAGAAAGAAATATTCTTCTATTAATTCTTCTTCATTTTCTTTTCCTTGCTCTTCACAATATTTAGAGGGAAGCACGTCTTGGCTAGCTGTGATTGATTTGCTAATTAAATAATTTTGGGCCACATGGTGCTTGAAGTCAAAATCTATTTCTATTTTGCTAGGTACAACTTTAGCTAATATATAACAAGCAATGGAATATTGTACGAATTGGTTAACAGGTTTGACAAAGTTCCAAGATGCTCATGATTAACAAAAAATTTACAATCTATTTTTCATTTTTGTTTATCCTTGTACAGTAGTGTGGTGACTTCCACTAATATAAGTATACGGTCCAAGCTAGACTTGCCAAGCTAAGGTTTTCAAACTCAACTTGAGCTTGTTCGTATGGGTTAATTACCTAAGGACAGAATTTGAAGAGGAGGACAACTTGATCACTGTCTCACTCGGTGGTTAATGGGAAGGATGTATAAAATCCCTAACATTCAAAATCACCATTTTCTATGGTCACAACCATGAGTACCACTGCTTGGGCTGAGGAAAAAACTGTTGGGTATATACGTGTGAGTGAAATTTCAAATTAAATTATAAGAAGAATAAGTAGTTAATATAGCATAATTGAGCTCATACCCATTGGACTTAAGCATTTTGGATTAAGTGTGCCTCTATATGTTATATTAACTACTCAATAAATCTCCCCAATGTGTTATCTCTTCAACAAGTGGTATCAGAGTTTGGTTGATTTAGTTGGTGGTTTCTTGTGTGAATAAAAATGGATGAATTTGCTTTGATTAAAGTGAAGTGATGCCAAGAAGAAAGAAACTACTTCATTGAGGTGGAGCTATCTGTAGAGGGAAAGAAAACTACTTGATGAAATTTGAGTCAAAGTGGAGATTGTTATGAAATTGCATCAAATTCCAATTTTGACTTGGAAAGCTAATTTGATTTTGTAGTTGGAGAAAGAAATATTAATTTGGTTATTTTTGGATTTTCTTGGAGTGGAATGAAAGTTTATTCTTTGTCAAAGAACTATTGTATTCATTATCCACAAAGGAATAGGAAATTGAAGTTTTATAAATAAACAATACTACAAAAGAATTTGATAGCTTTGGCCCAAGGGTCCTCCTTATGGAGACAGGGAAAACAAAGCGTGAAACCAGGAGAGAAAAATGGATTTTTGCTTGGGAGGTAACTCAAGAAGAGAGACAATAAGGTTTAGATTTTGCTGACAACTTTTTTGTAAAGCGCACAAATCAAGGAGAATATGTGAGGCTTTGGCAAATGGCCCGACCCTGAGTCAAGTTGAGTATTAAAAGTTCTAGATTGCTCATTTAATTTAATTTCAAATGTAAATCGAACTTGAGCTCATCATCAAACTAAATTACATGTTCAAGGTTAGTTCATTTTCTTGTCGAACAATCTTGAGCTTGTTCATAAGATACTTAATTAACTTATTCTTTTTCCTTATTTGTAAACACTACAACTAAAATATTTCACCCTTTCACAAATCTATACTAATAATTAATAACTAATTATAGTCAAAATTATCTCATTTGATTTAATTAGACAGAATGATTTTCTTTCACGAAGTTGTAAAAGTGGAAAATATTAAAGATACTTCAAATTTTACTACTTAACATTTTCAAACTCATTAGACAATGAATATGATTGGTAGATTTTAAAATAATAAAAAATTAGTGTCTAAATCACTTTTTTGTGATTAGTGACACATCAGTTATAAAGATTACCTAGTAAAATTTATAGTGTCCTTAACATCACCCTGTAAAAATTAGATTCACCAACATTTTATCGTTGAAAATTATATTATTATCAATAAATATGTAATATGATATTTATGAACTCATTTATAAACTTACCCAATTTAGCCTCCTTTTGATAGAGATGAAAAATAAAAAGTGTTTTACTATTCAGCTTAATTTTGCTACTATTCATAGGATTCACTATACTATTTCAACTAATTTTTACCTTTATCTACAGTACTTTCAGTAATAAATTTTCAATTTCAACAAAATAAGTAGTATTAAAATAGACCCTTAATCTCAGGTCAATATAAATATATTATCACTTTTGAGCTCAACCTTGGGCTTGGCTATAAGGGAGGCCCATGGGCCGAGGAGAAAGTTGGTTTGCTCTTCTAACAGGACAGAACTCAAAGAAGCGCAAGAAGTACCACCCAACGGTCCTTCTTTGTTTTTTTTTTTTTTTTATTTCTAACATAGATTCAGTGATTCACAACGTTGCTTTTTGTTGCAAGCCAACAACCCCCATGTCCTCCCCAACTCATAAAACATAACTAAAATTCCTGTCTTTTTTTTTCAGTCTCACAGACACACAGCACTGAAACACTTCAAGTTCTTACCAAAAATGGCTTCTTCTCTCGCTTCTCCTCTCTTCCTCGCAAACCCTATTTCCCATTTTCGAAGAAGAGCTTTTGCAGTCTCAGCTTTAACAGAGGATGGCAGTAGTAGTAGTGCTATTTCTTCTCAGCAATCAACCAAGTTGGTCACTTTTTTGGGCAAAGGTGGATCCGGCAAGACCACCTCAGCTGTATTTGCCGCTCAGGTAACATACTACATAAACATTTAGTGTTTGTTATTTTCTGGGTTTTGTTGGGAGTTTATGTTTAGTCTTAATTTTGTGGGTTGTTTGAGTTAAATTTCACTGCTTTACTTTTGATATATAATTTGATTGTGAGAATTCCAATTATGGGTGCTTTATAGGGGGACATTTCTAATTCATTCTGGTTAAAGAATGTGAAAACTTTTGCAAGGATAAAATTTAAGTACAATTTCTTAGGTGCTTTATTTTTCAATTTCAAAGTTAAATTTAACCGTATGGCTGTATTGGCCAATAAACCATATAATTGAAGCTAATTGTCCTTTGGGGAGGATAACACATTTTTTTCTACATTGCTCAATGTTGTCACATGGCTGAATTTAATGTTGGGGAGATAGTTAAAGTCAAAATGATGAATATTATATCTAAAGTCATGGAGCAAATCAAGCTTCTAAAAATTTTGTATTTGACCATATATTTCAATCAAACTAGTAAAAAATTTAACTTTCTTCATGGAGGGTAATAGAGAGCAATAAGAACTCTTCCTTAAATCATTTATGTTCTTTATCTGCTTTGAAGTTAGATCCAGTAACAAACTTTTTTCTTTCCTCTAGAGATTATGTTAGGAGTTTAGAACTTAAGATTTTGTTTTTCTACAAATTATTTAGTAACTTACGCTAACACCCTTTAAAGATCAAGCATAACATATTTTAACTAATATAACTCTTTCTCTCTCTCTCTCCCCCTCTCTTTATGTTTTTCAGCATTATGCACTGGCAGGGCTTAGTACATGCTTGGTGATACATTCACAAGACCCCACTGCTGATTATCTTTTAAACTGTAAGATTGGAACTTCTCCTGTCATATGCAACAACAACCTTTCAGCTGTTAGGTTGGAAACCTCTAAAGTGTGTCTTTTCACCTCCTATCCTTCTTTGGCAACTTTTCTTTGAGTGGTTTAGTCAATATGAATTATTTTTTTTATAATAACAGCTGATTCTTGAGCCTCTCAATCGAGTAAAGCAAGCAGATGCCCATCTTAATATGACCCAAGGAGTTCTTGAAGGGGTGTGTACATACTATCACTTGCTGATATTCTTGTGCAATCTAATTTAAAGAAAGATATAGTTGGCCTTGAATGTTTCAGAAAACTTTATTATGGACCATTCCTTATATCATGGTAGATTGTGGGAGAAGAGCTGGGAGTGCTTCCTGGAATGGATTCTATTGCTTCAGCATTCGCACTTGAGAGGCTTGTAGGATTCTTAAGTAATGTGGACCAAAGAAACAACAAAAAAGATAAATTTGACATAATAATATATGATGGTATCAGCAATGAGGAGATCTTACGGATAGTAGGTGCAAGCAGTAAAGCAAGGTTAGCAAACCTCTCTCTCTCTCTCTCTCTCTCATATGATGATGTTTACGCAAGAACATGATGGCACAGATTGTATTTAAAATATCTCCGGAACGTGGCTGAAAAAACTGATCTTGGGAGAGTGGCTGGTCCTTCACTCGTTAGACTTGTAGATGAAGCCATGAACATACATGGCAGCAGGTCCCTTCTGAATGGGAAAATGAGTGCAGAAATATGGGACACTTTGGAACAAATGTTGGAGGTAAACATGATTCTTATTTGTTAGACCACAGTTAGAGATAACCCAATGAGATTCTGCATTGCTTATATGCCGTGCAGAGAGGATCATCTGCCTTCTTGCAACCACGTAAATTTGGCTGCTTCCTGGTGATGGACCCAAACAATCCAATCTCTGTCAATTCTGCATTACGTTATTGGGGCTGTGCAATCCAAGCTGGTGCACAGGTGTCTGGTGCATTTGGTATTGCTCCTTCACATTTGGATGAAGAGTCAGTGGAAAGAGTCAAGCAAAACTTTTTTCCCTTGCCTTTTGCTTTCATCCCACAAGTCCAAGTGGGTTTCCCTCTCAACTGGAATGACATCATGCTCAACACAGTTGGTAAAGACGCAAAGAATCTTCTTTCTCTGCCAGCAAGCCACAACAGCAATATATCGTCAGTAAAATTTGATCCAGCCAACAAGTCCATAACCCTTTTCATGCCTGGTTTTGACAAGTCCGAGATCAAGCTATACCAAGTACGTCCATCTTCCCATTCTACAAATCTTTGACCACTTTTTGTGCTACTTGTGCCTCTTCAGGTGTAGCATTCCAAGTGATATGGGATTAATTTTCTATTTTGCTTTAGAGAAAAAAAAAATTATAGAAATGGGACATTCAAGTTTCTTAGTCATCTTAAAGCCAGTGGAAAATTTGAACTTTTAATCTTTAAACTAGAATTTCACTGTTGAATCCTAATGCTTTATTTCTCCTTTAAATATATTTAAATGTATTAAAGAGAGAAAAAATAAAATGATAAGAGAATATGCTTTTGAAACTGCTCCCCCTGAGCTTTGTATCGAGCAAATCAGAAGTATCACCAAGCTAATGAGCTCTGGCTCAGAACCCATTGTGTGTGTGTGACTTACCAATAAAAAAAGAAATCAAAAGTTTCACCAAAAGAGGGGATAAGAATTTGGATACAGCTGGTCTAGAAAGAGATTATAGAGGTACTACTAGTGCAAGTTTTGGCACTTGTTTTAGTGGATTTGTTAAGGATTATCAGTGTTTAGATATAGTCATCTGTATTACATTTTATTTTCTGGTAGTCCAGTTTTGTTATGCTATTGTACTTCTTTGCAGAATTCTGATCAATATTATCATTATCTGACAATTGCAGTATAGGGGAGGATCTGAGTTACTGGTGGAAGCTGGGGACCAAAGACGTGTCATTCTTCTGCCTTCAGGGATTCAAGGAAAGGTGGGAGGTGCCAAGTTCATGAATAGAAGTCTTGTTATCTCAATGCGGTAGTGTAATTACACTGAGAAGATTTTTCCTTTTTCTCTACTGATGTGTTTCTGTTTCTGAGAGAATGTCCCTGCCAAATGATCATAATTTTTGGTTTATTAGTTTTGAGCATTTGGCACTTGGAAAAATTGATCAATGTTTTGATATCAATAAATATGCATTTCACATTGCAACCAGTTATGCACTTCACAAATATTTTTGGAACTCCAGTTTTACTTTGTGCAAATAAAGGAAGATACAGAATTATATTTATTCCAGCCAGCTGCTGGGAAAATTTGACGTTGACAATTAAATTGATGGCAACTAGATGGTACTGTGAGTCTTGATTATGTACAAATTTTCAGTCAGTGAAAGCAACAACCTATAATGCAAGCCTTAACTGACATATATATCACAACAGTGAGAGAAACTCCAAGTGTTGTTAGTCCACTGTAGAAGAGATAAGTTTGGAACTTCAAATAGGAAAAACTTCTCAACGAGGTTCAACTAGTTTCATTATTCTTCCCATATCTATAATCTATTGCATTTTCCCAAATGCACTCCTCGCAAGGACATGTCTCATGCTTCACCAGGGTCTTTGAGACCTATGCTTCATTCAACCTTGTGTATGAGGAGGGAAAAGCCATTGGATGCGTTATTCATAATGTCTGCAATTAATCTTCCCAACTGCTCAAGCTAGATCCCTCTTCAACAGTGTTTGGAAGCAACTGGCTATCACAAGGGAACATTCCATGGTGTGTTTGGAGACTAATACACATTTATGCACACATAGAAAGCTTAAAACCTGTATTTCTACTTTCCTAGAGGACAGAAATCCCTTTTTCAAGCTGTGTTTGGCATACTGTTGACATTTTGAACAGAAACTGTCTTGAAGATGGATTTGATGTTAAGAGACCCCAATCTGGTCTTTTGCCACAAATAAAGTCTCATTTCCCTATCCAGATTAATTTATTTCCTTCCCAAGTGTGCATATAAGGCATTTTTTTTCATCAACTAATGTACTGGATTTTCAATTTTGTACAAAAGATGAGAGGCACTAGAAGTTAGCCAAATTAAAAAATATGAATCTGTAAATATCTGATGAAAAAAACAATTGTATCTTCCACCACCCCACCCCCCCCCCCCCCCCCCCCCCAAAAAAAAAAACAAAATCAAAAGGCATGAATCACGATCAGTCTAAAAGATATCACCAGCACTTATTCAAGTGATCAATTTTTTTGCATTGGGGGCTAGGTTTAGAAACCAATGGCCATTGTGATGACAAAGTAAACGCTTCATGCTCTTGTTATTTGGCTTCCGTGCTGAACTTTTTCCATTAATTGATTCATTTGCTTGAAGTTTCATTGTTTCTAGTGTGTTTTTGATACCCAGAGTTAAGCATATAGAAGCTCAGAGCATTTATAAATTACTTTACATGATTTCTTCTGCTGCTGCTTCTTTTTTCCCCCTATTTTGTGTCTTGAATTAGACTAGTCATTGGACAATATATGATCTATATTTTCTTCAACATGGAGTCCGGTGAAATATACAACAAAAAATAAAAATAAAAAGGAAAAAATTCAAACAAAAAAAATCCTCATGTTTCCAGCTTATTGTCTTCTCCCATTTTTGAATGGATACGGCTCCTGAGTTCTTCAAAAGCCTTCATGCTCTCTGCATCAAAGCCTCCAGCAAACTGGAAAAAAAATCTAAGTCAATATTACAATCACACCTTTAAGGATTCATATTGTTCATATGTACAATTTTATTTGAAATGAGATTAAGAAGCACCAGTGTAGAGAAAAAAACAAAAAAACAAAAATCGTTTTATGCTTGAAGACTCGGCAAGTATTTAATTTTAATTTATCAATAAAAACTTGTGCAATATTCACAACTGTAAAGATTCAAACCCACTCTTGCAATTTTTCACAATTTAGCTACCATATTTTAACTTAAATGTAAATCAATTTGTTAGATGGTCCTCTTCTTTAGACCTTAGATCAGTCTATTTTGTAATCAGCATAAGCTAGTAAAGAATATGGGCTACCTGATGAACGCGGAAAGCAAAACGCACGCCTTGCAGAACCAAAAACTCTCTGTTTGGCTCTTTCTCTGGTCCACTCAGTGCATCAAGTTCTGATGCTACACGTTTCATGTACTTCCTTGCCAATTGTACAGATGAGAGCTTTATCTGCAATGAAGAAAATGCTATATCACTTACTGCAGCATAACACATGGAAGCAGCTACAGACACACAAACACACCTTTTCCAGTGGTAAGTAATATATGTTTTATCTACACTAAATCATTTAGTGCAGCAAAGACTTTATTAGGTCCTATAATGGGTCCATCAACCTCGCTATATAATTTGGCATAACAAATGAAAGCTGATCAACTTGAATTATATCGTCATCACAGGGTCATTGGCAAACTATTTCCAATCAGCCATAACATCTTGTACCCTGAACATTGCTAGTTCCATAATCCAAATAACACCAGGTAAAATTAAATAAATCAAGCAACATTTTAGAGCCGACTCCACAATCAACTAAAATAGAACCTTTTCCATCAGTTTAAAGCATACCTTGCCAACGACCCCTGAATCCAACAACCAATCAACTGGAATTCCAAACTCCCTGTATCGTGAAATAGCCATGTCCCTCGTACGTAAGAGAGCATACACACTCTGTTCCACTCTGCCAAAATACATGAGAATAGAGAAGAATTAAAAATCATAGATATACTTCACATAATGATCTCCTAACAGGTATTACTTTACTGGAAGATGTTGGGGCAAAGTACAACCCTTCAAAGAAATGAAAGGATGATTGAAGATTCTCAAATAGAAGGAAGATGGCATTTTAAAATATTTGAAATCATATGTGCTACAATGTAGCCATAATCCTAATGCTCTATTTTATCAAACAAACATTAATGGGAAGAAAAGTCGTACTTCTCTAGCAATGAGTACATCTTCTTCAGAGCATCTTCACATGGAAGCTTGGGATCATCAACAAAAGAGGAGACTCGTTTCTCTAATTTCATCAGGTCTTGGTATTCAAAAGCCGCCTCTCTCAATGCATCCGCTTTCCCCTCAGGCCAATCAAAGTGCTTGAGAACTGCCCGTTCATCAACCTTATTACAGGTGGAAAAAGGAAAAAAATAATTATAAACAGATCTCCAAGAATATTTCTAGTAGATTCAGAAATGAGTATGTAGATTGTTCACAAAGTCTAATTTAAATACATGGTCCCACATCCAAGGATATTCTGAAAAATCCGAGCTTACTTAATAGAAATTCCAAAATAAGAAGAGAGCTGGTCTTGGAAATCAATGTTTCAAAGGACTCAAAGCTATGGCAGCATATATATCCTTGCGTGTGTGTGTGTGTATATTTATATATCCTTGTATGTAACTGGGGTCTCTTTCTAATCTAGAATTCTAAGTATCTGTGACATATGAAGATAATAATTTTACACTTATCCAAAAAAAAAAAAAAAAAACAAATAGAGTAATTTTAAACAAAGAGAAACTTAATAGCATACCAAGAATGAAAGTTCCTCATCTAGCCAGTTTACAAAAGCCACCAAATCTTCTATGTCAGTGAAGGAAGCTGCTCGAACTTCAGTTGCCAATGACACAACAAAATCACCTTGAGTTTCCGCATCGGCTTTCACCTGGATCCAGTGCATAATTTTCACTCTTTGTTAAAAATTTATAACAAATACCATGCTTTATGCTCAATATAAGAAGATAAATAAATATAAAGGGAAAATTTAACATACAGCTAAGAGGAATGATGATTTATTTGCAATCTCCCCAATCATGTTACTTCTAGCATCTGATGCATTAGATGTTTGAGAAATTAATGATGAAGTATCCTTCTTTGCCTCTCGTTTCATCAATGTCTGATAAAATTCAACTAGTTCAGGAGCGCGGTGAACTTTATCTCCACTTCCTCCCCCTCTAGGTAGGCTTCCTGGTGGAGGAGGTGGCCGAGGTGGTCCACCAGGTGGTGGTGGCGGAGGTGGGGCACCAGGTGGAGGTGGAGCAGTTGGTATTTCACCTGAAGGATTTGAATTTGTATTGGCAGAAGAACCTCCAGATCGTTTAGGAGGTGGCCGAAGCACCCTAGGAGGCCTTTTCTCAATGTCAGCAAGTTTCATCTTGCTTATTGTTTGAGAATCAGTCTTACCATCATTAGATTGGTCAATTGAATCACCAGAGACAGCAGCCTTTTCCTTTATTTGAGAAAGTTTTGGTGGCAAAGTTAGAGGTCTCTCTCTTTCAACCTTGGCTGAAGATTCATGTGATTTGTCACCAAACTTCTCTGCTCTTGCTTGGCCAGCCCTTTCTTTAATTTGCTTCTCCCTCTCTAAGGCCAACTTATGCCGATCTTTATATGCAGGATATTTCTCATCTAAGACTCCTTCAACTGATTTAGACATCAATTGGAATGATGAAGCAACATTATTCAGTGAGTCGCTGGATGGAACCCTTGTTCTAATATTTGGAAGAGTTGGAGTTTCAGGAGAGTCAGTAGGTTCCTGCTCCCCCTTGCCAAAGGTGGTGATGGCTATACTATCACCTGCATTCCTTAACATCAGGGCTTCCAATGGACCCCTTGGTCTCTGGTTCATGCTTATGCTGCTTGGAGAACCTCCAGAGAGAGATCTGGTTGGTGATGAAAGAGCACCTAAATCATCTTTGCTTTTGCTCCATTTCTTCAACTTTTGGATTAAGCTAGGTTTCTTACTGAGATTGCTATATCTACTGGTGGAACTATCCATAGAAGCATTGTCAAAGTCTTCACTTCCAGGGGAGGATGGGTGGGAAAAGTTGCTTTCGATATCTGTGTCCCCTTGTCCACGTTCTGATCCTGCATACTCTAACATCATCTGTTTAGCCTTCTCTTGGGATTTGGGGCTCAGACTCTTGTTGAGATCACGAGCTGATATCTTTCCTGCAGGTGCTTGATAGTTCCGGAGCTCATACCTTAAGCATGCATTGACCCAGCGAAGGTACACTAGCTCTTCAACTTCACTGAATCTATTCATCTGAAGTCCTTCCACTTGTTTTGACAGGTCCTCATTTGCATGCCTAAGATTATTGACCTCCTTCCTTGCATTGGCAACAATATCGCTCTGCAATGTGAGGCAAAGCACAGAAAGAGTAAGTTCAACCCATCACATGTACCCTCACAGATTAAAACAGGCGTGATTTATGATTTTAAAGAGCCTACGTACTTTAAACAAGTTGTTATGTAAAGCCATCCTTCAATTATCTATCAAAACTTCTTCCTAGTCAGTTGGCTCCTTGTTGAGAAGCTTGAACAAGGTCGTCATAGAGAAGAAAAGGAAATTTATAAAAAAGAAAAAAAGAAGTTGGGCTAGTACAACAAGCATTCAGAGATGATGCAATGTTGTTCTGTCACCAAGTTACAAGCCAAGTGGATATGATGTGTGTCACTGCATTACCTAATGATCTCAATAATTAATATTTAAATTCTTAAGTTACTATCTCCACTGATATCTTGTTTGACAAGTTACATGTTTAAATTAGTATGGGAAAAAGATGTTAAGTCAACAGTTAAACTTTAAGATGCTGTAGATGATGAAAGTCAACTTCTATAATCAACAGATATACTAATATCCTTATTACTTCATAGCTACTTTATATCCCTTCGACTGAATATTATGCATCTATTGATTTCATGCTTAGAGGGAACCACGTCAGTATCTTATTTGTCCAGCATAAAAATCACAAAAGCAGAAGCCAAATAAGAAAAATGAAAGAAAAGCAGATGTGCACATAACAGCAGGATAAAAGCATGCTATAGAGGATTGTGATTCCAACCTCTGTCATATTGGAGAGGGCTGCTATTCTAGCTTCAGCAGCATCAAGTTTTACAGTCAACTCCCGCTTTTCATGTTGAAGTTCTTTGTTTTTCCTCTTAAGTTCCACAACTTCAAACTCTAACTCCTTTGCAGCTTTCAGCTTCTTTTCAATTTCAACATCTTTCTTTACAGCTTCTTCCTCTTTTGCCTGCAAACCAAAAACTTGTTGCTTGAGCAACAACAACTGGCCTTTTGTCTGGTTAGCATCAAGCTGAATCTGCCTATGCAGTTCCTTGATCTTTTTCCTTGCCATCTCAAGCTCCTTCTTTGCTGAAACTCCATGTGCAATCTCTTCCTGAAGCTTTTTCCTCTCAGCTTGCAAAGAGTTAATGGTGATATTGAGCATGTCAGCCTCTACAGTCTTGATCTTGAGTTGCCTTTGTAACTCGAGAATATCTGATTCCTGCTCTTTCAATCCATAGTACTCAAGCAATTCACCTTCCAGCTTCACTTCCCTCTCCTCTAATTCCTTTACTAGTTTCTGCAACCGTTCCAATTCACTTGCATTTTTTGCCATCGCAATTTCATATGTTTTGTCTTTCTCTGCCTTATCAATCTTGTTACCAGGTACTGGAAATTCAATCTCCCCAGATAAAAGATCTTCGAATTCAGGCAAGATCTCCTCATCATCAATATCAGGTGGATTGACATAAGTTCTATTAAATATACTACTAATTAATTTAACCTCTTCTTCCTCCTCTTCCTCCTTCCCCTGTAACAGTTACCAAAAAAAAACAAAAAACAAAAAACTTTCTTAGCTTAAAGAAAATTACAGAAAATAACAAATCAAACTTGCAAGTCAGATTTGCACTGCCATAAAAGAGATGGAAAATTTAATCGAAGTTTGAACATGTACTTACGTCCTTCTCTTTGAATCTATCATTAGAATATTTATCTTGCTCTTTTTCTCCCCCCTCAAGCTGATGTTCAAAGCTTGCCTCTCCATTTTCTGCGTTTCAAGTATTACCCAAAAATGAAAGTCTTGAGAGAATGAAGTTTACAAGAAAAAGGAAGACAAAAATGTAGTCTCCAACCTAAGATTAGCCATCATAATACATTGAGAACAGTTCTATCGACTACAAATATGGATTAAAGAATGGGATCAACTTTCTTCTTCATAAGCATTGAGATTGGAAAAAATGAGTGACACTTACAGGAACACGCACATGCGCACATACACACACACACAAATATATATATATATATATATATATGAGACTCATAGAAACGAGTACCTGAAGGCTTGACTGCTAAGGTCGATGACCTCGAGCTTTTGATATTGAGCTGCTTAACTGCATAGGCTGCAATTGAAGCAGCAACCAGGAGGCCTAACCTGATTACCATGGAGATACAGTTGATAGGAAAATCTTAACCTTCAACTCATCCATACAATGAACACAATTCCATGACACCCCACCACCATTTCTTCCCAATCCCGTCATTGATGAACATCAACTCATCAGGCCACTTGACATGCAACAACTGCAACCCGGAATCTGTAATGGACAAGACTGCTTAACAAGATAAGTGTGCAATTCTAAACAAAACCCCTATTAAAAACTTGCATTTATACACAAACTCAAAAAGCCATATCCAACTATAAACATTCCCACACCAGCTTTATCATCTTATCAGGTTTATGGACCTTTCAAGGAGTTAAATTTCTTGCATTCACAAAGTTCCTGATAAGTAGAATTCCAGCACAACTCTCTTGCTAAGGACTACAGCAACCACCAATAACTAGTGGCCAATCTTCTCTTAAGGGATTGACAAGTCAGTATTCTGTGACTAACATGTTGCCACAGTTGTGCAGTGGTATGTAGACAGCTAAAAAGAAGCCAAAAAGACAAGCAAATATAAATTTGAACAAAAACAAGTACCCCTCAGTGTGTGTCTTTTCTTGTTTTAAGGTATATCTATATGGCTGCTACATGCAGAGAAAAAGAGGGTGAGAAAATTGTCTTTGTCACTAATGCCACACAATATTTCTGATGGCTCTTTCCAGCTAATGGTTAGGTGCTGTTGCAATTAAATTTCTCACTAATATAATCAAGCTTAGGTAGATGATAATAACTCTTTTTTTGATAATAACTCAATGAGTTATTATTTTCCCAATGAGATAATAACTCAGTAAACATACATCTACCATTCATAATTCATAGCCATATAAATAATCTGAACCGAAATAGGCTTTGATTAAAGGTTTTTAAACAGCTGATTATTATGATCTTATGGGCCCCCTTTATAGATTACGTGCATGTCTGCATTTCTAGCCAATCAAACAAATTCCTCTTCAGGACACTTCTGTTTTTATTGCAGTGGACCCACAAAGAGAATCTTTCAACGAAGGGTTTCAGTTTGTCTGATTAGTGGTGATAAAATTAACAATAACAATCCTAAGGGAAAATTTTCAGATAGTGGGTCCAACTCAAAGTGACTCCTGCACTGTGGTGGGACATGCTTCCCTGCCTTTGGCTTTCCACAAAATGAAGATGGTTAAAACATGGTTAACTAAACTTTTAGATGATGGACCCAAAAACCCACATATTATCCTTTTTGGCTTTTCTCCAAACTTGTTCCCTTGGATTTTTTTTTTTTTTTTTTTTTTGGTGTGTATATTAGATAAAGTTAATGTATTTATCTTTGGCTTCCTTTAGTACAATCCCAATCAATTATTCAATTAACAATTTCCATTAAATTGTAACAAAATGCACAGAGAGAATATTCTCTGCGCTAGCCACTATTGGTGCAGAAAATAGATTTGGCTGAGACTATGGATATGATTGGCCTAAATGTTTTCAAAGTCCAACAAAATGTGGTACCAAAAAAAAGTAGTCCATCAAAATGAACCGCAATCAAGAAGCAAAGAGGTGGACAAGTGGAGTCCATCCATTATTCCATCATTTAATCCAACTAGTTTGGCCTACGAATTTGGTGGTGTGAACTTGTCCAAGTGCTGCTATTTTCAAAAAAAAAAAATTTAATACTAATATATAGTATTGAGGATAAAAATGAAAAAAATCGTTTACTGGGTCATGTTTTTTATGGACTCCACCGTCCCTCAGTAGCAGCCAAAGCATTATCTAAAACCCCAGTGACTCTGGGGGCTCTTGTAATCCTCACCTCAAATTATCTAGCCCAAAATCACACGCAGCTGGCTTCAAGTATATGAAATAAATGACAAAACTTAACTACAGTTTCTTATGTACTGTACATTCAATCATGCGGCTAAATTGTCTGTTTTTTGCCATACAGCCAGCCACATGATTGAATTTAGTTTGGAAACATAAAATACAAACACTTAAGGTTGTACCTAAGCTTGGTCCTAGAACAAATAAAGAAATAAATAATAAAGCTAAATTTAATGTTTCAAATTTTTTTTTTTTTTCTTTTGACATACTTTCTTTGTTTTGGCTAGAAAAAAAAAGTATATAAAATAAAAATAAAACGTGGAGCATAGTAAAGCTTACAGAGTGGAGAGCAGAAAAGAGGCAGGACTGAGTCATAGATAGGATAGTAGAGGAGATGGGCAAAGCAGAGAAGAAGATAAGAGTTGAGAGTTGAGGTTGAGGTCCCTGTGGCTGAGCGAGGGGTTTTACTTTTTGGGTTTAAGGGTCAAAGCCTAGGCGGGAATTAACTTTGCTGACTTTCTTCTTTTTCTTTTTGCGTCTATTCAAAGCACAGGTTGCTCACTGGAACATCCTAAATTAACCGCCGTCCGTTTATCGTTTCAAAAAGTCTATTTTACCTTTCTTTAAATAAAATTTAAAAAAAAAAAAAAAAAAAAGGAAATACTCTTGTACATAATTTTTTTTTTTTAAATCAAGTAATAAATTATGTGGGGTGCAGAAAACAAAATCGATAAATTATGATTGGTCATCATAAAATTAGTCCAAGTGCATCAAAAGTCATATCTTATGAAAATAATGTTACCAATAACACCTCCTTACTAGAAAAAAAGGGTGTCCCTAAGGGTTGAACACTTGAACCCAATTGTGTGTGACTCATTTATTAATATGGTTTACTGTTTGATTTAGAAATCCGACATTATATTTGTGGAAATTCTATCTAATAATTGATTTAGAAATCCGATAATACATTTGTTAAAATTCGTATCTAATAAAAACGTATTCAATAAAAACATATTAAGCATTTGGCTGTCTACACGATAACGTCTTATTCTTTATATTTCAAAATGCAATTTTTTGGAAAAGCACTTTTTGAAATCATTATCAAACGCTTATTTTATATTTTCAGCCTCAAAATGCGCGTTTTGACTTCTTAAAGCCAAAACAAACGCACACTATATAGTGTGATATTAAACTTAAACCCGACCTTTTAATATTACATGTTATTATAAACAAGTCTATTCCAAGAGCTAACGTGACATATTATATGTAACATTGAGTTACTTCATTCAATATAATGTGGTTAGCTCAATGTAAGCTACTTCATTGAAAATTATGTCACATTCTCAATGTAATATTCTTAGTTTCTTAATAAAATAACAATTTTCTTATAAAAATAACAATTTTCTTATATTATTAACCTCTTGTTTTTTTGTTTTTTTCCTTCTAATATAAGTGTTGGGGACATATTTTTATGTAATTGGCATATCCTTTGACAAAACGCATTTTACTTGTATTTGGATAAATCTAAGTAGGTTCAAGATGATCATCACAAGTGGTTAAATTGAAGACATGAAGATTACTAAAGAACTGCTCAAGAAAAGTGCAATCTGCAGGTCTCGATACCTCCTCAACAGAATCTCAATTTGTCGAAATTCATTAAAGCTCGATAGATGTCTCGATCGATCGAGCTTACGGGTTTTCAGATTATAGCCACAACGTTT
The DNA here is from genome assembly GCA_032727855.1 of Quercus ilex subsp. ballota. NCBI lineage: Eukaryota > Viridiplantae > Streptophyta > Magnoliopsida > Fagales > Fagaceae > Quercus > Quercus ilex. Next base: position 1,813,577 of record CM064908.1, on the reverse strand, counting down.
TTAATCTAAAAGGCTATTTGTTTATGAGTTTGTATAATCCTTATTGGACTAGGAAAGCCCAAGGTTTGTGTAAACCTATTTAGAATAGGAGAGCCCATTAAAGCTCCTATTTAAAGAAGGTGAAAAGAGAAAAACTTAACCCTAGAGAGCTTCATAAGATTTTCTTTTTGAAACCCTAGCCTCCTCCTACAGAAGAAAGAGTTCTTGCTGCGTTTCTTGTACGCCTTTGGGTTTTGTAACCAAGCAAAGTCTCTTGCACCAACATTGAAGATCTTATTGGTGTTTCTATGTGAAGCTGTTGCAAATCAACTACAACAATCAAGGGGTTGCTGTGGAGTTAGTCACGTACTTAGATTCGTGCAAAGGAGTAAGCTGCGTACTGGGATCCGCGCATCAAACTGGTTAGTCACGTACTTGGGAGCCGTGCATCAACAGGGAGAACTGTCACTACAGATCAAGTCCAATTGGGTATTGGGGTAAGGGTTCAACTGTAGGTTGGTAAGGCACTTGGGATTCCTTTACTTGTAACCGCTTGATTTGATAATAGTAGAGTTTCGGGAGTGGTGACCTGAAAATCATTCGGTGAGGTTTTTGCCGCAAGGGTTTTCCCCATTCGTAAACAAATCACCGTGTCATTTAATTTCCGCTACATATTTAGTTATTGGTGATTTGTTTGTGCTTCCACGTATTTGTATGTTAAATTGATTAATTAATAACTTGGCTAATTAATTAATTGGTTTAATCACAATGAGTCATTCAGTTTGTAGCCTATCAATAAGTGATAGATTTACTTATATATCTACTTCTTTAGGTCATAGGTCATTCAAGACATATTAAGGATTAAGTGTTTGTAAGAAAACTATAAACAAATTCTAACTACACATTATATTACTTACAAAATATCTCACCTTATATAATAATTGAACATAAAATACATTATGTTTCCTTAAAGAAAAAGAAAACTACAAAATTTAAAATACTTTCAATAACAAATATGGATAGCTTAATTGCATCGATTATACTTTGTTAGCAAATAATCACATCATTTTAAAAAGGGTTTCGGACTAACACTTATAATTTTCATCTACTATTTTCATTTTTCACTTAACAAAAAAATAAATTGTCAAATCTTCCAGCACATCGGGCGAGTCTGCAACTAGTTTGGTATTAAAGGTAAAACAAGATAGACATCTTCGCAAGACATTCTCTAGAGAGATAACTAGCAGAAATCCAACATAAATAATAACAATTTCTTTTAAATCTTGACTGCTCTGGGAGGAAGGGACATAAATGATGGCTGGTATGCCGCAAACAATGGAAGAAATAAAAAAATCCTCCATGCCAATCACACCAAAATTTTACAAAATGTCTTAATACACAATAAAACAATAAGGGATTCCACGAAGAGCCCTTTTCTATTATTTTTACAAGCAACTGCAAATCTCTACACGTAAGGGACTAGGAATATCAAGCTTGGTTGACCCATTTCCACCTCCGACCAACCTCCTCAAGAACCTTGGCACGAGCTTGACTTTTCCTCGCTTCATCCTCTACCCAAGATCTGCATTCAATGCTTCCATTAATTAGACTAAACAGCCATGTTAAAATACAACTACAACCCTAGCACATGGCTATCTCCAACAGTATAATATTAGCATATCATTTTTTAAAAATAAATAAAACGCAATACCCTGTTGCTTCATTACCTAAGAATCCGGAGAGCTTCCTTCTCAGCTTCAAGTATAGATTTTGTATCAAGCAGTCCTTCCCGCTTGTTCTGTAATTCACTGCGCATAACCTGTAAATTACACTGTTCAGTGACATACAAAGTCCTCTCAAATGCAAGCTTTTCTGACTTCTCATCAACCTCTTCCTTTAGACTCAGAGTGAGTTGCTTCTGACAGTCCATGGCTGCCTTCTCCTTCAAATGATCAGCTAAAACCTTCTCTTGAACAATCCTCTCCTGTTCCAAATCACTAACCGCGGAGAAATAAACCTTCTCCACCTCAAAACCGCAAGTTTTCTGTTCCATCAGCTTCTCATCCCAATACCTCTGAATATCTCCTCTGTCAAGTAACTCAGACCTAATTTCTTCCATCGCTGCTTGCCTAGCAGAATTCTCAGCTTCTAGTCTTGCTAATTCAGTATAAATTATTTCTGCCATCCTTCCACTTGTTAGTGCCACTGCAGCTTGTGCTTTTGTTGAGGGCTTGTTTGGTTGAAGCCGCTTGCTCTGTCCTGCAAATGGTAAATTTGACATGGTTTTCTCATCAATGTAAGTGATTCACTTTAACACATCTATGTGTGTGCATGGAAATATGATGAACCAACTCCCTTACACATAGAAGAAGGAGTGTGCAAGCTTGGATCTACTCAACTAAACTAAGCATTAATCCCAATTGAATTAGGTGCAAGCCTCAGATTATATAGAGAGAATGGTAATGAAGACATCTATATGATGAGTGCTAAAAGTCTGCTTATTGATAATCTATGCATTGTTATTAACATTAAGGAGGAATAGTAGCAAGTTTTCATATTTCCAAATTGTTATATCTTTTCTCTGGCTTTAACTCTTACACTAAATATAACCTTTTATTTTGTGCCTATGTCCATGGGCTTGAGAAACCTAATTTTAAAACATGAGGAAAAGGGAGAAGAAATACCAAATACTTTTCTCACTATGCTCTTGTCCCCAGCCGACATGTCTACAAAAAGTTCTGCCAATGCATCTGAACTGATCTCCCTCCAATCCAGAAAACCCAATTCTTTTGTTGATATCTGGACTGTAAACAAGTCAGGTTTTTAAAAGCTATGAAAGACTGATGAAGTGTCACTTTGATGTATATTCAAAAAATAAAACCAGAAACAATATCAATTAAGACTATATTAGAAAATATTCTTTACCTGTTCTATTATTCCTGGCATGAATTCATACTCTAACCGGGATTTCCAGTGAATCAAATCTTGTCGAGAGAGAAACCTGCTGCACCAGATATTTTTTATTAAGAGAAATGGAAATTTAAAAATTATTAGAAAAAGTGCTGCACATATCGTACCTCTCAGGGAAAAAATAAATGTGCCCTTGGTTATCTGAATTATTATCACTTGAGTTCTTATTTGATAGCTTACTGGGAATGACACCAGCCTCTGCTAAGCCTGAATGGCAAATCCAGCAAAGTTCATTATAAATAATTTAAAAAAAAAAAAAAAAAAACCCCATCCGCTCCCCCAAAATAAATAAATAAATAAATATCTTCTCCCCAGGGCACTACGTTTAACCATATCCCCTTGAAATAGCAGGCAAACATCAGATTTAAGCCTTACATTGAATTGATTCAAAATCTGCGTCTTCAACACTTATATCATCAAAGGCAGCAACCGTAGACCCCGAAAGTGAAATTGCTGGAAAGATCCTGTGCTTCGGATTCCTAACAAAGCCAAACAATAAGTTCTAAGCCAGAACTGCATTTACTCTAAACTTCTACAGGTCAAACATCTTTCAATTTATAAGCACGAATCAGCTGCTACCTTTCCAACGACGAATTTAATTGAACTAGCCATCTAGCATATTCCCTTCTAGTGCACAATTCATCTGCCTTGACATCATCTTCAATGATCTGTATACCTTAATTACAGTTCAGATATTTATGCTCAGAACTGGACCCAGAGCTTTTTCAAATTAGTCTACAAAATTATAGCTAAAATTATAGACAAAATGTCATATTATCATATATGCAGAACTGAAAAGTTGTAAGGCACACAAACTATTGATAATACAAGATCAACAGCAATTTTAGCTAAACAAAAAAGATAGATTGGAAGTCCCCTGATGCTTTAAGACTAGTACTTCAAAAGTCTGTTGTTTATCCAATGACTACACATTAGTTGTCAGGACAACTTACCACCTATCCTAAAAGCCTAAGCTGATAGGAAAAGTAACTTTAATCACCTTTATTCTGAAACTTCCTCTCATGTGTGGGGACCCAAGCTACCCTAAAATGAATGATTCTCAACATACAGAAGTTTTTAAGTTAAATGAGAGGTAGCATGGAGACAACATTGAACTGAAGTGCAACTTCTTTGAAACCATGACAAATTACCACCTATCTTAAAAGACTAAGCTAATAAAAAATAAAAGAGCTAACTTTAACCATTTAACCCTTCTAACACCATCCACGTGCATTTCATATTTATGTATTCTTAGTTTCTCTCACCTTTGTTCTTAATTCCTCCAACAAAGAGTAAACATTTTGGTAGCTTCAGAATCTTATATGACAGATGCCTCTCTCTGATATATACCTATGCTACTACTTCTTTTTTGATAACTAAATAGTAGAGATAACCGATGTTTTAAACCTATGCTACTTCAAACTAATTAAGTCATTTATAATAATAAAAAGTAGGAAACAAAAAGTATAATGACTCAAATACGGCTGATATAGTTCATTAGAAAATTTATGCAAGGTTTTTCAGAAGTTCTAATCTCCTATTCTCCCACACACCCACACATTATGCTTCAAAAGGCACACCTTCAGTTTCTTCAATGTTGATAAAGCTTCCTGTTGAGTAGAATCCACAGCAGCTGGAATTATAATACGCTCAAGCTTCTTCATAGATGCTGAGCACATGTTCAGAATAGGAACATTGATTTCATAAAAACAGAAAGGTTATTAGAATGCTGCTAAAAAGAAAAGATAAAAAGATGCTAATATAAATCCAAATCTTTGCTACTACCACATATGAGGAACTAAATTACAAGAATCTATCCTTTAATTTTCCTTTTTTCTTCAATTCAAACAAATATTAAAAAGAATAGCTCACGAAGGAAAAAGACATAATCATATGGTAATAGTCCTAACCAGCTCAGACCTAGTCAAATCCAGGTAAAATAAAATTGATTTATCACTGCAAAGTTATTCCTAAAAGGAAAAACCTAGCAAATTATTTTCGTTAATTACAATTTACAACTATCTACCCTAAACTTTGGGAATATTTATACTTATCAAAAAAAGCTTTGGGAATATTACAATGTGTGCCCTAATTCAAGACCAATTGCAGTGTCCACCCACCCCATTGTCCAAATCAGTGCCTAAATGAGGATTAGTACACAGTTATTCATTATAAACTAAGGAGACAACTGCAATGTATACCGTATACCCTAATCCATAAAATTCTACAATCAACACCATATTTCAAATTAATCTACCAATTAACTTGGAATTAACAAGTTGATTGCATTTTTTTTTTTTTTTGGGGGTTTAGGATGCACATTGCAAATAGTAAATACCCCAAATTATGAGGATACCTAAACAGTTTTAAAACATATAAATAACAAAGACAGTAACACTAGGAGAAGTGTTAAAAACTTTGATCTGAACATACCTGAAGTAATAGTCTTAGCAGCACCATTAATTATACCATCTGGGCTGGCACCAGACACCACATCGCTCTCATCAGATGCAGCAATGCCCGTAGTTTCATTTTGATCATCTTTGGTACCAGTTGGAGTTAATATCCCATGCAAAGCATGCAATGGACTACCAAATTGAAACTTGAGACCTTAAGAAAAAATAAAATTCATAATCAAAATCAGAATTTCTTCTTTCTTCTTTCTTCTTTTTTTTTAAATACCATGTCATCAACCTATTTACCAACTGCCCATCTCATGTCCATCTGAAAATATTCATTAGCCTAACAAACCACCATATCATTAACTAAAAAAAAAATCCAATTTTTAAAATACAATAGAGTGGTGTTCTTTTTGATAGTTACAATAGGGGAGAGGGGGCATTTGAACCCTGGACATGTTCAATGGAAACACCAGAAAGTGCCAGTTGAGCTACAAGACTCTTGGCACTATAAGGTGGTGTTCTACAAACCATAGAACCAGTTCAGTTCTGATAAAAGCTGAACCAAAATTGTAAGATCATCAAAGTTGAACAATGTTAGTTTTCCTATCTATTACTTCATTTATTTTACCAAACAGAAAACAATTCAAACCAGTTATATTGCCCCAACTGGCCCGAGTTCTATGACATGCCAAACCCAAACACCCACTTCAAATGTACAAATAATTCTCAGTTGAAAACAAAATCCAAAAGAGCAATAGTGATTAACTTTGTAGCTAGTAGTAGTAGTAGTAGCTAACCTCTTCTTGATAATGAGAAGTGAGCAATGGCAGCCACTAGAATAGCCAGTGAGGCCCCAATTCCCCCAATCACAAATGTAGGCAACCCTGCACATTTACCAACAACAACAACAAAAACCCAGCTCAATAACCATTCAAAATTGAAATTAACCAAATGGGGTTTTGAGATAAGAGGGTATAAAATAAAAAATAAAAAACCTGTCTTGCTCTTCTTCTTGTAGGGGATCGGAGATTCAATGACAGCCCAACCGCCGTAGTCGGTGGTGGAATTCTGGTCGGGAGAGGACCAAGACAGCTCGAGGTCACTCTGAGCAAGCGAGGCATGGAAATGGAGTCGCGGTCTAGGGTTAGGGATTGGGATTGTGTGTCTGGAATTGCAGAGAATTGGGGGAGGAATACGACGTCGTAGTAGTAAGAGTGACGAAGTATTGTTGTGGGTGGGGACGAAGAGAAAGGTAGACGAGGAGGAACACATTTGAAATTGAATTTGCTGGTTTTAGTTTTGTTTTGGGGACAAAAAAATTGGGATTTTTAGGGTTAGGGATTGTGTTGTGAGCTGAGATCGGACATGGGAGTATCTATCTATCTGTGTTGCAAAGCAATTGCAATGGAGTTGAGTTGGGAATAGACTGTGAGACTGACACAGAAATGGTTGGTTTGGGTTTATAACTATGCAATAAGTTAGTTGTTAAGGCGACCTTTATTATGATTTTGTTAAGGCGAGAACAACTCCCAAAATTTTAGTTGTTAAGGCGACCTTTATTATGATTTTGTTAAGGCAAGAACAACTCCCAAAATTTGTACGAGAAATGTTATCGAGTGTTCTTAGGGCATTGGTTAACAATTTATTTTAAAAAAGTTTTGACATTATTTTTATAAAAAGTAAAAATAGCTGTCAAAACATTAATTAGTTTTTTTTCTTTTTCTATAAAAACTTTCTTTAACTAGATTGTTGACCAATAACTTAAGGGTACTCGTTAGCATAACTCAATTTATATATATATATATTTTGGATAAATTAGATCTACCTAATCCTCCTCTCCCAAATGATACTTTGTATTAGAATATTCTATTTTTATAAAAACATTAATACCCAAATTATGGAAGAAATGACACTTTCCAAATTGGACTCCTTTATGTATTTAAATGAGAAAAAAAAAATTGTTTTTTTGGAAATAAAATGTTTTACTACGGAATTCATATTATGAGAAGATATGTATTTATCTTCACATTTATATAAACCACTTAGGGGAGTGTCATTTCCTCCATAATTTGAGGATTTTCATTTTTATGAAACCTCAACAAAACGCAGGATTGAAGTGACTTTGTTAGGTTTGGTTGTTTTCTAGAATCAAATTATTTTATGTAAATGCTGCAGTTTTTTTTTTTAAAAGGATATTTTTATTTTTATTTTTATTTTTTTGAGAAATGGATATTTTTAAAATTTAATCTTACTTTTTGAGGTAAAAATTTAAAAATCCAAATCTAAGAAATTAGATTCACTTTGTCATCAATACATGAGTTAAGCGGTAAATATATTTAATATTATCGAAAAATTAAAAGAATAAATCAATAAAAAATTAGTGATGTGGCTGATGATTTCAGTCCAATTCAGTTCACTTTGGTTACTACTATCTAGTTTGGTCTAAATCGGTTTATTTCGGTTCATTTTGGTCACTTCGATCCATTTAGTTGATTTCAGTCTAACTCGGTCTATTTCAGTCCATTTTGATCTTTTTGGTCCATTCATTTGATTTCGGTCCAATTTGATCAAGTTCAGCCATTTGATCTACTTACTTAAGAATGACAAAAGATAGGCTTGGGTTGAGAATAATTCTCAACCCGAATTAATTAAAAAATATAAATGAAAAAAAGTAATATTATTATTTTTATGTTTAATTTAATGATTTATAGTATTATCTTTCTTTATGTTTTTTTTCCCCCTAGTTGATATTAGTATTTTAATTTCTGAGTGAATTACAAAATCATTAAAGTTTTTAATTAACATATCCATTCAGTCATGCTAGAAGCAATAAGTTTAGCAAACTACCAAAGAAACCAATAAAACCCCAATGAAAACCGAGTTTCCTAGTCTTTCATAACAGACCATTATATATAGAATAACATGGGGAGTGCTTTGCGTAACAAAATTCTGGCATAGAGTAGTGTGTCTTCTCTTCTGTACTTGTCTTCTAAAGATTTTGACACTCATACAGGTTACAGCACAGCTATAATACTTTCACAGGCAGGATAAAGAATACAACAACCAAGACTGTAATATTTTGGATCATCAACATATTAATCAGGATCGATCATATGAATTTTTTTGTCATTCCATTATATCCAAAGTCATACTCCCTGTTATCTCCTTGATTGACAATCTTATTTTACTAGTTCTACTAATGTTATTTTAGGTATACCTTTATTTAGTTGTTTCTTTTTTTCATTTCGCTAACTTGAATTAACTCACTCTTCCCCACTGGTGTACTAATTGCTTTCCTTTGCTTATGCCCAAACAATCTCAAGCAACTCTCCCTCATGTTTCATCAATAGGGATCACCTTCATGTTTAAGCAACCTTTTTTCATTTTTAACCCCACTTTCCTTGTCTTTTCACTTATCTATCTTAACATTTTATTTCAACCACACACATTTTACAAATACCTTTTGAATTCTAGTACTTCATTTTCCACAGGAACACTCAATTATCAAGTCGTTCCATTCTTCTAGTTGTATCTTAAAACAATAAAGAAATCCTGTTAAGTAATGAAAGTGACTACAATTACAATTTACATTGATCAAACAATAAAGAAATCCAGTTACTTATGTGTCTACAAAAATTTCTGTGAGAGAGTGAAAGAGAGGTTTCATGGCATACTTAACCTTCAGCAGATACTATCATTACCATTTCCATGAGGATCAGTGCACAAAAATCACCGATTAATTCAGATAAGTTACATAGCATCTCCAAATCAACTAACTACACAACTGAATGCTGAACTGTATAGTCCATTGGTCTGTAGCTATCACCTTTGGCATTTGTAGGAGTGACAACAACAAGAATAACACAACCACCAAGTATAACGATCAGCATACCTAAACAGTTAAGCAACAATGCTTCAGTAGAGAAACGTGATATTACTTGGTTGGTCTGTAAGAATGTAGCCTTCTCTAAAATTCCAGTGGTAGCTGAAGCAATGGCTAGTCCATATATATAAATCCCCAAGAACACGTGCCAGGGAAGCAGTGCAGCTCTATTGCTTACTGAACCACCAGGATACCAAAAGGTTGAAAAGCCAGCAGCCCACTACATGAACAAAAGTTAGAATTCAGGAAGTTATCCTTGGAAGAAGAAAAAAAGGGCAAATATTGGAAATCTTTCCCGTCTCTTCTTGTTGTTGAACGTATCCAAAAGTGAAAAGATAAATACTAAATAAATATAAAAACCCAGGTTAACAAAAGTTCACTAAATTCTCCAATAGGGTTGTCAGTATTCAGGATTGGCATTCAAATGCTTATCATTAATTTAGAGTTAATATCCAAGAATAGGAAGGTGCTTCAGTTATTTGATGTGAATAGATGTATGGCACAAGGGAAATGATGCTAATAGAGAGATTGAATTGAATAAACATCAGCAAAGGATTCAGATCCATTTAAGAAAATAGATGCAGATGGATGGGAAGAACAAACCTGGATGCCAAATAGGAACAGACAAGCCAGACCCAACCAAGAATGCATACTGTAGAAGTTGTCAATGCCCTTCTCATTGTGAAACTTATAAGCAGCCCATACCCCTATCAAGCTCAAACAAAATGCTACAGATTGCAATGTAAGATGCACTGCCTTCTTAAAGCTTTTAGTTCCTGAGACCGTCTTGTATGCTAGCATTGCTGCAACAACCACAAAGAGTTAACCATGTTCCCTATCTGATTTCTACATTGTTTATATGATCTTTCTAAATTGGTAGAAACCCCAAAAAACAACTTTAAACATCTTTCCTACCTAAAATCCAGCATTCAAGCTGATAAGAGAATGAATCATGATTAGTATAGGGAGCACGCACACAAGATACACAAAATAGCTTTTGAATACTGCGCCAAAAATATACTTGAAATTGCAGAGTAATAGTAATAACAATAACAATAATGATCATGATTAACTACGCATTTTTCTATGCTTAGTATCATATATTTTGTTCACAGCTAGTTCCAAGTCCAGAAAAAGGAGGGTTGTGGTAGGTTGATGGCCAACAGAAAATTTAGTCACTCTATTATGCATTGCTATTGAGGATCTATAATTTTATATCCAACTGCAAAATTTTGGGACAATGGCTTGGTGGTTATTGTTGTCAAAAATCATGATGATTATGATGCACCAACCATGAACTTTCTAAACATATGCTGAAATTTCATAAAGGTAACCCTCTCATGCATTGGTGTCTTAATCAAGGAGGAACCATTTCGTTATGAAGACTAGTTTTTTACAAATATAGAAGAGTAAATAGTGCCCCATCATTTAAAATCCGATGTCATTTCTTATTGGGTGCAATGGGATTCTAAATAACATGGTGAAATAAGATTTTAAATTACGGGGCACCACATACATCTTCATATTTGTGAAAAATTAATGGGCCTTTGTTTAGAAGAAAACCCATTTTGGCATAATAGATTCCCAAGTTATTTATGCAAGTTTAGTTCAGATATGGTTTCAGAATCAAAATTGACCAACCTGGTTTCTGCTAAGCAGTGAGTGTTGGTGCAGTAACTAACATAAAAAACTAATTGCTTAATTGAAGCTGATAGAGTATAGAGAGAAGAGATGAGTACCTTCACCATTGAAGAGAATGAGGCCAATCACCATTAGTACAGGATGAACCTAAAAAACAAACATATATATATATATATATATATATAGGTAAATTCAAGGGGAAAAAGATGAGATCTTTAATTCAAAAAATAAAATGAAGATAGAAAGAGAGTTTGTGTGTACGTTGAAGATGAGATCTTTGTTGTTGCTGAGAGAAGAGAGAGACAAGCCGCCTCTGAAATGCAAAACCCATGTCAGAACCAAAGCCGAGACCGCCAGTCCGATTGCCCTCACCGTTGCCACCATTGCTTTCCGATTTGGATTTGGAGTTTGAACTGCCATTCTATAATTTCACGGCCAGTTAAGACTAATAAAACCTTTTTTAAACGCTTTTTGACCCTTTTATTTTATTTATTTATGGTAAATTAGGCATTTTGTGCTTAACTTTTATATTACGTGTGAATTTGGTCCTTATTAAATGTGTCAAGTCTTCATGAGGGAGTTTCACACACATATACACTTAGATTAAACTAGAGTAAAATTCTATCTTGTATCAACAAAAAAAAAAATTGGATAATAAATATGAAGTCTATCTTGTATCAAAAAAAAAAAAGTTGGATAATAAATATAAAGTTGAATCTCGCATATACTAAAAATTAATTGGTATCTTAATCTGATAATAAAGAGTTATTATTAGGAGCTTTTATATATATATATATATACACACACACACAATAGTGTTAGCGTTTGAGCGTGTGCTTACACTCGTGATCAAATGCTCTTTTATTTTTTTTTTTTTTGTAAAGGTTAATAATTTACATTTATTATTGTGCGGGTCGCAAATGAGGCTGATGGACCTAGCCCCACTTGGACTCACAACTTATTTATGTGTTAGGCTAGAATTTCCTACTATGTGTCGTTCTCCAACTAGAGGCTCAATGAGATCACTTTTCTCCTTTTTAGCGATGCATTACTTCCTCCTTCTCCCTCAAGATTTCTTCTTATTTGACCTTACTACTCTCTGTTTGCTCCTACTTTTTTCCAACCAACCTCTCCATCTTATCCTCCCCTTCTATTTATGGTTCGAAGTTCAGGGGCAGGTCTTCAATGCTCTCATAGTTAGTGCGACAGAGGGTCCAGTAGGGTCTTCTCTAAGTGGGAGGTCAGGTCTGGGTGACTTTGGGACTTGGTGTCCACCTCTGTGGATAGCTCGACAGAGTCGGTGCGTATTTAGTGCTACAGAAGGTCCAGTTAGGGTGATGATAAGTGGGAAATTAAGTTTGGATGGCTTTGGGACTTGGTGCCCACTCCCGTGGATAGCTCGGCGGTGGTGCTTAGAGGAATTTATCCGGGCAAACAAGGATGGTGTGCCGTGCAGCTACATTTCCTAACATGCTCGGCAAAGCTCTGCCGAGTATGTCTTTCACAGTGAGGCTTGGGCTCCTGGCCTGCGTTAGTATGGATTTGGGCTTTTGGGCGAGTGGGAGCCGGGCCCAAGCACCGTGCTCTCATAGCGGGGATCCGGGACTAAGTGGGCCTAAGCATTTGGATGCCGCACAATTATAATTTAGAAATATATATTTTTTATTTTTCAAACAAATAAAAATGATAAACTTTAAAGATAAATTTATTTTTTGAACGTAATGGAAAAAAATCCTAAATTTTAAAGGTACGTTTGGTATACTGTAATAGCTCATGTAATGGAATAGTTATTCATATGTAATAACAATTCGGTCATTTTGTTGCAATTTTATTATATATATTAGTTATTACATTGGAATAACTATTCTTTAAATTGAAGAATAGTTATTCCTCTTTAAAATGGATGTAATAACTATTCTTTAATACATATAAAAGGTTTTAAAATTAATATATTTCTAAAAATATAAAATTTCTTTATACATCATAATTTACAAACTTTTTATGTGTAACAACCAAACTTATGAATAGTAATAGTTATTTCATTACAATTTTTTTTTATTCCTAACAATAAAGATTACTATTCTTAATGTAATCTACATTCATAGTACCAAACGTACCCTAAGAGTTCTCTTTTTTACTTCAAAATGAAATTTGTTATTTTACATTTATAACTTTATTTTTAAATGAAGTTGCCCTTCAATAATGAGGGTATTTTTGAACCACATAAAAATCCAGTTGAAAGCAGGAAAACCTCTTATATATAGTATAAATAAATGAGATTAAATTCTATAAAGACGTGGTGTAAAACCCATATTTTACCATTCAAATCCCAACGTGCCACATCATCTTATCACATATTTAAGAATAAATACAATCACACTTAATCAATTCTAATACCTATATATAAATCCAACCAAATTGGAAATTTATTGAGATGTTATTAGGTGTGGTAAGATATATTGAATTTTAAGTAAAATACTAATGTGACAATCACTTATTGGATGGTGTAAAACATGAGTTTTACACCACATCCTTATAGAATTTAATCTCTAAATAAATATATAAGCAGAGACCTCATATTAAAGAGTATAGAGTTATGTCATGTGACACGTTCCTTAAAGTTCTCTTTATTTAGGGTTCTAAATCAACAAAGTTTGCATTTATATCAAAGTATTAGTTCATTAAATTAGCCAATAGAGAAAATGTTTATATTAATTATCTATAGTTGTGCATTAATTATTTATATCAAATGAATTTATATGATTATTTTTATAAACCCTATATTAGAGATAATTTTTAGTTGAAATAAAAATAATAAATTTAGAATATGACATTCTTACTCATGTTTAGTTGCTTTGACAACAATTGACACAAAAGCCATCAAAATTAAATATTTGTGAATTTACTAAAATAAATCTTAGTCCTTTAAATTTCCTAACTCCTTTCAGTCACATGTAATATAATATATATATATAGATATATATATATATATATATATATATATGTATATATATGTATGTATGTAATAAAATAAGTACATTTATTTTGTTATAGCATAATGAAATTTTAATATAATTTTTCTACGATTTATATGAGAAACAATAATTGAAAGATATATGCATTTTTTTAGCAGACATGAAATATGCTTATCTATATTAACCACTATATCATGCAATTTTCAATTTGTGAACACATATATATAGTGTGATTTCTATTTTGTCTATAAAATAAATAAAGATTACAATTTTTTACAGGTAAATTTATTCAAAAATTTCTTTATGTATCGATAGTTGGGAGATACGAATCATGAATGTCTCTATTGGAAATTAAGGTGCCAACTAATTAAGTTATAAGATTCTTTGTAAACTTATTGAAATATTGGAGAAAACTAATAATAAGTTGCACCACACATCATGCGAGAATTTAGTTAATTTTCTTTTAACTAGTACTGCTTTTGCTGCTACAAGTGGGCAAGTAAAAGAAGTTCCATCTATGATACAATATTGATCATTTAATTCATGATGAATGTTAAGTACACAAACCTCAACTCTGGTTGCACATATATCAGGCTTGATGGAAAACATAATGAAAGATTATTATCATTTTAAAAAGGAAAATGTACTATAAATTAATAAGAATCTCTTTAAATTAAATTATCTTTGTAAATCATATATTGACAAAGAAGTTATAAAATGTCTCTTTGATAAAGAGGCACCAACTATCAATATTCATGGTGCAGTATTTTTTTACTATTGCCTCACTTCAAAAAACGTGGGCTATAGCCGTGTTTACAAAAAAAAAGGGCTATAGCTAACCTATATCCTCGTTTTTAAGAAACACGGCTAAAACTATAGACCTACCCGCGTTTTTAAAACGTGGCTATAGGTTAAGTCTATAGCCGTATTTCTAAGTGTTTTGAAGTACGACTATAGGTTTATCTGGAGGTTTTTTTTTTTTTTTTTTTTTTTTAAACAGACTACCTATAGCCACGTTTTTGAAACGCAACTATAGGTCCATTAAGAAATGCATGATGCTCCTTATATATTGGAGAGTTTAATTGAAAATTGGGATGAAGAACATTCAGCTGAGGTAATTAAACTGCTTGCTCTACATAGTGTTCTTGTGATGCCTTGGCTATGGGCTTCTCATCCTTTATATATTCTTCTTTGTGGTTTTTGTGTGATTTTGTGTTTTTTTTGGGCTGATCATAAATGAATATTGTATATAGGAATATTGTTGTGTTAATTTGAATGTGTGTGTGTGTATAGGATGAATATTGTAGACAGGAAGATTGTATATATATAAACATGAAAATTGTAGACAGGTTGATATGTTAACAAGATGAATATTGTAGACAGAAATTTGTGATTTGCCTAAAAAAAAAAACTATAGACGCGTTTATAAAACATGGCTATGGCCAAATTAGGAAAAATAAAAGGTTATAACTGCATTTCTTAAACGTGGCTGTAGGTTAAGGGCCTACAGCCACGTTTAACAAGCGTGGCTAAATTAAGATCTATAGCCGCGTTTGAAGAAAAAACGCAACTATAGACCTGTTGATCTATTGTCACGGTTTTTAGACCACGCTTTAATTCTTGGCTATAAAAAACGCCAGCTATAGATGAAATGGACATATAGCCACGTTTTTAGTAATGCCTCCGAAGGACCAAAACTCCAGCAACAGCTACAGTTAGTATATTAGACTTCATAGCCAAAAATTATCCAACCACAATATCATTGAAATTATTATATGATTTTGTAAAATTAAATGCAATTGATATAGAATTCACGTCAACTTTTTGCTCAATTGCCGCAATAAAACCCTCAAAAATATCATGGTTTCTCTCATCTCTATAGCTTTTATATGGATAGATTCTTGCTGATGGAGCTAAACCTACAATGGTTTCAAGAAAAGTGTTGAACAAAATTGTTTCACTTTTGGTTCCAGCTGCCACTGAAGCACACCCAATACCATGGCCATTTACATCGTTGAATGAATACTCGTCACGATAAATGTCAAGTTTTTGAATTTTGCCGCAATAATAGTAGATACCAATAACATAATATATATATATATATATACATATTTAACATAAAAAATCAATTAATACAAGAATATAAGTCTTTCGTGTCTTTTAGCCTGATATCTACCCCTCTCTCATATTTTCGGTAAGTGTAGATTGTAGAGAGTTCTCTCATCTCTTTGCCTCTTTTTTCTATTTCTCTTTCACAACTCAGATTAACAACCAACAAAAATTTAGTAATTTTTTGCACTAGAGATTCAAACATGAGAGAGAGATAAGATATTCATATTCTCATAATAAGAAAAAAGAAGAAGAGAGATTAGATATTATACCAAATTTGGGGGGGTAGTGTGGTGTTGATCTATTTCTTGCTTCTGCTATTGCTCTGCTGTGTTGTGTCTGTGCTTGTTGTGCTGCCGCTGCCCAGCCCTTCCCACTCCCAGGCCTCACTTAGAAAGTTAGGGTTTTGTTTTGTTTTGTTTTCTTTTTTGCTTTTATTTTTTGGGTGTCTTGTGTGTTGTAAATTGTAATGTCAAGTGTGTGTGGGTGTTCTCCTAGGCTAGTTGTTAGAATCGCCTTAGGCATTTTTTTTTTTTTGCCTTGTGTGGGTTTGTTTTGGATGTTGCTTGGGCTTAAGTTTGCTCTTTGGCTAATATTTTTGAGCTTGTCAATAAATTTTTTATAGCTTTTAAAAAGATCAATAATATTGTTAAGGGGGCAAAATGTAAATTTATTCAAACAAATTGCTAAATTTAATACATTATATATACTAGCATTAAAATAAATAAAAAAATTTGGCCCCCCCACGGGCCACATCCAACTACAGCTCCGTCCTTGGTGTAACAGGTCGCCTTCTTTAAACTCTACTATTAGGCCCAAATATTGGAAAAAATATTTCTTATAGGACCTTTAATCCTTCCTTAACAATTGTAGCTGCTCTTGCATGTACTAAAATTTCCGACTTTTTAAATCAAATTGTATTCTTCTAAAAGCCTGTGTTATTAACCAATCCATTAAATATTATTATCTTTGTTTTCATACTAAAAGTTTGTGTTATGGTAAATTTATATCTTTGTGGTGGGGAGTTTAATGAAAAGTTTTTAAAATCTCATATTCAATAGTTTTCCTATGTATCGCACAAGATAGCGACTAGTTATCTATAAAAATGAAGATATAGTTGCAATAATTTGATATGACTTATTTATGTCAATTATTTCAATCTATTACAATAACATTCGTGAAGTAATAGTCTATTATTATAAGATAATTGAAGCAGTCAATTTTTTTTATTGCAACAATATATATATATATATATATATATATTAATTATTGCATCAAAGTTGTTATTAAAATATTTAGAGTATATTACAACATAATTTTTTATTACTATAACTTGCATCAACAATTGCAATAACTTAAATGTTATTGCAATGATTTTTTTTCCCCCATTAGGTGAAAATGGAAGCAATATATTGCATCAAAGTTGTTATTAAAATATTTAGAGTTTATTACAACATAATTTTTTATTGCTATAACTTGCATCAACAATTGCAATAACTTAAATGTTATTTTAATGATTTTTTTTTTTGTTTTTTGCATTAGGTAAAAATGGAAGCAATACCCATGAAATTACAATATACAAATGCCTTAATAACATAATTCATATGTTACGGTTAGGAGCAAAAGCTTTGTTTTAAAAACGTGACTATAATTCGCGTTTTTAGTAGTGCCTCCGAAGGACCAAAATTCTCAGCAACAGCTACGGTTAGTATATTAGACTTCATAGCCAAAAATGATCCAACCACAATATCATTGAATTGCAATTGATATAGAAATCACGTTAACTCTTTGCTCATTTGTAGCAATAAAACCCTTAAAAATATCATGGTTTCTCTCATCTCTATAGCTTTTATATGGATAGATTCTTACTGACGGAGCTAAACCTACAATGATTTCAGGAAAAGTGTTGAACAAAATTGTTTCACTTTTGGTCCCAGCTGCCACTGGGGCACACCTAGTACCATGGCCATTTACGTCGTTGAATGAATACTCTTCACGATAAACGTCAGGTTTTTGAATTTTGCCGCAATAATAGTAGATACCAATAACATAATATATATATATATATATATATATATATATATATATATTTATTTATTTAACATAAAAAATCAATTAATACTAGAATTTAAGTCTTTCATGTGTTTTAGCCTTATATCATCCCAATAAATCCCTTCTTTAATCTCGCTTTCCTTAAGAAGAAAAACAGAAAATCAATACTTAAGTCCGATAGGCGGTATCAATTATTGAGATTTTGATTTCCTTTTCCTAGACATGTCAAAATATGAATAAAGTTAAGCTTCTTATAATTTAAAAAAAAAAAAAAAAAAAAAAAAAAAAAAAAAAAAACACTAACTAACTAATTAACTAGTAAGTTTTTGCATTAGACATTTTGGTTGTTCACATGATTGGCATTGATACCAGCTAGAACTAATACAAAGATCACAAGCTCTCTCAAGTTGCAATAGAAAAAATTTTAATAACTTATAATTGGCGGTGGAAGTGGATGTAATGATACCAGTTGCAATAACATGTAATTTTGGAGGTGGAATAAAGTTTTAATACCTTACTGTATTAGGGGAAATTGTTGCAATAATTTAAAATAAATAAATTTTTGCAATAATTTGATACCAATTATTTTTGTAATTTATTACAACAAAATTTTTGAATTGATAACTTATTGCGTGTCTACATTTCTTTATGACAAAAACACCCTAATTCCATACCCAAATTTGCTCCCATTTCCAATTCCACCCATTAAATGTGTGGGATGGCATTAATGCCATTTTATGTACTTTGTGCACCCATTATTTACTTCCATTTATTTATTCCTCTTTGTGTTTTTTAATAGCAACACCAAAAAGAAAGGAAAAAGTAATAAAATAAATTAAAAAGTTTTGATATCCATATTTCAGAGTCACAAGTTATGTTATTTTCTCCAAACCCAACAAACTCTCTCTCAAAGACTTTGTCTTTCTAATTCTTAAACGTGTTCCTACTTCTTCTTGATACAGATAAAGAGCTTCTAATAGACTTGGGGGGTTTTGTTCCTAACTTTAAGGATTGTATCTTCTTTACCTGGTGAGACTCTCTCAATGCTTTAAGGTTGTCCTATAAAGTTAGTAGTAATTGTTATTGAGATGTTTTGTACTTATCTTGAACTTGATATGAATATTGATGTGGTTATTTGTTATGTTGAGTTAGTAGCAATTGTATTCAGATTTTGCACTTGTGAATTACTTGATATGGATAATGATGTGGACTATGATGTTAAGTTAGTAACAATTGTACTTATCTTTCATGTCAATACATAGTTTCAAAAAAATGCCCAAGAAGGCCAAATACACTCATAATATACCGAGGTATGAGATGACAAGATTGGATAGAATAAGGCAAAACCAATAGAAAATTGATGCTTTGGGATTGAAGCACATCTCAATCTATTAAAATAACATTCGTGAAGTAATAGTCTATTATTATAAGATATTTGAAGTAGTCATTTTTTTTTTATTGCAACAATATAGATATATATATATATATATATATATATATATATATATATATATATATATATATATATATATTTATATATTCTTGCATCAAAATTGTTATTAAAATATTTGGAGTTTATTACAACATAATTTTTTTTTGCAAAAACCTATTACCTAAGATTTTATTGCTAGAACTTGCATCAATAATTGCAATAACTCTGATGTTATTGCAATGATTTTTTTTTTTTTTTTGGCATTAGGTGAAAATGAAAGCAATACCCATGTAATTACAATATACAAATGCCTTAATAACATAATTCAAATGTTGTCTCACTTAATTCTTTAAAAAAAAATACGTCTTTCACTTATAAGAAGAGCTTGGGACCAAATCCCACAATTCCAACAATCGCATCAAATATAATCTTGATATGCTCTTGCTGGATATTCCCAACAATAGAAAGTTAGGAAGGTGAAGGAGCAAAAGCAAAACAAGCTATTCCCGATTGGTCTACAAGAAGTAAAGAGTTTCTTGGTGGAATTTCCAAGATTGTCTTACCCCAGAAATAGAAAGACACTATTGAAAGTAAACTATTTCAAACCATACTGATTATAGCATATCTCAAATATTAACACTTACGTGCTCGAGGGATGACAGATTGCACATTAAAAGCATCACGGAATGCTTCATAAGCTACTTTTGGCAAACTAGTCAGTAGTCACAGTGTCCTTGAGTCCATGATCACTACTCCATCACCCAATTTTGCTCCACAAATAATTACTAAATGCCCCCCAACAAGAAGCTCGTACACAAAGGATTAGGGACCACCTCCCAAACCTATGATCCCGGCCTCTCTACTAAATGTGACCATATTCATATGTTCAGACCCTATAGCCATGTTTAGAATTATTTTACACTATTGCAACGACAATTATGAAGTTGCAACAAAGATATTATTGCAATAACCTGTTATCAATAATTTTGCAATTAATTGTAACAACAAACATGAAATAATAATCTATTGCAACGAAGATATCATTGCAATAATTTGACCCGAATTATTTTTGTTAAGTATTTTCAATCTATTGCACTAAGATTCATGACATATAGTATTTTTGAATTAAATTTGTGACATCAACAAATAAACCACATGTAGACACTATTAAAACCGGCCTAACCACGGGTGGGTTAAATCTAATTTCTCCTATATTTTCATATTGATAAAATTTAAAATTTTATTATTGGACAATGATAACGGTTCATTATCACTTTTTAATTGTCTAGTCTTAGTATATTTATATAACCTACCAAGTATTGAGAAAAAAAGAAGGAATAAATTAAATAGATATTTGGAAGAAATTGAACATCTCAAAAGATAATGTACCATTTTTTTTTTTGGTGCTAAAAATAGACTCTATACCCTTTGTTACGAGAAAGTATATCATGTTTCAAAAATACCAACTCAGCACTTAGTTAGTGTTTCTAAGGCCAATAAAAAATTGACATCTATCTAAAAAAAAAACACATCAACAAAACATACTATCTGCTCCTGAAAAGATAAGGTTACCCCTGAAATTTCAAAGGCCTGCCATTAACAACCTAAAGGCTAAAACCCCTTTTGCAAAATCAAAATCAAAATTTTCAAAGCCCACCAATTACAACCTAAAACCCCTTTTGCAAAATCATAATCAAAATCAAAATCAAAATTTTCTTTCATCTCTCTCACAACACACCATATACCATCATCTGCTCTCTCTTTCTCAACTCCAAACCTCAATAATCACTGCCTTTCGAGTCTATTGCATTTTTTCTCGATTGATAATATAGTTAAATTATCTATTATTGTTTCTAAATTTTGTTAAATTTAATGTTTTTACTTATTATTGAAAATTTTATTATTAGCTAATTGTTACTCCAT
The DNA here is from genome assembly GCA_032727855.1 of Quercus ilex subsp. ballota. Lineage (NCBI taxonomy): Eukaryota > Viridiplantae > Streptophyta > Magnoliopsida > Fagales > Fagaceae > Quercus > Quercus ilex. The sequence goes on along the minus strand of CM064908.1, from coordinate 1,792,211 downwards.
TAGCTTTTAGCCTTATAGTTTCCATAAAACCAAAAAAGGCATACCATCAAAATCATTCTCAGTTATGTTTTAGTGTTTGTAATTTTACTAGAACCCTCGAATTTGTTTTGTTGAGCATTTGCAAGACAACATGCAATTTTGAGATGAATGAGGAAAGTTGAGGAAACGATTTATGAAGGATTAAGAAAAAAGTGTATGTATCTTGCAAATGGCACCATAAAATACTGAATAGAAAACCAAATCTAAGAAGCAAATTTGAGACTTCTTAAACTATAACATCTCAAACTATAACTGAGCATAGTTTTGATGGCATGTGTAATATATTGCTCTTCAAATCCTGGTAGCTTCCAACCCCAAGAGGACGCATAAAGAAGACTATTTTAGTATTTCTCAGGTGTGAGGATAAAAAAGAAGACTACTTCTCAGATGTGAAGAATGAACAGATTGCTTATTATATATAAACAAGTGCATAACCAATGTGGTAAACAATAAAAGAGTCATACCCGATGCTGAAGATGCTTATACTCTTCTTCGAATAGTTCCATCTCCTTATCTCCATTGTTAGCTTCAGCTTCATCTCCCTCTCCTCATTCACTTTCTCTTTCTTCATATTCAGACTCAGCTTCTTCTTTTTCATGCTCCAACTATGCTCAATTAACAACTCGGTTGCTACAAGAGAATCTGGGATTTAGAGATACCTAAACTAAATCATCCCAGTATTAATATACTCTGAGGAGAGGAAAAGAGGAAGGAGGGAAGACAGAGAGACTGCCATTGCAGGCTTGCGCTAGCAAGCTGAAGGGTTGACGTTGAAGAATTGTAACCGTTGGAAAATTGAAACGCTGATGAAGGGTTGTTTTTCTCAAACCATGGAACACAGTAGACCAAAAGGTGGGGAGACAGAAAGCTCTGCCGATTAAATTTGAAACTGTGAAACACAAAAGGCAAGCTTGGGTTTATGTTGTAACCGTGAAAAAAATCAGGTTTGACAAAGGGATTTAGTTGAAAAGAATTTGGGTTTGGGCTTGGGCTTTATAGTGGAATTAAATGTATAAGAAGTGGACTTTAAAGTGGAGATAAGGCTGGAAATAATTTTAGTTTTAATAGTATTTTAAAATTGCTAAAAACTCTCTTCAAAAAAAAAAAAAAAAGGGTAAAAACTATTTTAAAATTGAATGAAAAATTCAAAAAAGATGTTGGGAATGACATGGCTGCTGACGTGGCTCAATGTGAGCGTAGCAACATTAATTGCTACGCTTCAGTTTTTAGTAATATATAGATTATAAAGTACTCTTGCAATTGTGTGAGGGGAATGAAGAAAGAAAGGTATGAACAAACAAATCCATGAACGGTTTTGGGAAAATTTTGTCTGAAAAATCAAGGGATAAAATGAATGAAAGTCACAAGAAATAGTATATCTATTTTCCTGGAAAATATTTCTTTGCATTTTGAGAAATCACAAACACTACATATTCAAAGTGAATCCATTAAAATCAAGGCAATTACAGCTCACAATTCACAAGAAGATTTCCCCCTTTTTTCCCCTACTATAAAACAAACATATAGCAACATTTACGTACATATCCAATAAGGATATCACTATAAAGCCGAGTCAAAAGACTCAAAAAATTTTGTTAAAATGACGAGCACTTAGCATCTGAGAACATCAGTTTATTTTGAAGGGTTTGGTGCTTTGGTGAAACCGCAGCCAATATTACAATGCCGCTAAGAAGGGCCAAACCCAGTCCTAGACTATTGACAACCATGGACTCTGGAGAGTGTGTGGATACATTTCTTTTGGTTTGTAGGAATGTCAACTTCTCTAGAAGTCCAGTTTCTGCTGTGGCCACAGCCAAACCATATGTGTAGAGACCAAGGAAAATGTGCCAAGGCAAGACCCTTAGCCTTACTGTGCGCGCCTCTCCTCTGTGCCAAAAGCTCAGGAAACCCATCAACCACTGCATTTAAATTAATACTCCTATAAGAGAATTTGAAACTCACATCATATTATTTGAAAAATACACACTTTTCATTAGAATATATAAAAGAAAAAACTCATATAATTCTTGTACCTTATGTTCTCCAATTGAATTCAACCAAACATTATATTTGATTAATGCAACAAAAAAAGTGTCATTTTCTACACGGACTATTAAAGTCAGCCATTTAGTTCATTCATCAATTCAACTATAGGTTGGGTTTAATAATTGGGGAACCTAAGGAATTGTTCCTTACCCTAAATAAAATATCTCAAAAATAGGTACCCAACAAGTAGAAAAGTACTCAAGTAATTGTTACAAATATATCATATTGTCTAGGTTCCTAGTCTATGAATAGCCTAGAATTCGTCTCTATACACATACCTCCAATAGAGATCTCAATGGTAACGATAAAGATGTAGACAAATCAATAACAATAGCCCCTTTTGCTTTCCTTAGTTTAGGAGAAGAGGTTGAAGTTAATTTAGAGATTGTTTTCTACTATGATATATGCTATTTTGCTATCCAAGAAAAATCCTTCTAATTTTCCATCTTATTGTTTTATTTTCGGCCACTAATTTCTGTTTTGAACCGTAAATTACTATGGAAATTGTATGTGAATGTCATATTAGTCGTTGCCAAATCTGCATGTCTGACTCCTTTAAGTTTAAGGGCTTGCATCGGATTCCATATTTTACCTTGACAAATTGATAATGATTGATGGCCTACATGCTTCCTAGCTAGTTATTATGAAAACATCCAAAAGCATCTTTCCTTGATCGTGCAATTGACATAGACAGAATTTTGTCATCATTTTAATAAAGATAAGGAACTCACTCTCAGAAGAAATGAAAGATGAAAACAATAGTGTAGTCTTGTTACTATTTAATTGAAACAGACATGCCATCAAAGAAATGGGGGATCAAAAAAGTAATGTAGTCATGTTAATTTTTAATTGAAACTAAAAGGGTTTGGTAATAGTGTGAAAACTGAAAAGGATCAAAATGGCATCAACACCTGAACTGTGAAGCATAACTTATCCACATAATGAGACTATATTATTCAGTTTCTTAGGAAACACGCACAACATTATGATTTTGAAACAATTGAAGTAAAATAAGAAACATGCATCAGTAAAACTTGGGGAATTGAAGAAACAAAACCTGAGCTCCAAATAGGAAGACACATATCAAACCCATCCAAGAATGCAGACTATAGAAGTTAGCCACAATCCCATCATTCCCACGAAACTTTGTCCAAATCCCAAAAAACCCATAAGCCAAAGCCACTCCTTGTAGACACAGATGCACGGATTTCTTGAAGCTCTTTGAACCAGGCAACCATCTATGCACCAGAATTGCTAAAAAACACACACAAAACCAAAAGAAGCACAACTTGAGCCCCATTGTGCAAATTTACTGTTAATGGTCTAACAAGTTTACATGTACATTGATTAGTATATAATAATTTCTAAGTTCTTTCACTAGCTACCTTCGCCACTGATGAGAATAAAACCAATCACCATTAGTAAAGGATGAAGAACCTGTCATGAAAGAAAGGAAAATAAAAATCAATCCTTTGAAGCACTTCAAAAATAAAAAACCAAACTTTGGTGCTTTGTGTAAATGACATGCAGAGAGAGATAGTGTAACATACTGCATAGATGAGGTCTTCTTGGGAGGAGTGAAGGAGGAAGCTGGACTTGAAAGCAAGAGCCCAGAAGAGGACTAGCAATGCCACTGCAAGTCCTGAGAGTCTAGCAAAGAAAAGGAGTGGGAATAGTGAAGAGGAGGTTGTGGCCATGTGTACTTGTTGCAGTAGTACTCTCAGTCCGACAGTCCAAACTCAGGGAAAGTGGTAGCACTAGGAGTTGAGCTGAGGAACTTACAGTTAAAGCTGAGCTTTAGATCTACCATAGTAGAGTATTGAGTAAAGCAATCCCTTTTGGGAAACTTTATTTGGAATAAGGTTTGGTTTTGTTTATTACCATTTACTTACTTCATTGGTAATGTAATAGATTGAGATGTCAAACTCAGTTACCAGACATTAATGACAATAAAGTAGGAATGCTTGCTTAGATTGAATTATTTGGATGGATAATGGTAGTAGATTGCATTTTAGATTAGGCCATTATTTATTCAGCAAAAAAAAAAAAAAAGATTAGGCCATTATTATTTATAAATAAATGAAATTTGACACTGAAATATATCTAGATGTGTATCACTGTACTGATGATTTGGTTCTGATTAGTGAAATTTTTTTCAAAAGAGGGGTAACATAAGAACATATCATACTTCTTAATAAAAACTATTTTTCGCTTTTTCTTATTTAAGGTATGGCCGACCATTTTAATGAATGGCAAGACTGAATTATATATATATATATATATATATATGTGTGTGTGTGTGTGTGTATGTGTGGGTTTGGCATAAATTAAAAAGTCAGTTTATTTTATTATTTAGTTTATTTTTGCTATTGTTTATGAGTCTTATTGTATTTTTTGGTACTATTTATGAGTTTTACTATACTATTTTAGCTAACTTCTATATTTATTTACAGTACTTTCAGTAAAAAGTTTTCAATTTCAGCAAACTAAGCAGATTTCAAACAGAGTTAGAGACCATTTTATCTTCTTCTTCTTTTTTTCCTAAAGTAATTTTATCCCTTCCAATACATTGTTCTTCATTTCTTTTATAGGTGATTTTCATCTAATAAAATTGGAAGAATATTGGTTCCTTAATAAAGTTTTTGGGTATCAAACCTAAACTCATGGTTGGCCTCTTTATATATGAAAATCAATCAATCATATGTTCCCGGTTTTAACCAAAAATATACCAATGGTGAAAGAAAAAAACCCTAATTATACTTCATAATTTTTTTCATAACTATTGATGTAATTTATTAGGAATTTTATACCATAAAAGTAATATCAGTAATTGTTAATAAGAAAATAATTTTATTCTGCTCGTACTTTACATCTCGACAAACTGTTAAGGGAAAAAAAAAGTTGTAAAAATAAAATAGCATTTAGAGCATTCGTACGTTTTCACTTTATTTTATTCTCCATACCTATGATCCGTACTGATATCATACAGACGTATAAATAAAATTGCATATATTACAAATTAAATCAAAACCACAAAGTGTATTTGCTTTTAATAATTGCATTGCCAGTGCTACCTGTAATGCAACATTTGAGTAAAGAAGGTGGCATGGCAAGTGCCAACACATTCATTACTGTTGACTTTTGTTGGTGCTTTCTCCTCGTGCCTTGTTTTACTTCTAGCTCTAGCAAAATGTATTATAAACCTCGCTTTTGTTTCTTTGGAAAACCAGAACAAAAGAAAACAAAACCTTCGTTTGTTTCCGGGACCCAGATTTGTGAGGTTGCTTAATTGCTAGGGACCTCTACTTCTTAGTTCCACGTAATCTACAATTAAAAAAATCACAATCTCTTTTGGTGGGTTTTATTGGTAACTAAAGTTCTATGAAAGTAAGATCTTAATCATGGTATATAAAACAGGCCTTGGCCTGCCTCAACTTGGTTGCACCCATTGGAGATAGGAGACAACAAACATAGAGCTAGCAATGAATGAGTATCCCTCGTTAAGACCAAGCTGTTGCCTTTGTTCTATCTTTTAGTCCTTGATAATATAATTCGGATTCAGATCATACAAAATGGTGTTATCTTAAAAAGTTCAAAATGATTAAATCTCCATTTTTCCTTTAGATTATGGATGTTTTATACGATTGTATTGGTCAATAACATTTTTGGGTTTTACACTGTTTTTCTATTTAGGTTCACATGTATAAACTGTCAAAATGTTTTAAATATTTATTATAAGCATAAAACAGGGATCAAACTTTTTGGGAAGGGGTACACCGCGATTACAAATTAATTAAGGTACTTGATTTTGTTACAATTATCGGTAAAAGAGATTTCTTTAAAACTTCGATCTTTAGTGGCAAATTTTATAATCAACCAAGGTAATGACTTTGTCTACACTCTAACATAGCCTTGTGTTTATTATTTCTTTCTTATTTCAAGATAGATTATTTGAATATTAGACACCCTTTACAAAATAGTATATATTAAACTTTTTTTTTTATATACGAAATGCGCAAGTTTTATTGAACTGAGGAAAATAACAAAGCATCTTGAATCACCAACGATTCAATGAAAGATGGACAATCTTCTATCCAGGTTACAAAAGAGTCTAAATCTTTAGCATAAGCTGCTGAGGTATGAGCTGGCTTATTAGCCTGTCTTCTCACATGCTGTGATTCAAAAGTGCGAAAATCATGAAGTCTTCGGTGGGTCCCAAAGATTAGACTAGAGTTAGAATATAATTTTTAAATTTAGACAAATATAATAATCTATGATTTTATAGTTTGTAAAATTTTGCTATTAATTATTTTGGTAGTTTGTGAAACTATAGAATGATCGATTCAATCTTATGATAGGAATATCCTTCCACCAATTTTAATTTTGGTAGGATCATAATTTTAACAAGCTTCTTGTACTCTAGTATTTTATTACATATTTTTGTCGTTTACCTATTTGACTATACTCATCTACATTTATATATATATATATATATCTAAAAGTTGAAACGTAATATTTATTGTTGCTAAATTTTTGTTGAGACACATCAGCAGCCACATCATCTACTTACCTCTCTCTCTCTCTCTTAAGTCTCTCTCTCTCTTTTAACTCTTTTTCTTTTTATTAATTTTCTTAACTTATTGTTACACATTCTCAAACATTTTCCCCTCCTTTTTACCCTTCATCTTTCCACTACTAACTACCTTAATATCTCTCTTCCTCTATCCCTTTATCTTCATTTATTTTTGGCTCTTCTTATTCTCATCTTCTTATTATAAATTTCAAATTCTCTCTCACATTCAGTGCATAGTTTTCTTACACACAAAATGTTATTTCTCTCTCTTTCTTTCAATTTTTTGTTCATTTTTTGGTGGTCTTGATTTCCTATTATGTGGCTCCTATGGATTTGTTGTGCTAGAGAAATCATGGTCCACTCCCAATCCTTTGTGATCATGGTTCAGTGTATCAAAATGTTTTTTTTTTTTTTTTTCGTATTTATCATTAATATTTGTTTATAGCTCATTTGCATCAAGCCACATATCATAGAATTCATGTTTGTGATTTTAGATAATCTGATGTTGATACAGGAGTAAGGAATAAGTATACCACGAATGCTTGGGAAGCCTAAGTATATCATTGTTAATTGTCAATTACAATTGTTGTTTATGTTATCATTGTTATGTATTGAACTGAAATAATGAACTTATATACTTTGTCTAAATTAAACATGACCATGCCAAATTTTGAGATGCATATTGTTTTGAGTTATCAAATTTGCCTAGACCATATGAGTTTCTAAGTTTTCATTTTTTTTTCTTTGGTTGAGATTATGAGTTCCTTTCCAAAGTATTATTACATAATTGCGAATTGAAAAGTTTCATAATTATTTTCCTTCTTTTTTATATATATTTTTTATTTTTTACATCCTATAATGTGGTTGATGTGGTATGGCTAGCCTCATATTACAATATAAAAAAAATGCAAGTATATTTTCAGTTATTGAATAATTAACGTTTCATTTTAGGTTACTGAATTATTTCAGTCTCATATTATCAACGTAAGCTATTTTCAAAACTTACTTTAAGTTGTTGAATTTTTATATTTTTTAGAATTTTACTTTAGATTGATGTGATTTAGTTTTTTATTTTTATGATTATATTTATTTAATAGATGTCATCTTATTACATTATAAAGATAGTATATAAGAATATATCATCATTATTATATTATATATCATGGCTTGAATAATTTGATGTTTATTACTATATCTTATATTTTTACTCTTTTTGTTCTTATCTTATTTTTTATTCTTTCTTGCAACTCTACTTTAAGTTGATGAATCATTGTATTTTTTAAAACTTTATTTTGGGTTAATATGTTTTAGTGTTATATTTTTAAGTTTTCCATCACAAGTAATCTCTCTCCCTATTATAGTTTTGGTTTGACTTTTGTTTGAGTTACTTATTTATTTTGTAAGTAAGAATTTGAATTTATATATATATATAAAAAAAAAAAAAGTTTTGGCTATGCATTTGAATGTGTCTATCAATTATTTGAGTAACATTAAGTACAATTTTGTTATGATTTTTTATTATCATAGTAATCTTCTTTAAGAGAATGAGAAATTTGAATGATTTATTCAAAACTTAAAAAGTTTAATTGCACAAGAAAAAAAATTAGAAAAACATAATGCAATATAACATAATTTTGAATAATATGGACCACCTTATAAAGGAATAATATCAATCAAACGCAACCCAAAATAATAGAATGATATATTGGTAGAGTTAGAAAGATGAAATAATTTTAGAAATTGTTTAATTTTTAGGGAGAACAAAATTATCTTCAAAAAAATTTAGAAAATAAATTATATTTAATACCATAATTATAAAATAATGATCTATTCCCACACATCGTGTGCGTCAGCGACTAGATAAACTCTAAAACCTTTATAATGAAAGGTCAAGAGCTTTGTACCTTAACTAGTTGGCAATTTTTGGTATTTTCAAAACATCTAGGATTAAAATTCCCCCCCCCCCCCCCCCCCCCACCACAACTATTGATGTATCCAAAAAAAAAAAAAAACCTTTAGAATGAACTTTATAAATCCATAACTACAAGTTTCCAACTAATCGCTACAATAAATATATAAAAGATTTGGTAATTAGTAACCATCTAGCTTCCACATCAACTTATGTCAAACCAAGTTTTTTTTGGTTAAAAGGAATATATTGTAAAAGAACTAACTGTTTACAGACAACAAAGATGGGCTTGTCAGCCTACAACATGACGCACCATACATATCTGCATACAAAACAGGGAGAAGTTCAACAAAGGGAGGCTGATCAAAAATGACAAAATCATCTTGCATACAACAGCCCCTTCTAGCCAAAAAATCTGCACAATTAAGTAAACAAAGCCAAATGAATTGTGACAAAGAATATATAAAAAAAAAAGCCACTACCTTCTGCTTGTAGGAGGCTGCATAAGCCAAGTGTTCACCAAAACCAAACAAAATTCCAACCCTTCACAAAAAGACATATATAAAGAATCTCCATTAAACAGGCCGATGAAGAAACCAAACCTATGTTGATTCCAAGCTTTGTAAACAACTCCCTAAACAATAATAACCATAGTTGTCAGTATCGTACGATACACGATACGTATTGTACGATATGTATCGTATAATGTACAAAAAGTTTCGTATTGTAAAGGCGTATCGTAAGTACTTATGAATTGTCTAATACATAGATGCGTATCATATGAATCGTATCATATCGGTGAATCGTACGTATTGTACGATACAGAGACATGTGGATTTAAAATGGGTTTTTTTGTTAAAATTTGTGATTTTATTTGATTTAAACAAGTTGTTAGACTTTGTTAATACAAAATTATTGGCAAACATAATTGAGTCTAATGAAATAGCAAGTCCATGAGTTTTTTTCTTCCATTCTCTTTCTCCTACAAAATTTAGACTATACTCATAACACTCACTTTCATATATGCAAATTTATTTTCTATGCTATTAATAATGTATTAAATGAAAATATAATTGTGGGGGGTAAAAGTCCAGAGTTACCAATTGGGCCTGGGGCCCTGTTTTTTAGACTACTTTACATCCGAAGAGTAATAATGGGCTGGGATAGAGTTCACTTGAAGGCAACGAACCCAAAGGTGGCGGAAGAGTACAATCCGAAGAGATCACCCTTTGTCCGAGGAGGTCTTACTCTTCGGATACGAATAATTCTGATCAAATAGACGTACAAAAAGCCCAAATGCCCTTCCTGGCAATCTTGGTGACAAAGGTAATCTCTGGGCATTCTTGGGAATGATAAGGATGAAGAAATATCTCAAGTAAAAGCTGCCACCACCGCATTTAATACTTTGCAGCAACTTTTCTGACCACATTTATGTGGAGAAGACCCCTGAACAGTGCAACTTCAACTACCGCCACCCCCAAAAAGTTAGAGAAGATGCTTGATGTGACCTACAATCAAGTATGTTAGCAGATGAAGGACAAGTGGACGGTTGGGATGACTGGGAAATAGGCTATATAAAGAAGGAGAGCCCCTGATAAAGGGGGATCGGAAAAAGAAAGAAAGGAAGAAAGAACCACTTTACTGTAGCTCTGGAACTTGTAACCTAATTTCATTCAATAAAATTCATCTTCGGACATTAGGTCTACCCTTGTTTTTACGTGATTGCATGTTAGATTATTTACAAATACCATAACCAACTCTAGTTTAATTCATATCCGGCCCAGTTCTATCACCCACACTCTACAAATTCATTGTTTTGGGTTCATTGGGCTCATACTCCATATCTTGTGGGCTTGGGCTAAAAAATTTACCCTACAATTGGCGCCGTCTGTGGGAAGAGCTTGTGCAGGAGTGAAAACAACCGTTGGTGATGGCAGAACGAAGCCAACAACAAGCAGAGTCTAGGGCATCCCAACATGCAGACCCTTTTCTTAACTTGGAAAGAAGGCAGGATCGTGAGGGTAGTGTGCACACTGTGCATACTGGCCAAAGCCAGTCACACAGCGGAAGTCACGTGTCCCATGCAGAAGAGAATCGGGGCTTGCAACTAGAAGTCGAGAAACTGAAGAGGGAGTTGCGCCATGCAAAGAGGAAACGGATTTCCTCATATTCTGATGACGACTTCGACGACGAGCAGGACGTCACTTATCAGCAGAAATCTCGGATGCCGGTCAGTGAGTCCTTTCCCTACGAAGAAGAGCCTCATTGGAAAAAAGCGATCTAGAAGCCCATCACGCGGAGGCGTAGGGAATGATGCTATGAGCAGGGCCTTGAATCAGATCTCTTGGTCACCTTTTACTCGCAGAATTGAGGAGGCAAGACTCCCTCGGCGTTTTAATCAGCCAACGTTTATCATCTACAATGGTAAAATGGACCCCGTAGAGCACGTGAGTCATTTTAACCAAAGGATGACTGTTTACTCCAGAGATGAAGCTCTGATGTGTAAGGTTTTCCCTTCCAGTCTGGGACCAGTGGCAATGAGGTGGTTTGACGGCTTGAAGGCAAACTCTATTAATTCCTTCAAAGAGCTCACTCAAGCATTTGGTTCACGATTTGTCACCTGCTGAAGAGTAACCAGGCCCCTGTCTTCACTATGGTCCCTAAGCATGCACGAGGGTGAAACTCTGAAGGCGTATTCGGACAGATACTGGGAGATGTTCAATGATATGGAGGGTAACTCTAATGCGATGACCCTCAGCACATTCAAGCTCAGCCTCCTCACTGACCATGGTTTGAGAATGTCCTTATCTAGCAAACCGGTCACAAGCATGCGTCAACTTATGGACCGTATAGAAAAGTACAAAAGAGTTGAAGAGGATCAGCAAGAAAGGAAGGGAAAAGACAAAGCAATCCCCCAGGAGAGGAGAGATTTTCGGTCGGATCACTACAATAGCAATAAACCGCGTAGAGATTTCGCTGGACAATCAGGATCGACCAACCCTCAAGCGGTTAATACCGTATTTAAAGAGTCGGTGCACCAAGTTTTGGAAAAGATTAAAAACGAGCCGTTTTTCAGGTGGCCGAATAAGATGGTAGGAAACCCTGAGAGGCGTAATCATAATCTCTACTGCCAGTACCATTAAGACCATGGGCACACTACGGAGGATTGTAGGAGCTTTTGGGATCACTTGGACCAACTGGTTTGTGATGGTAGACTAAGACACCTCTTACACCCCTCCAGCGGCCGAGGGAGGCAGATGGGCTCAGGGCCACGAAGAGATGACCCTTCAAAGCCGCCACTAGGAACTATTAACGTCATCTTCGCCGCCCCGGGAAGGACAGGGTCCTGGCCATTGAAAGTTATGTCGGTTGGCCGACCACCAGCAGGGGATATAAGCAGAGTTCCAAAGAGAGTTAAGTCGGGTGCTCAGCTTATTATAGGGTTCTCGGACGAAGACATGACTGGCACCATCCAACCTCATGATGATGCGTTAGTTATCACCCTCAGAATTGGAGGGTACGATGTTAAAAGGGTGATGGTGGACCAGGGAAGCGCTGTGGAGATAATGTACCCTGACCTCTACAAGGGGCTAGACCTGAAACCCCAGGACCTCATACCATACAACTCCCCACTCGTGAGTTTTGAAGGAAGAGCTGTCATCCCAAAAGGCCAGATATGCTTACCTGTGCAAACCGGGGCCGAAGTGGTAGAGGTGGATTTTATCGTTGTGGATGTCTATTCGCCTTATACGGCAATTGTGGCCAGACCTTGGCTTCATGCACTAGGGGCTGTTTCCTTTACTTTGCATTAGAAGGTCAAATACCCATCTGAAGGGCAAGTTCATGATATTCGAGGAGACCAATCCGCAGCCCGACAGTGCCTAGTGGCTGCCATCCAACACGAGCCCGAAGCCGAGTCTTCGTTCAGAGCCAAAAAGGGTTTATAGCAGTTAAAGTCTTGGGAATTGCCCGTCGAAGGTCCAGACGAAGGCACTCGGTGTGAGGATTTAATGAAAGTGGTTATTGGAGATGATCCTGATAAGTTCTTCCAAGTCGGATCACAACTACCTCTTCAAGAGAGGGAAGAGTTAGTAGAGTTCCTCAAGCGAAATCTTGATGTATTTGCCTAGAGCACTTACGAAGCCCCGTGGGTGGACCCAGAATTCATATGTCACCACTTGAAGGTAAACCCGCTGATCACCCCCAAGAAACAGCTTCCTCGGCGCCCATCCAAGGAGCATGCTGATGCGGTAAGAGAAGAAGTAGCGAAGCTCAAACAAGCCGGAGCTATTAAGGAAGTTTTTTATCCTGAGTGGCTGGCAAATACCGTGGTAGTAAAGAAGAAGAATGGGAAGTGGCGAGTATGCGTGGACTTTACTGACTTGAATAAGGCTTGCCCCAAAGATCCATTCCCTATGCCGAAAATCGACTAACTGGTGGATGCCACCGTCGGCCATCCTCGGATGAGCTTCCTAGACGCCTTCCAAGGTTACCACCAGATACCACCAGCCCTGGAAGATCAGGAGAAAACTGCTTTTGTCACCCCCATCGGTAACTACCACTATAAGGTGATGCCATTTGGCCTGAAGAACGTGGGGTCCACCTATCAGAGGATGATGACGAGGATGTTCGAGGCACAGCTGGGTAAAAATATCGAGGTCTACATAGATGACATGGTAGTAAAGAGTAAGGTTGTTGCTGAGCATGTGAAGGACCTGGAAAGTACCTTTGAGGTACTAAGGAAGTACAAGCTGCGCCTAAATGCGTCCAAATGTTCATTCGAGGTGGGGTCCGACAAGTTCTTGGGATACATGGTGACTCACAGAGGAATTGAGGTTAACCCCGACCAGATAAAGGCCATCAATGATTTGTAAGCTCCTCGGAATCCCAAAGAGGTTCAGAAACTGACCGGGATGACTGCTGCCCTGAATCGGTTCATCTCTAGATCAGTGGATAGGTGTCGGCCCTTTTTCTCTCTGCTCGGCAAGTGGAAGGGATTCGAATGGACTGAAGAATGTGCTTTAGCCTTCCAGCAGCTCAAAGATTATTTGGCCCGGCCACCAATCATGTCCAGACCTGAGCCAGACGAGGTATTGTTCGCCTACATCGCCGTAGCTCCCTGTGCGGTGAGCCTAGTGTTGATACGAACAGACTGCAGTGTGCAAAAACCAGTTTACTACGTAAGCAAGTCACTGCACGAGGCCGAGATCCGTTACTTGCCTCTGGAGAAGGCTATCCTAGCAGTGGTGCTCGGTACACGGAAGCTACCCCACTACTTTCAGGCCCATACGGTCATTGTCCTCACTCAACTCCCACTCAGGGCCATACTCCGAAGCGCTGATTACACTGGGTGGATTGCCAAATGGGGTACGATCTTAGGGGCTTTCGATATCAAATATATGCCCTGCACATCGGTCAAAGGCCAGGTCCTTACGGATTTAGTGGCCGAGTTCACGGAGCCACAACTAGAAAAAGTAATGCCTATGTTAGACATGGATGAAAAATCAATTGGCATGATATCTCAGCAAGACCCCTCCCGTTGGGAAGTGTATGTAGATGGCGCTGCAAACCAAAAAGGTTCTGGAGTGGGGCTAGTGTTGATATCCCTAGAGAAAATCATTATCGAAAAGTCGTTAAGGCTGGGTTTCTCAGCAACAAATAATGAAGCGGAGTATGAGGCCCTACTGATGAGAATGACTATGGTCCGGAGAATGGGAGGGAAGTCCGTGGAGTTGTTCTTGGACTCAAGATTAGTCGTAGGTCAAGTACAAGGCGAATTTGAGGTAAATGACGAAAGAATGCAGGGGTACCTGAGCCGAGTTAAATGTCTGCGATTGGAGTTCGACTTTTTCAGTTTGCTAAATATTCCCAGAAGTGGTAATTCACATGCAGATTCCCTGGCTACGCTTGCTACCTCCTCGGAGCAAAATTTGTCGAGAACCATCCTCGTCGAGGACTTGCATGGGCCCACAGAGGCAAAAAGAGAGGTAATCCAGGTTCACCAAGTCCGGGCCGATTTCTGCTAGATGGACCCTATAATTAAATTCCTAAAAGAAGATATATTGCCAGAAGAGAAGGGGGAAGCCGACAAAGTTCGGAGGAAATCGACCAGATTCTGGTTATCCGAGAACCAAAAATTATACAGACGCTCTTATTCGGGACCATATTTGTTGTGCATACGTCCCGAAGCATCTGAGCTACTACTGGAAGAGCTACACGAAGGAATCTGTGGGAGCCACACTGGAGGCAGATCCTTGGCTCACCGAGCCCTCACTCAAGGCTATTGGTGGCCGAACATGCAGAAAGAAGCCCACGAGTATGTTAAAAAGTGTGATCAATGTCAGCGCTTCGCCCCAAACATTCATCAACCAGGGGGAACTCTCAATCCGTTATCTAGCCCATGGCCTTTCGCCCAATGGGGCTTGGATATCGTGGGACCATTTCCTAAAGCTGCAGGAAACAAGAAGTACCTTCTGGTCGGTACGGACTATTTCACCAAGTGGGTCGAAGCAGAGCCGCTACCCAATATTAAAGACGTTGACGTTCAAAGGTTTGTGTGGAAGAACATTGTCACTCGGTTTGGAGTTCCTCACACTCTTATCTCGGACAATGGCCTACAGTTCGATAGCAAAGCATTCAGGAATTATTGTAGCGAGCTGGGGATCATAAATAGATACTCCACGCCTGCCTATCCCCAGGGTAATGGGCAAGCAGAAGCAGTCAACAAGGTCATAGTGAATGGCTTGAAGAAGAGGCTAGATGACGCGAAGGGCAAATGGGTAGAAGAACTGCCACATGTGCTTTGGGCTTACAGAACTACGCCTCGCATGTCTACTGAGGAGACCGCCTTCTCAATGACCTATGGGGCTGAAGCTGTCATTTCTTTGGAAACCGGG
This sequence comes from Quercus ilex subsp. ballota, assembly GCA_032727855.1. Lineage (NCBI taxonomy): Eukaryota > Viridiplantae > Streptophyta > Magnoliopsida > Fagales > Fagaceae > Quercus > Quercus ilex. The sequence continues at coordinate 1,776,748 of CM064908.1, read as the reverse complement.
TTCCCAACATTAAAAACTAGCTCGTTCAATCCGACCAGCAACAATGAGCAGCTAGGGAGGGGTCTGGATTTGATTGAGGAAAGGAGGGAAAGTGCAATGGTTCGACTGGCACATTACCAGCAAAAGCTCAGGCAGGGTTACGACGCTAACGTAAAGCTAAGGCCACTAGAACCAGGCGATCTGGTGCTGAGGAAAGTTGTGGGTACTACAAAGAACCAAGCTTGGGGAAAGTTAGGACCCAATTGGGAAGGGCCGTATCGCATTACTGCAGGGGCTGGCATTGGGGCGTATTTCTTAGAAGACCTGGATAGTCATGTAATACCACGCCCTTGGAATGTAAATAACCTCAAAAGGTACTATTATTAATCAAACGTTCTCTCCAATTAAATATGTTGATTCTGTATATGTTACTGTTCTTTAAGTGTTTAAACTTAAACCCAATCATGCCTGTAGTCCTCGGACCAGATGATTTGGGTTAGTTAGCACTCGGTTACTGTTCTTTAAGTGTTTAAACTTAAACCCAATCATACCTGTAGTCCTCGGACCAGATGATTTGAGTTAGTTAGCACTCGGTTACTGTTCTTTAAGTGTTTAAACTTAAACCCAATCATGTCTGTAGTCCTCGGACCAGATGATTTGGGTTAGTTAGCACTCGGTTACTGTTCTTTAAGTGTTTAAACTTAAATCCAATCATGCCTGTAGTCCTCGGACTAGATGATTTGGGTTAGTTAGCACTCGGTTACTGTTCTTTAAGTGTTTAAACTTAAACCCAATCATGCATGTAGTCCTCGGACCAGATGATTTGGGTTAGTTAGCACTCGGTTACTGTTCTTTAAGTGTTTAAACTTAAACCCAATCATGCCTGTAGTCCTCGGACCAGATGATTTGGGTTAGTTAGCACTCGGTTACTGTTCTTTAAGTGTTTAAACTTAAACCCAATCATGCCTGTAGTCCTCGGATTAGATGATTTGGGTTAGTCAGCACTCGGTTACTGTTCTTTAAGTGTTTAAACTTAAACCCAATCATGCATGTAGTCCTCGGACTAGATGATTTGGGTTAGTCAGCACTCGGTTACTGTTTTTTAAGTGTTTAAACTTAAACCCAATCATGCCTGTAGTCCTCGGACCAGATGATTTGGGTTAGTTAGCACTCGGTTACTGTTCTTTAAGTGTTTAAACTTAAACCAATCATGCCTGTAGTCCTCGGACCAGATGATTTGGGTTAGTTAGCACTCGGTTACTGTTCCTTAAGTGTTTAAACTTAAATCCAATCATGCCTGTAGTCCTCAAACCAGATGATTTAGGTTAGTTAACACAAAACGACACAGGTTAGCCAGCACCCCCACACAGCTATTGTCACTATGGCTTAGCGCTAAAATTCTTGATTGTGTTTAAATTAATTCTAATTCATGATTGGTTCCTTAGTTATGGTTAATTCAAAGCCGAGGGGTAATCACACACTCTCTGTATACTTCGAAAGACATGTAAAACTTCCATAATTACTCACAACAATCATTGCTTATTACTCATACGAATTGTTCTTTTCGGAACCAATGATATATTGATTAAGTTTATTCGCATTGACGTAATTACGAAGTATAGTTATATACAACAATGACAAATCATAAGACATGTAACAAAAACAATAAAAGCAAAACGGAAACTGCTTCATTGATTAAAAGAAAAGAGTTTACAATTCTTTAACGTAAAAACAAAATTCATATAAGTACAAAACAAAAACCCTAGGTCTAAGTCTTCGGTTGAGGCACCACAGGGTCAGCAGCCTGGCCTGTCCGAGTAGCAGCAGCTTCTGGGGCCTGGTCCTTGGGCTCAGAAGAGGTCTTCCCTTTTTCCAATTCCTTGGAGGCCTCAGGGTTGGCAGCAGGGACTTGGCTGGCCAGGGGTTGAACTGGGGTCTCTGGGAGCTGTGAAGGAGGGGGATCAGCCACTGGGAGCTCTCGGATCTCAGGATCATAGTATATGTTCCCAGGCAGTCTCAGCTCCGAGTCAGCAGGGACTCCAGCAGCATCCATTGCTTTGTTCCAGGTTATGTCACAATAATCTTGGCTAACCGAGGCAAATTGTTCCGTAAGCTGGGTCCCAGTCTTGTCCACCCCCAGCTGGTACGCTGCTTTTCTCTCAGCTTCAACTGCCTCCTTCGCCAGTTGAGCTTTCTGCTCGGCTAGACGGGCACTCTCCTTGGTTCTTTCAAGTTCATCTCTAAGCCCTTTTACCAGTTCCCTCTCAGTAGCCAAGTTAATCTCGGCCATGTGTAGCTGTTTGCGCTGCTCCTCGGCCTGCTTTTCAGCATTTTTCAGGCCAGCGTCGAGGCTGTTCCGCTGGTTGGTCATATCTTTGAATTGCTCGGATAAGAGAGCATATTCTTCCTTCAGACTGCCCAAGGATTTTTCAACCTCGAACCGAGTATGGGCCTTCGCTTAGGCTTCGAGGTAGGCCTTTTTGTTCCACTCTTCGGCCACGTAGATTTGCTGAGTAACCTGCATAATGGAAATTCCGAGTATAAGGCACAAAAAAGTGGGTATTGAAAAGAGAGGATTGAGCAGACTAAGTCAACTTACCATGGCTATATCCCTCTTAAGGGATAGGAAGAGTTCCTGCTGGTTGAAGCACTTGTAGGACTCCATATCGTGGGGGAGGAGGAATGGCTGCTCCAAGGCCTCAGCAACGAAGCCTGCCCTTCCCCCATCGTAGTTTCTGAGGGAGGTGTCCCACGGGATCGGAGCGCCATCCAGCTCCAACCTCGGAGACCACGTGTGAGGTCCTGCTCGGCGGACGTCAGCCACAACATTCTCTTCCTGGCTCTCAACAGATGAGCCCCTTCTGCTCCGGTGGTCTCTCGCCACCTTCTGTTGCTTATTTGTTTTAGGTGGCACCACCACCACTTCCCTCTCCTCAGTCTCGAGGAGCCTTTTCTTCCTCAGGTCCAGTACGGGCTTTAGGCTGGGGTCAGGAATCTGAGGTGGTGGCAGAGGCAGATTCGCCACTGGTTGAGAAGTCCCAGTGCCTTTTTGCTCGGGCTTCTTCCCTCTGTTCTTCATTAGCGCCCTTAAATCTGCCATGTCTTCCTCGCACGAAGAGATTTCAGGAATGACAGTTACCATAAGGGGTGGATGGGAGCTAGAATGCCTATCAAACTCCTCTTCGGAGTCCGAGGACGGAATAACTTGTACCCCGCCTGAAGCTTCTCCTCTAAATTGAAATTTGTCTATTTGCTCTTCTAGTGAGGAGGTCGAAGAGCCAACTCTTTCACTTGCAACCATCGGTTCGAGGGGGACTTGGGCAACTGGTTGGACAAGTAGTGATGGCCCCCGTGGGTTAGGGTGTGGCACTGGTGGAAGGTCGTGTGATGCTAAAAAACCTTTCCGAGCAACGTCTATTCGGTTTAGACGGTGATCCCCTTGTGTTATTGCGTTGCCGATCGGTTGGCAGTCTTTCTTTTTCGTCGTGTACCCGAGGATAAGAGGAGCCGACCACAACTGCCCGTCCTCGCTTACAAAGATCTCCGATCTTAATAGGTAGTTGAGGGCGGCAGTGTTGGTAAGGCTAAGCCGAGGAGAAACACGGTTCCTATCTGTTAAAAATCACAGCAAAACTTTATTAGAAACTCGAAAATAATGACATAGAATTAAAAATTGTTAAAAGGGCAGGAATCCTAAGCCTACTGTTAGTGAACCTAAATCTAGCATGTCCCACCTGGCTCTCTTGGCTTGGTTGGACAGTGGGGACCGTCATGCCATGCGCCTGAGACGATCACGTAATCGTCTTTCATCCCTTTGTTGGACTTGGGGAGGCAGGAGATGAGTCTAACCTCGTCGAACCGGGATTTGAGATAGTATCCCACCCCTTGTTGGCTGTGGCACTCATACATGTGCACCACATCAAGCCAGGTGAGGCCCAATCCTAAATGGCGGTTCAGATCCTCAACCGCTCCTAGGATCCTAAACATGTTGGGCCCGCACTGATCCGGGCTAATCTTATGGTTCCTAAGATAACTAGTGGTGATGGGACCCATAGGGATGGTCATCCCTCCTTCTAGAAAGGCGATGAGGGGGATAACCACTTCACCCGTCTTCCGATCCGTTAGTATTTTTTCTGGGGAGCAATACCTCACACCCACTTTTGAGGGTATGCGATACACGGCCTTAAACGCCTCCATTTGCTCAGGGCTATCTACCAGGTACTAGAGTTTACCCATGACACTCAAAAACGAAAAGATGACTGGCCGAAGAGAGGACCAAAGGATCTAATGGACAACAACTTATGAGAACCAGGTCAGAGAAGGATTTTCAGGCTCGTAGAAGGATTCATGAAGACTCTGAGGAAACCGGAATCGATGACTGAGAGATTTGGACGGAGTCGCATACTTGTTCTCGCTGGAGTGTTTGAAAATTTGCAAGGTGAGGAAGAAACGACTTCTTCTGTGGATTTATACCGGGTCACGTGAAGGGGCAGAAGTTATTTCGCCCAAACCCCGGGGAAGAATCACGTCCGTCAGATCAATCATTCACCGTTGGATACAAAAGACAAGGCGCCACCTAGTGCAATTAATGCAGCGCCTTGGGAATATGGAAACCGCAGCGGCAATGATGAAGCGCTTATATCCATGCCTACACACGTGCCAGTCAGACACGTGGCTGTTCCCAAACTTTTTACTCCGTGGTAGGTCAAAATCACATTTTTTCTCTTCGGATGCGAGGGAAAAATTGAGATTTTGAGGGGCTATTGTGGGGGGTAAAAGTCCAGAGTTACCAATTGGGCCTGGGGCCCTGTTTTTTAGACTACTTTACATCCGAAGAGTAATAATGGGCTGGGATAGAGTTCACTTGAGGGCAACGAACCCAAAGGTGGCGGAAGAGTACAATCCGAAGAGATCACCCTTTGTCTGAAGAGGTCTTACTCTTCGGATACGAATAATTCTGATCAAATAGACGTACAGAAAGCTCAAATGCCCTTCCTGGCAATCTTGGTGACAAAGGTAATCTCTGGGCATTCCTGGGAATGATAAGGATGAAGAAATATCTCAAGTAAAAGCTGCCACCACCGCATTTAATGCTCTGCAACAAATTTTCTGGCCGCATTTATGTGGAGAAGACCCCTGAACAATACAACTTCAACTACCGCCACTCCCAAAAAGTTAGAGAAGATGCTTGATGTGACCTACACTCAAGTATGTTAGTAGATGAAGGACAAGTGGACGGTTGGGATGACTGGGAAAGAGGCTATATAAAGAAGGAGAGCCCTTGATAAAAGGGGATCGGAAAAAGAAAGAAAGGAAGAAAGAACCACTTTACTGTAGCTCTGGAACTTGTAACCTAATTTCATTCAATAAAATTCCTCTTCGGACATTAGGTCTACCCTTGTTTTTACGTGATTGCATATTAGATTGTTTACAAATACCATAACCAACTCTAATTTAATTCATATCCGGCCCAGTTCTATCACCCACGCTCTACAAATTCATTGTTTTGGGTTCATTGGGCTTATACTCCATATCTTGTGGGCTTGGGCTACAAAAATTGACCCTGCAATAATTATTTTTTATTTTGTTATTATTATTTTGAGTCTAAAAAGCTAGAAAATATAAAGAAAAAATTATTAGAATAAAAAAAAAACCGAAAAAAAAAGTAAATGTTGATAATAATAAAGAAAATATCTATGAAAAAATTATTTTGCAAGATGCTGATGATGATAATATTGACTTTAGATGGAGTTGATTAGCCAAGATGATGAAAAGATATTATTATTTTGGTTCATATATCATGCATTACTTCTGAATTTAATCAATTTGAATGTGCATGTTATAGACATAAGTTAATTTGATTTATTTAGTTAGCTTTGTTAAATTTTATTACATAAGTAATGATTAAATTGATCATTAGTTCAATATATTTTGAATTTATAATTAATATACATTTTATATATGTATATCTATAATTATTTTATAATTTTATTAAGTGTTTGGTGTATCTTACGATACACGATTCGATATGATATACGATACAAAAAAATCAAAAATCAATTCACGATACGATTCACGATTTGACAACTATGATAATAACCATTACTTCACCACTATATATAAGCAAACTAGGAGTGTGAAATATAATCCCACTTGAAGTGAAAAACTCCTAAAACAGTGACAAACATTTAGAGAGGAATGGAATTCTCTAGCAAGGCCTTCAAGGAAGGAAAATGTCAAGGCCAAAAAGTAGTGCATGGTGAAATCATGCCACTAGTTTTACAACCTCCAGAGCCCAACAAGGGTGACTTGGAATCCCTTCTCTTTGCTCTCAAGGAAAACAAGGACTGGTTCGAGCAAATCATCATCAACAACAGTGCTGTCCTCCTTAGAGGTTACAACGTTGAGAAAGCTGAGGATTTCAATGAAATCATAGAAATCTTTGGCTGGGAAGAAACTCATTATGTGGGGCCAGCACCTCGAACACATGTTTACAAACGAGTTTTGACAGCCAACGAGGGACCCCTCTCTGAGTTCATTTACTACCACCATGAAATGGTTTTGGTAAGTCTCACACACACACACACACGTATATATATATATATGATAGTCTAAGAAAGGGAGTTTTGGTTTAAAGTGATTCATTTCTGCCTTAATAGCAATAGAATATACCTTCTCTACCTAGCCAAATCCCAACTTTTTTCTTTGATTGAATATGATAGTTTGAACCTATGGCATCTCTCCATGATGAATGCTTTATATTATTAAGCTAACATACCAATAAATTTCTTTTTTGTGTAGATAGGATTCAATCCAAAGTCGTTTATTCAATGACCAAAAAACTTTGTTAGTTAAACTAACTAGAAGTTTGGAAACCCACAATCAAATTTCAAGTTAAAATTTACTTTGTTAAGCAAAACTACAAGGTCTAAAGTGTCATTTCCAGCTGTACATGAGCCCCAGCTAATAATGAGACATCAAAGCACTTTAAGAACACAGTTGATGTGGTTAATTAGTTTGCCATGAAGGAGAAAGTCATCATCATATTGAGTTCATAAGAAATTATTGTTATATTTTTGGTCAATATAAGCTGGGTCCAAGAGTATACCTCAGCACCAACCACTTCTTTTATTTTGATGCATCAATCACTACTTTTAACTCCTAGGAAATTAGCATTTCATATTAAATCATAGCCGATGTGCAATATATAAATTTAACGAGTCAAGCAGTGATGATGTATTTTGAGGATGAAGCAGACTGTGCACTGAATTGATTAGAGGAAACATAACATTTTATTTCATCTTAATAATGTCTCTTACACATCTAATTGGAGATTGCAAATGTATAATTTTGATGATAATTTGAAAGAGTTGGACAAATAATAGCATGTGCCATTTGCTAAACTTTATCATGTCTAACCAACCAGATTAAGGAATGTCCAAATAAAGTTATATTTTTCTGTGAGATACCACCCCCTGAAGGTGGAGAGACACCCTTTGTTCCCAGCTTCCGAGTAACAGAAAGGATGCTAGAGGAGTTCCCAGAAGCTGTGGAGAAAATAGAGGAGAAGGGGATAAAGTACACATTCACAGCTCTTAGCAAGAATGATACATCCTCCATGAGAGGTAGAGGCTGGGAAAATACTTTTGGAACATCGGATTGTGCAGAAGCTGAGAGAAGGTACAGACAATGATCTCATGCATAAAGAAGCTATCACTTTCTGGTTTTGTAATGATGTTGTCCATTAGTGCGCTCATATATTCATATATATTGGTTTATGAGTAATACAAGGGAGCCAACATTTTTCAAAACTACTAACATGACATGTTGTGACTGGAGTAACATTACTTTCACCCAGTTCTACCACTGACACCACTTTTATGATACACTAATTACAATAGGTCATGTTAGCATTTATGAAAAAATTGTCCTTAAACCTATTGATTAGTTACATGCGGCTCATCTCTAGTTTTCAACATAGGTGGAATGCATGCTCTTGCAGAATATGACATCTCTTGCCTCTTGGCATAAATCAATATTCAGAACCCATGTTCATTAGCTTTTTCCTTGAGTCTAGTTTCAGTTAAAATAGCCATGCATGACTCTAAGAACGAGTTATAAGGACTGCATACACATATAAGTAATCTAGCAGGAAAGTTTTGACTGCATGATTTTGGGGATCAAGATCTTTTGTATTTGGCTCAAATTGAATAGGGTTCATTTCATGTTTCAAATTTCATTTTCAAGAACGTAAGACTATGCATGGTGCCACATCATTTAGAATTCTATTACACCTAACTGATTTTGAATTAGATGACTTTTGTTAACTATCAAATTCTTAATATGAAATGCACTCTCCATTTCAAATTAAGCAAATGCAGAGGATCCTTCTCCTGAATTCGGCACCATCTTTAATACAAGTCTCACATGTTAAAATTTTATTATAGGGCCAATGCTCTTGACATGGACTTGGAGTGGCTACCAAATGGTGCAGTTCAGGCAACATTGGGCTCACGATCTCTAACAAAGGAGTTTGATGGAAGAAAAGGAAGGAGGATGTGGTTTAACACCGTAGTTGGCATGCATGGAAAGGAACACAGCTCAGCCATGATGGCCGACGGAACAGAATTACCGGAACATGTAGTCAAGAGGTGTGAAGAAATCATCGAAGAAGAGAGCATCCAATTCAAGTGGGAAAAGGGAGATGTTCTCTTCTTTGATAACATGGCTTTGCTTCATGCAAGAAGGCCTTCTCTTCCCCCTAGAAGAGTCCTGGTTGCCATAACCAAGTAGTTTGTTTCGCTTGTGGCTCTATCAATAACTGTGTGCGTTGTGAGGCCTCTCCACACTGCAAATATATATGTTGTGTGATAAATCCTCTCACATTAGTTCACATCTGCCTGTTTAGAATAACTTGTGTGACACAATTTGCTGTTTCATATAAGAAATTCCGAGTTCTGCCAGTAGTTCGTGCTGCAGGATTTTAAGGGATTAAATATCTAGTTATCACCTCATTGTCCTTTTGGTATTTTTTGTTGTTTGTTCAAAAACAAGTGCCCAGCCCAAGAAAATAATACTTCGGAATTCTTTGGTCTGGTCTTATCTTCTTTGGTCTTATCTTATCTTCCACCACAAGAAAGCATAAATTTTCAATGTTATTTAAACCGGTAGTTGATCCTATTTTGCTTATTCTAAGAATCACTAAAAGCTCATCATCTTTCTGAACTCCTTGAAAGACCTCAAATCTCAGCGCCCCCCACCCAAGAAGTAACCCTGAAAATGCAATTTGTTGACATTGTACCATCATCTACCGAGGCCTTCAATGATGAATAAATCGTGTGATCAATTATGCGCCATCAGAAATTGGAATGAAATGGTGTATACTAATAAACCATACTCATAAAGCCTCTTAGCATTGTACAAGGGACCTATCACTCGAAGGGGGGGGGGGGGGGGGGGGGGCGGGGGGAATCACATTAAAATAAAATAAAAATAATAAAAATAAAAACTGCCAATTATAAAAGAGAAATCCTATGGACACAACTCTTGCAAAAATCCTAACATGTACAACTGAATTATGAAGAAAAAATGATAGATTTATGAGAAAGTAATTACACGTCATTAAATTGTGACAAAGTGTGTGGACAAATAAAAACCGATTGTAAAAACGTTGAACTTCTAATGCTGGATGAGGTGGACCTTAGGTGGCAAAAGTATTTCTCCAATTGAAAGCGAAACTATTCGATACCTCCATTAAAGGACTGCTGAATGCAGGAAACAGATTAAGACAAATTTAAAATCAAAATGTACATCCTACTCTTTATTTTCAGGACAATCAAAACTAAAACGAACAACCATAACAAGCACAGCCCTAAACCAGTTTGCTGCTGTGAGCATAAAGGCTTTATATTTACCAACTATAACATTTCAAACGTCTTAAGTGCCATCTATATGGCCCGACTAGGAATGGTCCGCCCCCGGCCCCTCCCACCGTAGCCATAACCCCTTCCATAGTAACCACCACGAGAACGACCACCACGCCCCCGACCTCCTCGACCACCCCGATACCTTGCGAAATCACCAAACGTCTGGTGCATACAATCAAGCAAACATATTAAACATTTTTTTATGAAATTTTGGGCAAGTTGAACATATTGCACATAATCCTCAAAACTTGGAGAGACACATCAAAGCACACATTACCTCTGTGTCTATCTTCATTTGCTCAGAGAATCTAGTCCTTCCATTATGTGATTCATGGTCAAGAGCATTGGAGGAGAGAGAATCAAAGAAATCATCCTTATTATAGACAGGCTGCAAACATAAAGAAATAAATTATAATCAAGTAAGAAGCGCAAAACAAGTTATTCTTAACAGAACTCAATTTAACCAGTGTGAAACAAGACAGTAAATCTTACCTTTTCTTGTAACTTGGATGATTGACCATCATCTTCATCCTGAGTATCATCCTCATCACTAAAATTTTCATCCCCTTCTTTGTCCTTTGAATGAGATTTACTACTCTTACCAAGATGACCCCACACTTCATCCTTCTTAAATTTCTCATTCATGGCAATGAAATCAAAATCTTCAGTGAATTTTGTTACTGGACGTGAACTCTGCACAGCAAATGTTCAGCTTTCATGTCAAACTCCCCATTCAATGAAAGCAACTACTCAATAAAAATTACAGTGATATTGTGTAAATTGAGATGATTGGGGGGACAGTACATTGATCTTATGTGATGGATTAAAATTTTAATACACAAAACACATAAGTCACATAAAAAAATATCTTAAGCTTTAAATATTTATTTTGAAATGTCATTCAGTGTCCAAAGCCAATTTCAAAATCTTTACTCTCTAAACACATCATCTCCAGCATTATATTCAACAAGTCACCACTCCCAAATTTGAGCAATAAAAGATTGTTATTTGAACCAAATTCTAGAACCATAAGAAGTAGAACTGTCCACTCAACTAATTCAATATTATAACTCTTAATGCGAATTTTCAGGTTGTAAGCTTGATCAACATACAGACACCCAACTTAATTTTAAAATGTAAATGTAAACAACAAATTACCCCCATTCCTCTTCCTCTATCACGTCCCCTGTAACCATGACGATGTTGGAAAGGAGTTCCATTGGGCTGGGAAGAAAGAGAGACGTACATGTCAGCAACCTCATCAATACAAGGATATATAGAATATATAATAAGCAAGAAATCAACACAAACTCAGATTTCGGAACACCATAGGTTCAAATTTCTTATGACTGTTGTGACTTAACAAAAAATATATGTCATCATTGTGCAATATAGAGAGGACTAAGTTCAATTAAATTCACATTAGCAAAAAACGACTAAATGGGCTTAGCATATATAGCAAATTGTGAGTCTTTGCACAACCAACAGTAAATTTCCCATGAACCATAAACCATAGAGCAACCAAGCAAAAACAGCAACAATTTACAAAGCTTTAGCAGCTTGCTTCAAACCCACAGCAGACAAATTAGTTAGGGTTGGCCACATGTATCTTGAATAGATTAGTTAGGGTTGGCCACATGTATTCTTTTTTTTTTTTCTTCCATTTTATTCTATCCGAAGTCATTGTCTCTGTTACTTTCTTAACTAACATGTCCTTTTTAACTACTTCTACTAATGTGATTTTTGATCTTCCTTTGCCTTGTTTCCTTCCTTAACTTGAATCAACTCACTCTTTCTTACTAGTGCATTAATCTCTCAAACATTATGAACAACCTCATGAAAAAAATAAAGCTTGTTAGCTGGCAACCAAGGTTCAAGGGGGAGGGTGGAACCTGTCCCCTGTTATCTTAAAATAATCAATTCAAAATCAAACCAAGCCCACGCAATATAAACTAAACTACCAAGCCTATGGATATTTGGAACAAGCCCAAGGGTAAGGGATACACATGGATATATGTAACACAATCACCTTATGAACAACTCGTGAAGGTACAGGTAATGGCAGTATTGGTGGCTGAGCTTCAGCTGAAACTGGCACTGTTGGTTCTGATGATGATGACGAAGAAGATACTTGAACCACCTCTACATCCTTATGTGCTGTTTGTGAAGTTTGAGACGAAGAAACTGCAGTAGGTACAGACTGCAACAACTGACCTGGAGTTATCAATGAGGGAGCTGGTGTTTCTGTACGAATAGAATTGGATGTCCCAACAATAGACGAGGTAGATTGAGACAAGGTCTGATATGACAAGGTTGGACCAGAAATTGCACTAGGCTTGTTGGAGATTATTGGTGGTACAATAGCACTTATATCCGGACTAGATGTAGCTAAAGGAGTCAGAGATGGCAAACTAGAACTAAGTGTGACTGATGGAAGGCCAATAATAGGTGGTGCCTTGTTAGGCACTGAGTTTCCTAATGTTTCAGAAGCTAATGTAGCAGAAGGCACAGGAGGCAGAGTGGATGACAAAGTTAATGGAGTTAAAGAACTGGAGCTTAAATTCAGGGAACTAGAGCTAGCAGGAGGAAACAAAGATGGAACTTCGGGTAAGTTTGAAGCCCCAGTGAGTAGAGAGGTGTTAAAATTTGGATATTGCATTGGCTGCTGCATCGAAGAAGGGATTGAAAGCCCTGGTGGTGGACAAAGCAAAGATTGCTGATGCAAATGAGGGAGCCCATTTGGGGGGCCATAGTATCCTTGCCAATACATTGGCATTGCAAGGCCACCACCATTTGCACTAGGAGGAGGTGGTGTAGCTGCCCAAGAACCTAGATTCGGTTGATACAAAGGCACGCCACCATGGAGTCCCAACTGTGCGGTATGAGAATTAAGATCTGTCAAAGTCCCGCTAACAGCAGGAGGCAAGCTTGTAGCTGTAGAAACTGGGCGAGGATAATGAGACTGCATAAAAATTAGAAAGAATTAGAATGGCATAGCCTGATTTAATTAATAAAGTGATCAAATGGCCTTCATTCCAATTACTTGTATAATAGCTGGATCATTGGTTATAGGCGGTGGAGGCTGAACAGGTGGAGAAGATTTAACCTGTAAATCCTGCAAAAAGAAGCTTATAGGATGTTCAGGGTCTTTCTACTTTCATAAATATTAACCATCATAATATACCAAGTACAAAGCTGAGTATTGAGATAATATCTGTTCAGTTTTTTAAAAAAAAGAAATGTAAAATCTCAGCATGTAGCATGCAACACAGTCATTCCAACCAAAGGCTAAAACCCATAAATTATAACATAAAAACATTACAGCTTAGGCCTCTCATTGTTTGTCATCTCATCTTCTGTAAATCTGGTAATTCTTGACTCCGCTGTGATCTATTTAGAGAATTATCTAACTCAAAATTTAAATTCTCACCATGCACACCCAAAAGGTAAACTAACTACTCTTTTTAAGGGGTCAGTAAGAGTAAACACCAAAGCATAGATAAAAACTGCATATTTTAAAGAACTCAACAAATGAAACATTCAAGGGCAGATTTGACACAAGAACCACTAGAAACGATGTGTACTGAATCTCTTCCAAAAGCATGATTGACTATTGAAATTATTGAGCCTTACGAGTTGAATAAACATCATAGACAAACATTGAGAGCAACTAAAGGGCATTTACGCCTAAGATACCTTGATATCGCTCCCACGGAAGAGTATATATTCATAAATTTTGTCGCCTGGAGGAACTTGCGGGCCATCCTTTTTTCTCCCTTCCGTTCCAAATGATCGTACTGCCACATGAAGGGAAAAAAAAAAGACAAACCAGCATTAACAATCCACCTGAACATATCTTAAATATATAAATTATAATGGCACATGACAATAGAACTATTTACTAATGAAAAAGTGCTCGAATTTCCAAGATCATAAGAGACCTTGACAGCGATACAAAAGATTACTAAACTAAACCGAAAAATTAAATCTTCCGATGATTGCAAAACGCCTTTGTTTCTACGTATTCCTACCCACACTCTCAACTTCACAATAATCTTATCTAATTCTCCTTTCACTTCTTAAGCAAACAAATTTTTTCCTCCAAACCAATTTGATGGAAAGTTCCTTCAACACAGTCAAAGAATCCAAGAACACTCCATTAAACAAAGTATAGGACGACTAGTTTAGATTAACTTAATTCAAACATAACCAAGAAACAAATTCAACACCAAATCGATACATTGAAATTTGAATTTAAAAATATATACGCACCAAGTATTTGAATGTGACACTAATGCTAGACCTAGAGAGAAAAAAAAAAAAAAAAGAAAGAGGGAAAAAAAAAAACAAAAACGGTACCGTTTCGGAGTCCGATGCTGGACTCATCAGTGTTGATGTTGTAGAGAACGCCTTCGTATCTGATCTCACTCTTTGAAGTCAAGCTAATCAAGCTCCCTATGTACGAATCGGCTACTGAGCCTGAGGCTGTGGCTGAGTTCGGTTTCGATGCACTTTCCGATGCCATGGTTTTCAAAATCCCCCCCAATCATACAATTTCAAAGACTCGAAGAGAGAGAGAGAGAGAGAGAGTAGGGTTTAGGTTTTGAATTTTTTTTGGTTTTGGTTTTGGGGGCGGGGGGGCTGTGTTTTGCTTTGCTTTGCTTTGCTGTGTGCGTTTCTATCCATCTGTGTCTCTCTGTGATTTTATCGGTTCCGGTTTTTGTGAAAATAAAAGGGAAGGAAGAGAGAGATCTATAATGGTAATACTAATACCTGTGTGATTTTGATGGACTGGCCAATGGGGGTTTGCCAGCGTGGCGGATTTCGGACTTGTTGGTCTTTTTGTAGCCAGCGAAATTTGTGGGGGATTTTTGGACTTTCGAACTAACGCAAAAGGATAACAAAAGGTAAAAAAGTGTTGCAACGTTTCCAAACGCTGGATTGGTCCCGTCCAGTAGTGTAACACTGTAACTGTAACCTAGATGTTTAGGCAATGACGAAACTTGGGAGTTTAGTCCAATTTAACTTCTTTCGCGCAAACCAAAAATAATAATAATAATAATTATGTTAGAAATAAAGTCTGATTGAAATGTGTAAAGTTTGGGCAATGAAAAGGTTATTTGGAATGTGTAAATGCTGAAATGTGTAAAGCCTATATGGGAAATGAATGTCCATAATTGTACTCATCATTACAATCTTATCCCATAAACTCTACAAGCATTCTAAGGTCCTATATATATGTGGGATTTCTTTACTCTTATTGTACACATATCTAAGAGAGATCAAAAGAATTGTGGATGACCACTTGAATATAAGAGTTTATAAATATATATTTCTTGTTCCTTTTACTTTGTTTTATATACATTTCCATCATTTTATAACACGTTATCAGCACGAGTCTCTACCCAATTTCAAAAGGAAGTTATAATCTCATTGTTCTTCAAACATCAAAGATTATTCGTGTAGTTCTCTCAACTCACTGTAAGTTTTCTTTTTAAGGAATTAGTAATTATCCTATTTGTTTGTCTTTACGTTTTATGCTCATAATTTTAGTGATTTTTAATTGATTAAAAATTTTATGAGATTCACATTATCCTATTGTTGTATATTGTTATGAGATTCACGTTATCCTATTATTATATGTTGTTATGAGATTCACGTTTAATTGATTAAAAATATATTGTTAAAAATGGTTAGTGATAAAACAACTCAATCATACCTATAGATATATGTAATGTGTTTTTATAAACTTTAAATATGCAAGTATTGTTTCATTACAATCAAATTTTGAATATGTATGTGTAGTATTGTTTCATTAAAATTGTGTAAAGAGAAAAAAAAAATTAGTTATTTATTTTCTTTTGTAATTATATATTTGATATAGATGTCAAACTTTACAAAGTTTAAATTTCTTATGAAATTATGTAATTAATTTCTTTTGTAAATATATATTTTAGCCAGTCATTTCTTATCATGGATCTTTGATATTAAGATTCATCTAGAAGCAATGAATCTTGATAAGATCTATGTTGATGTAATAAATCCTGAAGATATTATTATGGATGGCAACAGAGTATCCTAGAAGGATCGTTCAAAAGCAATAAGTTTTATTTGTTATTATTTACATAAAACTGAGTACTTTAATATAAAAAATGACCCCTTAGGATAATTACAAGTTCTAGAAGAACTTGATCATCCTAAAAGCTCAGTATGACTAAAGTCGCAATAAACTAAAGGTGCAAGTGAGTTAATCTAGCACTTTAAAATCAGCCCACAATTAAAATTATATAATAGAAGACACATATATCATGTTTCGAATGTGCTCCTACAGTAGCAATATCGAATGCATATGTTCATAAAGTGTTATGAACTAATGTTTAATCTTCTAATGTCTGAACAAAATAATGATTTGTTGCTGAAATCCATTGAAGGACCAAGAAATTAAGTGTTATAGGTATGGTATGAAAGGTCATTGGTCATGTACCTGTAGTACTCCTAAACATTTGGTAGATTTGTACCAAGCCTCCATAAAAGAAAATGAAAAGAGATTTGAAACAAACTTTGCTAATCATAATGATCTTGAAGATCTTATGAATTATCTTGACCCTCCAAATGGAGTGGATATAACTCATCTTGATATCTCTGATTTCTTTGAGGATGTTGATGGAAAATTTGATCATTTGATTGGTGATGGAAATGTCCATACCAATTAATTATTTTCTTTTATTATATTATCATATTCTAATAAGCATAATTGGTGATGAAGTGTCCATACCAATTAATTATTTTTCTTTCATTATATTATGGCATTGTAATAAGTATTTTTATTTTGATATGTTTTATTTATGTTTAAAGTAATAAAGTTTAATTTATGTTTTGCATATATGATGATGCATGGGTCCTACTGATAAAATCAATTCCAAGATGAATAAAGAAGATTTTTGTCTAGCAGACAGTGCAACACCTCATACAATTCTTAAAAATAAAAAATATTTTAAAATTTTAAAATTATGCAAAGCCAATGTCAATACCATATCAGGTTCATCAAACTTAATTGAAGGCTCTGGAAGAGCGATTATAATGTTGCCAAAGGGCACAAAATTTTGTATTGATAATGCTTTGTATTCTTCTAAATCAACCAGAAATTTACTCAGCTTTAAGGATATACGTTATAATGGTTATCATATTGAAACCAATAACGAAGGCAGTAAAGAATTTCTTTATATTACTTCAATAGTATCGGGCCAGAAGCTCATATTAGAAAAACTGCCTATTTTCTCTTCTGGGTTATATTATACTACAATGAGAACAATTGAAACAAACGTTGCAATACACTAGAAGTGTTCAGACCCAAAGGTTTTTATGCTTTGGCATGATCGTCTAGGTCATCCAGGATCAATAATGATGCGTCGAATTATTGAAAACTCTCACGGACATCCCTTAAAGAACCAGAAGATTCTTTTACATAGTGATTATCTATGTAGTGCATGTTCTCAAGGTAAATTAATTACCAAACCATCACATTCAAAAATTGTTGTTGAGTGTCTATCTTTCTTAGAAAGAATTCAGGGTGATATATGTGGACCAATACACCCACCTTGTGGTCCATTCAAATATTTTATGGTTTTAATTGATGCATCAACCAGATGGTCACATGTATGTTTACTTTCTACTAGAAATGTTGCATTTGCTAGGCTTCTTGCTCAAATAATTAGGTTGCGAGCACAATTTCCTGATTATCCAATTAGGAAAATTCGTTTAGATAATGCTGGTGAATTCACATCTCAAGTTTTTAATGACTATTGCATGTCAATTGGAATTGATGTTGAACATCCTGTTACTCATACATATACTCAGAATGGTTTAGCTGAATCACTTATCAAGAGACTTCAAATTATTGCTCAACCTTTACTTATGAAATCAAAATTACTAGTTTCTGCTTGGGGTCATGCTATTTTACATGCTGCATTATTAGTTCGTATTAGGCCAACTGCTTATCATAAATTTTCACCATTGCAACTTGTTCTTGGCCAACAACCAAATATTTTTCACTTGCGCACATTTGGTTGTGCTGTATATGTACCTATTGCACCCCTACAACGCACTAAGATGGGTCCTCAACGTAGACTTGGAATTTATACGGGTTTTGATTCCCCATCTATCATTAGATATCTTGAACCTCTAACTGGTGATGTTTTTAAGGCACGTTTTGAGGATTGTCATTTTAATGAAACAATCTTCCTACCATTAGAGGGAGAAAAGTCGTTGCCTGAAGCACGATGTGGGATTACTTGGAATGTTTCGACGCTATCGCATCTTGATCCTCGTACAAATCAATGTGAACTGGAAGTTCAAAGGATTATTCATTTGCAAGGAATTGCAAATCAATTACCGGATGTATTCACCGACAATAAGAAAATAGTGAAATCTCACATTCCAGCTGCTAATACTCCAGCACGGATTGAAGTCCCTATAGGACAATCAGTTAATACAACATCAAATGAATCAAAGCCACACCTGAAGCGTGGAAGACCTAACGGTGTTAAAGATAAAATTCCCCGAAAGAGAAAAACACAAGAAAAACAAGTTGCAGCCTATAAAGAGGCTATACCCAGAAAACAGGTCACAGAAATAATTGATCTATCCAAAACTCATGAACAAAAATCTCCTGAAAATAAACATCTTGAAGAGTTATCCCCTGAAGAGGATCAAGTACCAGAAAATAACGAGATCTCGATACATTATGTACATACAGGAGAAATATGGGATAGAAATAAAATTGTTGTCGACAACATATTTTCATATAAAGTTGCCCTTGATATTGCCAGAAGTAATGATAATGAATATGAACCACAAACCGTTGATGAATGTCAACGTAGAAATGATTGGCCAATGTGGAAAGAGGCGATTCAAGCAAAATTAAATTCACTAAGTAAACGTGAAGTTTTTGGATCTGTAGTCCGAACACCTAAAGTTGTAATGCCTGTTGGATACAAATAGGTATTTGTACGTAAACGAAATGAGAAAAATGAAATTATAAGGTACAAAGCGCGACTTGTAGCACAAGGTTTCTCGCAGAGACCTGATATTGATTATGAAGAAACATATGCTCCTGTTATGGATACAATTACATTCAGATTTTTGATTAGTTTGGTAGCAAAAGAAAATTTGGATATACGATTAATGGATATTGTTACAGCATATCTGTATGGATCATTAGATAATGATATCTACATGAAAATCCCTGAAGGATATAAAATGCCTGAAACATATAATCCTACATGCCGAAGTATGTATTCTATCAAGCTACAAAGATCCTTATATGAGTTAAAGCAATCCGGACGCATATGGTATAATCGCCTTAGTGAATATCTTTTGAAAGAAGGATTTGAGAATAATCCAATTTGTCCATGTGTTTTTATCAAAAAATTAAAATCTGGATTTGCTATTGTTGCAGTATATGTTGATGATTTAAATCTTGTAGGGACTCTAGAAGAGTTAACAAAAATAGAAAATTGTTTAAAGAATGAATTTGAGATGAAAGATCCGTTTCGACCACAAGAAAATGATGAAGAAACTCTTGGTCCTGAAGTACCATATCTTAGTGCAATTGGTGCTTTGATGTATCTTGCAAATTACACACGACCTGATATAGCATTTGCAGTTAACTTACTAGCAAGGTATAGTTCTGCACCAACTCGAAGACATTGGAACGGAATTAAACATATTTTACATTATCTTCGTGGGACTACTGATTTGGGATTATTTTATCCAAATGGATCAAAACCACAGTTAGTTGGATATGCTGATGCAGGTTATCTTTCTGATCCACACAAAGGCCGATCACAAACAGGATATTTATTTACTTATAGAAATACTGCTATTTCATGGAGATCTGTTAAGCAAACAATTTTTGCTACTTCCTCAAATCATGCAAAGATTATCGCAATTCATGAAGCGAGCCGTGAATGTATTTGGTTGAGATCAGTAATTCAACATATTCGTGAGAATTGTGGATTATCATCAATCATAAAAAGTCCAACGATATTATACGAAAATAATGCCGCTTGTATCACTCAAATTAGGGGAGGATATATCAAGGGTGATAGAAACAAGCATATTGCACCAAAATTCTTTTATACACATGAGCTTCAGAAGAGTGGCGATATTGATGTTAAGCAGATACGATAATGTGATAATTTGGCCGATATGTTCACTAAGCCATTACCAACTGCGAATTTTAAGAAGATGGTGCACAACATTGGTATGCGTCGACTTAAGGATATTCGATATACTCATGAAGGGGAGTAAAGTTTCTAAAGGATGTGTGCTGATTGTACTCTTTTTCCTTCGTTAAGGTTTTTTCCCACTGGGTTTTCCTTTGCAAGGTTTTAATGAGGCAATCCTAAGGCAATAAAAGATATACAAGAATATTGTACTCTTTTTCTTTAGCCAAATTTTTTTTTCCCACAGGGTTTTTATTTGGCAAGGTTTTAACGAGGCATATTCTTAGAAAGTGGTCATCCAAGGGAGAGTGTTAGAAATAAAGTCTGATTGGAATGTGTAAAGTTTGGGCAATAAAAAGGTTATTTGGGATGTGTAAATGCTGAAATGTGTAAAGCCTATATGGGAAATGAATGTCCATAATTGTACTCATCATTACAATCTTATCCCATAAACTCTACAAGCATTCTAAGGTCCTATATATATGTGGGATTTCTTTACTCTTATTGTACACATATCTAAGAGAGATCAAAAGAATTGTGGATGACCACTTGAATATAAGAGTTTATAAATATATATTTCTTGTTCCTTTTACTTTGTTTTATATACATTTCCATCATTTTATAACAAATTACACTTTATTATCTTAAATTATTCACTAAATTACACTTTTCATCTTAAATTATCATACTTATTACACTTTGCACCCTAGTGTTATTTTTGTTGTCATATTTAATAGCATCTTGTTGCATGTGACAAACACGTGTTTCTTGCTTAGGTAAAACAAAGTTAAAAGACTGAAACACCCTTCTTCAAAATCAATTAAAACAAAATCCAAATTTTTTCACATCTCCCTTTGTCTCGTGTGCATGTCATCCTTTTCCCTAGATTCAATTTCTTATAAACCCTAAATCCCCAATTTGAAAATTGCTTCTACTCCACCACCGCGACACCTTTACTTCTTTTTTTTTTTTTTTGTTAAGATGCCATTGAACATCTAAACAGACAAAAATAGATATCTAAAATCTTCTGATATTTTAAAATCTAATAAAAAGGTTCAATTGCATCAAATTAGAAAACGCAACAAACTGCATATTCATCACACCATAGATTCTCAACATCAAAGGTTAAGGCTGAAGCGCTACTAGTCTAAGATCTCAAGTGCTAATCATCAGGTATGGTCAACTGCCAGGCAATCGCACCCAAAAAAATAAAAGCCAAGACTTAAATAAGTCTAGGCATGGCAATTTTTAATAAAAAGAAGTTGAAAAAAAAAAAAAAACTAATTTTCTAATAAGGTTTTGAATAAAATTCTGCATTAACCGAACTATAAAAAGGTGGTTCAGATTGGTAAATTCATCAACAGCAACCAAATTAAAGATATGTTTCAGGAAAAAACATTTTCACCACCCACCTAGAAAAGCTAGTAACAAACACCATATGAACATCTAATGGTTGAATATGTTATGAACGAACCCCAACATCGGCTGGGGCATGGCCACCTTGAACGACTGAACCATGGTTGTTATAAGACCGCCCACCTCCCCTGTGACCCCTTCCTCTATTGTTATATAATAGTTCCAAGGATAATAATTTCCAGGCTGTTCATAATAGCAGAGGGAGATCTGAAAAATTTGGGTTTTGTTTTAATTGATTATGAAGAAGGGTGTTTAAGTAACTTTGTTCCACCCAAGCAAGAGGCATGTGCTTGTCACATGCAGTAAGATTTTGTTAAATATAACAGCAAAAATAATAGCGAGGTGCAAAGTGTGATAAGTATGATAGTTTAGGATGCAAAGTGTGCAGTTAGATAGTTTAAAGTACAAAGTGTAATCTAGTGCATAGTTTAGGATGATAAAGTGTAATTCCCCCCCCCCCCCCCCCCCCCCCCCAAAAAAAAATCCAATTTAACTCTTCTAATTAAACTTGGCTTCCAATTTAACTTAAGAGTTAAGTCCAATTTACCAATATCATATAAAAAAAAATGTTACTACATTTTTTGGGGTGATATTTAATAATTAAATCTAGAGAAATGCTATATCCATAACATTTTCACAATAAATTCAAAACGATATGTTGTTATGTGTTATTATTGGTAGGGCAAAACAACTAACTACCTATAATTTGTTATAAAAATATTTGTGAAAAATGTTATGGATGTAGCATTTTTTTTAAAATTTAACTATATAACTATTAGCTAATGCAATCACACCTCTTTTTTTTTTTTTTTTTTTTTTTTTTTGAGAAGGAGCTAATGCAATCACATGATTGAATTTAAATAAGGAACTTAGCCAATAAGTTTGGAAGTTTGGAGGGAAAAGAAAAAAAGGTAAAAGGGGAAAGAAAAAAGAATTTCCCCTATTTGTTTTGGATGTTTCAAAAAATAAGAAGAGAATATGACAAGTAAATTGACAACTCATGTTCAATCTTTAACATGTAATATTATGCATAAAAGAATGTGTTTTTATATTTAAGCATTCTTTTAGCAAAGTCATCTCAAGATTCCAAATCTCAATATTCCAAAAAAGGATATGGTGATTTGGTACATAAACCAAAACTATTATGTCTTAAAATCAGATATAATACACATACATGTCATTGTTCTCTTTACACTAGAAGTTCTTCACTTTTGATCACTATTAAGACCATATACACTACCTGACTTAGTGAATATTTACGAGAGAAAATCTTTTCACTTCTTGAACAACTGAATTTTAGGTTTTGCAATGTAAAGATAGCTCTTGAATGACAAAAGTTTGTGGGTTTTGTTTTTATTTTTTAATCCTTCCACTTGTAGTCTTGGCCACAGTTTTAAAAACTAGACTGGGGGCAAAACTGAACTTGCTTCTAGTTCCCAGTTTTTGATCGATTTTTCCCGATTTTGACCAGTTTTCCCCTATTTTTTACTTGTTTTAGGCCTTTTTCTAGTCCGCTCTAGTTTTTAAAACATTGGTATTGCATTTTCTTCCTTCTATCTCTTATTTTCTTCTACTTTTTGAGTAATTTGTATTTTAGAAACCTAAAAAGGTTTGAAGATGGAGATCATGGGGCAAATAAAATTAAGACCTGCTATGGATGGTTTCAATTGGGCTTGAGGGGCTTTTGTGCTTTTCTTCATGAGATATGGGCTTTTTTTTTATTAACTTGCAAACCCAGCCCATTCCGTACATAACGCACACGTGGCACAACCGACGCCGTTTTAGTAAAATGAGAGTACAACCTGAGTCGCAATCACATTATTCACAACAAAAACGAAAAACAAAGAACCCGACCCTTCTTCGCACCTCACTCACTCTTCACATTGCACTCAATTACACAAACAAAAACCCAAATACAATAAATCAAAAAATAAAACCTAGAAATTAAAAAAAAAGTTTGAATTCAAAATCAAAATTTCAAAACCTTTTATTTTAGTTTATTTTCCGATACATTCCGAAATCTCGGCCGGTTCAGAGCGCGATCTGTAATTCTTTCTTTCTTTCATTCATTCTTGCAAAAGCTATAGTATCAATCTAGGGTTTCGGATTTTTCTTTTGGTTGCCGTGAAGATTCGGCGATGTTCACGCCGCAGAGGAAGGCGTGGCCGGCGGTGACGGCAATTGCGCCGAGGAGTGCTTCGGCGGCGACGGGGAAGGGTAAAGCGGTGGCGTTTGTTGATATTCCGCCGCCGTTGGATTCGCTGAGCGGTGAGGCGGCAGCGGAGATTGGCGGCGGAGATATGGAGGATTGGAAGAGGTTCAGAGAGGCGGGGCTGTTGGACGAGGCGGTCATGCAGAGAAAGGACCGCGAGGCTCTTCTTCTCAAGCTCTCGAAGCTTGAAAACGAGGTTTAATCTTTGGTTTAATTTTTATTTGAATCTCATTAAATATTTAAAAAGCTTAAGATTTTAGTATTGTAATGGGTTTCAATTTTGTTAAAGAACTATGATTAATAGGCCATGTTTGGTTTAATATTTAATGGATTTTCAATTGGGTTAAGTTCTCAGTAATGGGTATTGTTCGAATTTGTATTTGGTTTAATTTCATTACAATTTTTTTTTTTATATGGATGGTTGTTTGTGTGTGTATTATTGGGAAATATACGGTGTATGTATGTGAGGTTCTGTGACTTTGAATTCTTATTGTATTATTGGATTGGTTATGCTTTTTGGGTTTTCCTTTCCAAACTATTTCGTTCGATTTTGAAAGTGAAAGTTATGTTCTGGATTTCGTCCAATAAGTCTTACGGACACAATAATTTTCGCAATTTTTTCACAGCCTTTTGAGGTGACATGTTGTGATTGGTGTTAATGAAAGCAATGTTGCTAGGGACCCGTGTGAAAGTTCAGTTACGTCTGATCACAATTTGCACGCCAATAGTTGTAAAAAAAGATTTTGAAATTTGTTGTGTGCCTCATTGCTGAATTTCGTCACCATTATTTTTTTATGTTGTTTGATCTTGTGTTTCTTTTGAATAGCATGAGATAGAATTTGGCATTCTTTGATGAAGACTTGTGTTTAAGGAATTGTTTCATGGTATCTTTGTTTTTTTGGGCAGCTTTATGACTACCAGTATAACATGGGGCTTCTCTTGATTGAGAAGAAAGAGTGGACTTCCAAGTACGAAGAACTGACACAAGCGCTAGCGGAAACTCAGGAGATCCTCAAACGTGAACAGTCAGCACATTTAATTGCATTTTCTGAAGTTGAAAAGAGAGAGGAGAATTTGAGAAGAGCATTGACGACTGAGAAGAAGTGTGTGATTGATGTATGCTACATTGCTACTACTTTCTATCTTTCCTTTAGTCTTAAAGTTGTCCCACCACCCTGGTCTTTTATGATTATGTACCTTCCTTTTTATGATCTTGATATGCACAAGTGTGCTTGAGTACCAAGGCTATATAATCTGCATAATGTGTGCACTGATATGTGATTCACATGTATATTGATATGTCTTTGTATTTTTTTAGATAGGTTTGCTGTTTTTGTTGAAATATCATCTTCATCGTTTTAGAAGATTGGCTATGCAAATTTTTAACTGTCGTTTGCAAATGTTTAGAAGAATTGTGCTGTGAATATTACAGGATTTTTTATATTTTATTGTTGGATCCATAAAATTTATACATGCCATCTTCATAAGTCTCAAAAACAGAGATCTTTTACATTCTTTGATGCTCGTGTCAGACCAAATTTGTTTACACAGGGCTTATGCTAGAGTTAAATTCTTTTTTGGTTGCCTCGAGCCTGATTCTGTATCATCTTTTTAATAAGTTAATATTTGGATGTAGCTACTATTGAATGCCGATTTTAGTTTAAAAAGGCAATTTTTGTTATTTTTAAAACTCTAGTTGTTTTGGGTTATTTGTTTGGATATGGAGTGTAGTGTGTACTATTTTGGACTTTTGGTTATTGATACCTGGGTCATGTTTTCTTCAATGCAGCTTGAAAAAACTCTACGTGAACTTCAAGGAGAGCGTCACCAACTCAAACTTACATCTGAGACAAAGTTAGCTGATGCAGATGCTTTGGTTGTTGGAATTGGAGAGAAATCTTTGGAGGTAGAAGAGAAGTTGCATGCTGCTGAAGCCAAGCTTGCTGAGGTAAACAGAAAGAGTTCAGAATTGGAAATGAGATTGCAAGAGGTGGAGGCTCAGGAAAGTATTCTCAAGAGGGAGCGCCTATCCTTAGTTGCTGAGTATGCTCTATGCACATCATTTTAAATGTCTATGTTAATGACTATATATATGCATCACACACACACACACACACACACACACACGGAAGCACAAACACCCATTTTCTTGGAGCCTATGACTCACTTCAATTAGTATTTTGCATTCAACTTATATGTGTTCTTATTGCACTTAGGCAAGAGGCACATAAGGCAATTTTTTATAAACAAAGAGAAGACTTACGAGAGTGGGAGAGGAAACTGCAGGAAGGAGAGGAAAGGCTATGTAACAATAGGAAAATCCTTAATGAGAGAGAGGAGAAGGCAAATGAAATAGAAGCAACTATTAAGCGGAAAGAGAGGAGCCTTGAAGAGGCCCAAAAGAAGATTGACTTATCGAACACAACGTTGAAAGAGAAGGAAGATGATATCAACGAAAGACTCGTGGACGTAGTTTTAAAGGAAAAAGTGAGTCTTTTGTTCATTTGAACTGTTTTAATAATTTAAATTCCTCAGTGTTTTATTACTTCTTTATTTTACCTATCAAAAAAATAAATAAATTCTTCAGTGGTTTCATACATGCCCTCTGTTTTGTTGATTTAATTGCAGAAAGCTGACTCTCTGAGAAGCTCCCTTGAGATGGAGGAGAAGGAATTACTTGTGTTGGAAGAAAAGCTTGACTCTAGAGAAAGAGTGAGTTCCAATAGCCCCCTCTTCCCCCCCCCCCCCCCCCCTCCTTTTTTTCTGTCCTGCGTAGTAAAAATGAAAATTGACCTATAATTGGTGTTATATTTATTTATATATAGGACGGGAAACCTTTTGGAATGTATTATCCTCTGCAGAATAATATGTAGTTTAAGTAGTTTTGGTACTTCTGAAGTCTAGTAAATATGAATACTTCTGCACTAGCCTCTCTCTCTCTCTCTCTCTCTCTCTCTCTCTCTCAAATCTAGCTGATCATTTGGGGGATGACAGATGAGTCCCTTTGAGCTTAAATACCTTGGAAGTTTGGACCATATTATGGTGTAGAAATGCCATAGTATGTGCATATGGATTAGTGCTTGGGATGTTTGAATGGGATAGAGCCATAAGATCATTGAGAACTCTTATCTTGTTAGCCTTACAATATTATATATCATTAGATATGGCAGGTTTGATGTCTGACACCTGAGTTATTATACAGATGATTATAAATGACCTAATACTGAATAAAATTAAAAAAAAAAAAAAAAACCTAATAAGGGTCCTGCTGTGTGATGTGATTTGATAGTATGCTTCAATTGGCGATATGGAAGAATAGATAGCTATATTTGTTTTGTATGGAACTTTGTGTGCTCTGCTTGTGTTCTTATTGATCAAGAAGGGTCCTGCTGTGTATGTATATGGGATCATTTATGTTGTGAAGGACTTGAATGGATTATAGTTGTATGATTAATTCAGCTGTCTGACATTTCATGTTTATGGGTTTTGTTTTAGGTAGAGATTCAGATGCTTCTTGACAAGCAAAGGGCTATCCTGGATACTAAAATGCAGGAGTTTGAGCTGGAACTAGAAGAAAAAAGGAAATCCCTTAATGAGGAATACAGTAGCAAGTTAGATGAGGTGGAGCAGAGGAAGGTTAAAATCAACCATGAGAAAGAGAAATTGATCAAACAAGGTCAAGCGTTGGATAAAAGGGAAGAGAGACTGCGTGAGAAAGAGAAGGACATTGAAACCAAGATGAAAAGTTGTAAAGAGATAGAAAAGGATGTGAAAGCTAATGAGAAAAGGTTGGAGGCAGAAAAGCAACAAATACTTGCTGATCAAGAGAGTCTGCAAAATCTCAGAGATGAAATTGAGAAGGCAAGAGATGAAAATGCTCAACAGAAGCTGCAAATTCAAGAAGAGAGTGAGAAACTGAGGATAACTAAGAAAGAGAGGTCGGAGCACCTCCGTTTGCAGTCACAATTGAAACAGGAGATAGAAAATTACAGACTTCAGAAGGAGATGCTTTTGAAGGAAGGTGAGGATTTGAAACAAGAAAGGGAGAAGTTTGAGAAAGAGTGGGAAGTGTTGGATGAGAAAAGAACAGAAACTAGTAGGGAGCTAAAACAAATTGTTGAAGAGAAAGAGAAATTGGAGAAATTGCAACACTCTGAAGAAGAAAGGCTGAAAAAAGAGAAACATGCAATGCAGGACCATATAAAGAGGGAGTTGGGAGCTCTTCAACAGGAGAAGGAATCATTTGCATCCTTAATGAAGCATGAGCAATTAGCTCTATCTGAGAAAGCACAGAATGAGCAAAGTCAAATGCTCCAAGAATTTGAATTGCAAAGAAGGGATCTTGAGACTGATCTGCAGAACAGACGTGAAGAAATGGAGAGGTGTTTACAGGACAGGGAAAGAGCATTTGAGGAGGAGAAAGAAAGAGAGCATAATAATATTAAGCACTTGAATGAAGTTTCTGAAAGGCAATGGCAAGAAGTGAAGTCCGAAAGGCTTAGATTACAGAAGGAAAAGGAGGAATTTAAATTGAACCAGAAGCAGTTGGAAGTGAACCAACTTGAAATGAATAAAGATATTGTTGAACTCAACAGTCTTAACAGTAAACTCAAGAAGCAGCGGGAACAGTTTATTCAAGAAAGAAATCGTTTCCTTGCATTTGTTGAGAAGTTCAAGGGTTGCGAAAGTTGTGGGGAAATCATAAGGGAGTTCGTTTTCTCGGATCTTCAACTACCTGAAAATGAAATAAAACACAGGGAGGTTATTCCTGTACCGAGGCTGGCTGATGAATTTTTGAATAGCCCTCAAGGCAATGCAGTTGCTTCTGATTTGGGATATTCAGACTCTGGGGCCCACATGACATGGCTCCGCAAATGCACCTCAAAGATTTTTAACTTATCTCCAGGTAAAAAGATTGAGAATGTTTCTGCTCCTGTTTTGACTGAATCATCACCATCGTCAGCCATGCTGGTCAACAAAGGAGCTAGTGGGCATGGTATTTCTGAGGATGAGCCACGGTCTTTTGGCATGACTAATGACACCTATGATGTCCAGCGGCAGCTCCAATCTGAAAGCACCATTAGAGAGGTGGATAATGCATGTGCCCCATCAGTTGATGATCATAGCTACATGGACAGTAAGGTACAGGAAGTTCCAGAAGATTCCCTGCAATCAGAACTGAAGAGTGGTCGGCGCAAGCCTGCAAGGCAACGCAAGTCAGGAGTGTATCGAACGCGCTCTGTCAAGGATGTTGTTGAAGGTGCAAAGGTTTTTCTTGAAAGATCAGAATTGAATGCTAATGCCCAGACTGAAGCTATTGACCATGTCAATGAAGAAAGCAAGGGTGATTCCAGTCGTGCTGAGAAATCTGCTGGTAACAATGCAAGGAAGAGGCAACATGCACAAACCTCAAGGATAACAGAGAGTGAGCAGGATGATGGCAATAGTGAAGAGCATTCTGAAAGTGTCACAGCTGGTGGACGCAGGAAGAGGCGTCAAACAGCTACTTCAGTCATGCAAACTCCAGGAGAGAAGCGATACAATCTCAGACGACATAAGACGTAAGTTTCTTAATTTTTTGTGTTGGTGAATCGCATGGCGCAATGCTGATAACCATGAAGTTCTAGACACAATTTTGTGTGTAGTTATTGTTTTGACTTTTTGGCTTTGGGAAAAGTAAGGTTGAGGATATGTTTAACTGTATTTATTTGAAAGAATGGAATAAAGATATGTCAGCAAACCGCTTTCAGAAGTTTGTTTGCTTTATATATATATATATATATATTTTAATGTTTTGAGGTTTTTATTTTGTACTCAGTCTGGCGAGCCACCTCTGATACATCAGCAAACCGATGCTGATTTACAGTTTTGGGGATAACTGACCATGTCTGTTTGGTGATTGGAGGTTTAATATTTAAGTTGAATGGGTTGAGTACATCTCTGGAAAATATATTGCCATTTTTGGCTGCATTATGTCTTGGTTGGATAGGATCTGTGTTTCTTTCCATATCTTTTGTATTTTCCACATGTATTAGGGCTGTGCCCTTTTTCATTACCTTTAATTAAATTTTATCTGGAATTGCCAATTTTCGAGTAATTGAATCGTTGTGTGTGATCTGTGGCTTAAAAGGAAAAACAAAATTCTCAATGTCAGTGATGATTGCTTGCCACTGATGTAAGAACTTCTCAATCAATATGGCTGCCTTGCATTTGTCGTTTAGCAACTTAAATAGCAAATTCTGTTTTCTAACGATTAAATGTTTCTGGGATGGGATTGGTGTGTATTAGTGTTTTTATCTTTTAGAACTATTGAAATTAAAACTGCTGATCTATCACTTTTGGGGGTATTTCTTGGACACAATCATGGGCATTTTTTTGTTATTTATTTTTTGTATAATAACACTTGAAAAGGTAATATAGTACAAAGAAGACGAGGAAGGTTTTGCTAAACAAAATAGTTACTATAATGTCAGTGAATAAAATAATAAGCAGAATATTTCTTTATATGGAACTATTTTTAGTCACACTTACCTTTACAATCCAAGCTTAAATCAGTCATTTGCCGAAAACCGTATTCACTTTGGGCCCGTTTGGATTGAGAGGGGAAGGAGGGGAAGTGGAGGGGAGTAGAATAAAGTTGGCTGAAAATAGACTAATTTTGGGCCAAATTTACTTTACTCTACTCTACTCCTCCTCTCTTCCCTTTAATCCAAATGGACCATTAATGTTGTGCCAATGGAAAAAACACAGTTGTTCTAAAATATTGCCTAAACATCAATCAGTGCAGGGATAGTCACAGCAGCACACACCTCAGCTGACCTGACAAAGTCAAAGGGGAAAGAAGCCGCTGATGGTGATGCAGTGGAAGTAGCACCAACACCTGAAGGTGTTTCTGCACCATCATCGGGCGTTGCTGGTAAGAATGGCCAAATTACAGGATTGGTACAAGTTACAACAGTTAAAAGTGTGGAGATCTCCGAGGATAGAGTTGTTCGGGTAAAACTCTCCCCTTTTTGGTGTGCCACGTGTTTTCTGAGATATTCGTTGGCTTTATTTCCTGAGCTATAGTTGTAATAATTTCCTTTCTTCTTTTGTTGTAATAATGCAGTTTAAAACACCGTCAGACATTGATAATGACGACGGCGATGTGGCAAAATCGGTTGAAAATGCCCATTTGAGTGAGGAAGTAAATGGTACCCCTGAATATGGCAATGAAGATGAGAATGGGAGCATAATCCATGAAGCTGAGGATAACTCTGATGATGATGATGATGAGTCAGAGCATCCTGGCGAAGCTTCAATAGGAAGGAAGATATGGACTTTCTTCACAACATGATGACTGCAATAGTGTCTTCAGTTCACTCTTAGGAACTCTTTCTCTCTCTCTTCTGTGTATCAACATTGGGGAATTCATGTAAACTTTAGGGATTCTAGCTTTAGTTAGATTTTAAAGCATTTTGTGGTTTTCCCCTTTTTTCCTTTTGGTCTTGTGTAATTTTGGGGAATAGAAAAGATTGCAGGATAGCATAAAGGGTTCTATTCTAGCTGTCAGACACTGGGGGGTGCATGATGTGCTGCTAGTTTCAGCATGCCCAAGTTGATTTTCTCTGTATCCTGATCGATGGTGCAGCTTCCACATTTTTTATCCTAAATTGC
Organism: Quercus ilex subsp. ballota; assembly: GCA_032727855.1. Taxonomy (NCBI): domain Eukaryota; kingdom Viridiplantae; phylum Streptophyta; class Magnoliopsida; order Fagales; family Fagaceae; genus Quercus; species Quercus ilex. The sequence goes on along the minus strand of CM064908.1, from coordinate 1,745,333 downwards.
TGGTCCGATTTCCCTGTCTTCTAATCTTTTTACACCTTGCTGAAATCAGTGGTCTGAGGGTTTTTATTATTAATTTATTATTATTATTATTTTGCCTTTGTTTCGAAATGATCATGTATGTGCGTTATGGCATATATGCATAACTACATGCACTGATGTATAATTCTATTGGGGAAAAATATCTCTGTATTTGAAGAAAATTATGTATGTACTTTGTGGCATATATGCACAACTACAAGCAATGATGTATAATTTTATTGGGGTAAAATCTCTCTTTATTTGAAGAAAATATATAAAAGGAGAGTATGTTCAGTCATGCAATGTATTCTTAATATATACAGATAATTAATGCACAACTATAGATATTTAATCCTATAAAGATGTACAACTATAGATATTTAATCTATAGTTGTGCATTAATTATCTGTATATATTAAGAGAATTCAGAAAGTTGGATATTACTTTTTTTCCTGTTAAAAATACCCTTAAAGTAATTAAGCAACAACTTAAAAATTGGGTTAAAATAGTAAATTGAAAAAAGAAAGTTAGTTATTGTTTTTTTTACTGTCAAAAATACCTTTACATAAAACTTAAAAATGGGGTTAAAATAGTAAATTGACAAAAATACTAAATTCATACTTCTATGTTGAAATGTTTTTATGCTTTTAATAAATTTCTACTTTTACGTTGATTTAAATTCCTATTTTTACTAACTAACTCCCTACAACTCTTACTCACTGACTCCCTACAAAATAGAATTACTCTAATGTTAGTTTTAAAACTCCTCCAATCTACAAAACTCACCTCACGTGTTCATTTTTTTTTTTACTTCATCACAAAAAAGGTAGAAATCTCAAATTATAATAAATACAAATTATTAATCTTTACCCAAAAAATAGAAAAGCTTCTGAGCACATTAAATGTGTGGGGGGTGAAAGCCCAACCTAATGTATTAGGCCTGGGGCCCTATTCGAAGACTACTGGATGTCCGAAGAGAGGAAAATATCTGCGAAGGGGTCCATGTGGAAGAATCATACCTGGAAGTGAATGAGGAATGCATTTCGAAGAGGTCATCAATTGTTCGAAGAGGCCTTCCTCCTTGGATACGAATATTCTTGATCAATCAAATGTTTGGAGGGTCCGAATGATCTTCCTAACAGTTCCAATAATGAAGATAAACTCTGAGCATGTCTGGAGATGATAAGAACGAAGAAATATCTGAAGGGAAAAGCTGCTACAACCATATTTAATGCGTTACAGCTACTTTTCTGGCCGCATTTATGTGGAGAAGACTCCTGAACAGTGTAATCTTAGCTACCGCCACTCACGGAAAACTAAAAAGGAGACTTGACATGACATATACTCAAATGGATGCTTAGATGAAGACCAAGTGGACGATGAAGATGAAGGGGAAAGATACTATATAAAGGGAAGAAGCCTCTAATAATAGGGGGGAAAAAAGAGAGAAAGAAAAAGAATACAATTTTACTGTAACTTTAAGAATTGTAACCGTATTTTATTCAATAAAATACCTCTTCGGATATACATTGGTTCAATTGTTCAAGCCGGATTGCATGTTAATTCATCCTTAACTACCTTAGTTGATCACTGTTTGATTTACAATTAGCCTAACTCTTTCACTCACTCTCTACAAATTCATTGTTTTTGATTCATTAGGCTCATAATCCATACTTCTTGGGCTTGAGTTACAAATCCTAACCCTATAAAATGAATTTATATGATTTTTTTTTAATATAAATTTTAGATTAAAAAAACCATTTTTATTTGGAGTAATAATAATTGATTTAGAATATGACACTTTTTCACAAGTTTAGTTGCTTTGAAAACAATTGAAACAAAAGTCATAAAAAATTAAATATTTGTGGATTCACTAAAATTAATCTTAACCACTTAGATTTCCCAACTTCTAATAGTGACATGTAATATATTTGAACCAACATTATAGTATTTACTTTATGTAAAAGGATTGCTAATAGGATAAATACATACTTGTTATGTTTTTAAGTGATGCATTAATTATTTGAATATAAGGAATTTTTTATATTATTTTTTCTAATATTTATTTGATAAATCTAATTTAAAATATGATAATCTTGCTCAAATTTAGTTGTTTTTGAAATAGTTGAAACAAAGTGGGCTATTTAGGTTAGTTGGATCAATAGCCAAAGATGTTTACATATACGTGATGTGATGCACTTGGAGCAAGTTGGGTAGCCCTTTTTTATTTATTTGGGAAGAGCTTGTGTCTAGTGCATCAGTTGCACTGAACACGTTAAGATGCAAATACGTGCCTAGTTTTGGACACCGTCTGTATCCCAACGTGTCAAGTGAACTGATGGACTAGACACAAGCCGGAACCTCTTTATTTCGTTTGGGTTTGGAACCTTTTTGTGACAGAATTTGGTGCAACAGAACACTTTTCAGAAGCTTTTACTACATTTGCGCAGTGTTTTCCCTTCATCTTCATTGTTCCAAGATGAAGATTATTGTCTTTGTGGGTGTCACTGCGCAAATTTGGTAGAAGCATTTGAATTATAATGTGACAAAGGCCTAAAACTTTTAATGTATTATTCTCCTTTATAAGCTTATTTATTTATGGAAAAATCGAGATTTTTCTTTTTTGATAAACTGTATTGTCCAATTTGTAGCTTTGACACATTTCCTCAGACTTTAAATTTGAGTAATTAAAAAAAAAAAAAAAAGAGTAATTAACTCTCTAAGCTATGTGATCAGTTGTGATAACTTTCAAATAACATTTAACCATAATTTTCGTATGCCATTTACATAATCTTTGAAAAAAAAAAAAAAACTAATTACATGATAATGTGATAAACATTTAACTTTTAAGGTTAAGTATAACGTAAATTTGAGGAGATTGATCCCATAATTTACGGAAATGTGTGGTGCTCAAAAGTTAAAACTATTGGTTTATAAAGCCATTATTAAATTTAGGATGGAAATATAGGATAGTCTAATAGTTTTGACTTTTGACCACCACACATTTTTGGTAAGATGATCACTTCACAAGTACAAGTTCTTGTGGGGTGAGAGGGGTAAGGACAAGGGGTTTAAGTCTCCAAGAGAGAGACTCACACATGTATACACTTATATTAGGAAACAAAAATTTCTCTACAAACTAGTTTGAAGAGAAACCCTTCAAATTCCTCATATATCTTTATATTGAGTGAGAATTTTGAAAATCTAAGAGTTAGATTGCATGTTATTATTATATTCTTTAAGTTTGAAAATTTCAGGAAGATCAAAAATCAATTTCTATGTCATCAAAAAAAATTTAAAAGGTTAAAATTTCAAATTTTTATTGTGGGAGGTGAAAGCCCAACCTTATGTATTGGGCCTTGGGCTCTATTTGAAGATTACTATGTGTCCGAAGAGAGGAAATGTGAGAAGGGGTCCATGTGGAAGAAATATACCTGGAAATGAACGAGGAGTATAGTCCGAAGAGATTACCAGTGGTCTGAAGAGGTTATTCTTCTCGGGTGCAAAGAGTCTTGGTCAAACAGACACCTGAAAGGTTCAGGTAATCCTTCTAATGATTTTAATGATAAGGATAAGCTTCAGGCACGCATGGAGAAGATAGAAACGGAGAAATATCTAGAAGACAAGATGCAACCACCACATTAAATGCACTGCAGCTACTTTTCTGACCGCATTAATGTGGAGAAGGTCTTTGAACAGTACAATCTCAGCTGCTATCACTCACAGAGGGCCAAAAAGGAGACTTGACGTGACATGTACTCAAGTGGATGCTCAAATGAAGAACAAGTGGACGATGAAGATGATGGGAGAGGACGCTATATAAAGGGAAGAGGCCTCTGATAATAGGGGATCGGAAAAAATCAGAATAAGAGTAAGAGAAAGACTTTACTGTATCTTTAAGAACTATAATCACTGTTCACTCAATAATATATCTATTCGGACACCAATTCATTTCGTATTTTTTACGTGTATGTTTATGTTGATTCACACTTGGGGGTTGTGGTTAACTGTTATCAATCTCATAATCAATTTAGTTTTTTCACCCACTCTTTACAAATTCATTGTTTAGGGCTAGGGTTACAAATCCTAACCCTACAATTGGAGCCGTCTGTGGGAAGAGTTTGGGTGAAAGTGGGAGCAATAGTTGATAATGGCTGAACCAGGGCGACAACTAGCAGAATCCAGGGCGTCCCAACACGTAGACCATTTTCTTAATTTGGAGCAGAGACAAGATCGTGAAGGTAGTGTGCACACGACGCATACTGATCGAAGCCAGTCACATGGCGGAAGTCACGTGTCTCATGCAGAGAAGAACCAGAATTTGCAACTAGAAATTGAAAAGCTAAAAAGGGAGCTGCGCCATGCAAAGAGGAAACGGATCTCTTCGTACTCTGATGAAGATTCCGATGACGAACAGGACGTCACTTACAAACAGAAATCTTGAACACCAGTTAGTGAATCCTTTTCCTACGAAGAAGAGCATCATCACAAGAGGCAACCTCGAAGCCCATCACGTGGAGGCGTAGAGAACGATGTTATGAGCAGGGTTTTGAATCAAATCTCTAGGTCACCTTTTACACGTAGGATCTAAGAAGCGAGACTTCCTCGGCGTTTCAACTAGCCGACGTTCACCATCTATAATGGTAAGACGGACCCTGTGGAACATGTGAGCCACTTTAATCAAATGATGGCTGTCTACTCCAGAGATGAAGCTCTAATGTGCAAGGTCTTTCCCTCCAGTCTTGGACCGGTTGTAATGAGGTGGTTTGACAGCCTGGAGGCAAACTCCATTAATTCCTTCGAAGAGCTCACTCAAGCCTTTGGCTCCCGTTTTGTCACCTGCCGAAGAGTGGCCAGGCCCTTATCCTCCTTGCTATCCTTGAGCATGCAAGAGGGCGAGACCTTGAAGACGTATTCAGATAGATATTGGGAGATGTTTAATGATATGGAGGACAATTTTGATGGAATGGCCCTTAGCACGTTTAAGCTCGGTCTCCCCACTGATCATGGTTTAAGGAAATCCTTAACTAGTAAATCAGTTATTAACATGCGTCAGCTCATGGACCGCATTGAAAACTATAAAAGAGTTGAGGATGATCAACAGCAAGGGAAGGGAAAGGATAAGGTTATCCCCCAGGAGATGAGGGATTTTAGGTCGGACCGTTACAATAATCATAAGCCGTAGAGAGATTTTGCTGGGCAATCAGGATCAACGAATCCTCAAGCAGTCAACACTGTATTCAAAGAGCTAGTACACCAAGTTTTGGAGAAGGTCAAGAATGAACCATTCTTCAGGTGGCCGAATAAGATGGTGGGAAACCTTGAAAGGCGTAATCATAATCTCTATTGCCAATACCACAAAGACCATGGGTATACCACTGAGGATTGCAGAAGCTTGTGGGATCATTTGGACCAGTTAGTCCGCAAAGGTAAATTGAAGCACCTCCTACACCACTCCAGCGGCCGAGGAGGTCATATGAGCTCAGAGCCCCGAAGAGATGACCCTTCAAAGCCTCTATTAGGAACTATCAATGTCATCTTCGCAGCACCGGGGAGAACAGGATCCTGGCCATCCAAGGTTATGTCAGTCGCCCGGTTACCCGCAGGGGACTTTGGCCAAGGTCCGAAGAGAGCAAAACTGGATGCCCAACTGATTTTAAGGTTCTCAGATGAAGACAAGATTGGAACCATCCAATCCCATGATGATGCGTTAGTCATCACCCTCCAAATTAGAGGGTATGATGTGAAGAGGGTAATGGTTGACCAGGGTAGTGCTGTAGAGATGATGTATCCTGATCTTTACAAGGGGCTAAACCTAAAGCCTCAAGACTTAACACCATACGATTCCCCCCATGTAAGTTTCGAAGGAAGGGTTGTCACCCCGAAGGGCCAAATACGATTACCCATGCAGACTGGCTCAGAGATGGTAGAGGTGTATTTCATAGTTGTGGATATGTATTCCCCTTATACAGCAATCGTAGCCAGGCCTTGGCTTCATACACTAGGGGCTGTTTCCTCTACCCTACATCAAAAAGTTAAGTATCTATCTGAAGGACAAGTTTCTAAAATTCGGGGAGATCAATCTGCAGCCAGACAATGCTTAGTGGTTACCATCCAACATGAACCCGAAACTGAGTCCTCGTCTAAGGCCAAAAGGGATTTATAGCAGTTAAAGTCTCGGGTATTGCCCGTCGAAGATCCAGACGAGGGCACTCGATGCGAAGATTTAGTGAAAGTTATTATTGGAGACGATCCTGAAAAGTTCTTTCAAGTCAGATTTCAGCTGCCTCTTCAGGAGAAGGAAGAGCTAATAGAGTTCCTTAAGAGGAATCTTGACGTATTTGTCTGGAATGCTTACGAAACCCTAGGAGTGGATCCCCAATTCATTTGTCACTATCTTAAAGTCAACCCATTGATTATCCCCAAGAAGCAGCCTCCTCGGCGCCCATCTAAGGAACATGCAGATGCAGTGAGAGAAGAGGTAACAAAGCTCAAACAAGCTGGAGCTATTAAAGAAGTTTTTTACTCGGAGTGGTTAGCGAATACTGTGGTGGTGAAGAAGAAAAAGGGGAAATGACGAGTCTGTGTAGACTTCACTGACTTAAATAAGGCTTATCCTAAGGATCAATTCCCCATGCCAAAAATTGATCAGCTTGTGGATGCCACTGTTCGCCATCCTCGGATGAGTTTCTTGGATGCTTTCCAAGGTTACCATCAAATACCACTAGCCCTAGAGGATCAAGAGAAGACCGCTTTTGTCACCCCTATTAGTAATTACCACTATAAGGTGATGCCATTTGGTCTGAAAAACGCAGGATCTACCGATCAAAGAATGATGACGAGGATGTTTGAACCACAGCTGAGTAAAAATATTGAAATTTACATAGATGACATGGTGGTGAAGAGCAAGATTGTTGCCGAATATGTGAAGGACCTTGAAAGTACCTTTGAAATTCTTAGGAAGTACAAGCTGCGCCTAAACGCTTCCAAATGCTCATTCGATGTGGGGTCAGGCAAGTTTTTGGGGTACATGGTGACTCACAGGGGAATTGAGGTTAACCCCGACCAGATAAAGGCCATCAACAATTTACAAGCTCTTCGAAACCCCAAGGAAGTTCAGAGACTGACTGGAATGACTGCTGCCCTGAATCGATTTATCTCTCAATCAGCAGACAAGTGTCGGCCCTTCTTCTTTCTGATCAACAAGTGGAAGGGATTCGAGTGGACTGAAGAATGTGCTGTGGCCTTTCAGTAGCTTAAAGATTATCTAACTCGGCCACCAATCATGTCCAGTCCTGAGCCAGATGAAGTCTTGTTTGCCTACATTATTGTAGCTCCCTATGTTGTGAGCTTGGTGTTGATATGAGCAGATTGTGGTGTGTAAAGACTAGTTTATTACGTAAGTAAGTCGCCGTATGAAGTCAAGATCCGTTATTTGCCACTGGAGAAGGCTATCCTAGCAGTAGTGCTTGGTACACGAAAGCTACCTCACTATTTCCAGCCCCATACGGTCATTGTCCTCACTCAGCTCCCACTTAGGGCTATACTCCGAAGTGCTGACTATTCTGGAAGGATTGCTAAATGGGGTACGATCTTGGGGGCTTTCGATATCAAATACATGCCTCGCACATCGGTCAGGGGCCAGGTACTTGCGGATTTGGTAGCCGAGTTCACGGAGCCCCAATTAGAAGAAGTAACGCCAACATCGAACATGGATGAAAAATCGGTTGGCATGATTTCTCAACAAGGTCTCTCCCATTGGGAAGTGTACGTGGATGGCACAGCGAACCAGAAAGGTTTTGGAATGGGGTTAGTGTTGATATCCCCCGAAAGAATCATCATTGAAAAGTCGTTAAGGCTGGATTTCTCGGTAACAAATAATGAGGCGGAGTATAAAGCCCTACTGATGGGAATGGCTATGGTCCGAAGAGTGGGAGGAAAGGCAATGGAGTTGTTCTCGGACTCAAGGTTAGTCGTGGGTCAAGTACAAGGTGAGTTTGAGGTGAAGGATGAAAGAATGCAGGGATACTTGAGCCGAGTTAAATGTCTGCAATCGGAGTTTGAATCTTTCAGTTTGCTACACATCCCCAGAAGTGGTAACGCACACGCTGATTCTTTGGCCACACTCGCTACCTCTTTGGCGCAAAATTTTTCGAGAGTTATCCTTGTCGAGGACTTGCATGGGCCTACCGAGGTAAGAAGAGAGGTAGTCTAAGTTCACCAAGTCAGAACCAGGCTCTGCTGGATGGATCCCATAATTAAATTCTTGAAAGAAGATATTTTGCCTGAAGAAAGGGGGGAAGTTGACAAAATTCGGAAGAAGGCGACCAGATTCTGGCTATCCGAGGACCAGAAACTATACAAATGCTCCTATTCAGGACTGTACTTGTTATGCATGCATCCTGAAGCGGCTGAGTTGCTACTAGAGGAATTGCATGAAGGAATCTGTGGGAGCCACACTGGAGGTAGGTCTTTGGCTCACCGAGCCATTACCCAAGGTTATTGGTGGCCGAACATGCAAAAAGAAGCCCACGAGTATGTTAAAAAGTGCGATTAATGTCAGCGATTTGCCCCGAACATTCATCAACCAGGGGGAACTCTTAATCCACTATCTAGCCCATGACCTTTCGCCCAATGAGGCTTAGATATCGTGGGACCATTCCCTAAGGCTGCAGGAAACATGAAATACCTTTTGGTCGGCACAAACTATTTCACCAAATGGGTCGAGGCTGAACCTCTGGCCAACATCAGAGACGTGGATGTACAAAAATTTCTATGGAAGAATATTGTCACTCGATTTGGGGTTCCTCATACTTTCATTTCGGATAACGGCCTACAGTTTGATAGCAAAGTATTCAGGAATTATTATAGCGAACTGGGAATCATAAACAGATACTCCACTCCTGCTTATCCCTAGGGTAATGGGCAAGCAGAAACTGTTAACAAGATCATAGTAAATGGCTTAAAGAAAAGGCTAGACGATGCGAAGGGCAAGTGGGTGGAAGAATTGCCACACGTACTTTGGGCTTATAGAACTACGCCTCGTAGATCTACTGGAGAGACCCCCTTCTCAATGACCTATGGGGCTAAAGCTGTCATACCTTTGGAAACTGGGTTCCCAACACTGAGAACTAGTTCATTCAGTCCGACCGGCAACAATGAGTAGCTAGAGAAGAGTTTGGACCTAATTGATGAAAGAAGGGAAAATGCAATGGTCTGATTAGCACATTACCAACAAAAGCTCAGGCAGGGCTATGATGCCAACGTAAGGCTAAGGCCTCTAGAATATGGTGATTTGGTGCAGAGGAAAGTTGTCAGCACTACAAAGAACCCAGCTTGGGGAAAGTTAGGACCCAATTGGGAAGGACCATATCGTATTACTTCAGGGGCCGGCATTGGGGCGTATTTCCTAGAAGACCTAGATAGTCATGTGATACCACGCCCTTAGAATGTCAATAACCTCAAAAGGTACTATTATTAATCAAATCTTCTCTTCAATCAACATGTCAATTCGTTATCTAAAAGGTTCTCTAAGTGTTTAAACTTAAATCCAATCATGCCTGTAGTTCTCGGACCAGATGATTTGGGTTAGTTAGCACTCGTTCAATGTTCTCTTAATTGTTTAAACTTAAATCCAATCATGCTTGTAGTCCTTGGACCAGATGATTTGGGTTAGTTAGCACTCATTCAATGTTCTCTTAAGTGTTTAAACTTAAATCCAATCATGCTTGTAGTCCTCGGACCAGATGATTTGGATTAGTTAGCACTCGATTACAAATATCTTAAGTGTTTAAATTTAAATCCAATCATTCCTGTAGTCCTCGGATCAGATGATTTGGGTTAGTTAGCACTCGTTCAATGTTCCATAAGTATTTTAATTTAAATCCAATCATGCCTGTAGTCCTCGGACCAGATGATTTGGGTTAGTTAGCGCTCGTTCAATATTCCATAAGTGTTTAAACTTAAATCCAATCATGCATGTAGTCCTCAGACCAGATGATTTGGGTTAGTTAGCACTCGTTCAATGTTCCATAAGTGTTTGAACTTAAATCCAATCATACATGTAGTCCTCAGACCAGATGATTTGGGTTAGTTAGCACTCGTTCAAGGTTCTCTAAGTGTTTAAACTTAAATCCAATCATGCCTGTAGTCATCCGACCAGATGATTTGAGTTAGTTAACACTCCTTCACAGTTCCATAAGTATTTAAACTTAAATCTAATCATGCCTGTAGTCCTCGGACTAGATGATTTGGGTTAGTTGGCACTCTTTCGCATGCCTGTAGTCTTCGGACCAAATGATATTGGTTAGTCAACATCTCCATATAGTCATTATTATTGAAATTTAACTTTATAATGAATCATGCCTGAAATTCTTGGATGTATTTGACTCTAACTCACAACAGGACTCCTCAGTTAAAAATATGCTTTGCACACCTTCAAGAAGGCCTATGAAACTTCCATATCACTTATTGCTTTCATTACTTACTAATAATTCTTATATAAACCACTCTTTTCGGTATTAATTTAAGTTATTTGCTTCATCAGCTTGATATAACGGTTAAGTTTACTTACACTACCATAATCACAAGTTATAGTTACTTGCAATAATAGTGAGCCTTATGATACAGGCAACAAGGACATCAAAAGTAAAAGAGAAAGGATTTCATTGATCAAAATAGAACGGTTTGCAAGTCCTTACATAAAAAAAACTAACTATATAACAATACAAATACTGAACAAAAACTCCTAGATATTTAAGTCTCTGTCTGAGTGGCCGAGAGATCAACTGTCTGACTGGGCTGGGCAGCAGCAACGTCTGAGACTTGTTCTTTATCCTTTTCCTGAGTACCCTCAGACTCTCTGGGTGCTTCAGTAGGAGCAGAAGGGGTCTGGCTGACTGGGGGCTGCTCCGGAGCTTCTGGGATTTCACAAATTTTCGGATCGTAATATATGCTCCCAGGCAGTCTCAGGTTTGAGTCCGCAGGGACCCCAGCAGCATCCATTGCTCTCCCCCAAGTTATATAGCAGTAGTCTCGGCTGACCGAGGCAAACTGCTCAGTGAGATTGACTTGGGTCTCCTCCACGCCCAGCTGATATGCTGCTTTTCTTTCTGCCTCTACTGCCTCCTTGGCCAGTTGAGCATCCTTCTGAGCCAGTTTGGCAGTCTCCTTGGCTTTCTGAAGTTCAACTTGAAGATCCTTCACCAGTGCTTTCTCTGTTGCCAGATTGATCTCGGTTAAATTCAGCAGCTAGCGTTGGTCTTCGGCCTGCTTCTCAGCATTCTTCAGGTCCGCATCAAGACTATTCATTTGCTTGGTAATCTCTTTGAACTGCTCAGACAGTTGAAAATATTCTTCCTTCAGACTGCCCAAAGACTTTTCTGCCTTAGACCGAGAGTGGGCCTCTGCTTGGGCTTCAATATATGTCTTTTTGTTCCACTCTTCCGCCACAAAGACTTGCTGGGTAATTTGCATAGCAGAATGAAAAAGTCAACATAAAACAAACAGAAAAAAATCAACATCCTAAACTGAAAATATGGATTAATTCACTTACCATGGCTAAATCCCTTTTTAGGGACAAGAAGAGTTCATACTGGCTGAAGCGCCTGTAAGAATCTATGTCTCGGGGGAGGAGTAGTGGTTGCTCCAAGGCTTCAGCAACGACACCTGCTTTGCCCCCATTGTAGTTTCTGAGGGAGGTATCCTAAGGAATGGGAGCACCGTCCAATTCCAACTTGGGGGACCATATGCGAGGCCCTCGGCGCACGTCACCAACAAGAGGGTCATCTCGGCTCTCAGTATATGAAGCCCTCTTGCTCCGGTGGTCTTTCACCACTTTTTCCTGCTTGGTCCCTTTTGGAGGAACCACCTCCCCTTCGTCCGTAGCAATGAGAGGCCTTTTCTTTTTCAGATCCGACAATGGTTTTAAGCTGAGATCAGGAGCCTGAGGGGGTGGTGGAGGAAGACTCACAGCTGGTTGGGACATACTAGTCCCTTTGGGCTCAAATTTTTTACCCCTGTTCTTCATTAAGCTCTTTAAATCCGCCATATCTTCTTCTTCCAAAGAGTCCTCGGGAAGAGCAGTTATCAGAACAGGAGGGTGGACGCTGCCTGTCAGTTTCCTCATTGGCGTCCGAGACTGGTATCACTTGAACCTCTCCCGAAGCCTCTCCTTCGAACTTAAACTTGTCTATTTGCTCCTCAAGTGAAGAGGTTGAAGAAGCAACTCTTTCACTTCCTGCTACTAGTCCGAGGGGAGCCTGCTGAATTGGCTAGAGGAGCAATGGCACACCCTGAGGATTTGGATGTGGCACGGGCGCAAGATCGTACGGTGCTAAAAAATTACGCTGACCGACGTCTATCCGTTTGAGATGATAGTCCCCTTGAGTAATAGCGTTGCCGACCGACTGAAAATCCTTTGATTTAGGCGTGTAGCCAAGAATGAGGGGAACAGATCGGAGCTGCTCATCTTCACTCACGAAAATTTCCGATCGGAGTAAGTAATTAAGCGCGGGAACGTTTGTGAGGCTTGAGCCAAGGAGAAACGTGATTTTTATCTGTTAACACCACAAAAAAAAATTGGCCAGAAACCTGAAAATAATGATATAAAGAAAAGATAGATTGTTAAAAAAAAAACGAAGATCCTAAATCTATTGTTAGGAAACCTAGGTCTAGGAGGTCCCACCTGGCTATCCTGGCTGGGTCGGGCAATGAAAACCGTCATGCCACGCACTCGAGACGATCAAATAGTCGTCTTTCATCCCTTTATTGGACTTGGGAAGGCAGGAGACAAGCCTAACAGCTTCGGACCGGGATTTAAGATAGTATCCTGCTCCCTTCTAGCTATGACACTCGTACATATGTACCACGTCACGCCAGGTAAGTCCTAATCCTAGATGAAGGTTCAGGGCGTCAATGGCTCCTAGGATTCTAAAAAGATTGGGCGCGCACTACTCAAGAGAAAGCCTATGGTTGCGAAGATAGTTTTTGGTGACAAAACCCATAGGAAGAGTCATTCCTCCTTCTATGAATGTTATCACAGGGATTATGACTTTTCCCTCTCCTTGGTTGGTTAATATCCATTCCGGAGGACAATACCTCAAATTTACCCCCTGGGGTATGCCGTAGGTCTTCTTAAATTCCTCTATTAAGGCAGAATTATCGACAAGATGCTCAAATCTACCCATTTTTGGTTAACTAGAGGAAGGTGCAGAGCAGTAACTGGCGGATAGGAGTTTGAAGGCCGAGAACACTGGCCGAGAAAAGGATGGAGGGTTTAGAGATGTCGAAACTTACGCTAACTAAACCGGAGAATGATCTTCGAGTTCGCAGAAAGATTCTTACAGACTCTAGGAAGAACAAAGATTGATGTTTGGAAGAACGTGCTGGATTCAAGTGCTTGAGTTCGCTGGGTAATCTGAAAATTTGCAAAGTAAAGAGGAAATAACCTCTTCTGAGGCTTTAAATAGGGGGACAGATGAAAATGCAGGAGTCATCCCGCCCAAATTCTGAGGAGGAATCACGTCCGTTGGATCAATAGTCCACCGTTGGATACCAGAGACAAAATGCCGCCTGGGGTAATTAATAGCACTTTGGAAATACCAAAACGACGTTAGCAATGATGAAGCGCTTGCATCTATGCTCGCACGCGTGTAAGTCCAGATATTTATGTGTTTTAAATTTTTATTTCGTGACAAGTCAAAATCCTATTTTTTCTCCTCGGATGCGAGAAAAACTAAAATTTTGTGGGGCTATTGTGGGGGGTGGAAGCCTAACCTTATGTATTGGGCCTATGGCCCCATTTGAAGATTACTGTGTGTCTGAAGAGAGGAAAACGTGAGAAGGGGTCCATGTGGAAGAAATATACCTGTAAATGAACGAGGACTATAGTCCGAAGAGATTACCAGTGGTTCAAAGAGGTTATTCTCCTCAGGTGCAAAGAGTCTTGGTCAAACAGACACCTGAAAGGTTCATGTAATCCTTCTAATGATTTTAATGATAAGGATAAGCTTCAGGCACGCATGGAGAAGATAGAAACGGAGAAATATCTAGAAGACAAGTTGCAACCACCACATTAAATGCACTACAGCTACTTTTCTGGCCGCATTAATGTGGAGAAAACCCCTGAACAGTACAATCTCAGCTGCTATCACTCACAGAGGGCTAAAAAGGAGACTTGACGTGACATGTACTCAAGTGGATGCTCAGATGAAGAACAAGTGGACGATGAAGATGATGGGAGAGGACGCTATATAAAGGGAAGAGGCCTCTGATAATAGAGGATCGAAAAAAATCAGAATAAAGACAAGAGAAAGACTTTACTGTAGCTCTAAGAACTATAATCACTGTTCACTCAATAATATATATCTTCGGACACCAATTCATTTCGTATTTTTTACGTGTATGTTTATATTGGTTCACACTTAGGGGTTGTGGTTAACTGTTATCAATCTCATAATCAACTTAGCTCTTTCACCCACTCTCTACAAATTCATTGTTTAGGGCTGGGGCTACAAATCCTAACCCTACATTTATGATTTAAAATTGTATATAAAAAAATAAGTTTATTGGTCAAATAATAAGTAACCTCTAATTTGAATGAAATTTGATATGTATATTAAGAACATAAGAAACATGAAATTCAACAATTGGATTTTCACAATTCTTACCCAAAAAAAAGATATATGACAAATTTAAAGAGTTTTCTCTCTAAACTAGTTTGGAGAGAGGCTTTGTTCTATATTAAGTTAGAGTAGAATTCTATCTCAGATTAAAAGGGATGGAAAAATACAAGCGAATTGTCAGCCTTCTATATTTTTAGGGGCAGGGATCTCTTGGTGATTAATTGAAGGTGTATTATATATGTATGGGTCACGTCAAAGGAGACTGTCTTCTCACTTTACAAGTCAATTTTATGAATGAAATATTTGATTTTAAATGTATAGTATAAGTATAAAATCAATATATTTTACTAACTGAATCAATCTATTCCTTTCTTATTAGTTATACAAGTTTCACCGTTAAAAAAGAAAAAAAGAAAAGAAAAGAGGAGGGTTATAATACAAGTTTCAATCCTTCTTCTTGGCTCAAATGGTTAAGAGATTTTAACCTAGTGTAATTTAAATTGGCTGGTTGCCCCAAGGGTTCGACTAACTCGATCCTATTAATACAGTGAAAAATGTGACTCCATTTCTTAAAATTTCCAACTTTCCTGGCAATTAGCAACATAAATTGATCAAGCTACGTTGAAGGTTTTATTTATTTATTTATTTTTTATATATAAATAATGATAACTACACCAGATAATTAAAAGATTAAAGTTTTTTTGGTTGGGAGGATAACAAAATGAAGATTGTATAATTTCTCTAAAGTGATAGGATTGAAAATGTAAATATAATAAAAAAGTTGACTGATACAAAATATTCTGCTTTTCTCTTGTGTGTGTGTTTTTGTAGAGTTTTTTTTTTTTTTTTTTTGAAGACTTAAACTTAAACTACAACACAAATATCTATTTATAAAAATGAAATATATATGTGAATATGTGATGTTGGTCAAAAAATGAAAAGAAATACATGATGTGGTTTTCCCTACATATAAAGAAACTATTATGCATGCAGAAACAGGGAGTAAACAATTATAGCAACGGATTGAGTTGATTTGAATAAACTTATAATTATACTCTTATTATATTAACAGAGGATAGAAAAAATTGTAATTAAAATAAGAAAAATAATAAATTCTATGTAACAAATATTTTCTCCTCTACTTTTCCTCCCAATTTGGGACTTGGGAAGATGGTTTTTGATGGGCCTTAAGTGGAAAACTCCATCCATCCCCATTTCCATTCCCCTTATTTTCATCATACCATACAAGAGAAAACTTTCATTTTCAACCTTTTGCACCCAACCAAAAGGACCAGAAGTATGCATTTGAATTAAAAAATTTTTTCTGATTTAATGAAAAAATAAATAAAACACTAATATTAGAAAAGAAACAAGTTTGGGACAATAAAATAGTCAAAAGAATCAAGTTACATGTTTATGTATCAAAGCACTATTTCATTACTCTCTCTCTCAATAATAAAAAAAAGTAAGATAGAAAATGACTTGTCAGCCTATGCTAGGCCTGTGAAGGAAATTAAGTGCAGTGTGGGCTATGCCTATGCATTCTTATCAACTGATGCATCGTGGTCCAAACAAAGTCCAAACTTCGAAAGCTCCAAATCGTTTCCTGTTGCTTTTCAACTTTTTTGTGATTCTTCTCACTCCTTTATAACTCTCCCTGAAAGGGTTTTCTATGTTGAGGGCATCGAAAGTTTTTTTTTTTTTTTTTGGGTAGAAAGGGCTTGGAAAGTTGGAACTTAATAATAACATGCAACCTAACATGTTTGGAGTAAAAATGAAACTTTGGTCAGGTCATAATCACTCTACCAATTACCAATGCCTCTAGCCTTTGGTGGTATATATAGGTTTAGGTTGTTTATATTCGTTTATCCAACCAAAAAGAACTGTAGGAATGACTCATCTATTTGAACTTATTCTCTTTCTCAAAAAAAAAAAAAAAAAAAAAAAAAAAAAAATTTGAACTTATTCAGCTTTTTGGTCCCATCTAAGCTTCAAAATTGATTTACCTTGGGACCATCTTAAGTAGGCAAACGTACTGGAAAAATTATAGGTAAGATAAGAGGCTTTGATTTTCCTGCATAGAAGACAGAACAATGGACTGCCAATAGTAAAAAAGGAAAATAAAAATACCATTTTTAACAGTTAGACAAAGTAATTCATGTAACAACCAAATGATTGAAAGGTTATGTATTATAATTTTAGAGCAAAAGTTTAAGTATAGGCCCTTAAGGGTGGTGCGGTACATTTCTCCAATTAAATTCAGTCAAATACTTATATTGAGTATTGACCAATATAGCGAAAATATTAATTTTTATATTAAAAAAAAAAATTCAATTCAATTGTATGGTTCATTAGTCGATATAACCACATAATAAAATTTAATTGGATGACATAGCTAGGGTACAACATCTAAGGAAACACCTAAGTAAGGAAGTTATATATACCAATTTCTCGTATAATATTTATTATTTAATTTGTTATATGAACGATTTAGTACTAATTTCTTGTATTATATACTTTCTCATCAAATATCCAAAATATTTTTTTTAAAAAAAATTACAATAAGACAGCACATCACTGTTTTGGCAGGTGTGAACTTATTACAATCTCAAATCCAAGAGTAAAAGAAAAAGAAAATTATTGCTATCATTTATGTCCCACAAATTTAAAACAGAAAAAAGATGAAGAAAAATCAACCTCTATGGCCCATTAGCACTGCCAAGCTGCCAGCCCAACTCCATGCCCATTTTGCAGGCAAGCAGAGCAGAGCAGTGTTGTGCTGTGCAGTGCAGCACTGTCCCACTTTCATAACATAACCTCACTACACTCTTGTCTTTTCTTCTCTGTTTCAGAGAACGGTTAATCATTCAAAAGCCGAAAAAGAGAAAACAAGAAAGCAAGAGATAAAAACGCTATTTTGTCTTGAATGCATTTACATGCACTCTCTCTTTTGCATGGACAATGTATAGTGGCCCCCCAACACGTACCAAGCCCTAAAACCAGAAAAAATAAAAAGTCCTTTTACCCTAAATGATCCCCCCACAACCTTAACCATTTCTTCAACTATTCTTTAACCATATCTCTAGGATCCTATTACATTAATAATGACACTTTTAATGAATAGTAATACTTAATGTCTGATAACTGAATCATAAAGGGTCCAAAGCACAGAGCAGTATTAAGAGCAACCCTACTTTCCCTACCTTTCGCTTTCATTATCAAGCCCTTCAATTACACCTCTGTCACATTTTATTATTGTCATTACCATTATTAATTTGATCTTGGAAAACTGTGCTGGATCTTGGGTCCCTTCTGCTACATACAACTTCCTTAGCTTTTCCTTTAACACAAAGGAAGAAATACATCAGATTTCTTACTTTGCTTCTGCTTTTCCTTCTTTAACTTTCTTCCTTCAACATGTGTTTGGATCTTTCTCACTCATTTATGTCTGGGTTTTCTAAAGTATTCTAAAGGGTCCCCTATATGTTGGGCTGATTGAGTTCTATTTTGTATTGTTCTTCTGGGTCTATTTCTTATCCTATATTTCACATTATGAACTGTATGACTCCAAAAATATCCCACTTTGTTTCTATGGATAAAAAGTGAAAGGCCCTTGTTATAGAATTGCTAGAATGGTCGTTTAAATTGAAGCCAAGCTTCTTCCTTTAAGGTTTCCCTTGCTTTCTTCTGCATAAGTATCCATGAAGAGCTTCATTACTACCAGTAATGCTATTTTTGCTGTCTTCATCTTCTGTTTGGTTGCATGGTGCTGTGGACATGAAGACATTGACGTAGCTCCAATGGAGAAAACAGAAAAGGAAGCTCTTTACTCTGCTGTACAGGGCTTTGTGGGTAATTGGTGGAATGGCTCTGGTCTATATCCAGATCCTTGTGGCTGGACTCCTCTACAGGTACAATTCTATAGACTTATCTATTTCATGTCACTTATACCTTCTTCTTCTTCTTCTTCTTCTTTTTTTGTGTGAAAAACTTCATATAAGAATCATTTCCTTCTCTTGTACTTTGAATATTGTATTTATAATGATCACTTCAGCTGTTCATTCAAAAGTTTATCTATATTTTTCTGTACGCTATTACTCTAGGATACTGATCAAAATGGTATTCTTGTTGTGTCATAAAAATAAATGATTTTCTTTGACATTAAAGTGTAACTAGCATGGGATAACATTCACCATTCTTTATTGAAGACACTAAAAGAGTGATCATTGATTTCTTTTGGTACCACAAGAACAACAACAAGAACAACAACAACAAAAAAAACCCCATTATAGACACCTAAAAAGCTCATCATGGTGGCTATCATTATTCTTGTTGTCATCGTTATCATCATTATAACTAGCACACTTTTTTCAATTATATAATTGCACTTTGGGATGATTAGTAAGCTTTCGCAAATAAGACATGGAATTTTGAAAACTTTAAAAATGATTTCACAGATACACTTCAATCATTTGCCATCTGATTACTCATCGTTAGTTGGGGGACGTCTTTAGCCTACAAACTCATTGAGAAGTGAGAACTTATCATCATTCAGTACGAAGGCTAAAAATGGAACTTGGAATTGGAAGGTTTTAAAGCCTTTTAGTTTTCGACTTACATCCTAAAGCTAAATTTTAGTGAATTTTTTCTCACAAAATGACAAACTTTGAGGCTCGGGATTATTTTTCACAACAATCTTATGCATTCTTCTTTACCAAATAAATAAATATATAATCATATGCATTCTTTACTGCCCCGTACAGAAAACAGTTTACCATGCACAAGGTGAATGGTGATAATAGTTCATTAGCCATCATGACTACATCATTGTAGCCATTACCATTCAACCGCAAGGTCAATTTTCATGTGGTATATTTTAGATATGTGTAATTGCAGTCTCAGGCTTCACAATTTTGTTTGATACATTTTCTTATATTCTTCTACAGGGGGTTTCTTGTGATTTGTTTGATGGGCTTTGGTATGTTACTACCTTGAATATTGGTCCCATTCATGACAACTCTCTTGGTTGTGCCAAAAATTTGGAAATCAGAACACAAGTGTTTGAGCTTAAGCACCTCAAAACTCTTTCGTTCTTCAATTGCTTTGTTTCACCCAAGAGGCATCCCATTGCCATTCCATCCAATAACTGGGACAAACTTGGTGGCAGCTTAGAATCATTAGAGTTCAGATCAAACCCTGGTCTCATTGGAAAAATTCCTATCAGCTTTGGTGCCCTTGTGAAGCTCAAATCATTAGTGCTCCTAGAAAATGGATTAACTGGCAATATACCAACAAATATTGGCAACTTGATCAACTTGAAGCGTCTAGTTCTTGCTGGGAACCGATTTGTTGGGTGGATTCCTGATAGTTTTGGTAGGTTGAATGAGCTACTAATATATGATTTAAGTAGGAATACACTATCTGGGCCTTTGCCATTGACTCTTGGAGGGTTGACCTCACTTTTGAAGCTTGACTTGAGCAACAATCAATTGGAAGGGATGCTTCCAAGTGAGATTAGTAACTTGAAGAATCTGACCCTTTTGGACCTTAGAAACAACAAAATTTCAGGTGGGTTGACCAAGTCATTTCAAGGAATGTGTTCCTTAGAAGAGTTGGTCTTGTCTAACAACCCAATAGATGGAGACCTAATGAGCCTAGAGTGGCATAACTTACATAGCTTGGTCATTTTGGACCTCTCCAATATTGGGTTGACAGGGGAGATTCCTGAATCCATATCAAAATTAAAGAGATTGAGATTTTTGGGTCTCAGTGACAATAACCTCACAGGAAAGCTGTCTCCAAAGCTAGCTACTCTACCTTGTGTTAGTGCACTCTACCTAAATGCGAACAATCTGACTGGAGAACTTAATTTTCCTGATGATTTTTATAGGAAAGTAGGAAGGCGGTTTCGGGCTTGGAACAACCCAAACCTTTGTTACCCGGTTGGGTTAGTGTCAGCTAGCCATGTTCCATATGGGGTAAAACCATGCCAGCAACAGGTCACATTGCTTGAACACGACTTAAGAACCAAGTTGGCTAATGGGAACATGAATCAAAATTCCCAATTTGTGGCCTCTTTGGGGTTTACAAGCTATGGTTTTGGTGCTGGGATTTGGTGGGTTTCTCTAGTAGAGATGTTGATAGGTTTATTCTTAAATTGTTTCCTATAGTTGTGTCTTAATTGATAGAATTCTTAACTCTAGAAGATTACATTTTAGAAGTATGTAACAGTAATTTCATCTTTCTTCCTTTTGTCCTCTCTTCTAACTCTTTTCTGCAGTACCAATGTTTATGGCTATTCATAATTATGAAAATGTGAATTGCATTGTGAATTGATATATTATTCTGTGAAGGAAAAAGAAGAAGAAGGGAGGTTTCAATACTTAAAGTAGACAATTTAAATTTTCTTTACCACTTTATATTTTACCAATAAAAACTTGTCATTTATATACCTACTTAATTGTATTCTACCATTATGTCTTTTCCTAATCTTACTTTATATAATGTATAATTCATATTAAGATGCATCACACCAAAAAATGACAAGACATACAATATATTTATCTTTATTTTCATTATCCACATTAACTTAGCCAAAATAGAATAAACTGCCTAAATTTAGGGAAAAAAAAGGAATAAATTATTTAAAAACTAGTATACAGAAGGACAAAAATTGAACTAATCTCTTAAATTTTGTAATCATAAACTAAATAGCTCAGTATAGAAAGTGTAAAATTTCAAATATGGAGAACATAAAATAATAATATTGGAATGGAAAAAAAATATTATTGTGTTATATGTATAATACACTTTATGCCTAATTCGAGTTTTTATGACAAAGAAAAATACATATAATTAATCCTAAATAGATTGTTGAAGATTTATAATCGGCCTCAAAATTTTGTGATTAAGACTGTGTTACTATATTGTTGGCTTCTTGTAGTTTTATACTAATATAGTTTTATGAATTAGACGCACACTTTGGGAGCAATAAAATGGTAAGTTGGACACTTTCACACAATCACAAAAGCTAGATTCATGAAATTATCATAATCAGTCAAATTCAATAACTTGAAGAAAAAAGAAAAGGAGGAAAAAAAAAAAAACCCTTTTTTATATTGGATTGTATGACCCATCCTCCTGTTAATAATTTTAAGAATTAGGTGAGAATGAGATCAAGGTTGAAGAAGACTCACCAATGCACCAACCTGCAGTCAAGAATTTAAGATAAGGTATTCTTTTCTCCAGATAAATCTTCCTAGTTTCTCCCTTTGTACATTTGCCAAATGCCAGCCAGTTCGCTTATAAACAAGATGATTTGCCCCTTGTCATGAATAGAAAATTTGGCAATGTAACATTGCTTATTAATAATAATTGGAATCATGTCCAAGTGACCTTTGTTGGATTAAATACTTTTTTTTAAAGAAATAATTACAATATACTATTAACTCTAGTGTTCAAACTTTTTGCTAAATTAAGAACTTTAATATATAACATTTACATTTTCTTGATAAATCTTTTAAGAACTTCTCCAAGGACAGTTTGCTATTGTAAGTCTAGAACTCTTATTTACGAGTTTTCAAATAGCAAAGTAGTAATATTAGATGCGTAGAATTTTTCACAATTCTTTATAAGACAATAAATTCTTAATAAAATATCACTTTTATATGAATTAATCAATATATAACTCTCTTGTTAATGGGTACCCCTTATTATTATGCACGACAAATTACCTCAATTATAGTGGAAAAAAAAGAAAAGATAATGAATAATTTTGTGAAATCTGGTTTTCAAATTAAATTAATTTAAATAGGTTTTTCGTTGACAAAACAAGCCAACCAATTTGGAAAGTTGGAATCTACGCTGCGGACCTGTGGTATATATTATAGATTTCCTATATTGATTTTTCAAAGCGGCAGTTGAATGACTTTAATACTTTGAAATTGAAATACGGATAACTGGACTTCAGAGATAGCGTGTAGGTGTAGCCTGTGTAAGTGTAACCCTGTACGAGTACCTTGGAATAAGTATGGCTAGGCTTGTAGCTTGTGTTCAGTGCTTTATGAACATTGTGTTGGAAGATGATGATGATGATGATGAGGCTAGGGTTAAGATAAAAGTTAGACAATGTTCAAAACTTTTGTCAGCTAATCTCTGTTCTCATCTCTATGTTCTAGCTAGGTTGATTTCTTCAGTGTGTTCTTAGGGTAATCAAAGTGCCCTGGCTTCTAGGAAAGTAAATTGAATGTTGCTTCCTTGCACTTCAGCCACTTGTTACGCACTTTTGAAGTCTAACTTAGCTACTTTGGTTCACTTGTTTAAAACTAAAAGTCCATTTAGTTGAAATAATGGAAAAGTAAGAGGATACAAAATAGAGAGGGAATGGAAAAGTAGGGAAATAAAAGAGATTTTAATTTTCCTCCTTTGTGTTTGGTTGGAAGGTAGAAAAATAGAGGGATATAAAATAGACTCTGTATAAATTTACTCTCATGCCCTTATTACATAACTTATTTTATATAAATATTTTATAAAGGAAAAAATAAAAAGAAAAAACTGGTTCTATGTAAAATGGTTCAAAGTCAGGAAAAAAAATTCAGGAAAAAAAAAGTTTAAATGTGAGTAGCAAAGAACCCAGGAAAAAAAAAGGTTCAACGGAACCAAAGACAGAGCCAAAAAAAAAAAAAAAAAAAAAAACAAGGTTCAACGTCAAACAAAGAACCCATAAAAGGAGAGAGAGAAAAAAAAAAAAAAAAAGGAAAGAAAAAAGTATTAACGTTGAATTTACTTTGGGAGAGTAGAAGGGGTAGAAATGTCATTTTTATCAAACCATTTCCCCTTCCCATTTTCTCTCCAATTTGGGAGAGTTGAAAAATGGTGGGCCATGGATGAAAATAGGTGGGTCCTACCATTTTCTCTCCTCCAAAATCACTCCAACCAAACACCATTTTCACCTAAAATCTCTCATATTTTCTTTCCTCTATTTTCCATCCTTCATATTTTCACTCCAACCAAACATAGCCTAAAAAAAATTGAATGTTCCTTTCTTTTTTTTGCTGTTTACCAGGGATTCTGTTTCGAATCTAAGGAATGATTGAGTTATTTTTGTTCTACCGAATTGGAAGGACAATTTGACCTAGTAGAAGCACTAAAATGATGTGTATGTGTGTAATTACAAATAACAATGTAACGAGAAAAAAAATCATATTAATGGATGCCCTTAATTAAGACATGTGTTAATGGACTATTTTACGAAAATTTTGATACAAATTTCATAAAAAATATAAAAACTTATAATAAAAAAATTACTTTTTTCTTTTTCTATAAAAAGTTCTTAAAAATATTTCCTAAAGGGTATTAGCATTGGCATTGGGTCTTGCAAATGGTATATGTAGGGGAATTTTAGCATCCAAGCATAAAACAATAAACAAGCCCATTGCCCGGTCTTGTACTTGTAAAATTTTTTACAATAGTGCTACATTAAATGGCATAATATTAAATTCTCTTTTCTCTCACTCTGTTAACCATATACTTCTTCTTTTCTTTTATTTTTTTCTCTGATTCTCTCTATTTCTTTACTCCTCACTCCTCACTCCTTCTCTCACATCTCTCTCTCTTGTTCAAAGCTTACCACTGAAGCTGGGTTGGATTTGGAGTGGTCACAACGTGGTAGAGATTGGCGTGGTCACGGCATGGCGAGATCAGCATGGGCACGATGGATTCTGATGGGGTTGTTTGATTTTTTGCTATTAATTTTTGTCTTTTGGATTTTGGATTCCTGTGGGTTGGTGTTTTGGATTCTGATGGAATTTGGGTTGTATTTGGATTGGTTGGTTGGACTGACGTGGTGGGCAGTGGGTTGTTTGGTTGTTTTTGCTATGGGTTTGCTTGGTTTCTGGTGGGTTTTTTTTTTTTTTTTGTTTGTTTTTGTTTTTGTTTTTGTTTTTGTTTTTTTGTTTGGTTCTGGTGGGATTTTGGTGGCATGGGTATGGTGGTGGCATAGTGGTGCTTGGGTTGTTTGGTTGTTGAGAGAGTGACAGAGAGGCAAGGATAGAAATTAGAGAGAGAGAGAGAGGAGAGATAGATAATTTTTTTATTATTTTATTGTATAATTTATATTATTTTAATGTGTTTTATTGTAAAATAAAAGTTGGGATGTTGTGTGTATTGTAAAATAGTATAGTATAATAAATAAAATAGCTTTCAAAATGGTAAAATAGAACAGTTTGAAGATATCGGATGTGTCCTTTTAGGAAATATTTTTAGATGTATTTTATAAGAAAATAAAAGAAAAACTAATTTTTTTTCAATTTTTTATATTTTCTATTAAAACGGTATTAAAAGTTTAAAACTTTCTTAAAACACATTAACAAATATCATAAAGATACCCGTTAACTGGATTCAGAAAAATAAGTTAGCATGTTTGCTTATTATTTTTAAGCAACTATTGTCAGAATTTAGTCCCTGTTTTTTTGGGTGCATTGTGAAATATATATAGTTTAATCTGAAGTTGAATTTATACCTTGTTTCCATTAGATTTTCAGAACGTTAAATGTCACTTATACTTCGGATAAAGAAATTAGACTTGTACTCCAGCTAATACGTGCCTCTCTGGCATTAAAAATGTCACTTATTTCTATAATTCTACGCAGGGGCGGAGCCACGTAGTGGCTTGGGGGGGCCCCGGCCCCTGCAAAAAAAAAAAAAAAATCCCTTAGAGTAGGTAGAAAAAAAATTTGGGCCCCCTCAATATAGGGCAGCCGGCCCCCCCCCCCCCCTCTCAATTCTCATCTATTCTCTCAAAAATGCACATTTTCAGACACACAAAAACCCACAATCTGTTCAACTTTCAACCCAAAAAAAAAAAGCCCAAAAAAAAAAATTGTAACAGAGCCAAGCCCACGGCAAGCCAAGCCCAACAGAGCAAACCCACGACAGGCCAAGCTCACAGCTAGCCCAACAGAGCAAACCCACCCACGGATTCTCCAAAAAAAAAAAAAAAAAAAAAAAAACCAACACAGAGAATCAAAAATCAATCCCACCGTACCCATGGTCACGTCTCTAGCAGAGAAAACAGAGAAAACCAAACTCCAACAAACCCCAATACACTGATACAGTCTATACAGAGCAAAACAAACTCCAATACTGTGTTAAAAAAAAAAAAAAAAAAAAAAAAAAACCAATACAGAGCCTCTGAACCAAAACCAAACCAAAAAAACCCCAATACTCGCTCCTCGTCGCCGTAGCACGCTCCTTGTCGTCGTCGCCGTAGCACGCTCCTCCTCCTCGTCGTCGCCGTAGCACGCTCCTCCTCCTCGTCGAGTCGTCGTCGCTCTCTCGCCCCTCGTCGTCGTCGCTCGCCCCTCGCAGATCGCTCTGTCGTCTCAGCTCCGGTGCTCGGTGATCAGTGCTTGCAGATCGCAGATCCCTCCCTGAGCTCCCTCAAGGTATTTCTAATTTCTCTCTTTTTCTCTGACTCCCTCTCAGTCCCTCAGTCTCTCTCTGACTCTCTCTTTATCTCACTGAAGTCTGAAATGAAAACTAATGTCTCTCTCTCTTTAGTTTTTATTCTTTAGGACTAAATTAACTCAGTAACTCTCTCTCTGATTGGCTGGCCAAACATGCTTTATATATATTTTGCTTTTTTCTGTTTTTTGTATTTTTGAATTTGGCTTTAGTGTTTATCTTATCCGTTGGTCAGTGTGTGTTCACTGTGTGGGGGAGATATTAATTGTCTTGTAGTGTGTATTGTGATTTGTGATTGTGAAATTTTCTGATTGGCAGGCTATTGTGATTGGGGCGTCGGGCATGATGCTTGTGCTTGTCCATTGAGTGGGTGGGGGTAAATGGGCTGATGGGTACATGAGGCCGGGA
The DNA here is from genome assembly GCA_032727855.1 of Quercus ilex subsp. ballota. Taxonomy (NCBI): domain Eukaryota; kingdom Viridiplantae; phylum Streptophyta; class Magnoliopsida; order Fagales; family Fagaceae; genus Quercus; species Quercus ilex. Next base: position 1,718,820 of record CM064908.1, on the reverse strand, counting down.
GCACAATAATTAAAGCAGTGTAATGTGTTGCACATTACACTGCTTTAATTATTGTGCTGCCCATAAGATGTGTAATGTCAAGCTTTTTTAGTGTAATGTGCACAAGGGGCTAAACAATATAACAAATTAAAACGGTATAATTAATGACAAACAAATTAAAACAATATAGTTTATTGTTACGCTAAACAACAATAATTAAAGTTGTATAATTAACCACTACATTATAAAAGATAAATAAATTAAATTATGTTAGGCTAAATAATAATTAATAATTTTATAATTAATGAAATAACAATATAACAAATTATAGTTTATGATTAATAATAATTTTAATTTTTTTTAGAAACTCTGAAACACTCTGAAACGGTACGTCGAAATAGATCGGTACCGAAATATTCCGTTTCACTAAACAAACTGAAACAGGGTCCAAAACAGTATTCATAATATTGCTTTCAAGCATAAAGAAAAAGCTAAAAAAAAAATTGAACTAAAATCTAAAAAAGAAAAAAATTGTAATAGAGAATCTGAAGAAAAAAAAATTGTAATAGAGCAAGTCCACCCAGGAACACCCTGAGAAAAATTCCTGGAGTTGCCACCCAGGATCACGTAAATAAATATGTGAATTCCTATCAACAAACAAAATGAAATCCAACGAGCTTATCTCAAAAAAGGTCCATATCAACCTAAAAATATAGACTATCCATACAACGATGATACTCATCGTCGTCAATTTCAACTTTCATGGTTCGAATCGGCCCCCCCACGTAAAAATTCCTGGCTACGCCCCTGATTCTACGTGATGTCACTTTATAAAACAAAATTAAATTATCAGTTGAAGATTGAAGAAGCAAAACTCTTTTGTTAAGAATAAATAAAATAAAAAACACCGACAATTATAAGTTTATAACAATATATAATAGATAATATATTTTAGGTTTGAGCTGTTTAGTCTGGTCATCACGCGGTAGCCCTTCCATTATACTTTATTATGATAATTCGTTTAACACATTTAAAATAAAAGTATTTGACTTTAGTTTTTTGAACTTTTTACAGCTACCACTAGACCAGAGTCAGCGAGTTTGACTTTTGTATCATCTCTATATCTATTGGATTTTCTGAATAAATTTCTTAATCAATTCTAGCTTCGTTTGGGATCATACAAAAGTTGGATGGTCATGGTAGAGAATATTAGTTCTAGCTTCGTTTGGGTTTATACACTGTTTTTTACTCACAACAAGTGAAAGTAATAAGGAGATCAAAATTTTAGTTCTTTATTTCACCAAAAAAACAAATAGCAATATCTAGTGAGCATTTGGATGTTGTTGAAATTCTTTTGGTAGTGTGTCTCGCTTTTTTTGTGGGTCTTGTGCACTATTTACGGGACCCATTCACGGGACTCACAAGTCATTAGTTTATGCAAATTTTTCTTTAAAATTGAATCCCACGACACTATTCACATATTTAAAAATTATTTTGTTACAATATTTTTAATTTTTAATAATAAATGAGATTTTTAATACTTTATTGAAATTGGCTTAATAGTCCTGAAACGTATTAAACTACATAAAATACAATATCATTTGTTTTTTTGAGAAATTAAAATATAGTCTGCGTTTGAATAGTCAATTTTCTTACTCAAAGTAAAATTGCGTTTTGTGTTTTTTTTTTTTTTTTGGCGCACTTGTTGACTTTTGGGGACAAAATTTACTGTGCATGAACAGTGCGTGCACTGTTCACATACTGTTCATGCACTGTTTATGTATTAAAAAATATTAAACATGGGTCCCACGATACTATTTACATATTTAAAAATTATTTTGTTACAGTGTTTTCAGCAACAATCAGTTTTCAACAACTTTCAGTAACAATAAGTTGTATTCAAACGGACACATAATATCATTAAAGGTACACACAACTATCACAATGTACAACAACTACATAAACAAATGTATCATTTGTTTATTTAAAATGCGCATTCCTATGATAATTAAATATTTGACATTCTTAAGTAGTGCACCTTTAAAGGCGCCTGTTAACAAATATGTAGAATACCAAATATGGATCTTCTTTGGCTTTGCATACCTCTGTTTTTCATGGCCTGACGGTCCAGCAATGGGTTGGGAATCTACTACATCAACATAAGAATTTGATTGAGGACAGCATGTGTTTTCTGCAAACTGTGTTCACCACTCTCTGGACAATATGGACTCACAGGAACCTTGTTATCCATGAAGGAAAGCAGCCTAATCCTTTAGATGTAATTCTAACTTCCCAATCTTTATTGTGCAGGTACAAAGAGGCTTTTAGATGTTTATCTTCCTCATCACACTGCAGCTTATCCAAGCATAGAGTTGACTCAAGTTGGCGGTCCCTGGCTGCTTATCATTAAAGTTGCAGCTGCTAGAGAGAAGAGGCATAATCGGACTGGTCTTGCCCACGAAGCTAAGAGCATTCAAGGAGTTGAGGTTATGCGGGGGATTACCAGTTGTACAAGGAAGTTAATCTCTATAGCCATTCAGGAAGCAATGATCGAGGCAGCAGTTAAGGCTTGGAGCTTGGGATTCAACCACTTTTTGTTCTTATGTGGTAGTAAGAGAGCTGTAAATGTCACAAATGGCTTTTGGCCTCCCAGCTGGCAGGAGAGAGTTTTGTTAACTGACTGGGCTTCCTTAGCCCGAAATGATGTTTACTTTCACTCTATCTATGTCCCAAGAATTGTAAATAGCTATGTCAGTAACCTAGCTAAGTTGGCAACCACTATGCCAATTCATCACTGTATGGTCAACCAAGACTTTTTGTAACTTTTCTTTCTGAATGGTATCACCAAAAAAAAAAAAAAAAATATATCAACTTTTAAATAGTTGTAATTAGTGAATTAAATCTAGATATGTTAACATTTGTTTGTTCTTTTTTTTTTTTTTTGGTAAAGAATTTTAACATTTGGTTAAAAGAATTTTGTACATTGCATTGGTTAGTGACCAGTTTCTCTAATTACTGGGAAAACAAAAGCTTGAACCACTATAAGCCCTTGATTTCCTGAATCTTGATCGTTCACCTTGTACTTTGTCCAGGGGCACATATTGCACAAATAGTTAGAACCTGTGGCAAAATATGAGAGTCTTCCTTATTCTATTTTATGTGACCCACTAATGAATGCTTACCATCTGTGATACCACTATATCGTATGTGAGACCCACCAACGAATGCTTACCATCTTTGATACCACTTGATAAGAAGATCATATTTTAGAAAGACTCCAATTTAAAGGTTAATATAACATATAAGAACATCACTTGAAGCTCATCAACTTGAGTTTAATCATATTATATTAACCACTTATTCTTCTCATTAGTATCCTATGTGAGACATTTACTACTTAACTAATCACATTACTCATACGTGAATATTACAACAATTCCAAACTCAAGGTAGAGATCTTCACAAGATTTATCCAAATTTCATGACTTTGCTAAGTTTCTACCTTGGGTTTGAGGAAAAGTGTTAAAAATAGTTTGGATTTATAAGTTTATTATGTATGTTAGCCAAAGAGGCCTAATTGTGTTGTAAAGCCGATGTACACTTAATCCAAACTCTTAGCACTCTTGTATAAATCCTAGGCGTAAATACACTTTTGGTCCCTACATTTTGGGTCATTTCTCGATTTGGTCCCTAAACTGATTTTGCTCTTAAGTCAGTCCCTGATTTTTTAAAATCGTTTTTAAAATGGTCCCTGCCGTCAACCCAATAACAGAAAATGCTGACGTAGCAAACGGTGTGCACTGTGTACACAGTAAATGCTGACGTGGCTAATAAAATAATATTAAAAATTTTGATTTGGCATTTTTTAATTGCTAAAATGCCACATCAGCATATAAGTTAATTAAAAAGCCAGGTCAGAAAATTAAAAAATTAAAAATAAACATTTAAAAAAAAAAAAAAAAAAACAAACGTTGAATTCTTTTGTTATTTTATTTTTATTATTTTCGAAAGAACATGGGTAACATGTTCTTCATGTTCTTCGGCTAGCCCAGAAATCATCAAACCTCCAACATGAAGAAATCATCAAACCCACGTGAAAAAACCAACCTAGAACCCAACGAGTAGATGCCGGACGAACCCATCCCCACCACCACCACCATTAAACCCACACATCCCACATCAAAAAATCAACCACAAATCTAAAGCAACCACCATCGGCAACCCACAAATCAGCCACAATACCCACAACAAAAAATCAAAGCAAAAAAGGAAACCCAGCAACCCCAACAAAAAAAGAAAACCCCAGCAACCCCGCTCCACCACCGCGGCACTACACACCACCACCACCAGTAAACCCACCGCCAAAAAAGGAAACCCAGCAACCACCAACAAAAAAAGAAAACCCCAGCAACCCCACTCCACCACCGCGGCGCTACACACCACCACCACCAGTAAACCCACCGCCAAAAAAGGAAACCCAGCAACCACCAACAAAAAAAGAAAACCCCAGCAACCCCACTCCACCACCGCGGCGCTGCACACCACCACCAGCAGTAAACCCACTAATCAAGCCACATCAAGTCACCGATCCAACGATCCAGCACATCAAGCCACATAAACCCAGATCAGAAACCCAAACGATCCAGCCCCACCCACCACCGGACCAACCACCACTTCACAACGACTCCCACCGATCTCAGCCCATCTCTCTCTCTAAACTTAGATCAAAGCCAAATCTGAAAGAGAAAACCGAAAGAGGGAGATCTTGATCCAAGGAAAAATCGAAAGAGAAAGCGAGCTTCAGACCAGATTTTTGCAGAAAGAGAGAGGGAGAAGAAGCTTGATCTGCTCGCCGTTGGTCTGCTTGTGAGCTCCGGCGCGTGGTGGAGAAGAAGGCTCAGTGAGCTCCGGCCTTGGACAGTGGAGAGTGAGAGATTATATCCATGGAGCGTGAAGAGAGTGAGAGAATTTGAGATAGTCTTTAGTGTAGAGATTTTTTTAAAGCTGATGAGTGATGAGGATAAAGAAAAATAAAAACAAAATAAAAATGAATTAAAAAGATAACGTTTTTTTATTTTTTAAGAAATGATTTTAGTTTAAATTAGATTTAAGGTTTTTTTTTTAAATTTAATTTACTTTTTTAAAAAAAAATTTCTGAGTTGGCTTTTTTTATTAATTTAAATACTGATGTGGCATGCTGACGTGGTTTTATTAGTAATATTTTATTAGCCATGTCAGCATATAACAGCCAACAGTGCACACCGTTTGCTACGTCAGCATTTTCTGTTATTGGGTTGACGGCAGGGACCATTTTAAAAACGATTTTAAAAAATCAGGGACTGACTTAAGAGCAAAATCAGTTTAGGGACCAAATCGAGAAATGGCCCAAAATGTAGGGACCAAAAGTGTATTTACGCCTAAATCCTACTAGGGTTTATTGTACAATAAACCATGCTAATCTCAAAGATATAACTATTAGGATTTTATTGTGTGAACATGAGAGCATACGTTAGTAAAACCTGTAAAAGAATTATTGCATATGCAAAGCATATTCCAATTAAGAGTCATGATTTAGACACTTTTTCTTTTCTTTTCTTTTCTTTTCTTTTTTTGGTTCTTTCTTTAACGACAAGTAAGGGAGGATGTGGAAGGTAGCCTCTGAATTGCAAGCGCATTGACCAGCCATAACTCAGACTTTCCAAACCAAGTCTTTCATCAAAAACTATAATTCATGCTGGTCTTGCTAGTGCTAGCAGTTAGCAAATTCAAGACGCTTATTTAAGGGTGATTTCTCTACCTAATTAACCAGCCACAGAAACATAGGAAAGAGACATATATTTAACTCTACTAACATATTTGGCATTGTGATAAATAATCACTTTGGTAAATAGAGAACCAATCAAACACAAATTAGGCTTAGGACTCCTATTTGTAACATACCCTAAACAAGCAAGCATGACAAGCCCCTCCAAATTATCCCAGTCTTTGATTTGGACTAGGGCAGGCATTGGGAAATGGACTGGCTTTTTAGCCTTTAGGACAGCCATCTACCGCATGACCCACAAAAGTTCCTACACAAAAATTCTCTCTCTCTCTCTAGTCCCAAGTCAGTCTGAACACGAAAAAGTCATGCTACATGGCTTGACAATACCGTCACATATAGATAACTCAGCTTGTGTTTCACGCTCATGTACTTGCAATTCTGTCCCAAATTTCTCTCCTTTCTTAAAAAGTAATATTACCAAACAATTTATTACGGAAAACTCATTATATAATATTTTAATAAAAAAATAAATATTATTATTATTGCAAACATAATTAAAAACTTTTTAAAAAGTAACTTAAAAAATATAACATTAAGCATTTCACAATTCACGTTAAAATTCATACATTTGATAATGTCAAATTTGTACTTTACTTTTGTTGTCAATATTAGTTTGTCTATAGGTAATTCATGTTATTTTTGGAACAATTGGGTTTCTTTGTTTGCAGTAATTCATATTATTTTTTGGGCAATTGAGTGTTTTTGGACCAAATTTGTGCTTTAATTTATTTTGTTATTATAATTATTCTTTGGTATTTGGGCAAAAGGGATAGAATAGAGCATATACTTTTGGATTTCATGGGCCAATTTATAATTTTTTTTGGAGGGAGGGGGCCAAGATTGCATATTTTGGGGCAAATTGAAATTTTTCTTTGTATACACACATACTAAGAATTTTTTTTAAAAGCCACCCCCTCCCCCCCAAGAAGCCGAATAAAAAACAACAAAAGCTTAGTATAGATCTGCATTGGCAGACCATTAAAGTTTGTTATAAACTTAATCTTGTTTTCTTTCATAATTTAGTATAGATTTGTGTTGTTTGATTTTCATCACTATCTCAACTAAACTTCAATGACTAAAATTGTTTATGAGCTACCACTGCACACCCTTGGCAATGATCATTCTACAAATATAAGTGTTTGTGGGGTGTAGAGTGCAAGAATCAGAATTTAAGTCTTCAAGATAGAATTTTACATACATATATATTTAGAAAAAAATATATTTTCCTTTTTTTATTATATTATTGGTGGGTTAACACACACATTAAATGAATTTTAAATTTAATTTAGACATCAACCTCCACCAGCATTTTTGAGAGAAAGAAGTGCCTCTTTTCGAAATCTTTGGTATACACTTTAGACTAAATCATCTTAGTAAGGAAAATGTTATGGTTTGTGTACATACTTTATTCATCATTCACGTGAAATTTCTACTTCCATTCAGGTGCATAACTTAGAAGTGTTGTCAGGCCCAAAAATAAAATAAAAGATAAAATTTGAAGGCTAAGCATAAAAGGTGCCCGTAAAAAATTTGGTGCTGCATATTACCCCATTAATTATGAGTTGAAACATTATTTAATTTGTCAAAACATCTGCATTCATGTCCCATAATAAATGAATAAAAAAAGCATCTGCGTGTACTTGTATTCGGGGACAGAACCAATATTCGGAAATGAGGGGGGCAAAGTATAAAAAAATAAATTTGGTATAGACCAAACTTAACATAAGCTTGTTCAATTGCATTGTGTTAATTAACACATCATAATATATTTGTGGTAATTCTAGATTATTCTATAATGAACTATTACCAATTTTATATATGGTGATTTTTCAAAAAATTATTTGATGGATTTTAGAAATTAGGACATCAAACTAGATGTTGACAATACTGCATTTTTAATATGAGCTTCTAAATTATTTTGAATTTTTCTATATAGAAAAAATCAAAATAGAACATTATTTTTCCATGATCTTAAAAAAAAAGGCAACAATAATTAATTATAAGGAATTTATCCTACATCTACCTAATCATTTAAATAATATTTTGACATAAGATTGACAAATTTCTCTCATTTCTTAAAAAGTAACATTACCAAACAATTTATTACATCAAACTCATTATATAATTTTTTTAATAAAAAAATAAACATTATTATTACAACAAATACAACTAAAAACTTTTTAAAAAGTAACTTAAAAAATATAACATTAAGAACTTCACAGTTCACACCATGTGAACTGAAATTCATACATTTGATAATGTTTGGGGCAATTGGGTTTCTTTGTCGGTAGGTAATTCATATTATTTTTTGGACAATTGGATTTCTTTGGACCAAGTTTGTGCTTTAATTTTTTTTTGTTATTATTCAAAGGTTATTGTAATTATTTTTCGGCAACTGGGCAAAAGGGATAGAATAGAACATATACTTTTGGATTTCATGGGCCAATTTATAATTTTTTTTGGAAGGAAGGGGCCAAGATTGCATATTTTGGGGCAAATTGAAAATTTTCTTTGCATACACACATACTAAGAGCCTGTTTGCCAAGCAAGTTTAAACACAAAACAACACATTTTAAATAATATTACATATATTTTTATATATTTTTTCACTTACACGTACATTAAAAACATCCAAATAACCTTACTTAAACTAACCCCCAATCATGTCCTAAGAGTTTTTTTTTTTTTTTTTTCAAAAGCCCTCACCCCCACCCCCCCCCCCCCCCCCAACCAAAAAGCCCAAGGCTAGGTCCGTCCCTGCCTGTATTGTACAAGAAACCAAATAAAAAACGACAAAAGCTTTAGTAGTATTCATTCGCCTTTTTTTTCTTTCCCTTTTTCCCATTTTGGAATGGAGTCAAGCGTATCCGTCTTCGTGTTCCACTCTAGTTAGATTTAGATGTATATCTGTCAGTCTCCGTCTTCTCTCTTTTCTATTTTTTAAAAGTTTGGAATGACTTTTGACGTTCACATCCAATAAACAATTTGAACAATTTGAACGCGGTTTTCAGTTCTATTAATAAAAGATTCATCTTTAATTAATGTTTCTGACCCTGTCGCTGTCGGCCCTCTTGGTTGATATGGATTGCTTTTTCCTTGTCAATTTCTCTCGAATACCAAGGTTGGATTCATTAAATTGGGTACGTTGTTTCTGAGCCGTTGTTTCTGGCCAAACCCGGAATCAGGAGCAATGCTACACACAAAAAGAAAAAGAAAAAAGAAAAGTATATCTATATATATATATATATATATATATATGTTTTCTCAACCCCTCAGAGTCATACCCAACCTTCTCTCTGACTCTCTCCCTTTGACTCCCAAACCCTCACCTTCAACCCACGCCTCTCATTTTTGTGGTGATATATTGGCATCGCTGCCATTGTAAAGGTGGAAAATTTTGTGATCCATAGCTCAACCCTTTCTACTCTCTTTCACCGCCGATCCTTGTGCCTCTTGCGCCGCCGATCAAGCTCGATGTGCCGCCACCGACAAAGCCTGTCCTGCCGCCGATCTGCTAACTATTCAAGGTATATCTCTCTCAATGTTTCTTTCTATTCTCTCTCACTCTGGTCGGTGGTTTTGGGGTGGTCTGTGATGGTGGGGTTGATCTGAGTTTGTGATTGGTATTGCTGGAGAGTTTCTTGTTTTTTGTTGGTCAACTCCTGCTTCATACATGCCTGTTACCTTCCGCAACTTAGTAACGTACGGTCGTGGCAAATCCACTAGTTATATAATGTTGATAACAATCAGTGCTCTGTATCTGTTTTATCATATCCACTGGCATACAGATACAGATGTTGAATAGTTTCTTTGTGTGTTTATCTCAAGGTGTTGAAGTCAAGGCAGGGCAGCCTCTTAAAGTATCACTTGGAGAGGAGAAGCTCATTCATCTTTCACAGTTAAATTATTGTGTTTATACTGTTGTTTTGTGGGGTTAATTGATATGTTGCTGTCTAGTTTTATGTGTGTTGGAAATGTTTAAAATTATGCGTTTTGATTCAGGCATCCCTGGGTGAGTCTAAGAACAAGGGAAATGAATTCACACCTATCTTTGTGAAGTTTGGTGATCAGAAGCTTGTGTTGGGAACACTTTCCCAAGAGAAATTCCCTCAGCTATCGTTTGATTTGGTTTTTGAGGAGGAGTTTGAGCTCTCTCACAACTAGAAAAATGGGAGTGTATACTTTGCAGGTTACAAGGCTGCTGCCATGTATGAAGAATATTATCCTTAACATTTACCCATTTTTTTCAGCAAATTGAGTCTTTGATAGTTACTTTCTCTTGAAATTTGGTGCTTGTCTTAAGGGCTTGATGTGATATCCCAATGCTAACATCCTAAAGTATTTATTGAACTTGTAAGCTGTGCATTTCTGCCAATGCATGTGGACAGAAAAGCTTAAAAATGGATGGGCATCTTCCCTATAACTGTATTAGTTTTAGAAAATAACTGATGAATTGGTTTCCCCCATATTAGTTTATGTAAATAACTGATCATATTTTTGAGTCTAAAAAGCTGGTTACCTAATGAAATCATTATCATTAGGACACCATATTTCGGGATAATTCTAACACGTGTTGCATATGGAAGGTGTGTTTCTCTCTAAATTATCTGTTGTTTCCTTGACTCTCTGGTCCTTTGTCTTTGCCACTGAGCCTGCTACTGGTGAGTGATAAAAATATGTTTTCTAAAATTTCTAATGTCTTCTCAAAATGTGATTGTGAAATATTTACCAATTTCAAGCTTGTGCAGATTCTGATATGGATTCATTTGATGAAGAAGACGAAGAGGGGGGGTGCCACTGAACATTGCAGAGAATGGTAGATGATGCTTCTGAGATCTAATTTTCTGTCAGCTGAATATTATTTTCTATTTTAAGCACTTGCTGCCTCTGACTGCTAAAAAATTTTCAGGTAAGGCTGGCCCAAAGGTTGCAGCAGTTAAAAGTATTGCTGCACCTTCTGAAAAGCAGGTTAAGATTTCAGAACCAAGCAAAGATGATGAGGATGATGATTCAAGTGAATCTAGTGATGAGGTATACTGCTGTTATATTTTTGCAGAAATTCTTCTAATAGGAATGTCATAGATACTCACTTTTGACCCTTAGGTGAATCACTTTGCATTGTTGTTATATGCATGAATATCTTCTGTTTATGGTTGTGGTAATTTGCCTTGGCTCAAATGTTGGTGGGTGTCATTAATTATTATCTTATTATGCATACATGGTGTATTTGTATTTTTGTGTGTAGTTTATGTAAGTAATCACTGGCTTTTTACTGTTTATTAAAAGAAAGGAAGAAATGATAGCCTGAAATCACGGAATTAATGTATGATTAAATTAAACTAAATTAGAAATTTGTCTAGTCCAGCATTGATCAAGAAAAGAAAAGAAAAGGACGCTGTTGTCTAGCATAACCCATTTTCCACGTCCACTCATTTGTGGTTGTGTTTTGTATGGTGCACCACTTTCTATTTGTCATCTTTCAAAGAAAGAGACTTCACATTTTCTTTCGATTAAGAACGTAACTAAAAAGATATATTGTCAAAATTGTCATGCAAGAAATATCATGATATGATATGGCCTAATTTATTGGAAGATAATGTTACTGTCGTAGTTAGAAGAAAATGCTTTTAAAATTAGGGAAGGTTGTCATTGTTTAAAAGACAGATGGGTGATGGGTGTGTGCTTTCAGTTTTTCTAATCAGAAAAAGTATAGAGCAAATAACGAACTATGGGTTTGTGATTGGGATTGAATGAGTGTGGAAAATCCAATTTTTTTTTCCGTTGAATTCTTTCACTTTATAGCTTAAGCCCAGCCCATAGAGCTAACAACATGGTAGTTGGCCCTCAGGAGCCCAGTCAAAGATATTTTTTTTAATTTAAAATTTTAATTTTAATTTTTTTTAATAATAAATCCGACTCCAACCTAATCTAAATTGTATCTGAAATTCCCTCTATACACTTAAACCTCGGTCTTTGACCTCGTCTTACAAGAACTTATACTTGTGTGAAGACTATTTGAAGAGATGAAATACATATTATATTTTGTAGAGGTTTTTATTTTAGTTATGAGTATAATTTAGAAGCCAATTCTCTTGTTAGGAGGGAATGGAATGGAAAGGAATAAAGAGAATAATTTTAGAATATTCTTCTATTCTCTTGTTTGAGAGTTTTAAAGGAGGGAATGGAAAGTCCATTCTATTGTTTGGGAGTTAAAGTGGGAGGGAATGGAATGGGTAGGAGGGAACACTCATTTCTCTCTATTCTCTTAAAATCTTAAATTTTCATTTCCCCCGAAATTGAGAGGAATGGGAGGGAATGAAATTAGATTTAATGATTTTTTTACTAAAACTCCCAAAATACCCTATATATTCAACCCTTTATTTTAAAATAGGGGTCTAATAGTAATATTGTCGTAAAATGATTCAATTTCATCCCCTCCATGTTGCTCCCAAACAGGATTACTTACATTCCATTCATTTTCATTCATTTCTATTCCTTTATTTTAAAACATCTAATCAAGGTTATTCTATTCCTTTATTTTAAAACATCCAATCAAAGTTATTTAATTCTATTCTATTCTATTCTTTTCCATTCCTTTTCCTTACTTAAATACATTCTATTCCATTCCATTCCCTTATGATCATCTCATTCCATTCCATTCCATTCCCTTATGAACTCCCAAGCGGAGCCTTAGGATAGGGAATTATAAATATTTGCATCCTGTGAGTATTTTAGTTATGAGTATAATTTAGAAGCGCATTGCCACACTTTTTCAGAATTCTCTTGGGATAGGGAATTATAAATATTTGTATCCTGTGAGTGGTTAGGGTGGTTAGGGTGCTACTGCAGTCACTTCTCAAGTAGAGAAGCCACACGGGTTGTCCGCATAAACTTCTTTTTCTTTTATAATTTTTTAACAAAAATTATAATTAAAGAAATAAAAAAAATGATCATTATGTATTACATGCAATTGTAAATTAAGCCAATGAATCATTAAAAAAAAAAAAGAAGACTATTTTTATATATGCCAGTACGTGATGGAACTGTACATACTCACTAAAATTTTCAAGTCTTTTTGTGTGTTTTTCTTTTTAGCTGAATATACACTGTGAAACTGTATAATAAATTCTAATTTTTGTTATACCATGCAACTTATATTACAATCAAATGACATCTCAAAATAATTTAGAGAGAGAGAGAGAGAGAGAGAGAGAGAGAGGATAAGTGGCTTGGAAGGTCAAGCCAAAACGTGAGTGGTTTCAGGAGATAATTAAATAAAGTGACACCAAATAGTACAAGTCTTTTTGAAGCTGTACCATATGTTATCATGCAAACATTTTTTTTTTTTCCTTTTTTGGTAAAAAAAAATGGCTAGAGGAGGACAACCCATGTGGCTTCTCTACTTGAGAAGTGACTGCAGTAGCACTCAACCACCCTAACCACTCACAAGATGCAAATATTTATAATTCCCTATACTAAGAGAATTATGAAAAAGTGTGGCAATGGGCTTCTAAATTATACTTATAACTAAAATACTCACAGGATGCAAATATTTATAATTCCCTATCCTAAGGCTCCGCTTGGGAGTTCATAAGGGAATGGAATGGAATGGAATAAGATGATCATAAGAGAATGGAATGGAATGGAATGTATTTAAGTAAGGGAAATGAATGGAAAAGAATGGAATGGAATAGAATTAAGTAACCTTGATTGGATGTTTTAAAATAAAAGAATAGAGTAACCTTGATGGGATGTTTTAAAATAAAGGAATAGAAAGGAATGAAAATGAATGTAATGTAAGTAATCCTGTTTGGGAGCAACATGGAGGGAATGGAATTGAATCATTTTACGACAGTATTACTATTAGACCCCTATTTTAAAATAAAGGGTTGAATATATAGGGGTATTTTGGGAGTTTTAATAAAAAAATCATTAAATCTAATTTCATTCCATCCTATTTCTCTCAATTTCGGGAGGAATGAAAATTTTTGGTTTTAGGGAATAGAGAGAATAGAAGAATAGAATGAAAATTTGAGTGTTCCCTCCTACCCATTCCATTCACTCCCACTTAAACTTCCAAATAATAGAATGAATTTTTCATTCTCTCTTTTAAAACTCTCAAACAAAAGAATAGAAGAATATTTTAAAATTATTATTTTTATTCCTTTCCATTCCATTCCCTCCTAACAAGAGAATGGGCTTCTAAATTATACTCATAACTAAAATAAAAACCTCTACAAAATATAATATGTATTTCATCTCTTCAAATAGTCTTCACACAAGTATAAGTTCTTGTAAGACGAGGTCAAAGACCGAGATTTAAGTGTATAGAGGGAATTTCAGATACAATTTAGATTAGGTTGGAATCGGATTTATTATTAAAAAAAATTAAAATTAAAATTTTAAATTAAAAAAAAATATCTTTGACTGGGCTCCTGAGGGCCAACTACCATGTTGTTAGCTCTATGGGCTGGGCTTTAAGCTATAAAGTGAAAGAATTCAACGGAAAAACAATTGGATTTTCCACACTCATTCAATCCCAATCACAAACCCATACTTCGTTCTTTGCTCTATACTTTTTCTGATTAGAAAAACTGAAAGCACACACCCATCACCCATCTGTCTCTTAAACAATGACAACCTTCCCTAATTTTAAAAGCATTTTCTTCTAACTACGACAGTAACATTATCTTCCAATAAATTAGGCCATATCATATCATGATATTTCTTGCATGACAATTTTGACAATATATCTTTTTAGTTACGCTCTTAATCGAAAGAAAATGTGAAGTCTCTTTCTTTGAAAGAGGACAAATAGAAAGTGGTCCACCATACAAAACACAACCACAAATGAGTGGACGTGGAAAATGGGTTATGCTAGACAAAAGCGTCCTTTTCTTTTCTTTTCTTGATCAATGCTGGACTGGACAAATTTCTAGTTTAGTTTAATTTAATCACACATTAATTTCGTGATTTTAGGCTATCATTTCTTCCTTTATTTTAATAAACAGTAAAACGTCAGTGATTACTTACATAAACTACACACAAAAATACAAATACACCATGTATGCATAATAAGATAATAATTAATGACACCCACCAACATTTGAGCCAAGGCAAATTACCACAACCATAAACAGAAGATATTCATGCATATAACAACAATGCAAAGTGATTCACCTAAGGTTCAAAAGTGAGTATCTATGACATTCCTATTAGAAGAATTTTTGCAAAAATATAACAGCAGTATACCTCATCACTAGATTCACTTGAATCATCATCCTCATCATCTTTGCTTGGTTCTGAAATCTTAACCTGCTTTTCAGAAGGTGCAGCAATACTTTTAACTGCTGCAACCTTTGGGCCAGCCTTACCTGAAAATTTTTTAGCAGTCAGAGGCAGCAAGTGCTTAAAATAGAAAATAATATTCAGCTGACAGAAAATTAGATCCCAGAAGCATCATCTACCATTCTCTGCAATGTTCAGTGGCACCTCCCGTCTTCGTCTTCTTCATCAAATGAATCCATATCAGAATCTGCACAAGCTTGAAATTGGTAAATATTTCACAATCACATTTTGAGAAGACATTAGAAATTTTAGAAAACATATTTTTATCACTCACCAGTAGCAGGCTCAGTGGTAAAGACAAGGGACCAGAGAGTCAAGGAAACAACAGATAATTTAGAGAGAAACACACCTTCCATATGCAACACGTGTTAGAATTATCCCGAAATATGGTGTCCTAATGATAATGATTTCATTAGGTAACCAGCTTTTTAGACTCAAAAATATGATCAGTTATTTACATAAACTAATATGGGGGAAACCAATTCATCAGTTATTTTCTAAAACTAATACAGTTATAGGGAAGATGCCCATCCATTTTTAAGCTTTTCTGTCCACATGCATTGGCAGAAATGCACAGCTTACAAGTTCAATAAATACTTTAGGATGTTAGCATTGGGATATCACATCAAGCCCTTAAGACAAGCACCAAATTTCAAGAGAAAGTAACTATCAAAGACTCAATTTGCTGAAAAAAATGGGTAAATGTTAAGGATAATATTCTTCATACATGGCAGCAGCCTTGTAACCTGCAAAGTATACACTCCCATTTTTCTAGTTGTGAGAGAGCTCAAACTCCTCCTCAAAAACCAAATCAAACGATAGCTGAGGGAATTTCTCTTGGGAAAGTGTTCCCAACACAAGCTTCTGATCACCAAACTTCACAAAGATAGGTGTGAATTCATTTCCCTTGTTCTTAGACTCACCCAGGGATGCCTGAATCAAAACGCATAATTTTAAACATTTCCAACACACATAAAACTAGACAGCAACATATCAATTAACCCCACAAAACAACAGTACAAACATAATAATTTTTACATTATGCAGGTTGTGTGTCACTCACTCACTTGGGGTTCTAGATTTGTCGATGTAAACAGTACGAATTAGAGGGTAAAACAGCATGGTAAAACTGTGCCTTTCTTTTGATAATTTCTTTATTTCACGTTTAAAATCTGTTTTCAAAAACTGAAAACAACTTGATACTGGCAACTTTTGGTCTTTTTCATACCTATTGAAGGTAGAAAGAGATGAACTCGATTTAGCTTTAACGCGGCGTAACGAAAACGGATTTTAAACGTGAAATAAGGAAATTATCAGAAGAAATGCGCAATTTGCTTTTGGTGGTTGCTTCTGAACTATAATGAGCATATTTTTATACTATTTCTATTCAAATATTTTTTTGCTAGGATCTTGAATGTAACAAATTGTTATTGAAAATTTGAAATAAAGGATCTCATGCAACTATCCCCATTCAATTTAAGAGATACTATTGGATCAATTTATTCTTTTATTATATGTTGTATTTAGTAGAATTTTAAAGACAGTGATTGTGAATAGATATTATATATGTAGTATCCAATAGTAATTTTCAAAATTATATATATATATATATATATATATATATATATATATATATATATATATATATATAAATAAAATAGCAGTTTAATGAGAAACTTGGTGTAGCCAATATTATGAAAATTACAAGAAAAGATTATTTTAGTACCTCCGAATGTCTTGGTCGATCTAATATCATATATGTTTTATAACTCAAGATAACATCATTAGCATCACTACAATTCATCATTTTGCATTGGGTTACATACTAGTATATATATTATTAGGTAAAATTGAGAGAAAATCTAATTAGATTTCAAATTAGAATTCAATTAAAGTCTAATTTTACGTTATGTGTTTCATCTAATCTAAATTTTTTAATTGTTATGCCAAATGAGTTAATTTAATGTAGAAAACGAGGAGTCTAATATAAATAAATCATAAAAATCATAATCATATATCTAACTTTATATATAAAATTAGAGAAAGGGGGTTTGAATAATTTTATATTTATGAGCCCATTTTTTTGTATAACTAAAAACAATTTAATTGAATTTTGCTTTTGTTAGCTTCCCATAAAAAGTAAAGTGTTTTGATTTTTACTGTTATTTTTTCCTTGAACTAATGAGCCTATTTTTTAGGTGAAATTATACTTTACCACTCTAAACTATATCTTATGTTACACTTTGCACCATAAACTTTTTAAATACAATTTTTGCGCCCTAAACTATGATCCTTGTTACAATTTGTATTCCGATGTTAAGTTTGCTATTAACTTAAATGGAAAAATATGAAACCACGTAAAAAGACCTAATTGCCCCTCTTCTTAATGCTTTTAAAACAAAAGATATAGATTATACTTTCACTCTAAATTATACTCCTTATTACATTTTGCATCCTAACCTTTGAATTTTCATCCAAATTAACAGCAAACTTAACGATAGGATGCAAAATGTAACAGGAGTCATAGTTTAGGGTATAAAATATAACATGTGGTATAGTTTAGGGTGATAAAGTGTAATTTTTCCTATTTTTTATATTATTTCTATTTAGATATTTTGTATGCAAAGATATTGAAGGTAATAAACTATAATTGAGCTAAACGATTTCATGCACCTATCCTCATTTAATTTAGGAGATACTATTTGACCAATTTATTATTTTATTTTGAGTTATATTTAGTAGAATTTTACAAACAATAATTATGAATTAATATTGTACATGTAATATCTAATAGTAATTTTCAAAATTATATACATAATAACAAGATAATGAGAAACTTGGTGTAACCAATATCATGAAAATTACAAGAAAAAAATATTTTAGTACTTCCAAATTTCCTTGTCGAATTATGTCCTATATGTTTAATAACTCAAATTAATATCAATAGTATTACTACAATTTATTGTTCTCATGCGTAAGCACAGGTTACATACTAGTATATATATAGATATTGATTATACTCATTCAATTAATAGGAATTTGAGTTGATTATTCTATTAATTAATGTAAAATCATTCATTTCAATAATTCTATAAATTCCTTAAAGTATTTTGTTAACATCAAACAAAAATCCAATAATCCAATCACTGTGACAGAAACTAAGTACAAGATTACCTGTTAGTGTATTATAGCTCCACCAATGAAAGTATCATAGCCAAAACCCCACGTCCTTGTCATTATTTTCCTCTATAGCTTCATCATAATCTTAATTCCTTTATATAACACCCTCTCAAGCTAGTGCGAGCCAAGAGAACGATTAATTTATTTTTTGATTGGTGAAGAGAAAGATTTAAAAGCAGGATAAAAATTGTAAAAGAAATATCAATGAAAAAAAGTTGAGGAGGCTCATTGTTTAAAACTATGTTGCACACAGCAGAGTGATTTAAAACAAAAGAGGAGTCAAACTATTTGACGCATGAGTTGAGGGCTCAATACATTTGGAAAATTAAATACAAGTACCATTCATCTTCCTCAACTAATGCATTCTATAGCAAGAAAAGTAATACAAAATATCAAGTCAATAACTGTTATTAGTATTATTATTTTTAAAGTACATAAGAAGGAAATTGCTAAGCAACAGACTGAACTGTGCTGCACATGCCAGGGTTCCTACCAAAGTGGCTAAATGGGTTCAGCTCCAATATCTCTTTGCACCATTCTATATCTCCACTCGTTCAACTTATCTATTGCCTTGGCATACCTTTTCTTACCTGTCTCATCTCGGTTCCCAGACCATAGTGTCTCTGCCATTGCCGAAGCTCTTGGCCATATTCCAGCATTTAAAATTGCAGGGTCTGCTTGCTTGGACCACAATGACACCTCCCCACCTAACACTAGATTGGCCTCCGCCTTGCTCAACCCATATGTTATATCATAGTCGTATATGGTTTGCCATGTCTTGAAAGGTGCACACCATGATCCTCCATTTCCAGCGTTAACACTTGTTTGTTGATCATACTGGCTATTATTCCATACAAAGCCACCATGCCCACAGTCCAGATAATAGAAATCCGGGGATGATACGATAACCCGGTATCCAGAAGAGACAATCTTTTTGGTGTTTTCATGGCCATTGTTCCATGTTTGCAAGATAGTTTAGACGTAGTAATTATTATTCAATGTTTGGGACTAGTCTCTTTGTATCTCAAGTGGATTGTAGTTCTAGTTGAGAATTAATCATTAGCCAGTTTGTTGTATTTGGGAATTTAAGGCGAAAATTGATTATCTTGTTTTATATGCAAAATTACTAGTAATTAATATGAACCACATTTTTTTTTTTTAATTATATAGAAAGTGTATAAACACATAAAATTTAACAAAACTTTTTACATTTGTTGATGTGGAAGATTAATAGCGGTAAGTAAAAGAGTGATGCTAGTGATGAACCTAGATGAAAACTGGTAAAAATTTACGAACTCAATTGTGAAAAATGTTGTGATTTTTTTTTGTGTATTGCTCTTTTTTTTTTTTTTTTTTAAGAAGTGTTACATTCATAATATTTTTCGGAACAAATCTTAAATATTAAGTTACTTCTTATGAAAAAAGAAAGTTACTTTTTGTTTTTTATTTGAACCTACCACTAAAATTATTTTTTTTTATCAATAACAACCTAAACTACTTGCTATATATGATTTGTTGTAAAAGTGTTGTGGACGTAGCATTTCTCTCTTTTTTGTTTGTTTTTCATTTGATAAAAAATTTTATTTTATTTATTGATTAATATTTCCCTTTAATTAAGTTAAAATTTAGGGACTTTTTTTTAGTTGGGGCATTAGGCGACCACATTAAAAACTTATACCATTGAGCCGGCAATGTTATTTATCAAACATTTCTTTAAACACACTGATTTTAATAATCATATTTTGAAGAGACATCCATTAATTATTAAAGATACATCCACATTTTACGTGGTATCTAATTCTAAGTAAACACACAAAATTCTGGAAATAAGAAAATGTGAATAGCACAATTGATAATTTAATCCCTATACGAAATGGCAAATTGGCAATCAACTGCAATGTGTATTCGGGATCCACTGACACTGAGGCTGTTCTCCTTTTCTTTACGACCCAACTTGGGCCCACATTAACTCATTGTCTACAGCCTTTTGATTTTCACTCGATCGGCCATTCATCTAATATTTGATATATCCAGACAATTCAAACCAATGGCCCGTAGGCCTGTTAGTGCATTCGCTGGATTACTTGGTTTGGCCCATTATTACATGTATTCCATTCCTTGTAACGTGCTCCGACAGTGCATGGTTCAGAGTTTAGGTTGGCAAAATAAGCATACACTCACTTTAATTAAACTCAAATCTATCTAATTATTAGTTGAATTAAATGAAAATCAACCTAATTAGACATAGTAATTATTAAATTTTAACCAAAAATAATACACCCAAAACACTTCAAAGCTTCAGCAGATTTCTGAGTTGTTCGCCGGAATATTCACGTTATCTCTTTCCCGTCACTCTAGCACTCATCGGTAAGATTCGAATCTCGGATTTGGTTCCTCTCTTTAGTTGCTCAAAAGTCTTCTTTTGCTTTCCTTCATTTTCTCCGTTACCAAACAGTTTACATCTTCTAATTTTATCTTTTCGGTAAGCATCGGTAATGCTTTGTGGAGTATGCTTGTGAGGTTTGGTGATCTGGGTAATGCTTGGTATGTGTTTGGGAAGATGGAGGAGAGGGATATGTTTTCTTGGAATGTGTTGGTGGGTGGGTATGCAAAAGTAGGGTTTTTTGACGAGGCATTGGATTTGTATCATAGGATGTTGTGGGTTGGTATTAAGCCTGATGTGTATACTTTTCCTTGTGTTTTGAGGACTTGTGGTGGTGTACCGGGCTTGTTTAGGGGAAGGGAGGTTCATGTGCATGTGTTAAGATTTGGGTTTGAGTCAGATGTGGATGTGGTGAATGCATTGATTACCATGTATGTGAAATGTGGTGATGTTCAAAGTGCACGGTTAATGTTTGATAGAATGCCAAGGAGATATAGGATATCATGGAATGCAATGATTTCAGGGTATTTTGAGAATGGAGAGTGTTTGGAAGGATTAAGATTGTTTTTCTCTATGCGTGAACTTTCTGTTAATCCAGACTTGATGACCATGACTAGTTTGATCTCTGCTTATCGACATGGAAGCTTTTTGAGGACTCATTACATGTTGTTTTTATTTCAAAAGATACTCAATTGTGTACTTTATATCAAAAGTCTTCTTGCGTTAAAGAGTTTGATAAGATTTTTTTTTTTTTTTTGAGAAACAGAGTTTGATAAGATATATATATATATATATATATATATATATATATTGCTCTTTGCAAATTTAACTGACAGGTGGTTTTAAGATTTTACTTTTGGTTGTTGGTGGTGTTAAATTTTAATTGGACCAGCAGCTGGTGCAATCTCCAGTACTGCAACTTTCCCACTTGAGGTGGCTCGCAAGCATATGCAGGCTGCTGGAGCTATCAATAGGAGACAGTATCAAAGCATGCTTCATGCTTTCGTGAGCATATTTGAAAATGAAGGGCTTCCAGGTCTGTATAGAGGGTTGGGACCAAGTTGTGTGAAATTGGCCCCTGATGCTGGGATATCTTTCATGTGCTATGAGGCATGCAAGAGGATACTGGTTGAGAAAGAAGAAGATGATTAACCTTAGAAGAGGCAGACTTTATTTTTACCTTTTTGAATAAACAATAGATGGTTTGAGTTCTAACAGTTTCTAGGAAGGGAAAACTAAGGTTTACTGTCAGCGAAATTGGTTCACAGGTCACATATTACATCCATTTTGCATTTCTTTTTATTACAAGGATGTAGCTCAAGAATATCCATTTAAGATAATTTGAGTGAATTTTTTTACATTATAAGTGTTTTTAGAATTGCAAATTTGTTTCAGATCAGATGTTTAGCCTATTTACTTCAATGTAAGACCAATTACACAATTTTTAAATCCAAGCCCGTGGAAGGTGGAAGTGTGGCCACATGCCCGTGGTTGACATTTTTTTAGATTTGGTATTTTGATCAGGAAGTCAAGGTGGAAAAATGAAACTCAGAGAAGGGCCCCAAACGATACAATTTGGATGAATCATAAATTCCATTGTCTTAAATCTTAAAGACCTCATTTGGATTGCAGAAAGTACTACTAAATAGCTCCTTTTGAATTTTGTTATTTTAACAAATCCAATACTCCCTGGCTTTTCATGCAGTGAAGAGCTGAAAGGCATGTAAGTGGCTTTTTCAAACTGTGGTCCATTCAAGCATCCAAGGGGTCGTTATTGCCATTTAGAATTTCAGATAAAATTTTTTAGAATCCGTTTTCTTGAGACAAGCCCAAAAGACTTTGTATATACATATGGTTATTGCCAATTAGTAAGGAAAAGAATGCAAGAAGCACATCCAAACATGTAAGGAAAAGAATTTCGAAACATTAATTTCAATAGAAATCTTAAGCATATCATAAATAAATAAAAAATTAGAGTGTCATAGAATTTCTTAACAAAATCAATGCACTTGCTCAAAAGAAGAAAAAAAAAAAAAAGAAAGAAGAGATACAGTGTGCTTGTACTTGGTCATTTTTTGAGTTTCAGGGATATTTTGGTAATTTTTGGCTTCGGGGGTATTTTTGACATTTTTTGGGTTTTGGAGATATTTTGGTAAATTTTTGGGTTTAGGAGGTGCATTGGTTATTTTTTGGATTTCAGGAGTATTTTGGTCATTTTTTGGGTTTTGTAGGTATTTTGGACATTTTCGAAAATTTTAGAGTACTTTGGTAATTTTCACTTTAGTGGCATTTTGGTAATTTTGATAATTGGGTAATTGGGTGGGTTGGGATTTACCCATAATAATTGGGTTGGGTTGGATTTGGGTTACAATCAATTTTAGTTAAATGAGTTTTAACAGATAAATGAGTTTTATATACCCAACCCAATTATGCCCACCCCAAACCCACCCATTTGACACCCCTACTTATGCTCGATTTTCTCCAAGATAGGATTTCAAACCACAGGGGACTTGTGGGACGCCCCCAATGGCATACCAAGATAAGTCATAAGCAAAGACCCAATCCGGCAACCCAAAATCTCTGCCAAGACATGGGCATTAGGAACTTCCCCAATGGGAACCATCTCACTCCTCAGCGCATTAACCTTTAAACCTGTCACTGCCTGGAAACAGAGAAGAAGCATCCGAACATGTAGAATTTGCTCCTCGTCTGCATCGAAAAAGAGAATCGTATCATCCGCAAACAAAAGATGCAAGACACATTCCTTTCCACTCCGTCTACCATCAGCCCTAAAACCTCAAAGCAAACTAGTCCCTTCAGCTCTTTTCATCATCTTATTGAAGACCTCCATCATAACCACAAACACCATAGGAAATAGTGGGTCCCCTTGTCTCAATCCCCTCGAACTCCCAAAAAAATCAGTTAGAGACCCATTAAACAAGATAGAGAATTGGACTGTATATATGCATGTGTGGATCCACCTACACTACCTTACCCCAAATCACATTCTCTTCAACAAATCTAGGAGAGCCTCCCACAAAATTGTTCTCAGACTCAGATATCAGCTGATCCAAAACCTCTTTCAGGTGGTTTGCCAAAACCTTAGCCAAAATCTTATAAACACTCCCTCACCAAACTAATAGGTCTAAAATCTCGAATATTGGTGGCACCATTCTTCTTAAGGATTAAGGCTATGAAAGTTGCATGAAGAACATTTTCAAATTTACTATGTTGATAAAACTCTTTAAACACAGCTAAGACGTCTCTTTCCACAACTCCCCAACAACGGTGATAGAAAGCCATAGAGAAACCATCAGGACCTAGAGCTTTATCTCCTTCCAACTCTTTCACAACTCAAAGAATCTCCTTCTTTTCAAACCTCCGTTCAAGCCAGTCCCTCTCCAACCCCTCTATCTGATCAAACTCCAAACCTTCCACAAAAGGCTTCCACTCCTCTATCTCCTTGTACAAGTTTTTATAAAATTGTATAGCTTGGTCTGCCATCTCGGATTCATCCTCATAACTAACCCCATTCACCTCCAACATACTAATATGATTATATCTTCTCCGAGAATTGGCCACCTTGTGGCAGAATTTGGTATTGTTATCTCATTCCTTAATGCAAAGCATCCTCGATTTCTATCTCCACGAGACTTCTTCCAAGGAGAGGAGGTTATGTATTTGAGATCTCAACATGGCCCTCTCACCTATCTCCACTTCAGTATATTAACAAAAATAACCTAACCAGCATATTAACAAAAATAACCTAAACTTCAAAAAAAGTCAAGTTAGAGCACCCTATTTTGCATATAGCTACACCCTGGTCAGGTACAATGTCTAAGATATTAACCATCATTGTCATAAATATAAGTTATAAAACAGATTTTGCATCAACTATCTAACATATCATGATGGTAGACTCATTTCACATTAGAACCATCTATTTTTTTTTTTCCGTATAAAAGCTTCCTAATTGAAAACCAAGCACATTCAAGATACGGGTGTTTTGTACAGACCAAAACTGGGTTCTCGAAGTACCAAATACCATTTTTACAGATAAATTGATAAACTAAACATGGATCATCAAAACCTTTCCTCCAAGAATCAATAACACAATTAAAAGACAAAGGACTTACAACTATTTAATAAATACAACCATTAGTAAGCCAAAACCTACCAAAGGCATTTACCTTTAAGATCTTACTTTATCATCTTTTGCTATAGTAAGAAGTGCATCTTAATATATCTCACCCTAATGGAAGTATATTGGGTACTGCAGTTGTGCTTACGTACAGCATTATATAAGGCAAACAAAACTGCATAAATAGAATAATGTAATCAAGAAATTAAAAATTTATTGAAAAAATTGATATACCACCAATTTCAAGCTTCAGCAAGAAAATCCAATATATATTCAATACATACAACAAAATAATTTTTTTTTTTTTTTTTTTGATAAGACATACAACAAAATAATTGGGCATGAGGATAACCTTATTGCAACCCATGAACACCACTGTTAGTCTGTTACTCCGCCTAGCAAATTCGTCTCAAAGAGCTCCTTGACAGTCATGGCCAAAAAAAAAAAAAAAAAAAAATCCCAATTTTGCTTCAAAACTGAGATGGAAAAATAAATAACACAAATTTTCACCATAAATCGCTAGAACCTAAAGCGCAAAAAAAAAAAAAAAAAAAAAAAAAATCAAAAACCCTTTTTTAATGCGAGCAAACCAAAACATCTATCATTATACTGCTACTTTTCATATAAAATTTTTTAATTACAAATAATCCCTTGCACAATAGTATCATTAAAAGTACTTAATCTCAGCATGAATCTCCATTAATACAACAAAGAAACCATGCATAGATTATGCAGTCCTCTCATGGGTCACATTTATATAAAAAAAAATCATCTTCCTTTTAAGTTGTAAACTTATAGTTATATCTTTTTGCAGATTATGCATGTATGATGTATAAATGCTACAATTATCTGCTTCTACTTCTTATAGCATTTTCTAACTAGATCAACTACAGCACAACTATCAATGAAGGTGGTATCATTGTTTGATGACAACAATACCTTGAAAATGCCCTCATCTCTTATAAACCAATTCTCATTATTGTAGCCTAAACATACATTAACAGCCAAGATAAATAGTAAAGCAAATGAGAAACACAAAAACTACTTAAAAAACTTCCAGCTTAGTTGAGTATTCTTTGCACTTACTTTTCTGTAATTTCCCATCTCCAAGTCATCCATAGAACCTGTACCATTAGTGAATAATTCCTCTATTGCTTATTCAATTTGTTTAAAGAAGGAGAAAATGAACCAAATTGTACTACTAACATGCTGCTACAGAGCATGAACCTAAAGATTGATTGATTTGCACTCCTAATCCTACCCAGCATATAAAATGTAAATTTGACTATGTTTCAACTATATTAAATTCTTAAAATAAAACTTTGGTGTGGTTTTGATGATTAAAGAATTGTGTTTTGAGTGATAGAACAAATCTTCATCTTAATTTGAATGGGAAAGCAAATTCAAAATCAAAATGACCCAAATGGGCAAAATCAATTCTAGATACTTAAAACCAATTTAAGCCAAGTCAAATACCCTAAACAAAACAACTTCTAAAAAAAATCGCTCAAACCCAAATCTAACCCATCTATTTAAACTAATTAAACAAAACTACTCCTAATCAAAAAATCTAAATCATAACAGCATCCCTCAAAGAGATCCACATTAATGCTTCTAAAATACCTAGATAAGGAAAAGGCCCAATTGCCATTTTTTATTCCAACCCTGTTCATGTAGCTTAAATTTTTTTCTAGAATAATCTATTGCTTTATTTTTAACTGGACACCATAAATAGATACCCACACATCAATTTATCCAAATCCCCAAAAAAAAACCAAATCTAACTCAAATACCTTAATCAGAAATATAACCTAGAAATCTAAATAAAAGAAGAACCAGCCAAATTATAAGAACCTGATCATAATTAATGCATAAATTGAAAAGCAAAGAGAAAACTACCGGTCAAGAAATTGAATGATGTTCTCTGATTGCAAACTATGGATACATGGGCAATGGAATTTTTTGATTTTTTTCCCCCTTTTAATCGGGTTGATTGGGATTAAGGCTTTACTTCCAAACGCTTGATGTTTCAAGTGGGGTTTCTCTTGGCGGTATATGGGTGGAGGCTGGGCTGATGGAAAGAGAACTCAATGGTTAGGGTTTTTGCTTTTAAGGAAGATAGAGAGAACGGTTGAATTTGTCGAAGGAGAAGGAGAATCAGAAAGGAAGAGATTGTGTGTTTGCAGTTTTAGTGGTCGGAGTATGGCAAGGGGACGGGCGGAGGCAGGAAACTCTGTGGCATACGATTACAAACTCTATTCTCTCTTTCTAAGTATAGCAAGCCTTTATTTTCACTGTATTTTGGCCTGTTATAATTCCTTTTATATGGAGCGGTATGAAACAGTGTTTTAGTGTAACCCAAACAGTATAATTTATCGCTTTTTAATTGTAAACATGTTAGAATTTTAAGTAGTCTTTTTTCCTACATGTCGCAACCACCTTAAATGCAGGAGAAGGCTTTTGCTATTATATATATAGTATATAGTATATGATATATAGACTATATCATTCGGGTCATTCTATGGTACCCCTTATTTGTTTTGGGGGTATGATACCCTCCCTAATCCTAACCATTAATTTATCATTGTTTCAATCCTGACCATTCCTTTAGTTTTAATGGAAACCTGTTACTGGAAAAGTAGGTCAGTGTATCTATACTACTATTTAAGAGGCTTCTCCTATGGTTTCCAATTTGCAAATCAGAAGCAGCTTGAAGATAGAGATAGGTTGTTGCAGGTAATTCATCTCTACAATACGATTTTGTTGTTTCTTGCCCTGCTAAGTGAGGAGAAATCATAGGACTTGAGATCATCAGTGATTTTCATGGCAGAAAAATCATTCTTCAAGAAAACAAATCCATATCCAGCAGAAGAAATTTCCCACTCTAACCATCCTCAGGTTGGTATTTCTTAGTCTAGATCCCTACCTCTAGATTGGCAAAATATGAGTTCTTTAATTCTTTGTAGGTCATGTATCTGTTTGGGCAAAAAAATTTATTTGGTTTTTTCAATTTAATTAATAATAGAAATTTATGCCATGTAATTGATATATGACATGTACATGCCATAAGGTTCTTTTCCTCTATTTCTTCTTTCGATTTTCTTGGATTTTATGAGAAGATAATTTTGAATTGTGATTGAGTTAGTAAATAGGATTCAGGATGGAGGAATTTTTTGAATTTAAAGTTTGGGCTTTTTTTATAAGAGTGCTTATGCATATACATGTTTGTAAAAATGCCAAAAAGGGCTTTTGTTTATTTATTTAATGTTTTTTTTCCTCTATGCATAATGTTTCCTTTCCTTAGTTATTTAATAGGCCATTGTTATGTTTTTGATGTGTTTGGATTCGGTTGGCTTCTTGTCATGGCAATAGCCAGTGGCGACTCCAGGAATTTTTCCCAAGGTGTTCCTTGGGTATGTAGTTTTCTTATCAAATATTTGTCCATAATTCTAGCAAAAGAATAAACAATAAACTATAAGTTTATTTGAAATATTAATAAAATTATTAATTATTGTTGTTTAGTTGTTTTATCAATTTGTTTGTCTTTTATAAATTATAATTTGTTATATTGTTGTTTCATTAATTATAAAATTATTAATTGTTGTTTAGCATAATATAATATAATTTGTTTGTCTTTTATAATGTATTGGTTAATGAAATTATTAATTATTGTTTATTAGTTGCTTCCCCAATTAATTATTGGTTAATTAAATTATTATTTATTAGTTGCACTAGCACACACCCCATACACCCCATGTGTATTTACTTCCTCTAATTCAAATATCCCACCCCGGCTCCATGCCCGCATCCACCCCGCACTATGGTTTTAAAAATCGGTACGGTGAAAGAACCAGAAAAGGGACTGGTTACCGGTTTTCTGGTCAGATTGGAGTTCGACCGGTAGTCAAACCGGTGACGTCATAAATAATTTAATTAATAAATAAATAATTATAAAAAATAATAAAATTAAATAAATAAGAATATAGCTATTGATATTTACTAAAAAAAGATATAAAATTTTAGAAGTATTTTCATGTTAAATTTAACTCAAATTAGAAGAAAAATAAATTATCATTTTTTTAGAGGAAGAAAAAGAAGTTAACCTAAACAAACTACCAAAAAAAAAAAAGGTTATGGTTTTAATGTTTTATAATCATATATAATTTTCAGTCTTTTTAACAAAACCATTGTATAATTTAAAAATATTTATCTATGTTAATATAATTTCACATCTAAATATTTCTTCTAAAAAAATTGTATTTATTATAAAAATATTTTATGCTTGTCTTGAATATTGCAATAACCTTACCGATGTACGAAGTGCAAATAATTCAGATTCTTTGCCTTTGATTGACCACTCAAACCCACGTAAACCATATCACAAATGTATTCCTCATCAAAAAAGAAAAAGAAAAAGAAAAAGTAAAGTGGTCGGCCTCTCCCACCTAACCATCAACGTGGCCAAAGGATATCCACCCACATTCATACCAAACTTTTTAAAAAGATTGTCCTCTCCTCTCCTTATCTAAAAAGTCTAAACAAATTGCTCAAATCTCTTTCTCTCACTTTGAAGAAGAAGCAACGGCAGAGCTACAGTTTCCTTTCTTTCTCTGTCTCCTCCAAAGCCTAATTCGGCTCCTCGCCCAAATTAAGAGATATTTCTTATTTCATAATCATTTTCTCACATATTCTCACATATTCTCTGTTACATTTTTTTTTTAAAGATTTTAGTTCAAAATTTGTTTGGCATAAAAAAAGTTTGAGGGTGTTCCTAATTTTTTTTAAGGGTAGATAAATAAAAAATTTTAAATTATTATATATATATATATATATTTTTTTTTTTTCAGGTGGCGTCACCACTGGCAATAACTATGCTTTGCCATGCTTGGTCGAGCTTTGTATTTGAGCCAGAGGATAATGTCTTAATTTTTTTGAGATAGAAAGAAAATCATGTCTAGTATTCTATGTTAATGATTTACTCGTAGTCTTAGTGTTTTTAGAGAAATAGCCTTTATTGGTCCAAAGGTCTACACATGGAAACTATCATGATGACTATGATCATCATCATCATAGTTTCCATATTTAAACCTTTGAAAATGATAATAAATAGTCAAACTAAGAACTTATGGAACCTTGGTATGAAAGTAGTAATAATTCTATAGACTTACAACATCTTTCTTCCATAAAAAAATAGAAATAAGCTGTCCTAACTCCTAGCAGACGTAGTAATTCAGCAAAAAAAGAAAAAGAAAAAGAAAAAGAAAAGGCCCATTTGCACTGCAAATTTGCCAGCCCAACTCCATACCTATTTTGCAGCCAAGCAGAGCAGTAGTGCTGTGCAGTACTGTCCCACTTTCATAACATAACCTCACTGCCCTCTTGTCATTTCTTCTCTGTTTCAGAAAACAGTTAATCATCTGAAAGCCCAAAAAGCATAGTTTTAAAAACCGGACTGAACCGGCCGGTCTAACCGGTTCAACCGGGAACCGGCTTCCAATCCGGTCCGGTTATGATAAAAAACCGAAAATGAGTTTAAAACTGGTAAATAGTAAAAACCGTCTGGTTCAACCTGAAAATCGGAAACTGGAGTGGTCGAACTGGTTAATGACCAGTTGGGGTTTTTTGACTTCTCCACTAAAACTACGTCGTTTTGGTCCTCAATAAAATCCTAAAACTATCCCTAAGCCTAATTAGATCAGTCTATCATCTCAGTCTCACGATCATCCCGCCTCACTTTGCGTGAAAAAATCCATGCGAAGAAGAACCAAAAACACCAGCAAAAAAAAAAAAAAAAAAAAAAAGTATCGAAAACCCACAAACTTGGTAATCCAAAACCCATGAACCCAGAATTCCCGCCTTCGCCGATCATGGTGCTGTTTTACTGCCGCTTTGACCAAGCATAGAGCTTTGATAGGTCGGTGGCTGGGCAAATCTGATGGTTATGCACTAGACAAATCTGATGGGTCGGCAGCGAGTGAAGGAAGAGAGGGAAAAAAAACAAAAAGGAGAGGGTGAGCTTCTATGGAAGATTTGGATTGGCTAGAGGAAGAGAGGAAAAACAAAAGGGGAGAGGTTGAATAACTAGAGAACGTACGAAAGAAAAAAAGAAAAAAGAAAAAAAAAGGAAACAGAGAAAGTGAGAAACAGTTCAGAGTGAGAGAAAGAGGCAAAGAGCTTTGAGCAATTTTTTTGGACTTTTCAGATAAGGAGTGGAGGCTCAGGAGAGGACTATCTTTTTATATCCTTTGAGTTAAATTTAACATGAAAATACTTCTAAAATTTTATATCTTTTTTTAATAAATATCAGTAGCTATACCTATATTCTTATTTATTTATTTTTATTTTTTATTTATTAATTAAATTATTTATGACGTCACTGGTTTGACCACCGGTTGGACCATAAAACTGGTAATCAGTCTCTTTTTCGGTTCTTTCACCGTACTGGTTTTTAAAACCATTCCAAAAAGAGAGAACAAGCAAGCAAGAGATAAAAACCCTATTTTGTCTTGCATGCATTTACATGCACTCTCTCTTTTGCATGGACAATGTATAATGGACACCCCCCCCCCCCCCCCCAAAAAAAAAAAAAAAAACACCTTCCAAACCCTAAGCCAGAAAAAATAAAAAGTCCTTTTACCCTAACTGATCCCCTCACAACCTTAACCATTTCTTCAACTACTCTTTAACCATATCTCTAGGATCCTATTACATTAATAATGATACTTTTAATGAATAGTAATACTTAATGTCTGATAACTGAATTATAAAGGGTCCAAAGCACAGAGCAGTACTAAAAGGAATCCTACTTTCCCTACCTTTCGTTTTCTTTATCAAGCCCTTCAATTACACCTCTGTCACATTTTATTATTGTCATTACCATTATTACTTTGATCTTGGAAAACTGTGCTGGATCTTGGGTCCCTTTTTTTTTGTTTTGTTTTGGTAATCAGGCATTAATCATTAAACAAAAAACTAAGAAACAGATACAACAGAGCAAAACTGCTCATACAAAGTTCTAGCTACATCAAGACTATCCAACAAGGCCACATCAGCTGGAGGGAATTGAAAAACAACAAAATCATGAGGACTAACAGCGCCTCTTCTAGCAAGCGCGTCGGTGCATTTATTTGCTTCCCTGAAGCAGTGTTGGATTCTGACCCTCGGTATCCTCTTCAAACCTTCCTTGCAGTTAGCAATAATAACTTCATTACCATTAGAACTCTTCTCATCTTTCATAAGCAAATCCACCACAAGCTTTGCATCAAGTTCAATTATACCATTCTCCAAATTTAAATCAATGCATAAATTAATCCCATCCCGAAGAGCCCATAACTCTGTCGCCACACTTGTAGTAAACCCAATAGCTCTAGCATAACCACTCACCCAATCACCCTTAGAGTCACGAATAATTCCTCCTCCGCCTGCTCTGCCCGAATTTCCCATGGAGGAGCTGTCAGAGTTCAGCTTAAACCACCTGTCAGGAGGAGTACTCCACCGAACTTGCATTGATGTTGTGACGTGTCTTGCCTTCGTATAAGCACCAAGAAAAGCAAACTCAGCAACTTTGGCAAGAGTTTCTGTCCTAAGAGAATTATGGCTGGGATTATTTCCAAATACTACTTTGTTTCGCCGAAGCCATAAACTCCATACACCAAATGGAAATAAGGTACCCTAGCTTATGCCCGATGTGAAACTTAGATTCGAAGCACAATTGAGATGCAGCCAATCCCCAAGATTTATGTTGTAGAACCAGCTGCTATGATCAGAAGGGAGAAGTGAGTCCCAAAAGATTCGGGCTTGGGGGCAATCTTGCAAAGTGTGGATAATAGTTTCAATTGTATCATTGGACAATGGACAGAGGGTAGGAATGTTAATCCCTCTTGTAGCTAGGACTTCTCTTATAGGTATGCTTTTGTGTAAGCATTTTCATAAAAAACACCTAACTTTAGGGAAGATGTTTACTTTCCAAACCCAAGCACCAACAAAAGGAAGGTCACAGGGGCAATCAATTGCTATACAAGCCAGTTTATATGCTTCCTTGAGATCAAATTCGCCATTGGGAGAAGAAGCCCAAGCTATGCGGTCAACACTTGCTGCTGTTATCGGAAGAGGAGTAGCTTTAATTTTTTGGCTTAAGTGATTAGGAAGTGAAAAAGACATGCCTCCTAAATTCCAGAAATTATGTTAAGCAATATCTTTCACACGAAGATGCTCCTCCCCTCTTTGAAAAGGGCTTGCAACCAAACTTCTTAGTGTGCGATCACCCAACCATTTGTCATGCCAAAAGGAGAGATCACTATTTTTTCCAGCTATCCATTTCATACCCTTTTTAAATACTATTTCACCGTTCTTAATAGCTGCCCATGTGGATGAACAGGATCAGGGCTTAAGGAGGTTTTTCCTCCTTGTACCAGAGTATTTGTGAGATAACACCCTGGCCCAAAGAGAGTCTTTCTCCTGATGTAGTCACCAATTCAGCTTGGCCAACAATGCAACATTCTTCTCCTTAGCTGACTGAAGGCCCAAACCTCCATATTTTTTCTCTGTAGTAATTTTTTTCCAGCTAATTAAATGCAACTTCTTTTTATTATATGTAGACCCCCAAATAAAATTGCGGCATAGTCTATTAATGCTTTGAGTAAACTTACAAGGGAGAGATGCACACTACATGGCATAGTTCGGGATGGTAGAAAGTGTTGCTTTGGTCAACACAACCCTCCCAACAAAGGATAGGAGATGTGTTTTCCAGCCCGCTAGTCGGCTTTGGACTCTTTCAACAATGGCCCAAAAATCTTGAGGTGTTGAAGTGTGCTTAATAGGAAAGCCGAGGTATTTTCCTAAACTAGGAGTTGATCGAAACTCTAAGATATTGCAAAGCTCTTCTCTTGTGTTTGGACCAACATTGGGGGAGAAAAACACACGAGACTTTTCTGCGCTAACCTTTTGTCCAGATAGATCACATAAAGTGTCAAGAACATCTCTGATAGCTCTACAATTTCTAACATCAGCCTTTGCAAAAAGAACTATATCATCGGCAAAGAATAGGCGAGAGAAAGTTGCACCACCTCTAGAAGTCGAGATAGGATCCCATTGATAGGCCAAATGCATATTGACCCTTTGTGATAAATTAACCAATTAATTTAGTCAAGTGAATTAATTAAGTTAATTAACATGCAAAGCGCGTGGTAGCACAAACAAATCACCAACTAAACTAAGTATGTAGCGGAAATTAATTGACACGGTGATTTGTTTACGAATGGGGAAAACCTACACGGTAAAAACCCCACCGGGTGATTTTCAGGTCACCACTCCCGAAATTCCACTATTATCACAACAAGCGGTTACAAGTAAAGGAATCCCAGTACCTTATACCAATCTACATTTGAACCCTTATCTCAATACCTAATTGGACTTGTTTTGTAGTGACAATTTCTCCTTTTGATGCATGGCTCCCAAGTACATGACTAACTAATTGCGCGGATCCCAATACGCGACTTTAATTACCAACTAGAGAAGATTGTTGGCTGCAAAATTCTCCAGTTCATCCAAGATGAAGATCAAGAAAATGATTGGTCACAAAACCCTATGGTGCACATACACAGCAACTTCTTCAAGAATGATGAACTAGGGCAAAACTTTGTTTTCGGTCACAATTTGTTTAAGCAAACTTTTCTCAAAGCTTGTGCAACTTGTGTACACTTTGACGGCTCTTAAAACAATCCTTTTATATGTCTAGGGTTATGAGAAAAGAAGGCCCAAAGACACATTTACGGATTTCAAGAAAACAGATCAGAATTTTGTTTCTTTCTTAAACCTCGACAGATGGGAGATGTCAAGTAGTTGTCAAGCAGGTGTCGAGCACACGTGCTGAACAGCTTCTTAAATTTCGACACATGCTAGCTGTCGACTTTAATAAACTTGCACTTCTCAGCTTGTTTCTTAGACAGACTTAATGACTTCAACACTTGATCTTGAAACACAGTTTCTTGAAATATTAAGAACACCTAGATCTACCCAATTACAAGTAATGTGCGTTTTGTCAAAGAATTAGCCAATTACATAAAAGAATGACATATGTTCTTTACAAGTGAAACACATATGTCCTAATACCCATAACTTGGCATCACATTTTTCCAAGATGAACGCCCCTAAGATTTCCATACATAAAATGAACAGGTAGAGCGAGAGCGGGTCCCCTTGCCTTATGCCCCTTGATGAGAGAAAAGGGTCCAAAGCACCACCATTGAAGAGTACAGATATGGAAGAGGATGTAACATAACTCATAATAAGAGAAATCAAATGGCTTGGAAACTTGAAAAGGGATAGGGCAACCCTACTTTCCCTACCTTTCGCTTTCATTATCAAGCCCTTCAATTACACCTCTGTCCCATTTTATTATTGTCATTACCATTATTACTTTGATCTTGGAAAACTGTGCTGGATCTTGGGTCCCTTCTGCTACATACAACTTCCTTAGCTTTTCCTTTAACACAAAGGAAGAAATACCTCAGATTTCTTACTTTGCTTTTGCTTTTTCTTCTTTAACTTTCTTCCTTCAACATGTGTTTGGATCTTTCTCACTCATTTATGTCTGGGTTTTCTAAAGTATTCTAAAGGATTCCATATATGTTCACTACACCAAATTAAGTCTATTACATCAAGTATTAATACAAAAAAATTAGTATAGTGGTATTAGACATAATATCACATCTAAAAATTAAAATTCGTAATAGGAACTTAAAAATAGTAAATTATTACATTAATAATAATTAGTTGTATTAATTTATAAATTTCAGTTGCAATAGAGATTTTAATACTAAATTGAATTTAGAAATTTTTTTGCAATAACTTAAATTGAAGAAATCAAAATTTTTTAATAACTTAAATTGAAGAAACCATTGTAATAACCTGATACCAATTATATATTTTGCGATATATTATAATAGAAATTTCAAAGAGATGGCTTATTGCAACAAATTTAACATTGCAATAACTAAAATATCAATTATTTTACAATCTATTACAATGACAAACATGAAACTGCAATGAATATATTGTTACAATGATCTAATTTGAATTATTTTACAATATATTGTAAGAAAAAATATTAAAAAAATAACTATTACAATAAATATACCGTTGCAATAATTTGAACCCAAATTATTTTTGTCAATTCTTTACAATCTATTGTAATAAAATTCATGAAATAATAGCCTATTGCTACAAGATATTCGAAGTAATAAATTGTTTATTGCAATATAAAATATATTATTACATCAAAATTTTCATTAAAATATTTAAGGTTTATTGCAACAAAATTTTTTTATAGTACAAACTTATTACCTCAAATTTTATTGCAACACTTCGCATAAACTATTGCAATGACTTCGATGTTATTGCAACGATTTTTTTTGTTGTAATAAACATTTTTTTTTGTAGTGGTTGGACTGATTGAGTTCTATGTTATATTGTTCTTCTGGGTCTATTTCTTATCCTATACTTCACATCATGAACTGTATGACTCCAAAAATATACCACTTTGTTTCTATGGATAAAAAGTGAAAGGCCCTTGTTATAGAATTTCTAGAATGGTCATTTAAATTGAAGCCAAGCTTCTTCCTTTAAGGTTTCCCTTGCATTCTTCCGCATAAGTATCAATGAAGAGCTTCATTACTATCAGTAATGCTATTTTTGCTGTCTTCATCTTCAGTTTGGTTGCATGGTGTTGTGGACATGAAGACATTGATGTAGCTCCAATGGAGAAAATAGAAAAGGAAGCTCTTTACTCTGTTGTACAGGGCTTTGTGGGTAATTGGTGGAATGGCTCTGGTCGATATCCAGATCCTTGTGGCTGGACTCCTCTATAGGTACTATTCTATTTTTTTGAGGGAGTGACTAGGGTCGGAGCCATGTTGAAGGGTGGGGGGGCCATGGCCCCCCCAAAATTTTTAATTTATATATATATATATATATATAATTATTTTAATGTTTTCCAAATTTAGTCTACAAAAATAAGAGTTAGCCCTCCCAAGTATTTGAATTAGTCCAATGATGCTCTTAAAAAAAATAATTGGCCTAATAGTTATAGAGACATAACTTTATTTTTTGCAATTATATTTTTATTGTAAAATGTGCTTTTATATCTGTTAAATATTTGAAAAAGTTTGGCACCAAACATGTTTGAATTTATTTTTTTTCAACCCGTTATGTGGCGATTAACAAGTCATTGACTCATTAAAAAATTCTTGTCACTAAAACTACATATGAAATGTCTTTTTAGTTGCCACATAATGGGTCAAAGCAAGACAGTTTCAAATATGTTTGGTATCTGGTTCCTCCAAGTTTTAGATCATTCTTATTTTTGAAAATTTCATTAGTTCAATTGAATATATTTACTTACATTAGTATAAAATTTGATATTTTTTTATAGAAAATTAAACTTCTTAAGAATTTCACTATGAAAATTGTGAAAATGAATTTTATTAATTTTATGAAAGATAGCCATCAAACATAATTTTAATTGAAAATATTAAGCTCTTTTTTTTTGTTGGGTGTGTGTATATATATAACTTATCAAATAAAAAAGTGTGTATATAATAAAAAAAGCATATGTATTTATGTGTGTATATGAGGTTGTCTTGATAAATATATTAGTGTTGCAACTTGGCCCCCCCAAACAAAAATTCCTGGCTCCGCCCCTAGAACCACGGGTACTCAACATGGAACATGGAATCAAAAGGTTTAGCCTACAACCTCATTGAGAAGTGAGAACTTATCATCATTCAGAACGAAAGCTAAAATTGGAACATGGAATCGAAAGGTTTAAAGCCTCTTAGTTTTAGACTTACATCCTAAAGCTAAATTTTAGTGAATTTTTTCTCACAAAATGACAAACTTTGAGGCTCGGGAAACCAATTATTTTTCACAACAATCTTATGCATTTTTCTTTACCAAATAAATAAATACATAATCATATGCATTCTTTACTGCACTGTACAGAAAACAATTACCATGCACATGGTGAATGGTGATAATAGTTCATTAGCCATCATGACTAAATCATTGTAGCCATTACCATTCAACCGTAAGGGCAATTTTCATGTGGTATATTTTAGATATGTGTAATTGCAGTCTCAGGCTTCACAATTTTGCTTGATATATTTTCTTATATTCTTCTACAGGGGGTTTCTTGTGATTTGCTTGATGGGCTTTGGTATGTTACTACCTTGAATATTGGGCCCATTCATGACAACTCTCTTGGTTGTGCCAAAAATTTGGAATTCAGACCACAAGTGTTTGAGCTTAAGCACCTCAAAACTCTTTCATTCTTCAAATGCTTTGTTTCACCCATGAGGCATCCCATTGCCATTCCGTCCAATAGCTGGGACAAACTTGGTGGCAGCTTAGAATCATTAGAGTTCAGATCAAACCCTGGTCTCTTTGGAAAAATCCCTATCAGCTTTGGTGCCCTTGTGAATCTCAAATCACTAGTGCTACTAGAAAGTGGATTAACTGGCAATATACCAACAAATATTGGCAACTTGATCAACTTGAAGCGTCTAGTTCTTGCTGGGAACCGATTTGTTGGTTGGATTCCTGATAGTTTTGGTGGGTTGAATGAGCTACTAATATATGATATAAGTAGGAATACACTATCTGGGCCTTTGCCATTGACTCTTGGAGGGTTGACCTCACTTTTGAACCTTGACTTCAGCAACAATCAATTGGAAGGGATGCTTCCAAGTGAGATTAGTAACTTGAAGAATCGGACCCTTTTGGACCTTAGAAACAACAAAATTTCAGGTGGGTTGACCAATTCATTTTAAGGAATGAGTTCTGTGGACGACTAAATTTCTCGGTTCGAAATGAGTCAAACAAGTAAAATAGTTTCACAAATGCGAATTTGTATTGACGAATGTGTGGTACAATTCTCTGTGATTACAAAAGAGTTATCCTCTGATTCGATCTCCTTGAAAGATTTGTTAATTTGGAATTGTGGTAATATGATTGTGACTTGAACACAAAATATCCTTCTATTTGGCTGAAGAATGGATCGAAGATCTTTGAAACAGAATTACAATGAATTTATGGCTATAAGCTTGTTAGAAATCCTTTGTTCTTCACGTTCTTCGTGTTCTTTGTGTGTTCTTCGTGTTCTTGGTGCATTCTTCGTCTTCGAAGGTTTGTGGTGGAAGTTCTTCGGTGCTTTAGAGGCTTGAATCCGTTGAACTTTACTGATTTGTTGATGTTTCTGGAGGCTTTTGAGCTTGATTCCAGCAAACTTTAGGATCTAAGTAGATCGTTTGGATGATCCTGCTTCGAATGTTCTTCGTATTTGAAGGTTGAAGTTCTTGAAGTTGCTAGAGGCTTCAAGGCTTGATTCCAGCAGAGCTTCTGGACTTCTGAATCCTCTCTAATGCTGCTTGTGCTTCAGATGACTTCATCTCCTCCTAAATGTCTTAGGAAGGCTTCTATTTATAGGAGTTTTGGAGTGGATGAGCGACACGTGGCGGAGTCTGATTGGTGACACATGTCACAGTCTGATTGGTCTGCTTATGTCTTCGCTTACACGTGCGAGGTTGCTTGGGTCATCGCTTACACCTGCGAGGTTGCTTGGGTCATCGCTTACACGTGCGAGGCTGCTTGTGTCATCACTTGCACGAGCCAATGCATGATTGGTCTTGCATGACACTCGGCAAATTTCTGTTGGCTTCTGAATGGCAATAGTAAAACCTAGCAGCAGTATGTGGCGCTTTGTAATTGGCTGTATTTTGTGGTCTTGGTAGTGTGACATGTTAGCTTGTGATAGGTTGGGAATTTTCCCTCTCTACAAATGCCCCCTCGAGACTCGTTCACACACGCAGTTTCAGAGTGTGGTGTGAGAATGAGTTTCGAAAACAGATTCTTACACTTGGTTCTTCAAATGAAGTAATTGAAGGTGGTGGAGCTTTCAGTAGGATGAAATAATTTCTGAGGAGTAGACCCACCCATATGACAGGTTTTGATGAGACTGAAAATAGGTCTGTGAGTATTTGAATGTACTTGCGTGACCGAGCTTTCTCAGGAGAGGTTAAGTTGAAGTAACTTCAGAAGAGTACCTTTGGATCGTTGGCAGCGATCACAGGGTGTAGAAGATGGGGAAGACGCGAGGATGGTGGCTGGGTATAACCTGTAGAGTCATGGGGCTAGCCTCGTGTTTTTGAGAACTTCTTGTGAAGTTATATCGGAAGAGTATACTTTGGATTAAGGCTAGGCCATGTGGGAAAGTGGTTGAGTGCGCATGTGTCATCGTTTCACTTAGGTTAAGTTGAGGTAATTTCAGAAACTTATGGATTCTGGGGATGATGGTGTTGGTGGTGAAGAAGACGGGGATGAAGCAAAGCGAATGGGTGAAACACACACCACTACGGTGCTGGCCCTGTATGTTGAATGGGGTCTGATAGTAAGTCATTGAATGTGCGTGTGTAATGGGACCAAACCGAGAGACATTAAGTTGAAGTAATTTCAGAAGAGTACCTTCTGAAATACTTCAAGCTAGCTTTAAGTTGGAGTAATTTCAGAAAATGTGTTTTGAGATACTAGCAACGATGACCTTTAAGTCCCATAATGGTGGGGACATGGAATAAGGCTCTGGTAACCATTTACCAGCCCTAAAGGCTGAACTCTGATAAGTTGGTGCCTTGAAGGTTGCCTCAAATGTTGGATGGAAGACAATTTGTAGGATACCCCAACACTTTTTACCATCTTCACTTACTGCTACTTGCTGGAAAAGCACAGAAAAATGAAAGATGGAGCTAACTTGTGATTTTGGTCTCAGAAACTAGCCAAGTTGCTGTTTGTTCCGAACCACCGCTTCTATTGGACGGCCAAGCAATTAGAGAAAGACTATAGGAGACCTGAGGTTAGGAACAGATGTCTCTGCTGGACTTAGACTTCCTGGCCAACCAAATCCACGGAAGCATGGAAGGCCGATACAGACCTTGTTATGAGTAATTTTATGAACAAAAGTGGTCGTTAAGTGGAGAAACAAAATTTGTTTGGATCTCAAAACTACAATGATGTTATGAAGAGGGTTTCTACCGAACCATGAGAGGGTTGATTTCAAACTGACTATGAAGCAATTTTGGTTGCTAAGTGTTGAGAATGATGAAGTCATAGTGAGAAATGGCTGTGAGAAGGAGGACTTGAAAATTT
Organism: Quercus ilex subsp. ballota; assembly: GCA_032727855.1. Lineage (NCBI taxonomy): Eukaryota > Viridiplantae > Streptophyta > Magnoliopsida > Fagales > Fagaceae > Quercus > Quercus ilex. The sequence goes on along the minus strand of CM064908.1, from coordinate 1,677,771 downwards.
GAAAGAAGCAAATCTTCATTTCATGACTCAGTGTATTTTTCTTGATGAGTTCTTGATGAATCCGGCCCTTCTATTTATAGTGGAGAGATGAAGAATGGTAGATGGGTAGTTGAGAATGGCGGATGTGAATTTTTGGTGAGACCGGTGGATGAGAATGGTAGGTGAAAGACCGGTAGGGAACGAGAATGGTAGATGAGAGAGATGAAGAATGGTAGGTGGGAATGTTTGGCACCGAAAGGGGAATGGTGGGTTGGACGGATGACCCGATGTAATTTCAAGTTCAAGACACACTTGTGAGAGTTCATCTGTACTTTGAAAGGGAAGCCATGATGGAGTTTGGAGAATAACCTTGAGAGGATCCAGACCAAGTGGATGAATCTCAAATTTTGATCTTGGGAGCTTAAGTTTTGGACACTGTCAGTACTTCGGAGATGTGAATCAGATTGGTGATTTCCAAGTCATGAAAAACTATGCAAGACAAGTTTGGCTCGAAAATCTTGACTTTGGGTTGATTTCAACACAAAAGACAACTATCTTGGAATTGAGTTATTTGTGCAATTTCCGAGTCTCAAACGATGGAACGGACTCCAAAATTGGAATGTACGCGAAAAATTAAGCAAGATAGGTCCATCTTAAAAATTTTGACTTTTGGTCAAAATTTTTGCAAAAGTCAACTTTTTGAAAATTGGACGTTTGCGTAATTTCCGAGCTTCGAATGGAGAAACGGATCTCAAATCGGAATGTACGCGAAAAATCGAGTGGGAAAGGCCCCTTTTTGAAAATTTCAAATTTTTGGTCAAAGTCAAAAGTCAAACTTGGTTAAAGTATTTTCTTTTTTCTTTTTCTTCTTTTTTTTTTCTGGCGGTTTGGTTCGGTTTAGGTAAACGGGTCGGTCCGGGTCAAACGGGTCAGACCGGGCTACTGGGTGATGACGTCATCCATGACGTCATATAGGCGCGTGCCAGGGGTGTAGCGCGTGACAGCGCGTGGAGCGTGTGAGAGACGCGCCTGCGCGTGTGGACTAATGGAGGCGCATGGAAGCGCGTGAAACTGACGTTGGTGAATACCGGACCTTCTGGTGGCGCGTGGGAGCGCGTGGCGGCGTTTTTGGGCCTTAAATTTTGAGGTTTGGCCGATCTAAGGCCGTAGAAGACTCCTGTGGGGTCCATTTTGTGAAATTATGAGCAGGTTTGCACAGATTTGAAGGACTAGGCCGTTGGTCATCGCGAGCTTATGGAGGCGCGTGGTAGCTCCTTTGAGGATGATTTTTCTGGGTTTTTTAGATCGAGGGCCGTTTGAGATTTCTGTAGGTTCAGTTTTGTGAAATGATGTCTGGATTTTCACAATTCTGAATGAGAAAGCCACGGGTCTTTGTTGGACTTATGGCCTTTTTTTGGTCTGCTTTGGCGGTGGCCGCCCTGACAGGATGGTGCCAGGATTTAGACTTGTGAGATAGTGAGCCATCATCTTCTATCTTTATGGCTGAATATTCTCTTTCATTTCAAAATTTGGTGCAGACTTCCCTGACTTTTAGTGCATTTGAGTCTGCAAAATTTGACTTTGAATTTCAATTGTTTTCACATTTCTGAAATGTGAATGTAGTTCTTTCCACTAGCCGGTTGGTGGAACCATTTAATGGTTTGCTGACTTTCTTCATTTTTCTTGTCTGCTAGTTTAGCAGAAGTGCTCTATATAAGACGTGAGATTGGCTTCGTTCATTTAGGCATTTCTAGCCTTCAGTCTTCTTTTCCAACTTTCAAGAGTTTTTTTTTTTTTTTTTTTTTTTTGGGTGCTATGAGACCTTTTCCCTGACAAATTTTTTTGTTGCTTGTTTTTGTTTTGCAGCATAGTTTCCTTGATCTTTGGGTTTTGACATCAAACTTTACGCTGACGTTCTCATAGAAGGGTTTGCTTTCATTTGGTGGCTTTGTATTTCATTGATAGCAATGTTCTTGCAGTGATGTATGCCTTCATGTTGTTACATTATTTCCTTGTCTTTGAAGTCGTACTGGCTCTGATGTTGGCAATGAAGTAATGCTAGCACTTGTTTTTGTATAAAGGTGATCCACACTTGTCTTTGTCATGAAGCTGGGCCAACTCTTGCATTTGCATTGAAGCATCACCATTACTTGTCTACTGAAGCAATATTTGCACTCGCATTGAAGTTGCACCCATATTTGCCTTTATAATAAAGCTACAACAGCATCAATTTTCAGAGGCAACATAGCTTAGACATCGAGGTGCATAGCACTGTAGCTAGACATCAAGATTTCAAAGATGCCAACAAGACGTTGAAGATGCAAGGAAAGGCCAACAAAACCTTGAAGATGAGGGAAAGAATGATGCCAATACTTTGAAGATGTCAGAACATGCCACCAAGAATTCGACACTGCATGAACATGCTCGTAGAGGCGAGATGAAGTAACATCATCTTTAGATGTTGGAAGAAGGTGACGTTGTCCAAATTTCATAGACATGATGTGAAACGGCACCACTCAGAAGTGAGATGATGTGGTTCAAATTTCGGAGTTGTGAAGTGACACAACCTAGAAGAGAGACGATGTAGCTTAGACTTGCAAGGTACAAGAAGATGCCCCCAGGAGACAAGTGATGCAAAACATACTTTAAAGACATGGGAGGATGCCCACAGAAGAGGGGCAATGCCATGAAGACTTCATTCTTTGCAAAAAAGGTTGAATGTTTTATTTTACTTCACAACCAAGAACTAATTTATGTTTATCATCAGTTCAAGAAAAGCTAAGCAACGTCAACTCTTTACAATCTTCATCTTCGACTATAACGATCTTCGATCATCCTATTGAGCAGTTGACTACCTTTAAGCAATGCCTTGCCAACCAAAGGGACCTTAAAAGCATATTGGCAACCGTTGCAAAACTCTTCAAGCCAGACTGGCAATCCTTCTTCTTTTCATGTGATTGAACTTAGTGACAAGGACTAAGCTGCCTACGTACCCTGGAAAGGGATCAAGTCATCACGTAGTTCAACATAATTTTTTTTTTTTTAATGATTTTTTTTAAAATTTTGTTTTTTTGCTTTTTTTTTTTTTTTTTTTTGCAAAAAGGGGGGCTTAGTGTGTAATAGTGGGTATCACCACTAATCGAACCCGAGACCTCTCAAGGGCGACTTGGGCATCCAACCACTACGCCACACTAGCAATTGGTGACATAGAGTGGGATTAATTTCTCCTTATTGGTTTGCTTTCAAAGGTAATGGGAAGACATCATGTACCCTTACAGCGCTGCAGTGGGTAGTTTAAGCTCTTACCGAGGATCAATCCTCGATGTTCAAGCGTAGAAGTGTTTAAGGAACTTCCCATTGATGGGGCCGATCCTTGCATCATCATTGTTGATTAACTTGTACGCTTGGTTGGTGTTTGCCCCCTGCCTGAGAGTTGGAAGTACATCACAAGCAACGGTCACATGGTTTGACCCGACAACTTCATTGAAGTCTAGATCTATCTTGTTTTCTTTGGCAAGCTTCATGATTTGTTCTTTGAAGACGAAGCATTTTTGGATTGGGTGGCCAATGATCCGATGATATTTGCAGTAGTTAGGGTCATCAACTTTCCCTATGTCTTCTGACCGCTTGCATTCTGGCAATTCAATCAACTTCAATTGCAATAGTTGTTCTAAGATGTTTGGCACATCTTCATCGGGGAACGGATATACTTTTTGCTCACGTTCCTTGAAAGTCAGATGACGCACCTCGTTCTTTTGCCATCCTTCAAGGCGTTTTTCATTTGCATTTGCTCCTCTTCTTAGAATCTTAACTTCGGCAGTGTTAACAACCATTGGGTCTTTGAGACTGACTTTTGCATTCCTGTCATTCCTCCTTACTTCCTTTCTGCTTTCCTCAGGTATGGGAGGTTTTGTATTTCCACGGCTAGCAATGCTCAGCTCCATGTCATGCGCACGAGTTGCTAACTCTTCAAATGTTCGAGGCTTTATCCCTTGAAGGATGTAAAGAAGTCCCCAATGCATGCCTTGGATGCACATCTCTACAGCAGGAATTTCAGAAAGTCTATCCTTGCAATCTAAACTCAAAGAACGCCATCGATTGATATAATATACCACCAGTTCATTTTCCCATTGCTTAGTATTAGTAAGCTCCATCATGCTTACCGTGCGACGTGTGCTATAGAATCGGTCAAGAAACTCTCTTTCGAGTTGTTGCTAACTGTCGATTGACTCAGGTTCTAAGTCTGTATACCAGTCAAACGCATTCCCTTTGAGCGAATGGACAAATTGCTTTACAAGGAGGCTTCCTTGAGTCCCTGCGTTCTCACAAGTTTCTACAAAATGAGCAATGTGTTGCTTAGGATTTCCATTGCCATCAAATTGCAAGAATTTGGGGGGTTGATACCCATTTGGCATCCTCATATTATCGATGCGCTTTGTATAAGGCTTCGAATATATGAGAGAACTTGTAAAAGAACCTCCATATTGTGCTCGAATAGTGTTCGTTATCATGTCTTGCAATTGTTGGACAGATATCGAAGCCATTGAGGTGGAATGTCCGTGTTGAGAAGTGCCTTCACCTCCTTTTCCTTTATCAACCCTAGCATTTTCTCCTTTCGAGGTGAAGCCAGGTGGGCGCTCAGGGCCATGACTTGATTCACCCGAATCTTGTACCTCCAACTTGTTCATTAGGGTTGCAATTTTGACATCCTTTTCTTCAAGTGCTTTTGTGAGAAGGACGACCCTTTGTTCCGTTTCAGCCATCTTTTCTTCCATGGTAGAGGTGTTAGTCATCATGACTGACACAACTTCCCAAGATGATGGAGAAGAAAGTGATTTGAAGTGGGCACGTGAAATCTCATCTTTTGGGTTCCCTTTGATGGGAGAGAAATCGTGCGATCAACTTCTTGTGAAGGAAGAAGGGGATTTGCCCCCATACTTGAGGTGTTCCAAGGTGGAGATGTCCTTGTTGATGACCTTGTTTCTTGTAAGAGGGTCTAAGGAGATGATTGTCTGGACCTTGGCTTCCTTGGTTGATTGAGATTGAAGTTGATTGTTTGCTTTGGGTTGGCTACAATTGATTGCACCAATGCAATTGTTGGTGGTAGCCATACCAAGTTTAGTTGAAGTAGCTATTGTTGAAGCTTGAATATTCTTACTAGAGGCCATTTGAGTTGGTAGCAAGGTGATGTAGATTTCTTTCTTTAAAGGAGAATGAGATGAGAGGCAGAGAGGTCCCACTGGGTGTGCCAGGATATGTGGACGACTAAATTTCTCGGTTCGAAATGAGTCAAACAAGTAAAATAGTTTCACAAATGCAAATTTGTATTGATGAATGTGTGGTACAATTCTCTGTGATTACAAAAGAGTTATCCTCTGATTCGATCTCCTTGAAAGATTTGTTAATTTGGAATTGTGGTAATATGATTGTGACTTGAACACAAAATATCCTTCTATTTGGCTGAAGAATGGATCGAAGATCTTTGAAATGGAATTACAATGAATTTATGGCTATGAGCTTGTTAGAAATCCTTTGTTCTTCACGTTCTTCGTGTTCTTCGTGTTCTTGGTGCGTTCTTCGTCTTCGAAGGTTTGTGGTGGAAGTTCTTCGGTGCTTTAGAGGCTTGAATCCGTTGAACTTTACTGATTTGTGATTTGTTGATGTTTCTGGAGGCTTTTGAGCTTGATTCCAGCAAACTTTAGGATCTAAGCAGATCGTTTAGATGATCCTGCTTCGAATGTTCTTCGTATTTGAAGGTTGAAGTTCTTGAAGTTGCTGGAGGCTTCAAGGCTTGATTCCAGCAGAGCTTCTGGACTTCTGAATCCTCTCTGATGCTGCTTGTGCTTCAGATGACTTCATCTCCTCCTAAATGTCTTAGGAAGGCTTCTATTTATAGGAGTTTTGGAGTGGATGAGCGACACGTGGCGGAGTCTGATTGGTGACACATGTCACAGTCTGATTGGTCTGTTTATGTCATCGCTTACACGTGCGAGGTTGCTTGGGTCATCGCTTACACGTGCGAGGCTGCTTGTGTCATCGCTTGCACGAGCCGATGCATGATTGGTTCTTGCATGACACTTGGCAAATTTTTGTTGGCTTCTGAATGGCAATAGTAAAACCTAGCAGCAGTATGTGGCGCTTTGTAATTGGCTGTATTTTGTGGTCTTAGTAGTGTGACGTGTCAGCTTGTGATAGATTGGGAATTTTCCCTCTCTACAAGTTCCTTAGAAGAGTTGGTCTTGCCTAACAACCCAAAAGGTGGAGACCTAATGAGCCTAGAGTGGCATAACTTACATAACTTGGTCATTTTGGACCTCTCCAATATTGGGTTGACAGGGGAGATTCCTGAGTCCATATCAAAATTAAAGAGATTGAGATTTTTGGGTCTCAGTAACAATAACCTCACAAGAAAGCTGTCTCCAAAGCTAGCTACTCTAGCTTGTGTTAGTGCAGTCTACCTAAATGCGAACAATCTCACTGGAGAACTTAATTTTCCTGATGATTTTTATAGGAAAGTGGGAAGGCGGTTTCGGGCTTGGAACAACCCAAACCTTTGTTACCCGGTTGGGTTAGTGTCAGCTAGCCATGTTCCATATGGGGTAAAACCATGCCAGCAACAGGTCACATTGCTTGAACACGACTTAAGAACCAAGTTGGCTAATGGGAACATGAATCAAAATTCCCAATTTGTGGCCTCTTTGGGGTTTACAAGCTATGGTTTTGGTGCTGGTATTTGGTGGGTTTCTCTAGTAGAGATGTTGATAGATTTATTCTTAAATTGTTTCTTATAGTTGTGTCTTAATTGACAGAATTCTTAACTCTAGAAGATTACCTTTTAGAAGTAAGTATGTAATAGCAATTTCATCTTTCTTCCTTTGTCCTCTCTTCTAACTCTTTTCTGCAGTACCAATGTTTATGGCTATTCATAATTATGAAAATGTGAATTGCATTGTGAATTGATATATTATTCTATGAAGGAAAAAGAAGAAGAAGGGAGGTTACAATACTTTCTTTACCACTTTATATTTTACCAATAAAAATTTGCCATTTATATACCTACTTAATTGTATTCTATCATTATGTCTTTTCCTAATCTTACTTTATATAATGTATAATTCATATTAAGATGCATCACACCAAAAAATGACAAGACATACTATATATTTATCTTTATTTTCCTTATCCACATTAACTTAGCCAAAATAGAATAAACTGCCTAAATTTAGAAAAAAAAAAGAAAAAATTATTTAAAAACTAGTATACAGAAGGACAAAAATTGAACTAATCTCTTAAATTTTGTAATCATAAACTAAATAGCTCAGTATAGAAAGTGTAAAATTTCAAATATGGAGAACATAAAATAATAATATTGGAGTGGAAAAAAAATTTATTGTGCTATATGTATAATACACTTTACGCCTAATTCGAGTTTTTATGACAAAGAAAAATACATATAATTAATCCTAAATAGATTGTTGAAGATTCATAATCAGCCTCAAAATTTTGTGATTAAGACTGTGTTACTATATTGTTGGCTTCTTGTAGTTTTATACTAACATAGTTTTATGAATTAGACGCACACTTTGGGAGCAATAAAATGGTAAGTTGGACACTCTCACACGATCACAAAAGCTACATTCATGAAATTATCATAATCAGTCAAATTCAATAACTTGAAGAAAAAAGAAAAGGGGGAAAAAAAATTCTTTTTTATATTCGATTGTATGACCCATCTCCCTGTTAATAATTTTAAGAATTAGGTGAGAATGAGATCAAGGTTGAAGAAGACTCACCAATGCACCAACCAGCAGTCAAGAATTTAAGATCAGGTATTCTTTTCTGTACTAGATGAATCTTCCTAGTTTCTCCCTTTGTACATTTGCCAAATGCCAGCCAGTTCACTTATAAACAAGATGATTTGCCCCTTGTCATGAACAGAAAATTTGGCAATGTAACATTGCTTATTAATAATAATTGGAATCATGTCCAAGTGACATTTGTTGGATTAAATACTTTTTTTCAAGAAATAATTACAATATACTATTAACTCTGATGTTCAAACTTTTTGCTAAATTAAGTACTTTAATATATAACATTTACATTTTCTTGATAAATCTTTTAAGAACTTCTCCAAGGACAGTTTGCTATTGTAAGTCTAGAACTCTTATTTACGAGTTTCCAAATAGCAAAGTAGTAATATTAGATGCGTAGAATTTTTCACAATTCTTTATAAGACAATAAATTCTTAATAAAATATCACTTTTATATGAATTAATCAATATAGAACTCTCTTGTTAATGGGTACCCCTTATTATTATGCACGACAAATTACCTCAATTATAGCGAAAAAAAAAAGACAATGAATAATTTTGTGAAATCTGGTTTTCAAATTAAATTAATTTAAATAGGTTTTACGTTGACAAAACAAGCCAACCAATTTGGAAAGTTGGAATCTACGCTGTGGACCTGTGGTATATATTATAGATTTCCTATATTGATTTTTCAAAGTGGCAGTTGAATGACTTTAATACGTTGAAAGTGAAATATGGATAACTGGACTTTGGACATAGCGTGTAGGTGTAGCCTGTGTAAGTATAACCCTGTACGTGTACCTTGGAATAAGTATGGCTGGGAAGATGATGACGATGATGAGGCTAGGGTTCAGATAAAAGTTAGACAATGTTCAAAACTTTTGTCAGCTAATCTCTGTTCTCATCTCTATGTTCTAGCTAGGTTGATTTCTTCAGTGTGTTGAATGTTGCTTCCTTGCACTTCAGCCACTTGTTACACACTTTCGAAGTCTAACTTAGTTACTTTAGTTCGCTTGTTTAAAATTAAGAGTCCGTTTGGTTGAAAGAATGAAAAAGTGAGAAGATAAAAAATGGAGAGGAAATAAAAAAGTGAGAAAATAGAAGAGATTTTAATTTTCCTTATTTGTGTTTGGTTGGAAGGTAGAAAAGTAGAGGGATAGAAAATAGAGTCGGTATAAATTTACTCTCTTGCTCTTGTTACATAACTTATTTTATATAAATATTTTATAAAGGAAAAAATAAAAAGAAAAAACTGGTTCTATGTAAAATGGTTCAAAGTAAGGAAAAAAAATTCAGGAAAAAAAAAGTTCAAATGTGAGTAGCAAAGAACCCAGGAAAAAAAAAGGTTCAACGGAACCAAAGACAGAGCCAAAAAAGAAAAAAGAAAAAAAAGAAACAAGGTTCAACGTCAAACAAAGAACCCATAAAAGGTGAGAGAGAAAAAAAAAAAGTATTAACGTTGAATTTACTTTAGGAGAGTAGAAGGGGTAGAAATGTCATTTTCATCAAACCACCTCCCCTCCCCATTTTCTCTCCAATTTGGGAGAGCTAAAAAATGGTGGGCCATGGAAGAAAATAGGTGGGTCCTACCATTTTCTCTCCTCCAAAATCACTCTAACCAAACACCATTTTCATCTGAAATCTCTCCTATTTTCTCTCCTCCATTTTCCATCCTCCATATTTTCACTCCAACCAAACATAGCCTAAAGAAAATTGAATGTTCCTTTCTTTTTTTTGTTGTTTACCAGGGATTCTGTTTCGCATCTGTGGAATGATTGAGTTATTTTTGTTCTACCGAATTGGAAGGACAATTTGACCTAGTAGAAGCACTAAAATGATGTGTATGTGTGTAATTACAAATAACAATGTAATGAGAACAACATTAATTAAAGTTGTAGGCTTTCAACTCATAGCTAGCATTGCTCTTGGACAACCAAAGAGAGAAATTCACAAGAAAAGAAAAAAAATCATATTAACGGATGCCCTTTATTAAGACATGTGTTAATGGACTATTTTACAAAAATTTTGATACAAATTTCATAAAAAATATAAAAACTTATAATAAAAAAAAATTACTTTTTTTTTTCTATAAAAAGTTCTTAAAAATATTTCCTAAAGGGTATTAGCATTGGCATTGGGTCTTGCAAATGGTATTAGCGTTGGCATTGGGTCTTGCAAATGGTATATGTAGGGGAATTTTAGCATCCAAGCATAAAATAATAAACAAGCCCATTGCCTGGTCTTGTACTTGTAAAATTTTTTACAATAGTGCTACATTAAATGGCATAATATTAAATTCTCTTTTCTCTCACTCTGTTAGCCATATACTTCTTCTTTTCTTTTATTTTTTTCTCTGATTCTCTCTCTTTCTTTACTCTTCACTCCTCAGTCCTCACTCCCTCTCTCACATCTCTCTCTCTCTCTTGTTCAAAGCTTGCCACTGAAGTTGGGTTGGATTTGGAGTGGTCACGACGTGGCAGAGATTGGCGTGGTCATGACATGGCAAGATCAGCGTGGGCACGACGGATTCTAATGGGGTAGTTTGATTTTTTGCTATTAATTTTTGTCTTTTGGATTTTGGATTCCTGTGGGTTGGTGTTTTGAATTCTGATGGAATTTGGGTTGTATTTGGATTGGTTGGTTAGACTGACATGGTGGGCAATGGATTGTTTGGTTGTTTTTGCAATGGGTTTGCTTGGTTTCTGGTGGGTTTTGTTTTTTTTTTTTTTTTTTTGGTTCTGGTGGGATTTTGGTGGGCAGTGGTGGCATGGTGGGCATGGTGGTGGCATGGTGGGAGGTTGTTTGGTTGTTGAGAGAGTGACAGAGAGGCAGGGATAGAAATTAGAGAGAGAGAGGAGAGATAGATAATTTGTTTATTATTTTATTGTATAATTTATATTATTTTAATGTATTTTATTGTAAAATAAAAGTCGGAATGTTGTGTGTATTGTAAAATGGTATGCTATAATAGATAAAATAGCTTTCGAAATAGTAAAATAGAATATTTTGAAGATATCGGATGTGTCCTTTTAGGAAATATTTTTAGATGTATTTTATAAGAAAAGAAAAGAAAAACTAATTTTTTTTCAATTTTTTATATTTTCTATTAAAATGGTATTAAAAGTTTAAAACTTTCTTAAAACACATTAACAAATATCATAAAGATACCCATTAACTGGATTCAGAAAAATAAGTTAGCATGTTTGCTTATTATTTTTAAGCAATTATTGTCAGAATTTAGTCCCTGTTTTTTTGGGTGCATTGTGAAATATATATAGTTTAATCTGAAGTTGAATTTATACCTTGTTTCCATTAGATTTTCAGAACGTTAAATGTCACTTATACTTCGGATAAAGAAATTAGACTTGTACTCCAGCTAATACGTACCTCTCTGGCATTAAAAAAATGTCACTTATTTCTATAATTCTACGTGATGTCACTTTATAAAACAAAATTAAATTATCAGTTGAAGATTGAAGAAGCAAAACTCTTTATAATAAAATTTATTGACTTGGAGGCTTGTGGGCTGAGAAATAGTTTCTCTGTATCACGAGTGAAGACTTGTTTCTCTAAACTCTTGATACTGTAGAATTGTCGTATCCTTCGTGTAAGGAAAGTGTGTCCCTTCAGTAACACTGTTACTTGGAGGCTTGTGGGTTTTTTATTCAGGGAATTGGGAAACAGAGTGAGCAGAGAGGCGTCCAAGTTCCAGATTAAGAATAATGGAAACACTAGTCAAGAAATGGGGAAAAATGTCTCCGGATGATAGAGAGGGTGGGGAAGTGCAATTGAACGCAACTGAAAGCTTGAAGAATGTCACCATAGCAGCAAAGTTCTTAACCAAGCTTTGAATACAGAATCTGTTATACGGACTTTTAACCCAATTTGGCGATCAAAGAATGGGTTTAAGGTGCGCAACGTGGGTAACCATATCATCTTATTTATCTTTGACAACGAGAAAGAGGTTGAGAAAATTATTGACGGGGAACCGTGGAGTTTTGATAAGCATTTGGTGATGATTAAGCGGTATGATTATAGTCTTCCAGTTCAGGATTCATTTTTTCAACATGTATCACTGTGGGGTCAAGTGCATGACATTCCAATGAAATACTTGAGTCGAGAAATTGCTGAGAAGCTCTGTGAAGCAGCAGGAGAAGTCAGTAAAGAGCCAACCTTAGCGGAGGTAGACCGTGGTAATGTCATGAGGATTAGAGTAAGAGTTGATACGACCCTTCCTCTCTGTAGGGGAAGAATCTTCTCACTTGAAAATGGATCGAAGGGACGGCATCCTTTAAATATGAACGCCTTCCAAATGTATGCTACCGATGTGGCCGGCTGGATCACTTTGACAGGGATTGCGATCGGTGGATACAGAGTAGTGATACTCTAACCAAACAAGATCAAGAATACGGGTCCTGGATTCGTGCATCTCCATTACCTGCATTCAATAACTCGGTGGTAGTTGTACCAGGTTATTATGAAGCAAGAAAGAAGGAAATTGAGAGTAAAGGAGATAGGAGGTATAAAATCTGGAGCACTCTCAGAATTTTATTTATTCAGAAAATTGAATTGATACAAGCAACTAATGTCCATCCAGTAAAGCTATTCTATATATACATATATACACGTCAAAGACTAAAATCCATAAAATCAGTAAATCAGTTACTAACTATGCTAACAATACAATAGTGTTTTCATTATATACATCACAGCCTAATTGTTACAAGCCACGTGTATCATAGTCTCCAAAGCTATGTATGAAGACTTCATGAAAAGGTATTGTCTCAATGGTTTCTAGCACATCCCACTGATGCTCTGTATCTGATGCTTCTGCTGCACGTTTGCTCCCCAATTGCTTATTGTTGTGGCTGTCCTTGTCTGCTAGAGATAATGCTATTGTGCTTGCACTTGCATCAGTATAGTTACCAGCTGTCTCTTTGCTTTGTTGGCTTGCTCCACCATTGGATTGCTGCCCTGCACTAGTCCCAGCAGATAATTCCTCAAGCCTTGAACAAATTGTATCAATTTTAACACCCCCCCTCAAGAGCAAGGCTCTTGCAGTTTGTGTTTCTGACACTGGTTCTGGAAATTCAACACTAGCAGCAAAGATATTAATCAAACCCAAATTCTTGATCAATCTTAGATAGTTGTCTACACCTAAAGCCTTGGTGAAAACATCAGCTACCTGATTTTTAGAAGCCACATGAAAGGTTTTAATTGTTCCATCTAGAACCCTGTTTCTAACAATGTGGCAATCAGCTTCTATATGCTTTGATCTCTCATGGAATACCGGATTTGCAGCTATATGCAGTGCTGCCTAGTTGTCACAGTATAATAAAACTGGTTTATCATGCTTCACATGTAAATCTTTCAATAGAGACAACAACCATGTCACTTCACATGTTGTAGTTGCCATGGATCTATACTCTGCCTCGGCTGAAGATCTTGAAACCATTGACTGTTTCTTTGATCTCCATGATACTAATGAGTTCCCAAGGAATACACAATACCCTGTAAGAGACTTTCTGGTGTCTGGACATCCAGCCCAGTCAGCATCACAGTATGCTTTCAGTTGCAAGTCTGAATCACAAGAAAAAAATACCCCTTGGCCTGGAGTTCCTTTTATATACTGTAATATCCTATTAGCTGCCTGCATGTGAGGAACTCTAGGCTGAGCTAGAAATTGACTTAACCTATTTACAGCATAGGTAATGTCAGGCCTACTCAAAGTCAAATACATCAACTTCCCTATAAGCCTCCTATATTGACTTGAATCTTTTAGAAGCTCTCCATCACCCTTTGATAGCTTAAGTTGCTGCTCCATGGGTGACTTCAAAGGCTTACAACCCATCATTCCTGTTTCTTTTAGAATCTCAATGGCAAACTTCCTTTGATTCAAGCTAATTCCCTTATCACTCCTTGCAATCTCAAGTCCCAAGAAGTACTTGAGTGACCCTAAGTCTTTTATTCCAAACTTAGCATCCAGAACTGACTTTAAAAGTGCCACACAGTTTGGATCATTTCCTGTAATCACCATGTCATCCACATACACAAGCAATGCAGTAAACAAAGGACCTTTGGCAAACACAAACAATGAGTGGTCAGCTTGGGATTGAACAAAACCAAGCTGCTGAATGGTTGAAGACAGCTTAGTATACCATTGTCTAGAGGCCTGTTTTAACCCATAAAGTGACTTAACAAGCTTGCAAACAATAGGTGCAGTAGATGTAGATGCAAATGGAGAATTAAAATTTGAAGTTGAACACCCCCCCTTACTGTGAAAACCAGGAGGCAGTGACATGTATACTTCTTCAAGCAAATCACCATGCAAGAAAGCATTGTTAATGTCTAATTGATAAAGGGGCCAAGATTTAGCTGCTGCCAAAGCAAGAACCACCCTGACAGAAACAGTTTTAGCTACAGGGGAGAAGGTTTCAATAAAATCTAGACCTTCCCTTTGCGTATAACCCTTGGCAACTAGTCTTGCCTTATATCTATCAACAGTCCCATCTGACTTCAATTTAATTCTATATACCCATTTACAGCCAATAGGAGTTTTACCTGGAGGCAAAGTAGTGAGATCCCAAGTATGATTTTGTTCAAGAGCTTGGATTTCCTTATCCATAGCTTCTCTCCAAAGTGGATCTTTGACTGCTTGGAAGAAGCTTTGAGGCTCTTGAGGAGCAGAACTAACTGCCAAGACATAAGATTGATAGCTGGGAATAAGATGTGCATAGGTAAGACTATGACCAATATCATAAGGACCACCAGAAGCAGGAAAACAAGCTGAAGCACAAGAGTAATCCTGCAAGTAAGCTGGAGGTTTTGAAGTCCTAGCTGACTTTCTGATAGGTGCTGGTGGTACTTCTGGTGTTGATGCACATGTCTGATCTGGTAAGGCAGCTGAAGGAACTAAAGGAAACTGAGAAGGATGACAATCAGTAGTAGGTGCATCAACAAGTAAGGTGTTAGAAGTTTCAATAGAATGATTAACAAAATTAGGGACAGAAGGTGAAACTAAAGAATCAGAACAATCAGAAGGAGAATCAGGTATAAAGATAGGAGTAACAAAAGAATCAGTACCTGTGCTGGAAGGAGTAACACCTGGAAAGACAGAATCTGAAAGAAAAGGATCAACAAGAGCAGCATGTGTACCAGCAAAAGGAAAAATATTCTCATGGAAAATTACATCCCTAGAGATGAAAATTGACTTACTAGAAAGATCATAGACCTTATAACCTTTTACTCCAAAAGGATACCCCAAAAACACACATTTTTTGGCTCTTGGATCAAATTTAGATCTAGTATGAGAAAGAGTAGATGCATAACATAGGCAACCAAACACTCTTAAGTGATCATAGGTTGGCTCATGACCAAAAAGGACTTCATAAGGTGTTTTGTGAGATAATGGTGAACTAGGAATTCTGTTAATCAAGTAGGCTGCAGTTAAAACACTATGCCCCCATAGATATAAAGGTAATTTGGATTGAAACATGAGAGATCTTGCAACATTTAAGATGTGTTGATGCTTCCTCTCAACAATAGCATTTTGTTGAGGGGTTTCAACACAACTTAATTGATGCAAGATGCCCTTTTGTGCAAAGAAATCCTTCATGAAGAACTCAGTCCCATTATCAGTCCTCACAACCTTAATCTTTCTACCAAACTGAGTTTCAACTAGATTGTAAAACTGCTCTAAAACAGTTTGTGTTTGTGACTTGTGCTTCAACAAATAGACCCAAGTAGACCTAGAACAATCATCTACAATGGTTAGAAGTACTTGCAATTGTCAATAGTAGCAACTGAAAAAGGACCCCATAAGTCACAATGCACCAAATCAAAACAATTTTCAGAAATATGAACACTTTTATTGAAAGGTAATCGTTTTTGTTTTGCTAGAGCACAAATGTCACAATGAAAATTATTTACAAAACCATGAAGAGGCACTTTATTAATCTTCATCAAAGCCAATTTAGCATTTGATAGATGCCCCAATCTGAGATGCCAAACATGTGGCTGAACAGAATTGACAGAAAACACGGCAGAAACTGAAGTAGAAATGGATTTGCTTTCTTCCAGCAGGTAAAGACCATTGTACTCTCTACCCAGACCAATTGTGCTCCAATGAGCAAGGTCCTGGATGAAGCAGAAAGTACCAAGAAAAATGAGGCAACATAGAACAGATTTGGCTAATTTGCTGACAGAGATGAGATTAAAGCTAAAAGCTGGAACACAAAGTACATCATATAGAATAAGAGTTTCAGAAATTTTGACAGTTCCTATATGGCTTACTAAGGCAGTCTCACCATTAGGTAAATTCACATGTGTGTTTAGAGTAGAAGTTATAGAAGTAAAGCAAGAAACTGAATGCACCATATGGTCAGTAGCACCTGTGTCTATGACCCAATCAATGGATGAAAACATATCTTTATTGACTAGTTTTGCAGAGAAAACTGAATGCTTCAAGTTGGAATTAAAAGACAAACCAGAAGCCATACCTGCCATAGTCTCAAGATAGGAATTAGATGTTGATGGATGTGAAATGGTGGCTGCCAAACCAGTACCAGCAGGAACACCAAATGAAGAAGCCACACCAGCAACTCCAGTCATCAAGCTTGGCACTCCATCACCACTACTTACAGTAGCTGCTTGATGCTTATCACCAAAATTAGTGCTAGTGTTGAGGAAAGCCAACAATTGCTCACATTGAGCCTTTGTGATTGGACATTGAACTGATCCAATTGAAGAATGCTCAATCATAGCTCCTTGATCATAAGACACTTGATTAGCATTAGATTTTCCCTTTGGTTTATAACCGGGTGGATATCCATGAAGCTTATAGCACTTATCAATGGTGTGCCCAAGCATATTGCAATGTGTACATAAAGGCCTTTCCTTTTTGTTGTTTCCCTTAGTCCAATTTGCATTCCCAGAACTATTGCCTTTTGAATTAACATACATAGCAACAGAATCTGGTTTTGCTACAAAAGATCCTCCATGTCCAATGTTCTTATGAGACTCCTCTTGAAGAACTAAGCCATAGACTTTGTTAATTGAAGGAAAAGGCTCATACATCAAAATTTGACTCCTTATAGTCTCAAAGTTCTCATTCAAACCCATCAAAAAACGCATTACATATGCTTTATCATGAGTAGCACTTAGGGTTTTCATTGCTCCACAACTACACTCTGGTAAAGGCTCAAGATTCAACAATTGATCCCATAATCTCTTAAATTTTGTGAAATACTCAGTCACAGACAACTGATTTTGAGTGATGTGAGAAATCTCCCTTTGAAGATTATAAATTTTGGGACCATTGCCTTGTGAAAACAAGTTTTTCAATTCTAACCACATATCTCTAGCAGTTTCACAGTAAATTATATTGCTAGATACATCAACATGCATTGAATTCATAAGCCAAGAAAGTACCATCGTATTACAGCTTTGCCAATCTTCATAGAGTGGAGATTCTGGATCAGGGATAGGGATTCTACCATTGATGAACCCTATCTTCTTCTTAGCAGTGAGAGCTAAGACCATAGCCCTTGACCAGGAGTGATAGTTTCGCATTCCAAGCAGTGGTTGTGTTACCAAAACGCTTCCTGGATTCTCACTAACACTAAGAAAGTATGGATTCTTAGGAATGGAATTATTATTGACCGGATCAGATTGGTTGTTAACTGGATCAGATTGGTTGCTTGAATCAGAGGACGCCATTGAAGAAGCTTCGTTTTGCTCTGATACCATATAAAATCTGGAGCACTCTCAGAATTTTATTTATTCAGAAAATTGAATTGATACAAGCAACTAATGTCCATCCAGTAAAGCTATTCTATATATACATATATACACGTCAAAGACTAAAATCCATAAAATCAGTAAATCAGTTACTAACTATGCTAACAATACAATAGTGTTTTCATTATATACATCACAGCCTAATTGTTACAAGCCACGTGTATCATAGTCTCCAAAGCTATGTATGAAGACTTCATGAAAAGGTATTGTCTCAATGGTTTCTAGCACATCCCACTGATGCTCTGTATCTGATGCTTCTGCTGCACGTTTGCTCCCCAATTGCTTATTGTTGTGGCTGTCCTTGTCTGCTAGAGATAATGCTATTGTGCTTGCACTTGCATCAGTATAGTTACCAGCTGTCTCTTTGCTTTGTTGGCTTGCTCCACCATTGGATTGCTGCCCTGCACTAGTCCCAGCAGATAATTCCTCAAGCCTTGAACAAATTGTATCAATTTTAACAGGAGGAGAAGAGCAACACTTTGAGTCATAGGAACTCCGACACGGCGGCGCGGAAGGCTGCTCAGGGAGGTGGTCTGTTGGAAGACAAGTCTAGTGAAATAAATGAGCATATAATTAGGGAGGAGGACGTTATGGAAGTTACACAATCAAGGGCTACAATGGGTGAAAATCTGGAAGCATTACAACTGGAAAAGGAAGCCGAGAATCAAGGGGATTATTTTGAGAAGAAAATAAAGGAAATTGATTCGGATTTAATGAAATTTGAATTGAAGAAAGACTCAGGTAACGGATGTTCAATTAATATGGAAACAGTGGTTGACTTGGAGGGTAAAACCGAAAATTGTGGGGATGTGCAAGTTCTATTCCAACGTGGATTGGAGGCTGGTGAACAACATAATGAGAATAATGACCACGTGATAGAGAATGTAGGAAGCCCTAATGTGCAAGTGACTCACGTGCAAAGCAACACATTGAGGGCAACACCAAGCAGCAGCCCTATGTGGAAAAGAATTGTGAGAAAAGAAGCAAGTACCACTCGTATAGCTACTCCTCTGACAACTTTGAAGCACTCAAGTGCTGAAATCTTTGAATCCGAGTTACCTAGGAAGAAAATACAGGTTTCTCAAGATGCTCAAGAAACAACAATTGAATTGGCGGGGGCTGAAAATTAGTCCCGCTAGGAGCCATGAATATCCTATGCTGGAACTGTCATAGGCTTGGGAACCCACAGACAGAGCAAGAGCTTGGAGATTTGATCAGGGCACAAGATCCCTTAGTCGTGTTCCTAGCCGAAACATGGCTTGACAAAGCTAGGCTGGAGGAAACTAAGGTGTGGTATAAATTTGAAGGGTTGAATGAAGTTTCGAGAGTTGGTAGAGGAGGTGGGGTGGCTATCTTTTGGAAGAAGGAGTGTGATTTTTCCATTGATACATACTCCCCTAACCATATGGATGGAATTGTTAATAAGGGAAAGGAAGAAGAATGGAGATTTACCGGCTTCTATAGGGAGCCGGACACACGAAACCGACATGAATCTTGGGCGAAGTTGAGAAGATTAAAAAACAAGTACACTCTTCCGTGGCTGTGTGCGGGAGACTTTAATGAAATCACAAGAATAGATGAAAAGTTGGGAGGAAGGTTCAGACCAAGGAGCCAAATGGAAGCCTTTTGGGATTTGCTGGATGAATCTGAGTTTAAAGATTTGGGTTCTGTGGGAGGGAAGTTGTAATACCCCACATATTTTTATTTGAGGTTATTATTAGGTTTTTCTTTTAAAAATAATTATGGGGCCATAGGTATTATTTTATTAATAATTGCAGCCCGCTACCCCACTAAACCCACATCTCTAATACTAACTACAGGGTAGAGGAAGAGATAGTCAGGGTTTTCATAAAAAGGGTTTTATAAAAGAGGCTAAGAGGAGTTTAGAGTACAAACAATTGAAGGAGCAATCAAATTGATTAAGGTATGATTTCTCATCGTTAGAAACAAGAATTAAGGAGTTAGAATTTTTATCATGGAAAACTTTAGTGACGTGTAGATTGTGAGATTGGTAATTTCTTAGATTAGGATTTACACTGTTTTAATAATTCTGTAGTCTTAGGTTGCCACTGTTCGGAGTCTAGAGCAAGAGCCGAAATGGTTGAACCCATGAATAAGCGGCTGGCATCATTTTCGTAGGGCTATACTTTTGTCAACGTAATAGCTTTCATTTTCGTAGATCTGATCCATACTTTAATAGCTTTAATTTTTTGTCAACGTCCTATTCTTCTTATTGTAGCTGTGATGGTCTATTGCCTACGTGTTGACTAATTCCAAATAGAATGATTCCTTAAGGTCCAACATGTCTACGATTCTTTAAAGGATAATGCAGACTTGTTTCTTCTACCAAATTCTAATTTATCTCAAAATAATGCTTAGATATTTTCTACATTAGGGTCATTGATATTAAGCCCATGAATAGGTCATATTAGTTTTGCCCCACGGTTTTCATTAGGATATATATTAAATTCTAGAATATTGGCAGCTGGGTCTGAGTTTTGATAAATTCTAGGGAGCATATTCTTGGGTAGAGATGCTTTGCATTAGTGTTAACATTTAGTTCAGCAAGTATAATTTTAGTAAGTCATTTGTATAAGTCAATAAGATTTATATTTTGTGGAGGATATTAAGTAATTTCATGATTGATTATAGGTTCTATGTAAGAGTATTTTGAGACTATTTGGAGGGTGTTTCAGCTGGACTTTCAGCGTGATTCAAGTGCTGTAAGTAATTATGCATAATATGCACAAGTTTTGTCCATTAGGTTCTTAGAAGTTAAAAGTTTTCAAAAGTTTTGTATTTTTAAGCTTATGTTTTCTAAAGTCTATCAAAAGCATTTTTACAACTTTGAAAGAGAAACTTCGACTTTCAAATAATGTTTTAAAGAGAAACTTTGAATTTTAAATGACGTTCTGAACGTCTAAGTCTCATTTAAAAGATGATTTCTAAACTAAACTATTTTCAGAAAATAATTGAGTTTCAAAGTAAGTTTTCTAAAAAGGTTCTTGTCCTTTAAGTTTGTTTAAAACTAAGTGATTTCAAAGTCATATTCTTATTTTCCAAATGGTATTTAAGACGTTTCTTTTAGCAAATTGGTTTTTCAAACTTACTCGAGAATTGTAAAAATATCTATAGAAACTCTCCAGTTCTTATTCATTCCCTAAGAGAGTCAAGCATCCTTTGATTTATGTTCTATTTGATATTGTGATCTTTGATATGCCTCTGTATTTAGAATAATTGTTAATATCAAGTGAATTATTATATTTTGTATAAACTTTGCTTTTGAGATATGCGACTGAAAATAAATGTTTTTAGAATTTATCAGATATATCAGATATATGTGTAAATCCGCTCACAGGTTTGTATGTGAGAATATGTGTTGATCCCTCACCAGCAGGGGTTAGATGTTGGTATCCGCTCACAGGATTGTATGTGAGAATATGTGACGTGTATATGTGACATTGTGCTCTGATCAATTATATGTATGTGATTTCTAATGATTTTAAGATGTGATTACATATGTATTAAGTGATTCATTAGATGTTTTGGAATAATTATTTTTGATATTATTGAATGAGTTTATGAAAAATAAAAATACTCGTGCTTTGCTTGACTCTATTCCGTTGTGTATTCTGTATAATTACTTACTGGATGTGTGGCTCACCCCATCAATTACAATTTTCAGATTAAAGTTTAGTTGGGGAACAGAACCTTTGGATTGCTTTGTAAGGTGCAAGGTAGAGCGTGGGAGTTTTAGGCAAAGTCAATAATACTTGAAGTCTCAAAAGATTATTAGTTTTTTTTTTATTCCGCTTTAGATTTCACAGCGTTTTGGAGACTATTCTAAAATTGTGGATTTTAGTTATTGTAAGAGATTTATCAATGGCATTGTTTATTTGGAGCTTTATTGAATTATGTTTAAATTAATTAAGTTTATTGAGTTATGTAAGCTCAGTAAGATAGTCATGCATCTAAATTCATGTTCCATGAATTTGGGTCGTGACAGAAGTACACATGGTATAGGGGGATGGGAGGGGTAACACTATTTGGGAAAGACTTGATCGTGCAGTAGCCACTACGGAATGGCTAGATATGTTTCTGGCAACAAAGGTGGTGCATTTGGAATGTGGTTCTTCAGATCATAAGCCCTTGATTATTTGGCTAAAAGGAATCCAAATTAAGCAGCGAAGACTGTAGAGGTTTAAGCAGATGTGGCTTGAGGATACAAGATGTAGTGAGGTTGTTGATTTGGCTTGGAGAAGAAATTTTCCAGGCAACCCAATTGCTCAAGTGGAAGGAAAAATAAAGGAGTGTCAGGTAAAATTGAAGCAGTGGAGCCGTGTGTCCTTTGGGAGTATTAATCGGTCCTTGAAGGGAAAAAAAAAACAATTAAGGCAAGTGGAGCAGAGGGCCATTAGAGATGGGACAATGGATGCAGTTAACCGTTTGAAATGGGAGATAAATGGTTTGTTGATCAAGGAGGAAAAAATGTGGAAACAAAGATCAAGGGCTTTGTGGCTCAAAGAGGGGGATCAGAACACAAAATTTTTTCATAATCGAGCATCCCACAGATATAAGAGGAATAGGATTGAGGAGTTGAAAAATGAAGCAGGGTTAGTATGCACCAATGAAGATGAGATTTCAAATATTCTAATTGACTATTACCAACAATTATTCACAACAGCCTCACCAACACGCATGGAGGAAGTCCTAAGGGTGGTACCTTCTATCATCACGGAGGAACAAAATGCCATGCTAGCTGCTGAATTTGTCAAGGCTGAAATAGATGAAGCACTTCAACAGATGGAACCGTTAAAGGCACTGGCACCTGATGGGCTACCCCCTTTGTTTTACCAAAAGTTCTGGACCACTATTCGAGACGATGTCTCAGCTGCTATCCTAAATTGCTTAAACTCAGGATTTATCCCTCCCTCTATTAATCGCACTTTCATTACTTTAATCTCTAAAGTAAAAAGCCCCACTGTAGTTTTGGAATTTCGTCCCATAGCCCTTTGCAATGTCATATATAAACTAGTTCTAAGGTTATTGCAAATAGACTTAAAAAAGTCCTACCATTTTTTATTTCTGAGTCACGAAGTGCGTTTCAATCCAATAAGGCTATTTCAGATAATATTCTGGTGGCTTTTGAACTATTACATCATATGAAGACACAAAAATCAAGGAAAGCAAATTGCATGACCTTAAAGTTAGACATGAGTAAAGCATATGATAGAGTAGAGTGGCGATTTTTGACTGAAATTATGAAAAAAAATGGGTTTTTATGATGCTTGGATGACTCTCATTTCTGAATGTATCAGCACGGTGTCCTATTCAATCTTAGTTAATGGGGAACCTAAAGGCGAAATCTCTCCTACTAGGGGAATCCGTCAGGGGGACCCATTATCACCATATCTTTTTCTATTGTGCTTGGAGGGGTTGAATAGAATGATCCAGCAAGCTGCAAGGGATAATATTATTCGGGGTTTTTCCTTATGTAAAAACGGCCCAAAGATTACTAATCTATTTTTTGCAAATGATACTTTGTTGTTTTGCCGAGCAAGGATGGAGGAGTTGCAAGCCATACAACACATCCTATCACTATATGAAGGTGCATCCGGTCAACAAATAAACCGGGAGAAGACAACCCTTTTCTTTAGCAAAGCAGTGTCCGAAGAAAAGAAGGGAGAAATTCTAAATTTCTTAGGGGTTCCGAAAATCAAGGAGTATGAAAAATACCTTGGTTTGCCCGCTGCTGTGGGGAAAAATAAAAAGGCGAGTCTTAACTATATCAAGGAGAGGGTGTGGCAAAGCTTTAAGGTTGGAAAGAAAAGATCCTATCCCAAGTGGGGAGAGAGATTTTGCTCAAGGTAGTGGTACAAGCCATCCCTACATTTGCAATGAGTTGCTTCAAGTTGCTAGTGGGTTTGTGCAAGGACATTGAAATGCAAAATAAGAAAATTCTGGTGGGGTGAACATGGTGGCCAAAGAAAAATTCATTGGAAGAGTTGGGAAGTCTTATGTAAACCGAAAGAGGAGGGAGGCATGGGTTTCAAAGATTTGGTTAGATTCAATGAAGCTATGCTTGCCAAACAAATATGGAGGCTACAAACAGATAAGAACTTTCTTCTTTTTAAGGTTTTCAGTACAAAATTTTTCCCAACAGGTTCGGTAATGGAGGCAAAAAGTAAGAAAGGTTCCTTCACTTGGCAAAGTATACTTAAGGCAAGGCATGTCATTGAAAAGGGGATGCTATGGAGGGTTGGAGATGGGTCGCAGATTCGGGTATTCAAGGATAGTTGGATTTCGGGTAATTTTCCAAACAAGGCAATACCACTCACACAGGATTATGAAGATGATTCCACAGTTAATTCACTCATAGACCAGACAATAATGGAATGGGATGGATAGATGATTGATCAGAAAATTGCTCCCTATTTGGCTCAGAAAATCAAGGCTATTCCTCTTTGCAAAACGCCTCAGGCAGATTGTACTATATGGCCACGGAGTCGGGACGGTAACTATTCGGTTAAGACTGGGTATCAGCTACTAGGTGAGCTGGAAAACAGGGAGGCTGCTTCGGGGTCAAATAATGCTGAATCGAAGACTTTTTGGAAAGGGATATGGAGCTTGCGAATCCCCAACAAGATAAAACAATTTGGTTGGAGAGCGTGCATTGAATCACTCCCAACGTTGGCAAACTTGTACCAGCGAAAAGTAGTAGGGTCAACTTTTTGCAGCAACTATGACAGAGCTTGTGAAACAGCCCTTCACGCTCTATGGGACTGTGACAAAGTGCTGGGCTGCTGGGTCACGGGTTCAAGAAATTAAGAAGTCAAGCTCTTGGTACAGGTTCTTTTAAGGACTTGGTGTTCTTGGCAAGACAGCATGAAGAAAATATGGAGTTATTTATGGTTGTTGCATGGTTTATATGGAATAGACGCAACAAACAACAATTCAACGAGCAGTACATGCCACTTGAAAAGATCCTGGACGCAGCATCTGCTATGCTCACAGAGTTCCACGGGAATCCAGATGGCAAACCCGTGAGAAACATGGCTCGGACACAATGATGGGTACCTCCAGCTGAAGGAAGTATAAGGTAAACTATGATGGCGCTTATTTCGTGGATGAAGAGAAAGCAAGGATCAGTGTTGTGGTGCGGAATGAGTTGGGTCAAGTTATGGGCTCACTAGCAGAAAAAATTGACATGCCATCCACTGTGGAAATGCTTGAGGCACTGGCAGCAAGGAGAGCCATGTTATTCATGGAGGAGTTGGGGTTGAGACATGCGGTATTTGAAGGAGACTCGAAACTTGTTGTAAAAGCATTAGTGGGTCACTATCCCGACCGGTCTAGTATTGGTCATATTATGAAAGACGGTAAGTCTTTAAGGGGTTTGTTCCAAACTTGTTCTTTCTCTCATGTTAGGCGGCAGGGTAACGAAGTTGCTCATGCTTTAGCTAGGAGAGCTAGGCATTCTTTTCCTTTAACGGTTTGGATGGAATTTGTTCCACTAGACATTATGTATCTAGTTTATGTTGATGTAACATCATAAATTATCCTTACAACAATAAAGTGGATTCTCTTTTTCTCAAAAAAAAAAAGAAAAAAAAAAGAAGCAAAACTCTTTTGTTAAGAATAAAAAAAAAAAAAAAAAAAAAAACACCGACAATTATAAGTTTATAAAAATATAATAGATAATATATTTTAGGTTTGAGCTGTTTAGTCTGGTCATCACGCGGTAGCCCTTCCATTATACTTTATTATGATAATTCGTTTAACACATTTAAAATAAAAGTATTTGACTTTAGTTTTTTAAACTTTTTACAGCTACACCAGAGTCAGCGAGTTTGACTTTTGTATCATCTCTATATCTATTGGATTTTCTGAATAAATTTCTTAATCAATTCTAGCTTCGTTTGGGATCATACAAAAGTTGGATGGTCATGGTGGAGAATATTAGTTCTAGCTTCGTTTGGGTTTATACACTGTTTTTTACTCACAACAAGTGAAAGTAATAAGGAGATCAAAATTTTAGTTCTTTATTTCACCCAAAAAAAAAAAAAAAAAATAGCAATATCTAGTGAGCGTTTGGATGTTGCTAAAATTCTTTTGATGGTGCGTTTGGCTTTTTTTGTGGGTCCCGTGCACTATTCACGAGACCCACAAGTCATTAATTTATGCAAACTTTTCTTTAAAATTAGACTCCACTACACTATTCACACATTTAAAAATTATTTTGCTACAGTATTTTCAGTTTTCAGTAATAAATGGTATCCAAACAGACCCCTAATGTTCAAATACAGTAAAGTATAAGGATATTTAGCTCGAGTTGGATAGCGGCCAGTGTGCGTTTCTAACATTTGTGTTTTTAGCCAGGTCTCACAGCACTGTTTATGACCTAGCCAAAAATACAAAAATGCGCATATCAATGCATTTTTGGATCTCACGGCACTATTAACACTTTTAAAAATTATTTTGCTATAGTGTTTTCAGTAATAAATTTTCAGTTTTCGGCAAATAAGCGATATTTAAACACACCCTTAACGTTCAAATTTACCATTTTCTATTATAACTACTGAATTTAAATAATAATTAAAAAAAAAACAATGGAACTTTTTTTTTCTTTTTTTGGTTAGTACTCAGTGGACCAATAGATGCAGCAAACAGTATATCATACCTTGCAGTTCAATTAATTTATTTCTATTTTTAATTAGGTTAAGGGTATATATAAAAGCAACTTGTGTATTAAAGTTTGTTGACGAACAAAGTTTCATTTCAAACTAGTTTGGAGAAAAACTTTTCAAACTTCTCATATATCTCTTTTTTTGGTGTGAATTTTGAAAATCTAACCGTTGAACTACATATTCTTTATGTTCTTAACATGCATATCAAATTTCGTTTAAATTGGATATTATTTATTATTCGATCAATAAACGTATTTTTTATACACAATTTTAGATCATAAAAATTTGAAATTTTCACATTTATTTGATGAGATAGCAATTGATCTTTGATCTTCTTGAAATTTTACATGCATGAAGAATATAATAAGAATATGCAATCTAACGGTTAGATTTTCAAAATTCACACTCAATATAGAGATATACGAGGAGTTTGTACAGTTTCTCTCTAAACTAGTTTTCTAAACTAGTTTGAAGAAAAACTTTGTTCTTCGTTGACACACTAATTTCTCTTTCTCATTACAATAATACTATTAACTATATCATTCACATATTAATAGAATGACTTGTCTCACTCTCTCTTAAAACATTTGGGTGAAGTTTATAGTATACTTTTGTGTCAAAACTCTTATTTGCTTGCTCGGTATTTGACTATTTGTATGCGCCCTTGTTTTTGGCCAAGCCCCTCAAGAGCAATGCTACACAAAAAAGCTTAACATACGTTTTCTCAACCCCTCACAGTCACACCCAACCTTTTGAACCTTCCCTACAAGGAGGTTTGGATGGTACAGAAGCAAAATGCATTCTTGGGTACGCAGGGACGGACCCAGAAGGGGGGCAAAGGGGGCCCAAAATTTTTTTTTTTAAAGGCTTAAATTTTCTTAAAAAAAAATTGGGCCCCCCCTTAGTTTCAGCTCGGGCCCCCTCCCAAAAATAAATATGAACCCTGCCTGACTGCCTAGATTCCGGCCAGCCCATTACCCATGTAAAAAAAAAAAAAAAAAAACAAACAAACAAACAAACAAACTCAGTCCAAAACCAACCCAAACGGAGAAGAAAAAAACGAAGGAAAAAACAGAACAAAACAGAAAAGAAAAGAAAATAAACTTGAGAGTTAAGAGCCCATAAGATTCCGGCAGCCCATGATCCATGTAAAAAGAAAAAAAAAAAAAACAAACTCAGTCCAAAACCAACCCAAATGGCCAAACGGAGAAGCAAAAAAACAAAGGAAAAAAAAGAACAAAAAAGAAAAGAAAGGGAAGAGAACTTGAGAGCTGAGACTGAGAGCCAGAGCCAGAGAGATCAGAAATAGAGAGGCGAGAGTGACAGAGACCCACCCCACCCTGATCCCGTGAAGCCGCCGCCGCCGCCGACGCGACGCCTTGTCGCTGTGACGATTGCGAGAGCAAGACGCCGAGACCCATCTTGTCAAGAGCGAGAGCGAGACGCTGTTGATCCTGCTACCAGTCACGTCGGCGAGACCCACTTGCTGCCGCCGGTTGCTCAAGAGTCAAGACCCACTGCCTGACTGCCACTTGCTGCCGTCGCCGGTTGCTCAAGAGTCAAGACCCACTGCCACTTGCCGCCGCCGCTCATATTTATTCTTACAGTTGCCTTCAAAATTTAATAAATATAAAATGTTTGTGTCTTTGTGATATGATCTGAGAATCTGAGATTCACAGAAATTGTGCTTGTTTGTGTTTTTACTGATGAACTGAACTAATGTAATGTTGGTGATTGACTGTGGTGTTTTTTTGTTTTTGTTTTTGGCTTTTTGGCTGTGACTCTGTGTAACTGTGTTTGTGACTCTATATAGATAAGAGAGATAGAGAGAGAGAGAGTAGAGTTTGTAGTTGTAGGAATTAATTTTTCCTTTGTTGACTGGTAGTTGGGCATAATAGGGACAACCAGACAAGTGAAGTTGGGGTTTGGGCAACGGACAAAACAAAAGGTAAAGTTAAAGACAAATTTACCTTTTTTTTTTTTTTTTTTCTGTAAGGCCAATTGGTGTCGGCAGTGGGCAGTGGGCAGTGGGATTCATTGGGTTAGTGGGTCAGTGTTAGAAAGAGGGAGACATTAGACAACACAAAGACATAAATAAAGGCAAACAAACATAAAGACATAAATAAAGACAGACTAAAGACAAAAAGAAAAAAATAAATCATATATTATAATTTATAGAAAATTGTCACACAAATTTAAAAAAATAATGGTGATTCTTATTTTATTTGTAGATCATGAAAAAATCAACTACAATGCTTGATTTTTTCAAAAGAAAAGGTTCAACTTCAAATTCTTCCGAAGTCAACGTGGAATTGCCAACAACTAATGTTGCTATTCCAAGTCCAGAAAATGTGGATGTTCCAATTCCGGAAAATGTGGATGTTCCAATTTCGGAAAATGTGGATGTTCCAATTCTGGAAAATGTGGATGTTCCAATTCTGGAAAATGTCGATGTTCCAATCTCTCAAACACAATTTCTAAGAATTGACCTTGATTCTTTGGATTATGATCCCGGAACAAGCAAACAAATATGGGAATATCATGTTAATCAACGTGATGAAATTCGACGGGCTTACATTAAAAAAGGTCCGCACCAACCTCCTCTAGGGTCATTCAAAAAAAGTGGAAAGCGCAATCGTAGCTTTCAAGCTTCTTGGTTTAAAAAAAAATTCAAAATGGCTTGAATATTTTCCTACAACAGATGCAGCTTATTGTCTACCTTGTTTTGTCTTTCATAATCCAAATGGGGTTGTGGGACAACAAAATGCATTCATTGTTGGTGGATTTAGATCTTGGAAAAAAGTTGGGGGCAAAGATTGTTATTTTCAAGGTCATATAGGAAAAGATCCTAACTCAGCTCATAGAGTTGCCGAGCAAATGTGTAAGGATTTGATGAACCAATCGCAGCATTTGCAAAGGATAGTTGATCATTTCACTACTGAACAAATTGCAAATAATCGGTTGCAACTGAAGGCCTCAATTTTTATTGTCCGGTATCTTGCCTTTCAAGCTATAGCTTTTAGAGGTAATGATGAAAGTTTTAGTTCATTAAACCGTGGGAACTTTTTTGAATCATTGGGTATTGTGACTATTTTTAATGAGAAGATTGCTGAAATAATAGCAAAAGCTCCAAAAAATGCAACCTACACATCACCTAGGATTCAAAAGGAAATTTTACATGTTTTCTCAGCCAAAGTGAAGAAGGCCATTCGGGAAGAAATTGGTGATGCAAAGTTTTGCATAATGGTTGATGAAGCTCATGATGAGTCCATGAAAGAGCAAATGGCTGTGGTCTTTAGATATGTTGATGTAGAAGGCTTTGTGAAAGAACGTTTTTTTGGGCTTATTCATGTTGTTGACACTACGGCTTTGACTCTAAAGAAGGGGATATATTTATTGTTATCTCAACATTGCTTCGATATACAAAATATTCGTGGGCAAGGATATGATGGAGCAAGCAACATGCGAGGTATGTGGAGTGGATTACAAGCTTTGATTTTGAATGATTGCCCATATGCTTACTACATCCATTGTTTTGCACATCACTTACAATTGGCATTAGTAAAAGCATCCAAACAAGTTGTTCCCATTAGTCATTTTTTTCTTGCATTGCTTTTTCTGATCAGAATTGTTAATGCTTCATGCAAGCGCAATGAGCAATTGAAAGTTGCCAATGCTAATGAAATAGCACGTTTGATTGATCTTGAAGAGCTTGAGACTGGAAGTGGACTTAATCAAATTGGCACTTTACAACGACCTGTAGAAACACGTTGGAGTTCACATTTTAGATCAGTTTCTAGCTTATTAAGGATGTTTACTTCAACTGTTGAAGTTTTGCAAAATATAATTGATGATGCAATTGATGGAGAACATCGGGCAGAAGCAGAGTCAGCTTATGATGGTTTAACTTCATTTGAATTTGTCTTCATCTTGCATCTTGAGAAGGAAACTATGGAGATCACTGATAAACTTTGTCAAGCTTTGCAAAGCCAATCTCAAGACATTTTAAATGCCATGCATTTAGTTTCATCTACTAAAGCACTTATCCAAAAATTTAGAGATGATGGATGGGATGGCTTACTCACCACTGTGATCTCATTTTGTGAGAAGCATTGCATTGATGTCCTGGATATGAATGCTTGTTATATTGCGAGGCGAGGTCGAGCTCGTAATCAACAAGATAACGTTACAAATGAGCATCATTATCGAGTAAATATTTTTTATGCTACAATAGATTCTCAACTACAGGAACTAAATTATCGGTTTAATGAAGATGCAATGGAGTTACTTAGGCTTAGCTCAGCTTTAGAACCTCGAGAGGCATTAAAATCTTTCAGAAGTAGTGATCTTTGTTTGTTGGTAAAGAATTTCTATCCACAAGATTTCACAGATTATGACAAACAAGTGTTGGAGAAGGAGCTTTATCATTTTGAACATAATGTAATCCAGGATCCGGAGTTCAAAAAATTGAAAAGTTTATCTGAGTTGTCTCAATGGTTAGTGAGAACTGGAAATTCAGAATATTACAAACTTGTTTATAGAATGGTGAGACTTGTGCTTACTCTTCCAGTTTCTACTGCTACTACAGAACGAGCATTTTCAGCTATGAAAGTTGTCAAAACTAACCTTCGAAACAAAATGGAAAATGATTTTTTGACGGACTCTTTGATGTTATACATTGAAAAGGATATAGCTTCAACATTTAGTTTGGATTCAATCGTAGATGATTTTGAAGATTTGAAAAAGCGTCGAGTTCCCTTTTCATAGATGATTGTATAAAGAAACAATAGTGTTTTGTGTATTTTGTTTTTGTTAGTAGATGATTGTATCTTAATATATTAAGAAACAATGATTTTGGGTATTTGTCTTGGTTGTTAGTTTATTAATACTATATGAATGTGTATTTGAAAAAAAAAATTTCGCTTATCTTCGACCCCCCCAACTGAAAATCCTGCGTCCGTCCCTGTGGGTACGTATTGTACTGAACTAGAATTAATTTGTCTTATCCTATCCCCACCAGTACTCCTGCTCCTCACTGTAACTAAAACTGTAGATTCAATGGTACAAGAACTATTTATAGTCAATTTAACAAGCTGCCAAAATCTATTTAATCATTATTCAGCCAAAAAAAAAAAAAAAACTCTATTCAATCGTGATTGTGTCAGCTATTGCAAATGAAGAGAGAACTGAGTTTATATACTAGACCTGTACAAAATGGACAATTTTTTTTTTTTGAACCAAGTTCATTATGTAGCCCATAAATCAGATAGGAATTAAAAAAGAAGAAGAAAAAAGCAGGCACACGAATTGTATTTATTTTTATTTTTTATTGATAAGTTATACATATTACATGCAGTATTCTTGTGATGATTATATTTATATACAAAGAATTTTACAGACGGATTAAAGAGAAGAACCAATATCACTCAAATCATTGAAGTCATAATACGTATACAAAAACCTATTTTTATGTCTTATAGCCTGATTACTACATGTCTATATTTGGGGTTTTTAATGCTTTATTGAAATTGGCTTAATAGTCCTCAAACGTATTAAACTACATAAAATACAATATCATTTGTTTTTTTGAGAAATTAAAATACAATATCATTAAAGGTACACACAACTATCACAATGTACACAACTACATAAACAAATGTATCATTTGTTTATTTAAAATGCGCATTCCTATGATAATTAAATATTTGACATTCTTAAGTAGTGCACCTTTAAAGGCGCCTGTTAACAAATATGTAGAATAATTCAACTTTTAAATAGTTGTAATTAGTGAATTAAATCTAGATATGTTAACAATTTTTTTTTTTTTTTTTTTTTTTGTAAAGAATTTTAACATTTGGTTAAAAGAATTTTGTACATTGCATTGGCTACCAATTCTCGAATTACAGGGAAAACAAAAGCTTGAACCACTATAGGCCCTTGATTTCCTGAATCTTGATCGTTCACCTTGTACTTAATCCAGGAGCACATATTGCACAAATAGTTAGAACCTGTGGCAAAACATGAGAGTCTTCCTTATTCTACATTCTACTTTATGTGACCCACTAATGAATGCTTACCATCTGTGATACCACTACATCGTATGTGAGACCCACCAACAAATGCTTACCATCTTTGATACCACTTGATAAGAAGATGATATTTTAGAAAGACTCCAATTTAGAGATTAATATAACATATAAGAACATCACTTGAAGCTCATCAACTTGAGTTTAATCATATTATATTAATCACTTATTCTTCTCATTAGTATCCTATGTGAGACCTTTACTACTTAACTAGTCACATTACTCATACATGAATATTACAACAATTCCAAACTCAAGGTAGAGATCTTCACAAGATTTATCCAAAATTCAAGACTTTGCTAAGTTTCTACCTTGAGTTTGAGGAAAAGTGTTAAAAATAATTTGGATTTATAAGTTTATTATGTATGTTGGCCAAAGAGGCCTAATTGTGTTGTAAAGCCGATGTACACTTAATCCAAACTCTTAGAACTCTTGTATAAATCCTACTAGGGTTTGTTGTACAATAAAGCATGCTAATCTCAAAGATATAACTATTAGGGTTTTATTGTGTGAACATGAGAGCATACGTTAGTAAAACTTGTAAAAGAATTCTTGCATACGCAAAGCATGTTCCAATTAAGAGTCATGATTTAGACACACTTTTTATTTTCTTACACTTTTTCTTTTCTTTTCTTTTTTTGGTTCTTTCTTCAACGACAAGTAAGGGAGGATGTGGAAAGTTGCCTCTGAATTGCAAGCGCATTGACCAGCCATAACTTAGACTTTCCAAACCAAGTATTTCATCAAAAACTCTATAATTCATGCTGGTCCTGCTAGTGCTAGCAGTTAGCAAATTCAAGACGCTTATTTAAGGGTGATTTCTCTACCTGATTAACCAGCCACAGAAACATAGGAAAGAGACATATATTTAACTCTACTAGGTGGGCTTCAGTTAGCTCAACTGGTAAAATCTCTGATGGTTGTATAAGAGATCTGGGGTTCAATCCCGGCCTACACTAAAAACTTATTGGTATCTTGGTTTGATGATAAAGAGTAATCATCAAAAGCAAACGCCATAAGTTAAAACTCTCTCAAAAAAAAAAAAAAAAAAAAAACTCTACTAGCATATTTGGCATTGTGATAAATAATCACTTTCGTAAATAGAGAACCAATCAAACACAAATTAGGCTTAGGACTACTATTTGTAACATACCCTAAACAAGCAAGCATGACAAGCCCCTCCAAATTATCCCAGTCTTTGATTTGGACTAGGGCAGGCATTGGGAAATGGACTGGCTTTTTAGCCTTTAGGACAGCCATCTACCACATGACCCACAAAAATTCCTACACAAAAATTCTCTCTCTCTCTCTGTGGTCCCAAGTCAGTCTGAACACGAAAAAGTCATGCTACATGGCTTGACAATACCGTCACATATAGTCATATATTAGATAACTCAGCTTGTGTTTCACGCTCATGAACTTGCAATTCTGTCCCAAATTTCTCTCATTTCTTAAAAAGTAATATTACCAAGCAATTTATTACAAAAAAAAACTCATTATATAATTTTTTAATAAAAAAATAAACATTATTATTACAGCTGTAGGGACTCAATTTGGAAGGACCCTCTAAAATTAGGAGGGAAATAATCCTGTAGGCCCCAAACAATACATTTCTAGAGAGTCGGTTGAAGAAATTGGCTCTTGCAGACAAACGGAACCCAACCATGGACTCATCACCATTGAAGGCCAGTGCACCTAAATTCATTTTTAAAGTTGCTCCTCGGCATTGATCTGAGGAGCTTGACCTTGGTCTCTCTCTTTCTTTTTTTCCCCCCTTTTGGCAGTTCTATTGGTCCCTCTTATATAGTCCTCTTCCTCCCATCTCTCTCTTCCATCTATTGATCGTCCATGCGCTTTTCCTCTGACTGTCCGTCCCATCAGCAGCACTATCAGTACTCAAGTAATTCACAATAATCAATGTTGCCCTGTCCAAGAGTCACATCTCCATTAGTGCGGCCAGAGGGTTAGGTGAGCGCATTTAGTGCGGAGGTGACAACCTGTCCTAGGCCCGTTTTCCCATCTGAAGCTAGTCTCGGTCCGCAGAGGACAGGGTTATCCTCGGCGGGGGTTTTTAAAGTTTAGGCTCCCACGCATCGTCCTCGGACGAACCTTCTTCCTCGGCATGGGCCCTGGGCCGGATGTAAAGTGGGCCGAGGCCACCAGGCCCTCGGGCCCCACAATAGCCCCTCAAAATCATGCTGTCTGTGTCCTCAGACAGGGAGGAGGATTTTGATATTCCCAGGCCCTCTACATGATTCGCCAAACCTCAGTCCATGTCAGCGTTGGAGTCTTTTTATTTGCTACATGTAAGTTTTTGGTGCTTTGAGACTCAGTGCGCGTTTGCATTAAATTTTGGTGGCTCCATGTTTCCCTCTTCCAATGGTGTGATGGTAATCCCCTGGCAGGGATTTCCTGCTTTTATGGGCGGGAAGTTACATTTGGTTAACTTTAATTGGAGATATAAATATAAATATTCGTTTGAACCGCTTGGCCTCCTTATTTGCGCGCTTATGAACTTCGGTGCATACATTCTGAAGTTGGTCCAATTTCCGCATTAACAAGCGCCCCTTTCCAACGTAAAAAGCTTGCCAGAGGAGAATCTCATCATTTCTGTAAGTCTTCTACTTTCTGTAGCACAAAATTTTCCTTGGTTGATTGATCATAGGAGGTTTGGTCATCTTCCGGCAGATCCGCACGCCTTCGCGCGTCATTTTACTCTGATCAACAAGGAAGACTTGGAAACCGCTCTTAGGGAGGAGCTTTTTCTGAACAAGGCCGATAACCAAATTAGAGCCGCCCAAAAGATCTTCGGCTTAGGCGAATCACTGTGGTAGAGGATGGTTTTGCACTTTCCGAAAGATCTTCTATTTCGGAAGGTATTCCGTTGGTAGGCTCTTCATTGTCCCATAAAGCGGCAGAGGCCAAGGAAGGGAGCTTGGAGGAAAGAGAGAAAGTGGTCGAACTAAGCTCGTCTGAGGATGAATTCGGTGTATTTGACCGAGCTGATCAACCCGAGGGTTGGTACCCAAACTGAGATGGGTCCTAGGAGACAGCCCCCGATCAGCCTTCTTGACCTACTTGAGGGCAAGTCTGGGAAGGAAGTGCCGATGGGGTCACAACTTGAGCCTCTGCCGCCCAGCTCTCAGCCTTTGCCTGTGCAGGCCAGGTCTTTACACACCCCCCTAATCTCAGAATCTCGGCCTGAGTCCCCGGAACCTAAGAGGAAGAGGTCTTCCAAGGGCAAAGACCCAGTGGATGGGGGCAGATCCTATCCTTCTCCAAAAGAGGATGAAGCCCGACGACCCTCTAAATAACTAAGGCTGGGTGGTAAGCGAAAAGGGAAAGAAATTGTTCAACCGTCCGAGCCCCAGGCCTGGCTGCCCGCTGCCATGCTCCATGGAGAATCTTTGAGGGATGACGCTACTATACGGGACTTTCGAGGAGGCGAACGGGCTCGGGTAGCCAATGCCTTGGAAAGGTCCCTTCTGCTTCTCGTCGACATGGCTGAGCTTGGGAACATGAGGGGGCCAGAGGTTGCTGAAAACCTCAAGAGATACCTGGGCATGGTAAGATATCTGATACTTGTTTATTTCGTTTGAATTTTATTGCCTGGCACCTCCCCTCCCCTTTACGGCGTATCTACTTTGGTTGGCAGGCTATCCAGGCTGTTTTCAGGCTGGATGAGGAGGTCGACGGCCAGGGTAGCGCTCTGGCAAAGGAGTGCGATATGTTCTTGAAGGCTGCAAATACCCTTAAGAGATCTGAGGTAGATCTGAAGAAGGCTACTGAAAGTCTTGAGGAGATGACGAAGGCTAGAGACATTGCGGCCTCTGACCTAGTCGCGGCCATGAGGCAGGCCGAGGATCAGATAAAGCGCTTGCATGATGTCGAGGGCCAATTGCGGTCTGACAAAGAGGACATTGCCGACCTGAAGAAAAAGTTAACCGAGGCGGTCTAGACAAAGGGTGTCACCGAGTATGCTAGGGACGAGGCCGTGAGGGCCAAAGAACTGGCTGAGTTTACTAGAATAGACGCAAAGCGCTCCGTAAAATAGGCGAAGGAAGAGGCCTTTGCTGAGGGAGTGGCCAGGACTGAAGCTACCTTCAAGGCTCAAGTCCCTGAAATATATAGGCGCTTTTGTTCCCAGACCTGGAATAAAGCTCTCAACCAAGCGGGAGTTGATGCCTCGTCAGACCTTAGGAGGGCAGAGAGGGTATATTACCCCCCCGCAATCCGTGAGGTTGTCCCCACCAGCTCCGAGGAAGGTTCTACATTACCAGCGGCCAGTGAAAGTCGAACCAACACTACCGAGGACACATCTTCAGCTGGCAGACCTCTTGAGAAGGCTGAGCCCCGTAGAGCGTTGGAGGGGGTTGGAACTGACGATCAAGAAGTGCCCTCATCTGTCCCCCAGATCCCCCTACCCTAGAGGGGTCCTCTGAAGGAGCTTTTCCGAGTCAGGGTCCCTTGTAGTTAATCAAAGTCTTTCAACAGGCTCCTCAAGACAAGCCTCCCAGCGAGTTGGGGGAGTAAGCCACTTCGTTGGACCACTTCGTTGTGACAGCATGAGGCATTCTTATTTGTTTTCTTTTTCATTTCATTTTGCTTTTCGCCTTGGCGACGTTGTAACAAAACTACATGCCTTCTATTTGAAAGATATATTCAATGGTTTGCTTCTAGCTCATTAATTGATGCCTCCTTTTACTTGTTATACTTTAGTGTTTTGCTCAATACCTTGATTCTGTTCTGGACTTAGTCTCAAGAGATAATCAGCTGTCTCTCAAGTTTGCATCCGAGGACCGTACCACAACTCGGTCCCATCTAACGCTTTTATTCTTCCGCAAATATTTGATTTTCCATAAGTTTGAGTCCGAGGACCATGCAATACCTTGGTTCTGTCTAACACTTATGTTATTCTGTAAGTAGCTAGTTTCCCCATAGGTTTGAGTCCGAGGACCATGCAATACCTTGGTTCTGTCTAGTACCCAAGTATGTCTAAGTGGTTAGTTTCCCCTTAGGTTTGAGTCCGAGGACCATGCAAGACCTTGGTTCTGTCTAACACTTCTGTTCTTCTGTAAGTAGCTAGTTTGCCCATAGGTTTGAGTCCGAGGACCATGCAATACCTTGGTTCTGTCTAGTACCCAGGTATATTTAAGTGGTTCGTTTCCCTATATGTTTGAGTCCGAGGACCATGCAAGACCTTGGTTCTGTCTAACACTTCTGTTCTTCTGTAAGTAGCTAGTTTTCCCATTGGTTTGAGTCCGATGACCATGCAATACCTTGGTTCTGTCTAGTACCCAGGTATGTCTAAGTGGTTAGTTTCCCCATAGGTTTGAGTCCGAGGACCATGCAAGACCTTGGTTCTATCTAACACTTCTGTTCTTTTGTAAGTAGCTAGTTTCCCCATAGGTTTGAGTCCGAGGACCATGCAATACCTTGGTTCTGTCTAGTACCCAAGAATATTTAAGTGGTTAGTTTCCCCATAGGTTTGAGTCCGAGGACCATGCAATACCTTGGTTCTGTCTAACACTTATGTTCTTCTGTAAGTAGCTAGTTTCCCCATAAGTTTGAGTCTGATGACCATGCAATACCTTAGTTCTGTCTAGTACCCAGGTATGTCTAAGTGGTTAGTTTCCCCATAGGTTTGAGTCCGAGGTCCATGCAAGACCTTGGTTCTGTCTAACACTTCTGTTCTTTTGTAAGTAGCTAGTTTGCCTATAGGTTTGAGTCCGAGGACCATGCAATATCTTAGTTCTGTCTAGTACCCAGGTATATTTAAGTGGTTAGTTTTCCCATAGGTTTGAGTCCGAGGACCATATAATACCTTGGTTCGGTCTAACACTTCTGTTCTTCTGTAAGTAGCTAGTTTCCTCATAGGTTTGAGTCAGAGGATCATGCAATACCTTGGTTCTGTCTAGTACCCAGGTATGTCTAAGTGGTTAGTTTCCTCATAGGTTTGAGTCCGAGGACCATGCAAGACCTTGGTTCTGTCTAACACTTCTGTTCTTCTGTAAGTAGCTAGTTTCCCCATAGGTTTGAGTCCGAGGACCATGCAATACCTTAGTTCGGTCTAACACTTCTGTTCTTATGTAGGTAGCTAGTTTCCCCATAGGTTTGAGTCCGAGGACCATGCAATACCTTGGTTCTGTCTAGTACCCAGGTATAGGGTGAAGGAGATTATCCTCAGCGTTGGCCATACTAGTTTTGGCGTGATGATGGCCTCGGCCCTGCCTCGTCGGAAGTGGGGCATCGTGTGGACCAGACCATTGACCCCGTAGTGCCCCAGGCGAGGTTGATTTGGGACTCTAATCTTACACGTGGCAGTAATGCCGCCTTCAGTTCAAGTTTCTGCCCTCATCAGTTACGAGGCGCCTTCTAACTGTTCGCGTTCCGCGCTTAACATTTCAACACAAGAGGCGCGCTCTCATTAACATTCTCTTGGACTGATGCAGATCAAACGGTTGATAGGCGCCTTGAAATTTGGTCAGGATTAATGTCGCCGATAATCCTCTTTTTGAATTCTGCGTAGATCAATTCCTATAAATCTTCACCCCCTATTTAAGGCTATATGGGGGAAATGTCCTTCTACGCTTCACGAACCCTCTAAGAGCCCCCTTAATAACCCTACCAAAATTGTGATAAAAGTTTGGAGAAATGGAACGGCCTTGGATGGGAGTGAGGGTGCATAGGCCCAAAGTCCTCCTTCCTCGACAGAGAGCCGTCGTAGCTATAGCCCGCGTCAGATCTCCGGCGCGGCCGAATTTGTGCGTCATCCTCATGGTGCCATGCACAGCGGCCAAGAGGGAGGTCCCTGAAGTACATAACGCTCCTCCCCGGGGCGCTCCCACGCCGGTGGAAGCGTGCAAGAATACATCATGTCTGGTGCCCGAGTGTTGCCGTCTCCAACGGCCAACCACCGTGGGACTAGAAGAGAATCAAGGGAACATCATGGGGAAGGACCGCCCGGCACCCTTGTATCTGCTCCTCTCTTCGCGCCAGCGCCACCACACCGGCTTGGGTGTTGTGAAATTTTAAAATACTCGCAAGTGTACGAACTGTACCGAAGTATAGTTTGACAAGAACGAGGTCGAACCTACAGGGACTTGAATGAACGTTGGAAAATTAAATCAAATCTTAACCAAATTAATCCTAATCTAGTTTAATAAAAATTGGTTGTTTTAAAATTAAATAAACTAAGCAAATAATAAAATTAAGCAAAAAGTTAAACTAAGCAAAATATATAAAGCAATAAAAAGATGTAAACAATCAAGAGAAATGAATTAAGGTTTTGGAATCCGCCTTGTAAGTCATATCAGTATATATTTATGATCATTAATTTTTCCTAACTCACTACATGACAATCTAGAAATTAATCTTGTTATCATGGAAAATATTCTCATTAAAATCCTTATTTTAAAAATCAAAAGCATGTTCTTCTTCGCTTCTTAAGTATAAAATCAAATTATCAATTGTATCCGTAGCCAAGCAAATCACAAGATATATCCAATTCTAAAAATCAAATCATAACTTGTATCCATTGACAGAGAAATCACAAACGATATCCAATTTTATAATCAAGAATTAATAAACCAAGCATTCAATTAATTAAGATAAATCCTAAATCATGAGAAAAACATGATTGAACTCATATCTAGAATCCCATTTTAGTCAATTGATATGAAGCAAAAACAATTTAAATCATTAAAGAACAACTATTGTGGGAAAAATCAAATCACATAAGTATTACTGATAATCCTTAACAAGGTTTCATCCTCAACCCTAATTATAAATTTAGCTACTCATAGTAATTGAAATAAAACAAGAGAATAAAATACTAAACATTAAACTAGACAAATAAAATAGAGAAAGAAATAGTCACAATGCTATCATAGAGAAAAGCTACAAAGAAGCCACATGCGGCACTGCCTCTTGCTCCAATTTTCTGTTTTGCATCTCAACCTTAGCACTAGCCTCCTCGAATTTTGCCCTAAAAAAACCTTTAAATAGGTCAAGGAATCCTATTACAAGTTG
The DNA here is from genome assembly GCA_032727855.1 of Quercus ilex subsp. ballota. Lineage (NCBI taxonomy): Eukaryota > Viridiplantae > Streptophyta > Magnoliopsida > Fagales > Fagaceae > Quercus > Quercus ilex. Next base: position 1,637,379 of record CM064908.1, on the reverse strand, counting down.
AATTCCCGTTTGGAGAAAATCCCAGATTTTTAGGTTTTACTTAACCGACTATTTTGGTCCATTTAACTTCAGAATTCGGGCTCTTGGTAAACTACAAAGTTGTAGCCCTTTAAGTTAACTTTCCAGCTTTGAATCATCTCGATTGGACATCTGAGCTGAAAGTTATGCCAAAAATACTAACTGATGTGCAGGCTGGAATCCTAATCCGAATTGGACTTGAATTTGGTGCAAATTTCCTTTGATTCCTTACTCCAATTGGACTTAAATTTAATATTCATGCCTGGCTGGATGTAAGTTGGCTTGATTCAATTGGCCTAGCCCCACTTTGCATGCAAAGCCCTTGTTACCTGCAACACAAAGATATTACATAATCAGTCACAAAATAACATAAAAGTAAAGCTAAATATGTAGATATGTGAGTATTTTATTGTATATATTTCATGCACATCAAATACCCCCAAACCTACATTTTGCTAGTCCTTGAGCAAAACAGATAAAGAGTAAAACAAAACAAAGAAATTAAAAACAAAGAAAAATGAAATCCTAACTAATCCACTTTCGCTGGAAATTTCGATTGCATTTAGCGTATGCAACAAGCCTTTAAACCCCTAGCTTACACTAGTGGACGAGTTGTAGTCTCGTGAGGGTTTGTAGGGAATATACCCACAAAATTCTGAGAATGAATACTAAAATAAACAAAACAAAAAAAAACAAATTTTTTTTTTTTTCAATTGCCTTTTGCAAAGAGGATTAGTTCAAGTTCAAAAACACTATAAATGCTAAAGAAATTTCTCATGCCATCAAAACTCAATGTGAGTGAATAGTGGTAGCCAACCCAAACATACTCTTAGTTTTAGAATAAACTTGACTCAAATCTCTATTTGAAAGTATGCTTCAACTCAAATCTTTCTAGTGTTATCACTCAACAAATGAAATCACTCTGAAATGGGGTGTAACACTCTCAACAATATATGTGAGCAGAATAATGTAAGCAAAATCAAATACCTCACATATAAATCACATGAAAAACGCTTAAAAAAAAAACAAGTAGTCTCATGAAAGGATGCCAAAAAGAATTTATGCCACACTTTTTATTTAGTCATATCAATATCTGAACTACACAATCTTCAAGATCAAATAAGGACTTTATTAGGACGTAATGTAGGGTAAAAGTAAAGGGAATGAAATAAAAATGGGTAAAGGTAAATATAAGAAGTGTTTTCAAGATTTGTCGGAATGTCAACTCTTTTTGGAATTTCCATTCAACATTTTTTTTTTCAACTCTTCTTCTTCAAAGCAATACCCCTTCCTTACATTTCACTTCTCAAAATTTGATGAGAACCCTTTTTAGTTTCTTCTTTTTGACACTTTTCCTTTTTCATTTTTTTTTCTTCTCTTTTTTTTTTTGAATTCTCGCACAAACCACCACATTGAAACAAACTAATCAAATTCCATCTTGAAACACTATGGATAAGGGCTTTATGAACGAAAGGCTAATTAAAAGGTTCAACGGGGTGACAAGCGATAATGTATCAAGAAAGAAAATGAAAAACACATATATGGCTCAAAGTAGACAAAAATGGCCTAATCTCATCTCTCAAAGACTAGTATAGTTCATTTAATATCAATGACTTCAAAAGATTCAAGTGTGGCATAAAATCATTTTTTTTCTTGGCCAAAAGAAAGAACAATGAGACTACAACAAGGGAAATATATTACGCACTTCCAAATGAACATTAAGATTAGAAACAATAAATAACCCTCCAAAAGTAATGATTGGTTCAAAATTCACAGGGGTTACAGTCTCCACATTGTTATCATCAAGATTTTCTAATCACTTTTATCCTTCAACAAGTTGTGTTTGAGTGGCTACGTGCATGTGCAATGAATTGAGCATGAAAGCAATGAAATTCTTTAAGCAAGAGTAGTATAACGAACTTAAAACATAAACCTCAAGCTAGGCAAAAGAATTTTTTTTTTTTTTTTTTAACACAACTAAACAAAACAAAACAAAAGGATAGAAATCTATATACATCCCCCCCAAACCTAAACCAAACATTGTCCTCAATGTTAAAAATGATACTCTCAAATATATGTCTTGAATGAATATGCAACATGAGAACTAAGTAGAAACAAGTAAGGTAAGGAGAAGGATGAGACATACCTTGATCAAGTTGATCGTTATAAATTTTAATTTCTGTCAAATATTAGCTAGAACAAAAGAGTATAAAACTAAACAAGAAAATAAGCACAAATATTAATCTAAAAGCAGAAAATAAACAAGAAAATGTTTTTTTTTTTTTTTTTGCAAAAAGATTTAACACAACTAGAGATCAATCCTGATAAACAGGACCATCCAAACCTCAACAACACCATGGAGATAAATAATGCATATTATGAATGGACTAGTCCAATGATATTGTAACTTACCTGGGTCAAAAACATGTTGGGAAGCTTTTGCAGTGTCTTCCAAGTGAATTCTTTGCACAACCATAGAAGCACCAATACCCTTAATATCAGCAAATTTCTAACCTATAGCTTCCTTATGCTCTTGAAGTATACTTATCAATTGGTGTTCCCAAAAGTCATCCAACTTTGGTGGTTCTACAATAGATAGGAATGGGGATGAAGAAAGTGGAAAAGGGACCACTTTTGGCTGCCAGCTATCAATACTTAAGAGAGGAACAGAATCTAACAATGCATTGACCTCCTCAATTGATTTTTCAGTATCCAAATTGCAATCAAAACGGGTTAAACAAGCCTTTAGGGGATCCTCACAACTTGATTGTAGGAAAGTATCATGGACTAGGCTCCCAATCATGTTAACCTCACATATATCCTCATTGTCTGGGTCTTGCTTACTTATGTCAAAGATATTAAGCTCAACAGTCATATTCCCAAAAGAGATCTTCATCACACCACTCCGACAATTGATCAAAGCATTGGATGTGGCTAAGAAAGGGCGACCCAAAATGACATGAATTTGTGTACTAGCATTTAGAGCAAGCTCAGTATCTAACACAACAAAATCAATAGGAAAATAGAATGCATCCACCTTAATTAGCACATCCTCAACAATACCTCTAGGGATTTTCACAGACCTATCAGCTAATTGAAGTGTCATGGTTGTGGGTTTCAACTTCCCTAAACCTAGTTGTAAATAAACTGAATATGGCATTAGGTTCACACTTGCCCCCAAATCTAGCAAAGCTCGCTCAATGAGATGATCCCCAATCTTGCATGAAATTGTAGGGGATCCTAGGTCCTTACATTTCACTGGATATTTATTCTGAATGATTGAATTGACTTGCTCTGTCAAAAATGCCTTTTTAGGGACATTTGTCTTTCTCTTCATTGTCACAAGATCTTTTAGAAACTTGGCATAAGCAGGAACTTGCTGAATTGCATCAAGAAATGGAATGTTTATTTGCACTTGCTTAAAAACCTCTAAAATGTCTCCAAATTGTGCACTTTTCTGAGGACTTATTAACCTTTGAGGAAATGGAGCTTTAGGAACAAACCTTTTATTAAGGGGGGAACTAAGATCCTGAATTGGAGTGGCGGTTGGGTTGTCCTTCTTTTCTCCATGATCATCATGTGAACTATGAGTTCCTTTTTCCTTTAACACAATATTTTCATCATCCACCACTTTTCGCATTTTCACTTGATTATCAACTTGCTTACCAGACCTAAGGATAGTGATAGACTGAACATGTTCTTGTCCATGAGTAGAACTAGAAGAACCATTGATGACATACTGTCCTTTTGGGTTAGGTATAGGTTGACTAGGAAACTTTCCTTTTTCCCTTTCTCCAACTTGGGTTGCTAACTGGCCAACTTGATTTTCTAACTTTAAAATAGCTTGAGTATTCAAATGGGTGGAACTTTTCATCTCTTGAATGGCTTGGGTAGTTGATTGCATGAAAGTTTTGAGAGACTCCTCCAAAGATGGTTGTTGTCTTGGTGGTGCTACAAACTGAGGTGTTGATTGAGGAATGGGAGGATATGCTTGAGTAGGTGGACGAAATTGACTTTGTTGATGCACTTGTTGTCCACCTACATTTGTGGGAGGTTGATTTTGCCTCCATGAGAAATTAGGATGGTTCCTCCAATTTGGATTATATGTCTCTGAAAATGGACTAGCAAATGGTTTTCCATAATTGTTCAGTGCATTTGCTTGCTCAGTATAAAAATCAGGGTACCCAGCTGCGGAAGGACACATTTGTGTTGTATGCATAGGACTTGCACAAATAGAACATGTTTCACTTTGAACTTGATTGACAAAATTCATCCCTCTACCTAAAGCTAAAGCCTCAACCTTACGAGTGAGATTGTCCAACCTAGCTTTTATGTCTAAATCTTCACTGACTTCATACAATCCTCCTTTCTTAATTGCAGGGGCAGATCTCTCTTTACGGTTGGAAAAATCCCATTGTTGTGAACTTTCAGAAAAATTCTCAAGAAATTTGTATGCCTCATCATCTACAAGACTCAAAAATCCACCACCATTCATGGACTCAATCATGTTACGATTTGTCTGAGTCAAACCATTATAAAAATATTGTACTAGTCTCCATGTTTCAAAACCATGATGAGGACACTTTAAGATCAAGTCCTTAAATCTCTCCCAACTCTCATAAAATTTCTCTTGTTCATCCTGATAAAAATCTGCAATTTCTCTCCTCAAAGCATTGGTCTTGGCCATTGGGAAAAATTTAGAGAGAATTTTGTAACCAACAGTTCCCATGAAGTGATAGATCCAGGTGACAAAGAATTAAGCCATGCTTTTGCCTTATCCTTCAAGGAAAAAGGGAATAAACGCAAGCGAACAGAGTCATCAGTGAAATTTTGGAACTTACAAGTAGCACAAATCTCAAGAAAATCCTTTACATGCATATAAGGGTCTTCTCTATCCAATCCATGGAAAGTAGGAAGAAGGTGAATTATCTGTGGCTTCAACTCAAAATGTGCAGCAGTGGTTGCAAGCAATACTATGCAAGATGGAGGGTTGGTGGTTATGGGTGAGAACAACTTCCTAAGAGTTTTTGAATCATCTCCTATTTCTCCCATTGTGGATAAATAATCAAAACTAACAAGACGATTTTCTTTATCACGTATCCAAGTTCTCATACACCAAGCAAAAAGAATTTTTTTTTATTTTAATTTAAAAAAATAAAAATTAACTACAACTAGTAGAAGGAAAAATTCAATTAAGACCTAATTTATTTTCCTAACCAAGTCCCCGGCAACGGCGCCAAAAACTTGTTGTGAAATTTTAAAATACTCGCAAGTGTACGAACCGTACCGAAGTATAGTTTGACAAGAACGAGGTCGAACCCACAGGGACTTGAATGAACGTAGGAAAATTAAATCAAATCTTAACCAAATTAATCCTAATCTAGTTTAATAAAAATTGGTTGTTTTAAAATTAAATAAACTAAGCAAATAATAAAATTAAGCAAAAAGTTAAACTAAGCAAAAGATATAAAGCAATAAAAAGATGTAAACAATCAAGAGAAAGGAATTAAGGTTTTGGAATCCGCCATGTAAGTCATTATCAGTATATATTTATGATCATTAATTTTTCCCAACTCACTACATGACAATCTAGAAATCAATCTTGCTATCATGGAAAATATCCTCATTAAAATCCTTATTTTAAAAATCAAAAGCATGTTCTTCTTCGCTTCTTAAGTATAAAATCAAATCATCAATTATATCCGTAGCCAAGCAAATCACAAGATATATCTAATTCTAAAAATCAAATCATAACTTGTATCCATTGACAGACAAATCACAAACGATATCCAATTTTATAATCAAGAATTAATAAACCAAGCATTCAATTAATTAAGATAAATCCTAAATCATGAGAAAAACATGATTGAACTCATATCTAGAATCTCATCTTAGTCAATTGATATGAAACAAAAACAATTTAAATCATTAAAGAACAACTATTGTGCGTAAAATCAAATCACATAAGTATTACTGATAATCCTTAACAAGGTTTCATCCTCAACCATAATTATAAATTTAGCTACTCATAGTAATTGAAATAAAATAAAAGAATAAAATACTAAACATTAAACTAGACAAATAAAATAGAGAAAGAAATAGTCACAATGCTATCATGGAGAAAAGCTACAAAGAAGCCACATGCGGCATTGCCTCTTACTCCAATTTTCTGTTTTGCATCTCAGCCCTAGCACTAGCCTCCTCGAATTTTGCCTTAAAAAAACCTTTAAATAGGTCAAGGAATCCTATTATAAGTTGAATTCCCGTTTGGAGAAAATCCCAGATTTTTAGGTTTCATTTAACCGACTATTTTGGCCCATTTAGCTTCAGAATTCGGGCTCCTGGTAAACTACAAAGTTGTAGCCCTTTAAGTTAACTTTCTAGCCCAACTTGAATCATCTCGATTGGACATCTGAACCGAAAGTTATGCCAAAAATATTAACTGACGACTTGAATTTGGTGCAAATTTCCTTTGATTCCTTACTCCAATTGGACTTAAATTTAATATTCATGCCTGGCTGGATGTAAGTTGGCTTGATTTAATTGGCCTAGCCCCACTTTGCATGTAAAACTCTTGTTACCTGCAACACAAAGATATTACATAATCAGTCACAAAATAACATAAAAGTAAAGCTAAATATGTAGATATGTGAGTATTTTATTGTATATATTTCATGCACATCATTGGGCGTTGTTGGTAGCCTTGAAACAGGCTTGCCTCAGCCCCCTTCCCTTTAGTTAGCTTTAAAACAGGCCCGTCTGGACCTTTTTTTGTAGAGTTGGCTTTAAAACAAGCCTGTCTGAGCCTTTATTTATGTATTATAGTTCCTTTTCATCTAATAAAATACTGCTATTTTTCTTCTCTTTTCCTTTGAATCTTCTACTTTTTTGCAATGGTGTTTTTTTTTTAAACACGTTCTTGTGAACTTTCCGTCAACTGACTACCTAGGGACGATTGTCCGTTGCACCTGCTAGTGCACAAATTTTCCCCAGAGACGGCGCCAATTGTAGGGACTCAATTTGGAAGGACCCTCTTAAATTAGGAGGGAAATAATCCTATAGGCCCCAAACAATACATTTCTACAGAATGGGTTGAAAAAATTGGCACTTGTACACAAACGGAACCCAACGATGGACTCATCACCATTGAAGGCCAGTGCACCTAAATTCCTTTTTAAAGTTGCTCCTCGGCATTGATCCGAGGAGCTTGACCTTGGTCTCTCTCTTTCTTTTTTCCCCCCTTTTGGCTGTTCTATTGGTCCCTCTTATATAGTCCTTTTCCTCCCATCTCTCTCTTCCATCTGTTGATCATCCATGCGCTTTCCCTCTGACTGTCCGTCCCATCAGCAGCACTATCAGTACTCAAGTAATTCACAATAATCAAGGTTGCCCTATCCAAGAGTCACATCTCCATTAGTGCGGCCAGAGGGTTAGGTGAGCGCATTTAGTGCAGAGGTGACAACCTGTCCTGGGCCCGTTTCCCCATCTAAAGCTAGTCTCGGTCCGCCGAGGACAGGGTTATCCTCGGCAGGGGTTTTTAAAGTTTAGGCTTCCACGCATCGTCCTCGGACGAACCTTCTTCCTCGGCATGGGCCCTGGGTCGAGGTCACCAGGCTCTCGGGCCCCACAACAGCAAACATAACTAAATTTTTTTTAAAAAGTAACTTAAAAAATATAACATTAAGCATTTCACAGTTCACATTGAAATTCATACATTTGATAATGTCAAATTTGTGCTTTACTTTTGTTGTCAATATTAGTTTGTCTATGGGTAATTCATGTTATTTTTGGGGCAATTGGGTTTCTTTGTCTGCAGGTAATTCATGTTATTTTTGGGGCAATTGAGTGTTTTTGGACCAAATTTGTGCTTTAATTTATTTTGTTATTATCCAAAGGTTATTGTAATTATTGGGCAAAAGGGATAGAATAGAACATATACTTTTGGATTTCATAGGCCAATTTATAATTTTTTTTGGAGGGAGGGGGCCAAGATTGCATATTTTGGGGTAAATTGAAAATTTTCTTTGTATACACACATACTAAGAATTTTTTTTAAAAGCCCCCCCTTCCCCCCAAAAAAGCTCGAGGCTAGGTCCATCCTTGCTTGTTTTGTACAAGAAGCTGAATAAAAAACAACAAAAGCTTAGTATAGATCTGCATTGGCAGACCATTAAAGTTTGTTATAAACTTAATCTTGTTTTCTTTCATAATTTAGTATAGATTTGTGTTGTTTGATTTTCATCACTATCTTGACTAAACTTCAATGACTAAAATTGTTTATGAGCTACCACTGCACACCCTTAGCAATGATCATTCTACAAATATAAGTGTTTGTAGGGTGTAGAGTGCAAGAATCAGGATTTAAGTCTTCAAGATAGAATTTTACATACATATATATTTAGAAAAAAATATATTTTCCTTTTTTTATTATATTATTGGTGGGTTAACACACACATTAAGAGCATTCACAGCAATGAAGACAAAATTTTAGCTATTTAGCTACACAAAAAGTCACTTTATCTATTTTACCTACACACATGCTGCAGCAGTGGATCTATTTTAACTTTTAACACAATAAAATAATATAAATATCACAATAAAATAATATAATCACTATAATAAGATAATATATCCCACCATCAGATACAACCACAACCACAACCACAGCCACAGCCACAGCCACCATCAACACCACCGCCACCACCAGTCCACAGCAGGAAAAAAAAAAAAAAAAACCCAAATCTCCAATATTTTTTCTCATAACCACAGCCACAACCACCATAAACACCACAACCACCACCAGTCCACAGCAGGAAAAAAAAAAAAAAAACCCAAATCTCCGATCGGCAGCGTGATACAACCATTGGTGGCGTGAAAGAACCAATATCCAAAAGCAAGCACTTCGATCAGCGGCAAGCTCCATGGGTTTCCCAGTCAGGCACTCCGATCGGCTGCGAGCTTCGTGGGTCGGTGATCGGAGTTGCGAGAGTGAGACCGGAGTTGAGAGAGTGAGCTTGAGTCGAGTTTCGTGGATCGATGACCAGAGTTGAGAGAGTGAGACCGCGGTTGAGAGAGTGAGCTTGAGAGATGAGAGTGAACGAGAGAGAGAGAGAGGCACGAAAGAATGAAAAAAGAAAAGAAAAGAAGGGAAGGTGTATTATTTTAATCAACCAGCCGAATAATATATATATATATATATATATATTTTTTTTTTTTTTGCTCTGCTACAGTGCACATCTATATAAAGATGTGCACTGTAGCAAATCATCTAAACTTTTAGCTTTTGCCTCCACTACTGCAGCGTGATTTTTGTGATTGTGGAGCTAAATTTTAGCAATATAGCATTATAGTTACACTGCTGTAAATGCTCTAAATGAATTTTAAATTTAATTTAGACATCAACCTCCACCCACATTTGTAAGTTGTAACACAATACAAGCAATGTTGTTTAACCTATAATTATTTATGCTACATTATTTGAGTGGTCAGGTTTTTGTTGCTTCTTAAGTGCTACATTGTTGGATAGGTTATTTTTCATCTTCTTTTTTAATGTACTGGGTTTTAAGATTTTACTTTTGGTTGTTGGTGGTGTTAAATTTTAATTGGATCAGCAGCTAGTGCAATCTCCAGTACTGCAACTTTCCCACTTGAGGTGGATCGCTGGAGCTATCAATAGAAGACAGTGTCAAAGCATGCTTCATGCTCTCATGAGCATATTTGAAAATGAAGGGCTTCCAGGTCTGTATAGAGGGTTGGGACCAAGTTGTGTGAAATTGGCCCCTGCTGCTGGGATATCTTTCATGTGCTATGAGGCATGCAAGAGGATACTGGTTGAGAAAGAAGAAGATGATTAACCTTAGAAGGGAAAATTATTGTGTACTCTCGGAGTACAATTAATGTGTACTCCCTCCTCTCACATGAATGATGGGTCCCACTAATTAAATTCATAGTGGGACCTACCATTTATGTGAGAGGAAGGAGTACGCATTTATGGTACTCCGGGAGTACCTAATAATTTTCTCCTTAGAAGAGGCAGACTTTATTTTTACCTTTTTGAATAAATAATAGATGGTTTGAGTTCTAACAGTTTCTAGGTAGGGAAAACTAAGGTTTACTATCGGCGAAATTGGCTCACAGGTCACATATTACATCCATTTTGCATTTCTTTTTATTACAAGAATGTGGCTCAAGAATCTCCATTTAAGATAATTTGAGTGAATTTTTTTACATTATAAGTGTTTTTAGAATTGCCAATTTGTTTCAAATCAGATGTTTTAGCCTATTTACTTCAATGTAAGACCAATTACACAAATTTTAAAATTTGGATACTTTTGGATTTTAAAGAAGTTGTTGGAGTTGATTTTTTGTGGGATGCTTTCCAAAATTGGGTTTGAAGCATCTTTTAAGAGTGTTGTGTTAGAAAACACATGAAAGATAGAGTTGACAGAGACAGAAAGTATCATATACTAAATAATGCAATGAAACTAGGATTTATTGTGTGATCCTTACCTTTAACAATATTAAAGAGATTATGATCATGAATTTGGGTGCTGTAGAATGACCCTTAGATTTTTTTTTTTTTTTTTTTTTGAGAAGTAGAATGACCCTTAGATGATACTATATATTATGGTCAGGATTTTCGATATAAACAATCGAACCAGATCGCCCATTCACCTCTCTCTTTAGTGGGTCGCCCTTTCACCTTTCTCTTTATTTTGTGTCCGGATGTAGTGTAAAGCATGAGATTTACGCAATTACGCTCTCTAATAAAAGAGCTCCACAACAGCATTTTTCCTAAAACGTCACAGATCTAAAGATCCTAAATTTCTCTTTTTCCTTTCACATCTTCCACTTCCCACCTAGGAAGCACGGGTGCGGGTGCGGGTGCGGGTGCAGGACTCGGCGATTAAAAAATTATTAAAAAAATTATTATTTATATTTTTAATATATTGCTAAGCATACTTTTTTATATTATGTACACATATCCCAAATTTAAGAGTAATAGTAGATAATAACTAAAATATGATGTTCCTAAATTAAATAAAACCCACAAGATTAATCTTTTTTCTTTTATTCTCTCCATTCACCTGCCACAACAAGTCAACAACACATCTAGGGTCCGTTTGGATAGCACTTATTGTTGCTGAAAGTTGCTAAAAACTGATTGTTGCTGAAAACACTGTAGCAAAATAATTTTTAAATGTGTGAATAGTGTTGTGGGACCCACTTTTAATATTAAATATTGTGTGAACAGTACACGTACAGTACGTGAACAGTAAATTTTGTCCCCCCAAAGTCAAAAAAGCCGGCCAAAAAAAAAAAAAAAAAAAAAAAAAAAAAAAAGGGAGAAAACGCACAGCCTAAAACGCGCCGCAACTAACCATTGTATCCAAACCCATTCCTAGTCTCATCAAAATATCAACTTTACCTTTTATTTATTTTTTATTTTATTTCCCCAAAGCTTTTGGTCTCATCATAATATCAACCTCACCTTTTATTTATTTTTTATTTTATTTTCCCAAGGCTTCTATTTTCCAATTTCCAAAACTTAATCTACACCACACCTTTTAAAAAAAATCTCCACACCAAGTCAGACTCAGCCTTTTCCTTCTGCATATTTTTTCTTCTACTTCCCGTTAGTCTTTCACTCTTTCTTACCCAACCATCTCCGCCTCTCCTCTCTGTCCCCTTCCCAGTTCATACCTTTTCTTCTTTTAACCTTTCTTTAGTTTTCTTAAACCAGTCCGAGCACACCGCAGACTCGCAGAGAGGGAGAGTACAGAGAAGAGAGATGAGTTTTGGCCCGAACCAGCCATATCGTCGGCGTGAGTCGGCTTCGCCACGTGGCAGGATGCGGCCCGACGTGGCACGGACGCGCGGTCAGCGGCGTCCGACGTGCGTCGCCGCGTCGGGCTGCGTCCGACGCTGGTGCGGCACCTCTGGCGCCGCGTCCGTGCTTTCCAGCTTCCCACACCCCTCTTCTACCCTCTTAAAGTTGGCATATAGGAAAAACAACAAACAGTTATGAAGAAAAATGAGTAATTATATTTCATAGCAAACGTCAATATCACTTGAATCATCCATCATTACAATAAATCAGATCCACATCAACAAATCTTATAAAAATAAACCACCAAAACAATCTTAAAAAGTTATTCTTTGTATGTTTTTCTACACATCGTCAAACGGTGGCTCTACCTTTTTTCTACACTAGTGGTATCTCTAGCAGTTAAAGGTTGAAGCATTTGGTTCTCAGTTGTGTGTGGAAGCTGGGCTTTTGGATTTTTGTGAAATTGGGTTTTAGGAAGAGAAATTGGGTTTTAGGAAGAAGAATTGTATGTGACAGATTTATTTCATTGTCCAGTGAAATGCTGATGTGGCTTTTTATTATTAGAGGGCGTAAAGTGTGAGATTTGCGCCAAGACCAGATAGAATGTTCTCTCTCTCTCTCTCTCTCTCTCTCTCTCTCTATATATATATATATATATATATATGTATGTATGTATTTTAATATTTCAATTTTTGTAAGGTATTGTTGTTTATGACTATAAAATTGCATCTAGAAACAGTTATACGACTTTTTTTAAGCCAATAAATCAATGAAAATAAACTCTCCTAAATTTTTTTAAAATATTTTCCGGATAACAACAACTTATATATTTTTCTATTTATTTTCTTTTTGCACCAATTAGTTTTCTTTTCCTAGTTAACTATCGTTTTATATATATATATATATATATATTAAAAATTCAGACAGTTTTATTCTAAATTTATTTTCTGAGTATATTTCCTTTATGATAATTTTTACATTTTTATTCTAAATTTATCAGTTATTTTTTTTTTTACTAACAATAGTTAAACTTTTGTAAAACGATTCTTATAAAAATTTAGAATATTTCATTACTAATATAAACAAATGGGAGGAAAATGTTAATTTTTTCAAACCTCAAAGGAGGGGAGTGGGGTTTTGTTTGGGTTTTAGTGGGAAGAGCACAATGTTTTGTGTCCCTTGTGAGTGACACAAAACAAGACAAGATTTTTCTCGTTTGCTTTGTGAGAAATTTAGGGTGTAAATAAATCAAGTCATTCATAAACAACTTAATTATATAAAAAATTCATTTATTTTTGTTAGTTTATAAACAAGTCAAGTTTGAGCCGGAACAAGATTGTGACCAATAGGGCTCCATAAAATATTGTTCATGAATAGATTTGTGATGAACAATAATGTTTGATAAAATACAAGCCAAGCTTAGGTTAATTGATAAGCTTAGTAATAAGCTTGGTATGTGCTTGAAAAATAAACTTTATTTTACTAAGCCTTTAATTAATTGGAAGTTTAGACCTATAGTCCTCCAAACTAAATGAGCTTGATAACGTACTTGTTTTGGATATCGAGTTCAAGAGCTTGAGTTTAAACTTGAGATCAACTTGACTAATGAATCAAGCCAAGCTCAAGCTTTTGAACCTTTTGATGAGCTCAAGCTCAAACAAGCTTGGTTTATGTTCAAGACAAACTTGAATATTTTTTATTTGTCATTAATTCAAACCTAAGCATTCAATACTTGACAAAAATCAGCTTGCCTTACGAATACTCAATAATGACATTTACTATTATTCTAAATATTTTTAATAATGTTTTTTTTTAATACTTAATTAATTTTAATGATTTTTTTTTTTTTTTTACAAGATAAAATTCTACTCTAGCTTAATCTAAGTGTATATGTGTGTGAAGCTCCCTCATGGAGACTTGACCCCATCCCTTGCCCCCCACACCCTACAAGCATTTATACTTGTGGAGTGAACATCGCACTAAGGATGTGTAGTGGTAATTTTAATGACTTAATATTAAGTACATTCATTTGATACTGCAATTTTTTTGAGTAAATGCATAGTTTTTATTATTATATATAAACAGAGTAAATGCATGGTTTATTAAAATAAGAAAAAACTCCAACTTTAATAGTTTGGTTCTACATGAAGGTACAACATGTGTATTTATTTTTTTTTTTTTAAAATAGTAGGCACACGAATTGTATTTATTTTTATTTTTTATTGATAAGTTATACATATTACATGCAGTATACTTGTGATGATTATATTTATATACAAAGAATTTTATACACGGATTAAAGAGAAGAACCAATATCACTCAAATCATTGAAGTCATAATACAAAAACTTATTTTTATGTCTTATTGCCTGATTACTACATGTCTATATTTGGGGTTTTTAATGCTTTATTAAAATTGGCTTAATAGTCCTCAAACGTATTAAACTACATAAAATACAATATCATTTGTTTTTTTTTTTTTTTGAGAAATTAAAATACAATATCATTAAAAGGTACACACAACTATCACAATGTACAACAACTACATAAACAAATGTATCATTTGTTATTTAAAATGTGCATTCCTATGATAAATAAATATTTGATATTCTTAAGTGCACCTTTAAAGGCGCCTGTTAACAAATATGTAGAATAATTCAACTTTTAAATAGTTGTAATTAGTGAATAATTAAATCTAGATATGGTAACATTCATTTGTTTGTTTGTGCGTTTGTTTTATTTTGTTTTTGTTTTTGTTTTGTTTTTTTTTTTGAGAAGAATTTTAACATTTGGTTAAAAGAATTTTGTACATTGCATTGGTTAGTGACTAGTTTCTCTAATTACAGGGAAAACAGAAGCTTGAACCACTATAGGCCCTTGATTTCCTGAATCTTGATTGTTCACCTTGTACTTTGTCCAGGAGCATATATTGCAGAAATAGTTAGAACTTGTGGCATCACATGAGAGTCTTCCTTATTCTACTTTATGTGACCCACTAATGAATGGTTACCATCTGTGATACCACTACATCATATATGGGACCCACCAACAAACGCTTACCATCTTTGATACCAGTTGATAAGAAGATGATAGCTTAGAAAGACTCCAATTTAGAGATTAATATAATGTATAGGAACATCACTTGAAGCTCATCAACATGAATTTAATAATATTATATTAACCACTTATTTTTCTCATTAGTATCCTATATGAGACCTTTACTACTTAACTAATCACATCACTTATACGTGAATATTACAACAATTCCAAACTCAAGGTAGAGATCTTCACAAGATTTTTCCAAAATTCAAGACTTCGCTAAGTTTCTACCTTGAGTTTGAGGAAAAGTGTTAAAAATAGTTTGGATTTTTAAGTTTATTATGTATGTTGGCCAAAGAGACCTAATTGTGTTGTAAAGCCGATGTACACTTAATCCAAACTCTTAGAACTCTTGTATAAATCCTACTAGGGTTCATAGTACAATAAACCATGCTAATCTCAAAGATATAACTATTAGGGTTTTATTGTGTGAACATGAGAGCATATGTTAGTAAAACATATAAAAGAATTCTTGCATACGCAAAGCATATTCCAATTAAGAGTCATGATTTAGACACACTTTTTCTTTTCTTTTTTGGTTCTTTCTTTAACGACAAGTAAGGGAGGATGTGGAAGGTTGCCTCTGAATTGCAAGCGCATTGGCCAGCCATAACTCAGACTTTCCAAACCAAGTATTTCATCAAAAACTCTATAATTCATGCTGGTCCTGCTAGTGCTAGCAGTTAGCAAATTCAAGACGCTTATATAAGGGTGATTTCTCTACCAAATTAACCAGCCACAGAAAAATAGGAAAGAGACATATATTTAACTCTACTAGCATATTCGGCATTGTGATAAATAATCACTTTCGTAAATAGAGAACCAATGAAACACAAATTAGGCTTAGGACTACTATTTGTAACATACCCTAAACAAGCAAGCATGACAAGCCCCTCCAAATTAGCCCAGTCTTTGTGGACTAGGGCAGGCATTGGGAAATGGACTGGCTTTTTAGCCTTTAGGACAGCCATCTACCACATGACCCACAAAAATTCCTACACAAAAATTATCTCTCTCTCTCTCTCTAGTCCCAAGTCAGTCTGAACACGAAAAAGTCATGCTACATGGCTTGACAATACTGCACATATGGTCATATATAGATAACTCAGCTTGTGTTTGACGCTCATTGCAATTCTGTCCCAAATTTCTCCCATTCCTTAAAAAGTAATATTACCCAACAATTTATTACAGCAGACTCATTATATAATTTTTTTTAATAAAAAAATAAACATTATTATTCCAGCAAACATAATTAAAAGCTTTTTAAAAAGTAACTTAAAAAATATAACATTAAGCACTTCACAATTCACATAAAAATTCATACATTTGATAATGTCAAATTTGTGTTTTATTTTTGTTGTCAATATTAGTTTGTCTATAGGTAATTCATGTTATTTTTGGGGTAACTGGGTTTTTTTGTCTACAGGTAATTCATATTATTTTTTTGGGCAATTGGGTTTATTTGTACCAAATTTGTGCTTTAATTTATTTTGTTATTATCTAAAGGTTATTGTAATTATTCTTCGGCAACCGAGCAAAAGGAATAGAATGAAACATATACTTTTGAATTTTATGGGCCAATTTATAATTTTTTTGAGGTAGGGGGCCAAGATTGCATATTTTGGGGCAAATTGAAATTTTTCTTTGTATACACACATACTAAGAATTTTTTACCTCCAGCTCAGCTCCAGCCACCTTCTCTGCTTTACCCCTTTAATTTTGCAAACTTTTTTTCTTCCCCTCTTTCCCATTTTGGAATGGAGTCAAGCGTCTATTCATCTCTGTCTTTTACTCTAATTAGATAGATGTATATCTGTCACTCTCTAGCTTCTCCCTTTCCCATATTTTAAAATTTTGGAGTGGCTTTGCCCATGCTTGTCGTACGCCGTTTTCAGTTCCATTAATTAAAGTTTCATCTTTAATTAAAGCTGTCGGCTCTCTTGTTTGATATGGATTGCTATTTTCTTGTCAATTTCTCTCGAATACCAAGGCTGGATTCATTAAATTAGGCACGTTGTTTCTGAACCGTTGTTTCTGGCCAAACCCGGAATCAGGAGCAATGCTACACACAATATATATCTATATATATATATATATATATATATTTTCTCAACCCCTCACAGTCACACCCAACCTTTTCTCTCTCAAAAAAAAATATATGTATATCTCTCTCAATGTTTCCTTCTCTTCTCTCTCACTCGGGTCGGTGGCTTTGGGGTGGTCTGTGATGGTGGGGTTGATCTGGGTTTGTGTCGGTTTGTGGTGTGGGTTGATCTAGGTTGTGTGGTGGTCTTTGATGTGGTTTGGTATTGTGGGTGTGGGGTTTTGATTTGTGTGGAAGTGAGTTGCGGCGGGTCTGGATCGTGGTGGGTTGTGGTGGAATGGGGGTTTTGGTTGTGGAGGTGCAGTGATGGCATGGGCCGTAGTTGTAAAACTTTTGGAGCACATCGACGAGTTACTATTTATTAATATTAATAAATGGTAGCTCGTGGACGTGCTCCAATAGTTTTACATCCTCTTCAATTGTTCTCTTCATTCCAGATGTTGCCTACTTCCTCTGGGTTTGGGTTGGATTTTTGAAATGAGTTTGATTTTGGGTGGGTTCTGATAGTGTTGCCGTGGTGGTGGGGTTGGGTTGTTGCCGTGATGGTGTCTAGTGGTTGCGAGATCGGCGTGGGTCTGGTGGTTGCTGATTCGGCGTGATTCTGGTTGTGAGATCGGTGCTGGGTTTTGGTGGCTGTGTCTGGTGGTTCTCTTTATACTATAATCTTTAAAGCATTTTTGTTATGGGATTTGTTAAAGATTGGTTTTTTTAAGCTTTGAAAGTTGTATTTGATTAGATTCGTTTAGAATTTATTATTTGGTGGTTCTGCTTTGATTTTTACTTTATTGGATTGCTTGAGTTGGCTGGGATTTATGTGGATAGATAATGGTAGTCAGTTTGTGTTCTGAACTGTACTGAGAAAATTGAATTGGTATTCATTTTTGTGTCTTGAATGTTTAGATGGGGTAGTTTGGTAGTGGATGCCAATTATGTCTTGAATTGGTGGAGTAATGTTTGTCACTTGCATTACATTTTTTGTTAATGCTTGAAATCACTCTGTTGATTTACTGACTATTGTTGATAATGATGGGTATTGCTGGAGAGTTTCTTGTTTTTTGTTGGTCAACTCCTGCATCATACATGCCTGTTACATTCCGCAACTTAGTATCTGTTTTATCATATCCACTGGCATACAGATGTTGAATAGTTTCTTTGTGTGTTTATCTCAAGGTGTTGAAGTCAAGGCAGGGCAGCCTCTTAAAGTATCACCTGGAGAGGAGAAGCTCATTCATCTTTCACAGGTAAAAATTATTGTGTTTGTACTGTTGTTTTGTAGGGTTAATTGATATATTGCTGTCTAGTTTTATGAGTGTTGGAAATGTTTAAAATTATGCGTTTTGATTCAGGCATCCCTGGGTGAGTCTAAGAACAAGGGAAATGAATCCACACCTATCTTTGTGAAGTTTGGTGATCAGAAACATGTGTTGGGAACACTTTCCCAAGAGAAATTCCCTCAGCTATCGTTTGATTTGGTTTTTGAGAACGAGTTTGAGCTCTCTCACAACTAGAAAAATGGGAGTGTATACTTTGCAGGTTACAAGGCTGCTGCCATGTATGAAGAAGAATATCCTTAACATTTACCCATTTTTTTCAGCAAATTGAGTCTTTGATAGTTACTTTCTCTTGAAATTTGGTGCTTGTCTTAAGGGGTTGATGTGATAGCCCAATGCTAACATCCTAAAGTATTTATTGAACTTGTAAGCTGTGCGTTTCTGCCAATGCATGTGGACAGAAAAGCTTAAAATGGATGGGCATCTTCCCTATAACTGTATTAGTTTTAGAAAATAACTGATCAATTGGTTTCCCCCATGTTAGTTTATGTAAATAACTGATCATATTTTTGAGTCTAAAAAGCTGGTTATCTAATGAAATCATTATCATTAGGACACCATATTTTGGGATCATTCTAACACGTGTTGCATATGGAAGGTCTGTTTCTCTCTAAATTATTTGTTGTTTCCTTGACTCTCTGGTCCCTTGTCTTTGCCACTGAGCCTGCTACTGGTGAGTGATAAAAACATGTTTTCTAAAATTTCTAATATCTTCTCAAAATGTGATTGTGAAATATTTACCAATTTCAAACTTGTGCAGATTCTGATATGGATTCATTTAATGAAGAAGACGAAGAGGGGGTGCCACTGAACATTGCAGAGAATGGTAGATGTTGCTTCTGAGATCTAATTTTCTGTCAGCTGAATATTATTTTCTATTTTAAGCTCTTGCTACCTCTGACTGCTAAAAAAATTTTAGGTAAGGCTGGCCCAAAGGTTGCAGCAGTTAAAAGTATTGCTGCACCTTCTGAAAAGCAGGTTAAGATTTCAGAACCAAGCAAAGATGATGAGGATGATGATTCAAGTGAATCTAGTGATGAGGTATACTGCTGTTATATTTTTGCAGAAATTCTTCTAATAGGAATGTCATAGATACTCACTTTTGACCCTAAGGTGAATCACTTTGCATCGTTGTTATATGCATGAATATCTTCTGTTTATGGTTGTGGTAATTTGCCTTGGCTCAAATGTTGGTTGGTGTCATTAATTATTATCTTATGCATGCATGGTGTATTTGTATTTTTGTGTGTAGTTTATGTAAGTAATCACCGACTTTTTACTGTTTATTAAAAGAAAGGAAGAAATGATAGCCTGAAATCACGGAATTAATGGGTGATTAAATTAAACTAAACTAGAAATTTGTCTAGTCTAGCATTGATCAAGAAAAGAAAAGAACACTCTTGTCTAGCATAACCCATTTTCCACGTACGTCCACTCATTTGTGGTTGTGTTTTGTATGGTGCACCACTTTCTGTTTGTCCTCTTTCAAAGAAAGGGACTTCACACTTTTTTCGATTAAGAACGTAACTAACAAGATATATTGTCAAAATTGTCATGCACGAAATATCATTATATGATATGGCCTAATTTATTGGAAGATAATGTCACTGTCGTAGTTAGAAGAAAATGCTTTTAAAATTAGTAAAGGTTGTCATTGTTTATGAGACACATGGGTGATGGGTGTGCACTTTCAGTTTTTCTAATCAGAAAAAGTATAGAGCAAAGAACGAACTATGGGTTTGTGATTGGGATTGAATGAGTGTGGAAAATCCAATTGTTTTTCCGTTGAATTCTTTCACTTTATAGCTTAAGCCCAGCCCATAGAGCTAACAACATGGTAGTCGGCCCTCAGCAGCCTAGTCAAATATATTTTTTTTAATTTAAAATTTTAATTTTTTTTAATAATAAATCCGACTTCAACCTAATCTAAATTGTATCTGAAATTCCCTCTATACATTTAAACCTCAGCCTTTGACCCCATCTTACAAGAACTTATCTTATATTTGTGAAGACTATTTGAAGAGATGAATTACATATTATATTTTGTAGAGGTTTTTATTTTAGTTATGAGTATAATTTAGAAGCCCATTGCCACACTTTTTCAGAATTCTCTTACGATAGGGAATTATAAATATTTGCATCCTGTGAGTGGTTAGGGTGCTACTGTAGTCACGCTCAAATAGAGAAGCCAAACCGGTTGTCCCCTAGCCATTTTTTTTTACCAAAAAAAAAAAAAAAAAATGTTTGCATGATAACATGTCGTACAGCTTCAAAAAGGCTTGTACTATTTGGTGCCACTTTATTTAATTATCTATTATCTCCTGAAAGCACTCACGTTTTGGCTTGACCTTCCAAACCACTCATCCCATCTCTCTCTCTCTCTCTCTCTCTCTCTCTCTCTCTCTCTCTCTCTCTCTCTCTCTAAATTATTTTGAGATGTCATTTGATTGTAATATAAGTTGCACGATATAACAAAAATTAGAATTTAATATACAGTTTCACAGTGAATATTCAGCTAAAAAGAAAAACACACAAAAAGACTTGAAATTCTTTATACGGCAGATTTTGCACTAGTGTTTTTTTTTGTGCTAAATGCTTTTGCACTAGTTAATAGATCACATGATGTCAATCACACTGGGAATACAAAACAACGTTGACCCAGAAGCAGGATCAAATATCGAGGTTTGATGGCACTTGGAGTTCTAGCACATGTTTTTAAGTTGCACATCAAATTGACCACCAAGAAGGTGAATTTTTGCTTTGAAAATTTGTTTGAAATGCAAGTGGCTTTTAACAACCCCATGTTCCTTTACGGTGTTCCTCACCCTTCTTGCCCGTCCTGGGCCTTGGCAGCTGGATTAATAGATTTGAAAGACATGTTATAAATTCTAAATTCCAAAATTCCATTCACCACATTATCAACTCATAGGGTTTTAAAAATGTTTCATAGGTATGATGTAGAATAGTTTAACTAAAAGTTGAAACACTACTTCTTTTGGAGCACATTGACGAGCTACTATTTATTAATACCCCTTTACACATAGCTGCATCTTATGGGAACATCCAATTTGCCCTAGAGTTGATGAGTTTAAAGCCTTCATTTGCTCGGAAATAGATCCAAACGGTTTAGTCCCATTCACCTTGCTCCACAAAATGGACATATTGAGTTGGTGCGTCGGCTTCAACAACTTGATGGGGACCTTGTTCGTGTCAAAGGAAGGGAGCAGCTAACTCCTTTGCATTATGTAGTAGAAAGTGGTGAGCACCTTGATCTATTGGAAGAATTTTTATTGGTCTGTCCTGATTCTATTACAGATGTGACGGTGCGAAATGAGACAGCTTTGCATATTGCCCTTAAAAATGACAAGCTCGAGGCATTTGAATTCTTAGTGAAATGTCTTGGAGTAATTTTTTATAAAAATGCTAAATTGCATCAAAGAATAGTCTTGAACTGGAAGGATGATGAAGGCAATATTGTGTTGCACATTGCATTATCAAAAAATCAAACTCAAGCAATGGAGGGCTTGCCTGAATTTGATTTTTTGATACTGCAATGTGCAACACAATATTGCCTTCATCATCCTTCCAGTTCAAGATTGTTCTTTGATGCAATTTAGCATTTTTATAAACAATTACTCCAAGCCATGTCACTAAGAATTCAAATGCCTCGAGCTTGTCATTTTTAAGGGCAATATGCAAAGCCGTCTTGTTTCGCACTGTCACATCTGTGATAGAATCAGGACAAACCAATAAAAATTCTTCCAATAGATCAAGGTGCTCACCACTTTCTACTACGTAATGCAAAGGAGTTAGCCGCTCCCTTCCTTTGACACGAACAAGGTTCCCATCAAGTTGTTGAAGCCGATGCACCAACTCAATATGCCCATTTTGTAGAGCAAGGTGAATGGGACTAAACCCGTTTGGATCTAGTTTCCAAGCCATGTCACTAAGAATTCAAATGCCTCGAGCTTGTCATTTTTAAGGGCAATATGCAAAGCCGTCTTGTTTCGCACTGTCACATCTGTGATAGAATCAGGACAAACCAATAAAAATTCTTCCAATAGATCAAGGTGCTCACCACTTTCTACTACGTAATGCAAAGGAGTTAGCCGCTCCCTTCCTTTGACACGAACAAGGTTCCCATCAAGTTGTTGAAGCCGATGCACCAACTCAATATGCCCATTTTGTAGAGCAAGGTGAATGGGACTAAACCCGTTTGGATCTAGTTTCCGAGCAAATGAAGGCTTTAAACTCATCAACTCTAGGGCAAATTGGATGTTCCAATAAGATGCAGCTACATGTAAAGGAGTATTAATAAAGAGAAAACATTCTATCCAGAGTTGGCAGAAAAGGGGCTATTTACGCCACCAATCAGGAGCTGCCACGTCAGATACACATTGAGGCCTCAGTACACTCTATCACACAGGATTGGAGCTCAAACAAAACCAAAATCACCAAACACATTTTGTTCAGAAGAAGCCCTTACCTGGAGAAAACAGAGTCCGGTGCCAATGCCTCCTCTCCTCTGAGTCTGACCAACGGAGCTCCTCCCTGCCTCTTCTTAGCACCGAATCTGTGCTGGAACCTGGAAAATGCGCCGGAGCCACCGTGAACGTGGTGTCGCAACCTCAAGGTTTGTTTTTTCGTGATTTGTTCTTTTACCCAATCTGGATTTCGAAATATTTATGGTTTTGGGTTAGGTTTTTTGGACGTTAATGACTTGCTTTGGTATGGGTTTTGCTGTATTTTGGTACCTTGGTGCATTTTGATTGGATTCCAAAGTGGTTAAGTTCAACCCTAAACAAATTTGATTTGTCTATTATGAGAATCTTGTTACTATTTCAAGTTCTTATGTGAATAAATTATATATTATGAATAAACAAATTGATGAATTTCTAAATCTGGAGATGTATCTAATTCACATAAAATGATTTTTTTGATAAATTATTATTTATCATTTTATAAAGCCTGTTATACACCATTTAGTGATTGTAGTTTCCCACCTATCACTTTTGAAAGCAGAGTTAGAGGGACTCCTATGGCTCATGTCTGTCATGATGTTGTTTGAGTTGTGTCAGAAGCAAGGGAAGCAGGTTGACATTAAGTATTGGAAGGATGGGGAAAATAATGTTGCAACTGTATATGTCGATGGTCAGTTTATCGCCTCAGGTTCTTCTGAGAAGAAGGAAACTGCAAAGCTTAATGCAGCAAAGCAAGCTTTGCTCAAGTTATTGGAATCTATGCCCAGTAATGTTGGGAGGTTAGATTTTTCTTTTGGACTCAATATGTCATTTGAGATTGATGGAGCAAAGCAGAAGTTACATGAGCTTTGTGGCAAGAAAAAATGGCCTAAGCCTATTTACGGGTACGAGCTTCTTTATTATGAGCAGTGAAGCAATAGAGTGTGTGTGTGTGTGTTTTGAATTATTTGATGATGAGCCTGTTAGTTTTGTGAGTTGAGCCACGATCAAGCCTCCTGTATTCTCTCTCCCCCTCCATCCCTCGTCTCTCTCCCATAGGCCATAGTTTATGATTTAGAATTTCATAAGGATGGCATGGAATGTTTTGAAGAGCTTGATTACTGGGTTCACAATGACTGGAACCAGGAATACTGATCTCTATGGTATGTCAAATGAACATAAACTAGTAGGCTTTTTAGTCTGTTCTATTGGCTTGTGGGCACTCACACATTCATTGCAGTTTTTAATCTTGCAATGAAATGCTTTTTTTAATCTCCTCCATGAGTGTACCATTAAACCACCACCAATGTTGGATATAAAATTTTCATGCTTTTCTTCTCAAGTATTCACTGTTTTTTCAAATTCTTACTTTCATATCTATATGGTAAGATATTGAATCTGAATGTACTTTTGCTATGGGTGCACCACACGACAAGAAATATGTATATAGAGGTAGATGGAAAGTCAAGAGTAAAGGAAGCACAAAATTCTGCAGCTTCCTGGATTACAAGAATCTAATTATCTATGATGCTGCTCCTTTTTTAGAAGAATATCAGTGAAGAACAGTTAGAATGGTTAGGTTTAGTTTAGAAGAATATCAGTGAAGAATAGTAAGAATGACTTGGTTAATGGCTACAGCTAAAATGCATGGAATACTTTATGGAATTGCAAGTAGACCCATGTGAATATAGGGGTTAAATGAATTATGTTCACTTGATTGCTTGATTATGATTAGTTTATGCCACTAGATTTTTAACTAAAATGTACCTATTTAACAGTTTAACAATTAACATTAACACTTACAGTATAAGTGAAAATTCCATCTGTATCAACCACTCATTGTTGTATGCAACCCAGTTGATTGCTTGCTCTGTCTTTTATTGCTAAAGCTGCTTATATTCTTTATGTATCACCCACTCTCATTGTTCCCTATACTGATTAAGGAAGGTACTTTATATGCATCATATGAGCTTTGTATGCTTAAAACACAGTTATATTGAAAAGGTTAATAATTCTTTTGCACAACTGCACACTGTTTTGCGTCTTTAGCTAGAGCTAATAGCTAAATTTGTTGATATTACCATGATTCCATAATATTTGTGTCTGATCAGATCAGTACTTAAATGGTTTAAATGTATGACATTGTTCAATCAATGAAATAAATGCATTCCGTTTTATTTTGCAAGTTTTAAAGCATTAAAAATAATCTTTCATTAATTGACAATACATTCACCTGAAATAAAACCTACCTATCATGATTTAAAATACAAAAAAAGAATTATAATATTACAAATACATCTAAAATAAAACCTATCATAAGTTTTTTTTAAAGTTTCTAATTGACAATACATTCACTTGAAATAAAACCTCTCATGATTTAGAATACAAAAAGAGAAGCATAAGATTACAAATACATTTGAAATAAATCCTGTCACAATTTTTTTATAAATGTTTCTAATTGACAATACATTCATCGGAAATAAAATATGTCATGATTCAGAATACAAAAAGAGAATCATATGACTGAATATACATCTTAAAATAAAACTTCTCTCAATTCAAACTACAAGAAGATGGTTCCCACCACAATTAAAATATTGTATAGAAAAAATATTTGCTTCCCAATGCATTCTCTTGGTCACAAAACTTGTTTTAACATCATCTTTTTTGGAATTCTTGTAATAGATCCTACATAAAAGAACGTACAACCAAAAAAAAAAAAAAAGAAAAAAGAAAAAAGAAGAAAAAAGAAGAAGAATGAGCACAATAAAAAAAAGAAAAAAAAATTAATAAACACTACATAAAACAGCCCCAACTACATCTTAAATTGCTCTATGGTACATATAAAGAGCAAATTGACATTACAAGTAGGAGAAAATTGAAATTACAAGTAGTATAAAATTATATTTGAAGCTAAGAATATGATATATCTATCAAATAAATGATACCGGCTGTGTCCCAGAGGCCTAGGTTCATGGTGGAGAATTCAACAACCACAGTAAAAAAACTTGTTGAAAAGGCACCTGTAACAAAAAACAAGATTCTCATTCAATTAAATTCATTTTAATGTTGAATTCCTAATTGAACAAGTTCCCAAGAAAAGCAAATCCAAAAAATTTAAGTCAAGGTTTAAAAAAAAAAAACACGAATTGAAAATTAAATAAATATGACAGTATAATGACGACGGGGCAACCTAGAAATAGTTATTTTTGCCTGCACTTGATAGTTATTCAAGAATGGAAGATGTGAAATAGTTCATGTCAGTCTTAGCCATAAATAAAGAGAGTTAAGAAAATATCTTGAATTAAGAAAAGCACAAATTTAACCATCATACAAGTACTAAAAAAATAAATGGTAGGCACTGATCCAAGTTGAAAAAATTTGTACAAGAAAATTCAATATCATCCGAACAATAAGCCTTCTGATAACATAATAGAAAGGACTACCACCTTTCAAAAACAAGAAAGAAAAAAAGAAAAGAAAAGAAAGATATCCAATGAGGTTTATAATCCAATAGTATTACTATATATAGTGCAGAAAATTGAGAAACACAAAATCCTAGCTACGAACAAGGAGAACAATCAAGCTCATCAACCAAAAAGACAAAGAAAAAGAGCCTCAACAGTTGAATAGTAGTTTTGATACATCTCAATAAGGATCTAGTAACATTTAAAAATAAAATAAGTGTTACTAATTTCAGTCAAAGTTTATCAGATTGTATATTTGTATTTGTATCCAACTTATAAAGGAAAAATTCTTGAATTCATATTCAGATTCCCCTTTTATCTTTGGATACGGTAGTTGTAATGTTAGAAATCAAAGGTATCCATTGTCAAGAATTAAAACCAAAATCAAAATCTCTGAAAGTTTCACATGGGCAAATTTCACATGGGTTACATTATACTTTTGCTGTGCCGTAGTATTATCTTGTTCTGCAATATTTGTACTTCTAAAACTTAAATCTTGCACCATTGGGAGTGACTTGAAATTGTTTTCCTTTTAGGCTGTGTTTGGTTGAATGTAAAATATTTTCCGAGTGTAAAATATTTTCAGGTGAAAGTATTTTCGGGAAAGGAAAATATTTCAAGTATTTGGTTGCATTTCAAAAAATGCTTTGAAAAATATTTTCTAGTGTTTGGTTGCGTGGCTGAAAATGCTCTAGAAAACTCATTTTTATCATGTTTCTCACATTTTCTTAGGATCCAAACAAATATTATTAAGAATCAAACTATATAAACAACACAAGAAACAAAAATCAAAACAAAAAAATCAAAATCACAAGACCAAAACAAACGCAGAGAGGGACAGAGAGAGATCGGTTCGTCGGTGCGACTCGCCGGTGGACGAGGTGGGTCGATTTGAAGGTGGTGGGTCGATGTAGGAGTGGGTCACTCACTGGGTGGGTCGATCAGTTCGTGGGTTCGTGGCACGATCTCGTCGATGGACGAGGTGGGTCGATCGGAGCTCTCGTCAGTGCTTGGATGTGCGATCGGAGCTTTCGCCGGTGCTTGGATGTGTGATCGGAGCTCTTGCTATTTCTCTCTCTTCTATTTTCCTGGGGTGGAAATCAATTGAAGGTAAAATACAATCGTAAATCATTTTACAGGGTTTTAGGGCATGATTTACAGTCAACGGAAATCATTTTTCGTTTGACTGAATTTTCCGAGACAAACCAAACACGCCTAGTGGTGTAAAATATTTTTTGGAAACCTTTTATTGCCAAAACAAACGCACCCTTAGTTGATTAGATAAAACTGACAGTTTATCAGATCAATGGTAGCTAGTTACTTATCATTTGTGTATGGCTTTCTTGTAACAGATTGCAGTTCTAATTGACAGCAGGAAGAAAGGAAGCTCAACTTTTTTATTATATACTTAATTTACAAAATGAAGGAAGAAGAAGTTCATGGATGCCAAATTCAAGAGTGGTACAAGAAATTTACGTCTGTATCCATTAAAACCGAAATCCATGAACTTCCAAGAAATTTAAGTCTGTATAGGTGGGTGGCCTATCACTTAAGAATCTAATCAAAACCCATGAAAATACCCAAAAAAAAAAAAAAAGGCAAAATCCATATAAATCAACAAAACCTATACCAATCTGAACAGATTGATATCCAAAAAATAACCCAAACCCATCAAAATTTTGAAACCTAAATATTGGGGAGATAACTAATCAAACAATAAATGGGAAATCGGAACAAATCGCAGTATTTGGTGCATGGGCGCCGGCTCAGATCGACGCCACGGCAGCTCCAGCGGCAAGGAGGAGCTCCGTTGGTCAGACTTTGAGAAGAGGAGGCATTGGCACCGGACTTAGTTTTCTACAAGTAAGGGCTTCTTCTGAACAGAACATGTTTGGTGATTTTGGTTTTGTTTGAGCTACAATCCTGTGTGATGTACTGAGGCCTTAATGTGTATCTGACGTGGTAGCTCCTTATTGGTGGCGTAAATAGCCCCTTTTCTATCAGCTCCGGACATAACGTTTTCTCATTAATAAATGGTAACTCATGTGCTCCAAAAGTTTTACATCCTCTCCAATTAAGTTGTAAAATTCATCAATATTATTATCATCACTTCGAGTAACTATAGAAAGGCGTGAACTTGATGAAGCTCTAGCACTGTATATCATAAGCTTGATCTCTCTATTGTTTACTTGTGTTTATCCTTGTGAGATGTCCCATGCTGTTTTACCCTCTTACAAATTTGTCGATGTAAACCATAAGAATTTAGAGGGTGACACAACATGAGATATCTTGCGGAAAGGGCAGACACAAGTACAAAACGGAGAGATTCAGAATATGCTATGCTGTGTTAAAGCTAAATCGAGTTCATCTCTTTCTACCTTTAATAGGTATGAAAAGTACCAAAGGCTGCCAGTATCAAGTTGTTTTCAGTTTTTGAAAATGGATTTTAAAAGTGAAATAAGGAAATTATCAGAAGAAAGACGTAGTTTGCTTTTGGTGGTTGCAATACTGCTTGTAACAGTTAGCTATCAAGTGGTACTCCACCCTCTTGGTGGACTTTGGCAAGATAATGGTCTATGCAATACCATTGAAGTAGGGAGTAGCCTTGATGGAACCACTGATCTGTCCAATTCAATATTACCGAAAACCAAAGCAAGTTTTATTATGCCTAATACCGACAATAAAGCAGTGTGTGAACACAAAGCAGGGACAGCCATTGCTTTTGAAGATGGCCTTTTTCAGGTGTTCCTCGTTGGTAATGCTATCACATTTCTGATCTCAAACTTGTTAATTATTTTCCTCGTTCCAAATTGATACATGAAGGTTTTGTTCTTCGCACTCAATGTCACTCTCTGTTTTAGCTATTCTTATGCACTCCTCGCCATAGCCGGTGACCCATATAGGGCATATACGACGGGTATTTTGACGACTATTTTGGCCTTGTTTATTTTTGTAGCACAGCTTTTTTCCTGGAAGCAATGATCAGACTCAGTGCAATACCACACAAAGAAGCAGGGACAACCATTGGTTAGGAAGGAACCCTTTTTCTGATATTCTTGATTTATAGTAATTGTTCTCCTCATTCCAAATGTTGCCTACTTCTCTGGTTTTGTTATTTTTGTTCCCATGCTCCAAATTGGTTGAATTTGCCTGCTTTGGAAAGAGTCAGGCTAAGTGGTTTGCAGATTCAATCATGGGAGAAGAAATGATGGAATAAAAAAAAAATAGCGGACCTTGGAGCTGTATGCATCTGTAATGTGTGTCAATTTTTATTTTCTGTTTCTTTGATAATAAAATTTATTCTATGTTTCTTTGTGCAGCGTTGTAGTACTTAATGTATATTGCAATAAAGCAGTGTGATTGGCTAGCATTAATTTTTGAATTTATAATCAAATTTCTAATAGTGTTTGGTTTTGAAAGCTCAGGATATTATTGGGTGCTTTAAATTTCAATAAGATCATGTTTTGGAAGCATACTATCATGACCATGAAACAGTGGTCATACTTATATTATTTGCAATAATAGAGTGAAGCTTTTAGAAAAGAATAAACTCTACTTTGAATCAGAATAAGGTAAAACACCGTTGGCCTGGTCATAATACACAGAATTATGATTGATTTCAACCTCTAATGAGTATCCATAAACGTCTATTCTTCAAAACAAGTGACAAATAGAACAAATAATAATTGTCACTTGTTTGTAGGGTGATCATTAGATGGAACAGAATAGGATGATTGAAAATCCCACCTAGGATGACCGAAAATCAAGATCAGATGTTGAACCATAGAGGAAAGGACAAGGAGGTGTAGAAATCTCATGAATGCCTTCTAGCATATGAATGACTTCCCTCATGGAAGGCCTTGATG
The DNA here is from genome assembly GCA_032727855.1 of Quercus ilex subsp. ballota. Classification (NCBI taxonomy): domain Eukaryota; kingdom Viridiplantae; phylum Streptophyta; class Magnoliopsida; order Fagales; family Fagaceae; genus Quercus; species Quercus ilex. The sequence goes on along the minus strand of CM064908.1, from coordinate 1,607,205 downwards.
ATGACACATCCTGGATACACAAAATTGCCACCATCGCTAATTTCTTCACCCGCTTCAGATCACTAAGAGCCTCCTCATCATTTTCCACCAATCTTTCCACTTTACCTTGATAGTAACATTTACAAGCCCATTCCGTTAAAATTTATTCATGCAAGTACATTAGTCCTCTAGCAACTCTTGATGCAATCTGCATTTTTTGTTGCCAAATAAACTTGTACACAGTCACCATCTTTTCTAGATTCTTTGAGTGTTATGACTTTGATGCTAATACCCCTTTATAAACGTTGGCAAAATAACCCTTACCCAATTCTTCTTTGAACCCACCAGTGATTTCTTCATGATCTTTATATGTAAATGTTACATGTGGCTTGATTTTTGGTCCACTGATAAGTGATCGAGTCCTAGGAGGACTCTTGTTTCAAACCAGTACCTAACGGTGTTAGGAAATCCAAGTTCAACTTGGGCTCTCTCACATGAGGTTTCTACCTTTATATTTTAGCATGTAACCCATTCAAATGCATACATGCATTTAAAATTAAACATAATTTTTATTATAAAAATATAAATAATTAGTGAAATTATTTTAAAAAATAGCATGAACACATGCATACGTATGAGCCTAATTTTTATTATAAAAATATAAATAATTAGTTAAAAAATTTAAATAAATGTAAACGTAATTAGTCACATATTAAAATTCTTACCTAAATTTAATGCTAATTATGATCTTTTTTTTTTTCTAATTTTTAATAAGATAGAACATGTGGTGATTTTTATTGAGTATATGTAATTGGTTTTTTTTTTTTTTTTTTTTTTAATTTGATAGTTTATTAATATTATATTTTTAGTATTTTGCACTCATTAACTTACTTGGCATAAAGATTAAAAAACTTAAGTGGACATATGGCACAAACTTAAGTGGATAATTATGATGTGATCCCCACACAAATTTAGACACATTGCGCAAAATTGGATTCTAATTTCAAATTCTAATTGAACTTTTTCTCTGAGCTTTGGCTATTAATCTATATATATATATATATATATTAATAGGTAAAGCTGAGAGAAAATCTAATTAGAATTCAATTAGAGTTTAATAATGCGCCATGTAACTCATCTAATGTAAGTTTTTTTTTTTTTTTTTTTTTTTTTTTTTTTTTTTTTTTTTTTTTTTTTGTGTCAAGTGAGTTAATTCAATGTAAAAAACAAGAAGTTCAATATAAATAGATGACAAAAAACCTAATCATATATATATATATAACCAATGCTTAGAGAAAATTTAATTAAATTCAAAATTGAATTTTGCTTTTGTTAGCTTTACATACAAATTAAATTATTTAGATTTTTGTTATTATTTTTTCTCTAAACTATAATGAGCATATTTTTATACTGTTTCTATTCAAATATTTTTATGCTAGGATCTTGAATGTAACAAATTGTTATTGAAATGAAGGATTTCATGCAACAATCCCCATTAAATTTAAGAGATACTATTGGACAAATTTATTCTTTTATTATATGTTGTATTTAGTAGAATTTCAAGGACAGTGATTGTGAATAGATATTATATATGTAGTATCCAATAGTAATTTTCAAAATTATATAAATAATAGTAGTTTAATGAGAAACTTGGTGTAGCCAATATTATGAAAATTGCAAGAAAAGATTATTTTAGTACCTCCGAATGTCTTGGTCAATCTAATATCATATATGTTTTATAACCCAAGATAACATCATTAGCACCACTACAATTTTTCATTCCGCACAGGTTACATTCTAGTATATATATTACTAGGTAAAACTAAGAAAAAATCCAATTAGATTTCAAATTAGAATTCAATTAGAATCTAATTTACGCCATGTGTCTCATTTAATCTAAATTTTTTAATTGTTGTGCCAAATGAGTTAATTTAATATAGAAAATGAGAAGTTGAATATAAATAAATCATAAAAATCATAATCATATATCTAACTCTATATATAAAATTAGAGAAAAAGAGAGTTTGAATGATTTTATATTTATGAGCCCTTTTTTTGTATAACTAAAAACAATTTAATTGGATTTTGCTTTTGTTAGCTTCCCATAAAAAGTAAATTGTTTTGATTTTTACTTTTATTTTTTCTTTGAACTAATGAGCATATTTTTTAGGAAAAATTATACTTTACCACCCTAAACTATACTTCATGTTACACTCCTGCACCTTAAACTTTTCAAATACACTTTTTGCACCTTAAACTATGACCCTTGTTACGCTTAATTTGTATTTTGATGTTAAGTTTGCTGTGAACTTAAATGGAAAAATATAACACAACGTAAAAAGACCTAATTGCCCCTCTTCTTAATGCTTTAAAAATAAAAGATATAAATTATACTCCTTATTACACTTTACACGCTAACCTTTGAATTTTCATTCAAGTTAACAACAAACTTAACAACAGAATGTAAAATGTAACAGGAGTCATAGTTTAGGGTGCAAAATGTAACATGAGGTATAGTTTAGGGTAGTAAAGTGTAATTTTTCCTATTTTTTATATTTTTTATATTTAGATATTTTGTATGCAAAGATATTGAACGTAATAAACTGTAATTGAGATAAACGATCTCATGTACCTATCCTCATTTAATTTAAGAGATACTATTTGACCAATTTATTATTCTATTTTGAGTTATATTTAGTAGAATTTTACAAACAATAATTATGAATTGATATTGTACATATAATATCCAATAGTAATTTTCAAAATTATATACGTAATAACAATATAATGAGAAACTTGGTGTAACCAATATCATGAAAATTACAAGAAAAAAATATTTTAGTACCTCCAAATTTCCTTATCGAACTATGTCCTATATGTTTAATAACTCAAATTTAACATATAGCACTACTAAAATTCATCGTTCTCATGCATAAGCACAGATTACATACTAGTATATATATAAATATTGATTATACTCATTCAATTATTAGGAATTTGAGATGATTATTCTATTAATTAATGTAAAATCCTTCATTTCAATAATTCTATAAATTCCTTAAAGTATTTTGTTAACATCAAACAAAAATCCAATAATCCAATCACTGTGACAGAAACTAGAGTACAAGATTACCTGTTAGTGTATTATAGCTCCACCAATGAAAGTATCATAGCCAAAACCCCACGTCCTTGTCATTATTTTCCTCTATAGCTTCATCATAATCTTAATTCCTTTATATAGCACACTCTCAAGCTAGTGCGAGCCAAGAGAAAGATTAATTTATTTTTTGATAGGTGAAGAGAAAGATTTAAAAGCAGGATAAAAATTGTAAAAGAAATATCAATGAAAAAAAGTTGAGGAGGCTCATTGTTTAAAACTATGTTGCACACAGCAGAGTGATTTAAATCAAAAGAGGAGTCAAACTATTTGACACATGAGTTGAGGGCTCAATACATTTGGAAAATTAAATACAATTACCATTCATCTTCCTCAACTAATGCATTCTATAGCAAGAAAAGTAATACAAAAAATCAAATCAGTAACTGTTATTAGTATTATTATTTTTAAAGTATATAAGATGGAAATTGCTAAGCAACAGACTGAACTGTGCTGCACATGCCAGGGTTCCTACCAAAGTGGCTGAATGGGTTTAGCTCCAATACTTCTTTGCACCATTCTATATCTCCACTCTTTCAATGTATTTGTTGCTTCAGCATACCTTTTCTTACCTGTCTTATCTCGGTTCCCAGACCATAGTGTCTCTGCCGTTGCCGAAGCTCTTGGCCATATGCCAGCATTTAAAACTGCAGGGTCTGCTTGCTCGGACCACAATGACACCCCCCCACCTAACACTAGATTGGCCTCCTCCTTGCTCAACCCATATGTTATATCATAGTCGGATATGGTTTGCCATGTCTTGAAAGGTGCACACCATGCGTGTTTTTAGAATTGCCAATATGTTTCAAATCAGATGTTTAGCCTATTTACTTCAATGTAAGACCAATTACACAATTTTTAAAATTTGGATACAAGTTGTTGGAGTTGATTTTTTGTGGGGTTGCTTTGCAAAATTGGGTTTGAAGCATCTATTGGAGATGCTTTTAAGAGTGTTGTGTTAGGAAACACATGGAAGATAGAGTTGACAGAGACAGAAAGTATCATGTACAAAATAATGCAATGAAACTAGGTTTTATTGTTTGATCCTTACCTTTAACAATATTGAAGAGATTATGATCATGAATTTGTGTGCCGTAGAATGACCCTTAGATGATACCATATATTATGGTCAGGATTTTCGATATAAACAATCGAACCAGATCGCCCATTCACCTTTCTCTTTAGTGGGTCGCCCTTTCACCTTTCTCTTTTTTTTGTGTCCGGATGTGGCGTAAAGCATGAGATTTACGCAATTATGCCCTCCAATAAAAAAGCTCCACAACAGTATTTTTTTTTAAAACGTCACAGATCTAAAGATCCTAAATTTCTCTTTTTCGTTTCACATCTTCCACTTCCCACACCCCTCTTCTACCCTCTTAAGTTGGCATATAGGAAAAACAACAAACAGTTATGAAGAAAAATGAGTAATTATATTTCATAGCAAACGTCAATATCTCTTGAATCATCCATCATTACAATAAATCATATCCACACCAATAAATCTTATAAAAACAAACCACCAGAACAATCTTAAAAAGTTATTCTTTTTATGTTTTTCTACACTTCGTCAAACGGTGCCGCCACCTTTTTTCGACACTAGTGGTATCTCTGGCAGTTAATTGAAGGTTTTGTTCTCAGTTGTGTATGGAAGCTGGGCTTTTGGATTTTTGTGAAATTGGGTTTTAGGAAGAATGATTGTGTGTGACAGATTTATTTCATTGTCCAGTGAAATGCTGATGTGGCTTTTTATTATTAGAGGGCGTAAAGTGTGAGATTTGCACCAAGACTGGACAGAATGCTCTCTCTCTCTCTCTCTCTCTCTCTTCTATATATATAGAATAGAGAGAGAGATTAAATTCTATAAAGACGTAGTGTAAAATTCATGTTTTATCCTTCCAATCTCAACATGCCACATCAACTTATCACATATTTAAGAATAAATACAATTACACTCAATCAATTCTAATACCCATATATAAATCCAACCAAATTTGGAATTTATTGAGATATTATTAGGTGTGGTAAGGTGTACTGAATTTTAAGTAAAATGCTGATGTGACAATCATTTATTGGATGGTGTAAAACATGAGTTTTACACTCTATCCTTATAGAATTTAATCTCATATATATACGTATGTATGTGTGTATGTATTTTAATATTTCAATTTTTGTAAGGTATCGTTGTTTATGACCATAAAATTGCAACTAGAAACCGTTATACGATTTTTTTTAAGCCAATAAAATCAATGAAAATAAACTCTCCTAAATTTTTTTAAAAATATTTTCCAGATAACAACAACCTATATATTTATCTATTTATTTTCTTTTTGCACCAATAGTTTTCTTTTCCTAGTTAACTATCGTTATATATATATATATATATATATATATTAAAAATTCAGACAGTTTTATTCTAAATTTATTTTCTGAGTTTATTTCCTTTACGATAAATTTTACATTTTTATTCTAAATTTATCAATTAATTTTTTTTCACTAACAATAGTTAAACTTTTGTAAAACGATTCTTATAAAAATTTACAATATTTCATTACTAATATAAACAAATGGGAGGAAAATGTTAATTTTTTCAAGCTTCAAAGGAGGGGAGTGGGGTTTTAGTGGGAAGAGCACAATGTTTTGTGTCCCTTGTGAGTGACACAAAACAAGACAAGATTTTTATCATTTACTTTGTGAGAAATTTAGGGTGTAAATAAATCAAGTCATTCATAAACAACTTAATCATATAAAAAATTCATTTACTTTTGTTTGTTTATAAACAAGTCAAGTTTGAGCGGGAACAAGATTGTGACCAATAGGGCTCCATAAAATATTGTTCATGAATAGATTTGTGATGAACAATAGTGTTTGATAAAATACAAGCCAAGCTTAGGTTAATTCATAAGCTTAGTAATAAGCTTGGTATGAGCTTGAAAAATAAACTTTATTTTACTAAGCCTTTAATTAATTGGAAGTTTAGACCTATAATCCTCCAAACTAAATGAGCTTGATAACGTACTTGTTTTGGATATCGAGTTCAAGAGCTTGAGTTTAAACTTGAGATCAACTTGACTAATGAATCAAGCCAAGCTCAAGCTTTTGAACCTTTTGATGAGCTCAAGCTCCAAGCTTGGTTTATGTTCAAGACAAACTTGAACATTTTTTATTTGTTATTAATTCAAACCTAAGCATTCAATACTTGACAAAAATCAGCTTGTCTTACGAATACTCAATAATGACATTTACTAGTATTCTAAATATTTTTAATGATGTTTTGTTTTAATACCTAATTTTAATGACTTAATATTGAGTACATGCATTTGATACTGCAATTTTTTGAGTAAATGCACAGTTTTTATTATTATATATAAACAGAGTAAATGCATGATTTATTAAAATAAGAAAAAACTCCAACTTTAATAGTTTGGTTCTACATGACGGCACAACATAAAGATGGAATTAGATTCAATCTATGAATCTGTGTCTTAGTGGCATCTCCTAGTTTTTATGGAGAAAATTTAGATTTAAATCACTTTACCCCAATTATTGTAAGAAAAACATACCAAAGCCATACCTATGGAATATGTAATAAAGAACAATCCAACGCCACATAAGTTTAACTTTATGATTTCAGTCCAAAAAAAAAAAAAAAAAAAAAAAAAAGTTTAACTTTATAATGTCTAATATCTTTGTTAAAAAATATATATGGAATATGTAATAGAGAACAATCCAACGCCACATAAGTTTAACTTTATGATTTCAGTCAAAAAAAAAAAAAAAGTTTAACTTTATGATATCTAATATCTTTCTTAAAAAAAAAAAAAAAAAATTTTAAACTCGATAATTTTTTATAATAATTAATAACAAAATAAAATTGAACCTCATGGGTGGATGTCTTTACTCTAAAGTGAAACTTCGGTGTGAAAATGATGAGCGAAATTGCAACATTTTTATTATAAATTTATCAGTTATTTTTTTATTAACAATAGTTAAACTTTTGTAAAACGATTCTTATAAAAATTTAGAATAATTCATTACTAATATAAACAAATGGGGGGAAATGTTAATTTTTTCAAACCTCAAAGGAGGGGAATTTTTTTCCCTTCAGGTTTGGAGTGGAGTGTCATTTTTCCAAATCTCAAGGGAGGAGAGTGTGATTACCATAATTTAAAAAAAAAAAAAAAAAAAAAAAAAAAAAAAAAAAAAACTATGGCAAATTATTAAAACAGTATAACAATTATGAATGAAATCTCTCTCTCTCTCTAGTATATATATATATATATATATATATATATATATACTATTAATAATAGGATTTCCAGTTTGGGTTTCAATATTTTGCATAATAAAATATCCTCACACAAATTCTTAGACTCTTTAAAATACCCAATAACGGCTCTGGCGGTGCGACGATAGAAGAAATAAAGTTTCCTTGTGGTTGGAGGCCGACGGTAATGCCGACCCTGAGATGTCTGTCTTTCTCTCCTGTGCCTTAACAACGCATCACCATTAACAACGCATCCTTTCAGCAATTTCTCTCTTCTCTTTTAAAATCAAAACCAAATGTAACCCAAATACCTAAATAAAAAACAATCCAACCAAATTTCTCAAAACGAATTCATATTTCATACCTAGATCTAAGAAAGAAAGGGAAAAAAATTACCGGTGGTAGTTCTCTCTATCTCCGCATCTCAATACCGGCATGCACCTTTAGGTTACCGGTGCCGGTTCCGGTGGTCTAAGTTTGGCAAGGGATGGTGATAGCCAGCCGTACAAACTCTGTCTCTCCCCTGTATCGCAACTTGCAAGCATTTTTTTTTTCTCTTCTTCCTTTTCTCTGTATCGCTCGTGTTTTTTAAGTTGCAAGCCTTTTCTTTAACCATTTTTTTTTATATACCCAAAGACTATAAAACGGTGTTAAGGTTGTGAAGCAATATAATTTATCGCTTCTTAATTGTGAACGTGGCTGAAAGTTAGATGGGCATTTTTCCTAACGTGGCAATACCTCCTTAAATGCTTCTACTTTTATATATAGTATTAGATAATATATAGTATATGATATATAGACTATATCATTCGGGTCTTTCTATGGTACCCCCTATTTGTTTTGGGGGTACGGTACCCTCCCTAATCCTAACCATTAATTTATCATTGTTTCAATCCTAGTCATTCCTTTAGTTTTAATGGAAACTTGTTACTGAAAAAGTAGGTCAGTGTATCTATACTACTATTTAAGAGACTTCTCCTGTTTGGACCGGATTTTTTTTGTTCTAAAATACCTCTACATCCCTATGTTTAAGTAGAAACAAAACTAAAGAACAATCTGGTAAAAATACAATCCTAACTTCCACTAAAATATTGCCTAAATAATAAGGTCACTCTCCTGTTGATTTTCAAATTTATTTATCCACTTGTAAATTAGATTCTCAAAATAAAAATTATATATATAAAATAAAAAAACATAGATGGTTCCTATCTCAACTTTTTCTCTTTCTCTTGCGTTCTCTTCTCGTTCCTCTGGTTTTCCGATTCTTTCTTCTTCCTTTCTTAGATTTTGCTCTTGCTTTCACTCCACTCCCTTATATTTCTGTTTTTCTATCATTCTAGGTATGATAGAAAAAGCTACAAAATTTTACAAAGGTTTTTGATTTGCAAATCAGAAGCAGCTTGAAGATAAAGATAGGTTGTTACAGGTAATTCATCTCTACAATATGATTCTATCGTTTCTTGCCCTGCTGAGTGAGGAGAAATCATAGGACCTGAGATCAGCAGTGATTTTCATGGCAAAAAAATCGTTCTTTAAGAAAACAAATCCATATCCAATAGAAGAAATTTCCGACTCTAACCATCCTCAGGTTGGTATTTCTTAGTCTAGATCCCTACCTCTAGATTGGCAAAATATGGGTTCTTTAATTATTTGTAGGTCATGTATCTGTTTGGGGAAAAAAATTTCTTTGGTTTTTTCAATTTAATTAATAATAAAAATTTATGCCATGTAATTGATATATGACATGTACATGCTATAAGGTTCTTTTCCTCTCTTTCTTCTTTCAATTTTCTTGGATTTTATGATATGAGAAGATAATTTTGAATTGTGATTGAGTTACTAAGTAGGATTCAGGATGGAGGAATTTTTTGCATTTAAAGTTTGGGCTTTTTTTTTTTTTTTTTTTTTTTTTTTTTTTTTTTTTTTTTTTTTTTTAAGAGTGCTTATGCATATACATGTTTGTAAAAATGCCAAAAAGGGCTTTTGTTATTTATTTAATATTTTTTTCCTCTATGCATAATGTTTCCTTTCCTTAGTTATTTAATAGGCCATTGTAATGTTTTTGATGTGTTTGGATTTGGTTGGCTTCTTGTCATGACAATAGCTATGCTTTGCCATGCTTGGCCGAGCTTTGTATTTGAGCCTGAGGATAATGTCTTAATTCTTATGAAAAAGAAAGAAAATCATGTCTAGTATTCTATGTTAATGATTTACTCATGTTCTTAGACCTTAGTGTTTCCATGTGTTTGGATCTTTCTCACTCATTTATGTCTGGGTTTTCTAAAGTATTCTTAAGGGTCCCATATATGTTGGGCTGATTGAGTTCTATGTTGTATTGTTCTTCTGGGTCTATTTCTTATCCTATATTTCACATCATGAACTGTATGACTCCAAAAATATCCCACTTTGTTTCTATGGATAAAAAGTGGAAGGCCCTTGTTATAAAATTGCTAGAATGGTCGTTTAAATTGAAGCCAAGCTTCTTCCTTTAAGGCTTCCCTTGCTTTCTTCTGCATAAGTATCCATGAAGAGCTTCATTACTATCAGTAATGCTATTCTTGCTGTCTTCATCTTCTGTTTGGTTGCATGGTTCTGTGGACATGAAGACATTGATGTAGCTCCAATGGAGAAAACAGAAAAGGAAGCTCTTTACTCTGCTGTACAGGGCTTTGTGGGTAACTGGTGGAATGGCTCTAGTCTATATCCAGATCCTTGTGGCTGGACTCCTCTACAGGTACTATTCTATTTTTTTGAGGAACCACAGGTACTCAAAATGGAACATGGAATCGAAAGGTTTAGCCTACAAACTCATTGAGAAGTGAGAACTTATCATCATTCAGAACGAAAGCTAAAATTGGAACATGGAATAGAAACGTTTAAAGCCTTTTAGTTTAGACTTACATCCTAAAGCTAAATTTTAGTGAATTTTTTCTCACAAAATGACAAACTTTGAGGCTCGGGAAACCAATTATTTTTCACAACAATCTTATGCATTTTTCTTTACCAAATAAATAAATATATAATCATATGCATTCTTTACTGCACTGTACAGAAAACAATTACCATTCATGACAACTCCCTTGGTTGTGGCAAAAATTTGGAATTCAGACCACCAGTGTTTGAGCTTATGCACCTCAAAACTCTTTCATTCTTCAAATGCTTTGTTTCACCCAAGAGGCAACCCATTGCCATTCCATCCAATAGCTGGGACAAACTTGGTGGCAGCTTAGAATCATTAGAGTTCAGATCAAACCCTAGTCTCATTGGAAAAATTCCTATCAGCTTTGGTGCCCTTGTGAAGCTCAAATCACTAGTGCTACTAGAAAATGGATTAACTAGCAATATACCAACAAATATTGGCAACTTGATCAACTTGAAGCGTCTAGTTCTTGCTGGGAACCGATTTGTTGGTTGGATTCCTGATAGTTTTGGTGGGTTGAATGAGCTACTAATATATGATTTAAGTAGGAATACACTATTTGGGCCTTTGCCATTGGCTCTTGGAGGGTTGACCTCACTTTTGAAGCTTGACTTGAGCAACAATCAATTGGAAGGGATGCTTCCAAGTGAGATTAGTAACTTGAAGAATCTGACCCTTTTGGACCTTAGAAACAACAAAATTTCAGGTGGGTTGACCAAGTCATTTCAAGGAATGAGTTCCTTAGAAGAGTTGGTCTTGTCTAACAACCCAATAGGTGGAGACCTAATGAGCCTAGAGTGGCATAACATACATAACTTGGTCATTTTGGACCTCTCCAATATTGGGCTGACACATTGTATTTGTCCTTTCTCTTGGGATACTTTGGGAGGCTGCCTTTGGTGGTGTGTTGCTCCTCCTTTCTATGGTCTTGGTTGGCTGAGAACAGGATTGTCCTGGGCGATGTTCCTGGGCAATTTGGACTTTCTCACTTCTTCCTCGGACGCTTCTTCCTCCTCGGCATGGGCCTTGGGCTTGGTATAAAGTGGGCCGTGGTTGCCAAATTCTTTTGACCCCACAATAGCCCCTCAAAATCTTGTTGTCCGGATCCTTGGACGGAGAGGAGGATTTTGATGTCCTCGAGCCTTTGTCATTGCTTATCAAGTCTTGTCCCTCGTTAGTGCCAGAGTCTTTTCACCTGTCCAAGGCATGTTCCCGGCGCTTTGGTATGCGGAGCGCACCCTCATTAAATTTTGACGGCTCTGTGCTCCCTACGTTCAACGGTGTGATGCCAATCCAATGGCTGGTGTTTTTATTGGTTACCGAGTGGGAATTTTCCCGCTTTTGGGTTTTCTCTTCAATATAAATACCTTTCCAATCAACTTCTTTCATTGCTTTAGCGTTCCATTTGTTCTAGCGCACATACCTTGAATCTGCATACTTTTTCTACGTACCTGTGTCTTTATTAATACTCAAAGCTTGTCCGAGGACCCTCCCACTTGTTTTGTAAGTCCTCTAAAACTTTTCTTCTTTGTTATACTACACTTTCTCCTTCTCTCCGCCTTTTTTCTTTTTAAATATCCTCGGCCTCATTCTCTTTCCTTAGTCTTTTTAGTTCCCTGTTCCTCCTATAGAAATGGGTAGATTTAAGAGCTTAGTAGATTCTGAGGGTGCCATGGCTGATTTTAGGGCCCAATACAAGATTCATCGTAATGTTGGCCTTAGGTATTGCGAGGAGGGGGAGTGGTTTGAGCGAAGGCAAGAGGGTGAGGTATTGATCCCCATGATCACCTTCATAGAAGGCAGCATGAGGATTCCAATGGGGGAGGTTATGAGGAGTTACCTTAGGTTCTTCCGTTTAGCCCCTACCCAGTGCACTCCCAACGTATTAGGATATTGGGTTGTGTAGATGCGTTAAATGAGGAAATGGGATTACGGCTGACTGGCCACGACGTTAATTGGGTATACAACCTTCATTACTTGAAAAGGAAAGGGTACTACCTAAAGACGAGGAAGCCCGCAATTAGACTTATACAGTGCCTCCCTAAGTCCAGTAAGGGCCTGAATAAGGACTTTTTTATCGTATCTGGAGAATGGCATGATGGCCTTCCCTGTCCAACACAAGAAGGGCAACCAGGTGTGGTTTTAGGAATAGTATGAATAGTTGGCTCGTTATACTATGTAGGGTTGGCGTTACTTTGCTGTCATTGACATGTTCCTCGTGGATTTTGCAAACAGACACGCCTTGAGCCAAATTTCGATTTGGTCAACAGAGAGAGTTTGGACAAAATTCTCAAGGCCGAGGTGTTCGTTAACGAGGAAGACGGCCAACTTCGGGCAGCTCATCTAATTCTGGGGTTCACGCCAATCTTACGCGCCTTTCAAGCACCCAAGTTGTGATAAAGGCTAAAGATCCCCGTTTACAACGCATTAGTGTTGCTGTGGAAGGGTTTCTTCTTCCCGAGGACATCGTAATCCCAGAGGGCGTATCTTTAGTTGGTTCTTCCTCCTCCCATCCCAAGGTAGAGGAAGGGGAAAAGGAAAAGTCAGAGAAAGAGGAGGAAATCGTTGTTTTGGGTTCCTCCGAGGACGAATTCGAAGTCTTCAACAGAGCCCAATCACCCGAGGATCCTCCCGGTGACCTAGGCGACCAGAGCTGTACGGAAGCGGACTTTCCCTCAGCAGATACTATTTCGGAGGAGGACATAGGCATTCAAAGGAAATCAAAAAAGAGTTTGCTGGAGCTCGTAGAATACCAGCCCGGGAAAGGGGCACCCCACGAACCGTCCCAACCCAATCTTCCTCCTCCTCCTCCAAAACTTCCTCCCCCTCCTCCTTAATCATCCTTGCCTCCCAGGGTAGAACTGGTGGAACTGAAGAGGAAAAGAAAACATAAGGGGAAGGATGTGATAGAGGTTGGAGGGCCCCGCCCTACGTCTGAAGATGAAGCCCAACGAGCAGCGAAGCAGCTGAAGATTGGGCCAGGGGGACAAAAGGGCTCAGAGAGGAGAGATACTCAGCCGATTGAGCCCCAAGCCTAGGTTCCAGCTCCAATGCTCCATGGTGAACCCCTAAGAGAGAATGTGTCTATTAAGGACTTCCATAGAGGCACTGGATGCCATGTGGCCTCGGCTTTGGAGGAGGCTCTACTGCTTCCAGCTGATATGGCCAAGCTGTGGAATATTAGAAGGCCAGAGGTTTTCCTAAACCTCAAAAGATACTTGGGCATGGTATGCATTTGTCCTTTTTCTCATACTATTTTATCATTGCTTGTAAGGTCACTGACCCATTTTTCTTTCCCTTTTTTTTTTATAAGGCTGTCCAAGCTACTTTTAAGATTGAGGAGATAACCAACTCCTGCTACCGTCAATTGGACAACGAGGGGAACAGGCGCTTGGCAGCCGTAGAGTCCCTTAAAATCGTCGACCACTCCAACCAGGATCTAAGGAAGAAATTGAACGAGGAAGAGCAGGCGAGAAAAAGCGCTGACTCAGCCCTGGCAGGTGCACAAAAACAAGCTGAGGAACAGAGGTTGCTTCTGCGTGACACTAAGGAACAGCTGGCTACTTCTAAAGGGCAAGTAGCAGCCCATCAGAAGAAGCTAGCTGAAGTCCAGAAAGAAAGAGATCAAGCCGAGAGGGCTAGGGCTGAGGCTGTGAACGCAAGGGCAGAAGCCGAGAAGGCCAGGGAGGCGGCTAAGCAGCACGGTTACGACATCGGAGTGGCCGAGACCGAGAATACCCTCAGAGCAGGAGTGCCAACCGTATGTCGGACCTACTGTGCGCTAACTTGGGCAAAGGCCCTCAACCAGGCTAGGGTTGAGGCTTCTTCCAAATTAAGGAGGCCAGAGAAGGTTTTCTACCCTCCAGCCATTAGAGCCTCAGAGCTGCCTCCTCCTGGTGAAGCAGCTTCCACGGCTGTTACCCCTGACGAGGAGCCACAGCCTCTAAACCTTCCTCTTCATCCCACCCAACCCGAGTAAGTACAAGAGACTGAAGCTCCTAAGGGAACCTTAGCTGGTGTGGGGGACTCCTTGAATGATGGCACAGAGAAGTCACAGGATGGTGCTGCTTCCCAAGATTTTCAAAAGGCCTTAGCCTCGGTCACCTTGCCTGTACAGGAGGACCCTAAGGAGCAGAAGAAGGTGACTTCCACTGAAGTGGCCAAGCAAACAGAAAAAACTTCTAAGGCTGGGCTTCAGATAAAACTGAAAAAATAGGCCTTTGTTTTTATCATGTACTGTTTAGTTATTGTAATTGAATTCTTCCCTTTGTAAGATATGCTTTAATGAAATATGCCTTCTTCTTTTCCAGATTTACATGAGTCATTTTCTTTACTTTTGCAGTTTACTTTCTGATAGCCACCATGTTATAACAATGTGAAGTTATTTGCCCAGAGGGAAAACATAATCTTCACATGTTTCTTGATTGAGAATCAGAATAGACCCAAGTCACTAGGTCTTCAGTAATTTATCAAATTTTCAAACTTGTTAAAAAGAAAACGTTCAGGTGCTGGTTAAACAAAAGCTAGGTTCATGGCACCCTAAAATGCTTCAAGTGATGCTCATAGGCTTAGTTTTGAGATTCTAGTTACGAAAAAGGGTCGTCGTCGTCTGAAGTGGTCAAAGGTTTTGTTTGATACTCATTAGATGAATTTTACTCAGTGTTAACTTTCCCAAAGTAGAGGGTCCGAGGAACCAGACATAGTTCCCCCCGAGGACCATGCAAGGCCTTGGTTCTGTCTAGTACTTAGATTCTTCTTGACGTAACTAGTTTCCCCAAAGGTTTAAGTACGAGGACCATGCAAGACCTTGGTTCTGTTTAGTACTTAGCTTCTTCTTGACGTAACTAGTTTCCCCAAAAGTTTGAGTCCGAGAACCATGCAAAACCTTAGTTCTGTCTAGTACTTAGCTTCTTCTAAAGTAACTAGTTTCCCCATAGGTTTGAGTCTGAGGACCATGCAAGACCTTGGTTCTGTCTAGCACTTAGATTCTTCTTGAAATAACTAGTTTCCACATAGGTTTAAATCCGAGGACCATGCAAGACCTTGATTCTGTCTAGCACTTAGATTCTTTTTAACGTAACTAGTTTCTCCAAAGGTTTGAGTCCGAGGACCATGCAAGACCTTGGTTCTGTCTAGCACTTAGATTCTTCTTGAAGTAACTAGTTTTTCCATAGGTTTGAGTTCGAGGGCCATGCAAGACCTTGGTTCTGTCTAGTACTTAGCTTCTTCTGAAGTAACTAGTTTCTCCATAGGTTTAAGTTCGAGGACTATGCAAGACCTTGGTTCTGTCTAGCATTTAGATTCTTCTTGAAGTAACTAGTTTCCCCATAAGTTTGAGTCCGAGGACCATGCAAGACCTTGGTTCTGTCTAGTACTTAGCTTCTTCTGAAGTAACTAGTTTCTCCATAGGTTTGAGTCCAAGGACCATGCAAGACCTTGGTTCTGTCTAACACATAGATTCTTCTTGAAGTAACTAGTTTCCCCATAGGTTTGAGTTCGAAAACCATGCAAGACCTTGGTTCTGTTTATCACTTAGATTCTTCTTGAAGTAACTAGTTTTCCCATAGGTTTGAGTCCGAGGACCATGCAAGACCTTGGTTCTGTCTAGCACTTAGATTCTTCTTGAAGTAACTAGTTTCCCCCATATGTTTGAGTCTGAGGACCATGCAAGACCTTGGTTCTGTCTAGTTCTTCATCATTACTGCTTGGAGTGAAGGAACTCGTCCTCATCGTTAGGAAGTTTGCCTCTAGAGTGATAACAGCCTCGGCACCATAGGTCATGGCAAAAGGTGTCTCTCCTGTTGGTCCAGTGTCCTGCTCATGGCATCGTTTCCCAAGCCTCTAGGGTATGGGCTTTTATGTTTACGCCTCCGATAGTGCTTTTCTTCATGAGATAATGTCTCGCCTGGAGGAGTTCTTGATCTATGCTTATAGTCAGCATCGTTTTCATCATCGGGGTGTTGCTTTTAATGGCAGACCATTCACCTTGTCCTCGGCCTTGCCTTACCAAGGAAGGGTTTTTCCTCGGATTAGGCCCTTGGCCTAATATAAGCATAGATATGGGCCCCCTGGCCTTTCACCCCCACATGTGATAGTAGCCCCATCGCGCCTATTTTTCACCACTTCTAATTGCGAGACGCCTTTTAATTATTCGAGTTGCGTTCCTGACGTTTTGGTGCGCGAGGCGCGCCCTCATTAATATCTTTAGGAAGTGACACAGATCCAACGGCTGATGATTTCTTTGGAAATTGGGCGGGATTTATTTTGCTTGTAACTCTTTCTTTGAATCTCATGCGAATTTATTCCCGCTAAACTTCGCCTTCTATATAAGGCACCCTGGGGGAAGCGTTCTTCCTCATTTACAGATCCTTGAGTTTTGCAGGAATCTCAAGTTCTCGCCCCCCTCAGAAACCAAGGATGCCGCCAATATCCAGGATGACGCAGTTGAGGCATAGGAAGCAGAGGCCAAAGCTATTACTACCTTTCAACCGAGCAAGAGAAAAGACCCTCATCCTTTAGCCGAGAACCAAAGCAGGTGTAGATCGCATCAGACTTTTGGTGCGACAAAGTTTGGGTCTCACCTGACGACATATATTATGTGTGCATAGGCGTGAAAGCGACCTAGGGTTGATAAGGCAAATCAGCAAGGACAAGGATAAGCGGGTTTCCTGTTTTTCAGCCTTGATAGCAGAACTTCTTGTAGTTAAGGAAAAGGGGTCCATCCAGTGTTTCTGCCTCTTCTTCTTTCTCATCGCCGGTACCACCCATGCTGGCTCGATTGCTGCTAGAACAAGATTGTGAATCTACCATTCCCATAGGCTTTCTCTTTTTGTAGTTAGGTTTAAAACAAGCCTACCTAAGCCGCTTTGTATACGATGTATTTTTCCTTTATTTAATAAAAAAGAGGTTGCACTTCTTACTTTATGAATCTTTTCTTTCTCTACAATAACTATTTCATGAATGGATGTGTCGTTATTTTTCCCTCCAATGGGACTTAGGGTTGATGCTGTTGATGGTAATGAAGAAATTGTCAATCTGACCTTAGCAGAAACCGACAGTAGCACTCGGCCGTTAACTTTAAATAAGCTAACTACGTAGAGACAACCAGGAAAATAATCATGTGCTCTACACCGCAAGCTGTGTAACCACCCAAGAATGTTGCCAATGCATGTTAATTTCCCCAAGGCAGGAGGTCCGAGGACATGTCATGGCTAAGGCTTTTCTTTAACCGCATCAAAAGATTCCAGGATATCAGTATATTCCTTTCAGGATAGAAGTTTTTGCAGGGAGATGGTGCCAACCGATTTTCCATCCTTGCCTTGATCCTCGGCTTCTTTCTCCAATGGGGGTTCAGTGAATCGGGCTACTAGACCCACGAGAACCAGCCCCTTGACAAGGGTACGGGGCATATACTTGATATCAGAAGCCCTTAGAACTGTGCCCCATTTAGCAATCCTCCCTGCATAATCAGTGCTTCGAAGCGTAGACCTGAGCGAAAGCTGAGTTATGACAACAACTGTGTGTGTTCTTGGAAGTAATGGGGAGGCTTTCGAGTAGCATGCACCACCGCCATAATGACCATCTTCAGGGACTCTTGCTGATGGGAGCTTGATCCTACCATGATTAGCCGTTACACCCACTAATGCACGAGCTCTTCCCACAGACGGCGCCAATTGTAAGGACTGGATTTAACCACTTCTTCTGCTGGACGAGTGGACTCAGATCCAACTAGCCCAATACAATGAATTTGTAGAGAGTGGGCTAAACAACTAGGCTTTAATGCATGGACAACAGTTAATATGGCGTTTGTGGATAACAGTTACAATGAGTTCCCAAGACAATCAAGCATAAACGAACCAGGTTGGTACGAGAAAGTTTGTCCTCGGCACAATCCGAGGAGTTTTGTTCTAGTAAATATTGAATGAGAATGGTTACAGGAGTTCTCCAGATTATTCCAACGCCCCCCCCCCCCCCCCCCACCCTCTTCTATGGAGGGTTTCTCCTATTATATAGTCCTCTATAAATGATCTTGGTTTTCCACTTGTTGATCATCCAAGCCTATACTTGAGTGTCTGTCCCATCAAACACCTTCTCTGACGCTCTGTGAGTTGCGGTAACCGAGGTAGCACTGCTCACAGGTCACTTTCTCATTAATGCGGACAGAACGTTAGTTGCGGACATTTAATGCGGAGGTGACAGTTTATCCTGGAACTGTTCCTCCACCATGCTTCCATGGCTAACACATTGTATTTGTCCTTTCTCCTGGGATGCTTTTGGAGGCTGCCTTCGATGGTGTGTTACTCCTCCCTTCTATGGTCTTGGTTAGCCAAGGACAGGATTGTCCTCTGCGATGTTCCTGGGCAATTTGGACTTTCTCACTTCGTCCTCGAACGCTTCTTCCTCCTCGACATGGGCCTTGGACTTGGTATAAAGTGAGCCGGGGTTGCCAAATTCTTTTGACCCCACATATGGTATAATATATAATTTGTTTTTTAAATTCTGTGGAAAATTATTTTTTCTCTCAAAAAATTAAATAATTTCTAAAATTATTTTTCATTTATCTATCCCAAAAAATATATCATCATTTTATCATTTGGATTTTTTTTATTGATATTATATATTCATTTTTTAGGCAATCCATATTTTGCTAAATTATGTAATTGTGCATTATATTTTCTTAATTTTTTTTTTCTATACAACTAAACTGTGCAAATTTCAAATATATCATTCAAAATTTTCATTCTCTTAAAAGAGATTATCATATTTATAATTTTTCGTATCGTATGAGTAACTTCGAACTATTGGTTCAGTTTTGTTTACTAATATAGATACATAAGATGGAACTGCATATTTCTCAAAAATTCCTAAGAGATTATACAATATTATAAATTTAATATTTAAAATAATATGTAGAAAAAAAAAAGTAGACTTTATTTCTAAAATTGAACACTTCACCTATTGAAATGAAAGAAAATAATTTATATAACAACGTAAAAAGAATTTCCTCAAAAAAAAAAAAAATAAATAAAGAGAACGTGATCTAAGAAAAAAAAATTGACTACATACACTTTCACTTATTAAGATTTAATTTCCTTTAACTGGACATTTGTATTGCATTTATTGTTGTTACGCTCTATTTAGCCTTCTCATCTACCACATCATTGGCCACATCATTATTCTTTTTATTATCTATTTTTTACTTTTAATTTTTTGACAATATTAAATATATAAATATATTAGCTTTACAAATTCATTTTAAGCAGTTTTAACGTTACATATTCATCTATTTTCTTTTTGATGTTATGACTAAATAATAAATCAATGAAAAATTAAAACAAAAATATTATCTATACATATTCATCTTAGGCAGTTTTAATAGTTGATAGACACATTTAAATTCATAGCCAAGATTGTATTTTGATATAAATTCAGAATCTCACTTACAAAATAACTAAGTATTATGTCAAAAAAAAAAAATCAAACAAAAGTTATAAGAGGATGAGAGGAGACTTGTGATGGAAAACTAAAAAAGAAAAAAGAAAAACACACACACACACACACACTACCAAATCATATTAACCCAAAATAGTATTATAGAAAAAAATAATAATGATTTATCAACGCAAAGTATAGTT
The DNA here is from genome assembly GCA_032727855.1 of Quercus ilex subsp. ballota. Classification (NCBI taxonomy): domain Eukaryota; kingdom Viridiplantae; phylum Streptophyta; class Magnoliopsida; order Fagales; family Fagaceae; genus Quercus; species Quercus ilex. The sequence goes on along the minus strand of CM064908.1, from coordinate 1,587,250 downwards.
GCAAAAAAGAATAAATTATATATATATATATATATAGAGAGAGAGAGAGAGAGAGAGAGAGAGAGAGAGAGAGAGAGAGTAATTACCTTTTTTGGGAGATAAATAGAAAATAAAATGAGAAGAAGAAGCATCGAAATAAAAATATATAGTTATGAGTCAAACACCAAAGTATCCAAGTCATGCTATATAATAGAATAACATTATATTCTTGTAAACTATCTTTATATGAAATAGGATAACATTTAACAATCATAAAAAAGAAAAAAGATAATAACTTAAAAACTCAAAACACAAAACCAAATTGTATCAACCCAAAGTAGAATTCTAAAGAACACATAAATTCATCAATCTAAAGTAGAGATACAAAAAATAAAAATTCACATAAAAATAAAACATGAGAGAGAGAGAGAGAGAGAGTAATAACCTTTTTCATGTGAGAAAATATGTATAGAATGAGAGAAAAAATCACATATTTATAGTAATAGAATGGGGATAAGAAGAGCCAAAATAAAAGGAAGATGAATGAATAGATGAAGAATGACATTAAGGTTGAGAGTAGTGGAGAGATGAAAAGGTAAAAGGGACATTATGGTTTGAAATAGTGGAGAGAATTGGTTGGAAATAGGTAGATGATATGGCCGCTGATGTGGCTCAATAGGAGCGTAGCAATTATAAATGTTACGCTTCAGCATTTAGATATATATGTGTGTGTGTGTGTGTGTGTGTGTGTGTGTGTGTGTGTGTGAATTGCATAGTGAATTGATATATTATTCTGAAAAGGAAAAAGAAGAAGGGAAGTTACAATGCTTAAAGTAGACAATTCAAATTTTCTTTACCATTTTACCAATAAAAACTTGCCACTGGTATACCTACTTAATTAAATTCTATCATTATGTCTTTTCCTAATCTTACTTTATATAATGTATCATTCATATTAAGATGCATCACACCAAAAAATGACAAGACATATAGTATACTTATCTTTATTTTCATTATCCACATTAACTTAGCCAAAATAGAATAAACTGCCTAAATTTAGGGGAAAAAAAAGGAATAAACTATTTAAAAACTAGTATACAGAAGGAAAAAAAATTGAACTAATCTCTTAAATTTTGTAATCATAAACTAAATAATTCAGTATAGAAAGTGTAAAATTTCAAATATGGAGAACATACAATAATAATATTGGAATGGAAAAAAAAAAAGTATTGTGCTATATGTATAATACACTTTATGCCTAATTCAAGTGGTTTTTATGGCAGAGAAAAATACATATAATTAACCCTAAATAGATTGTTGAAGATTCATAATCAACCTCAAAATTTCGTGATTAAAATGTTGCTATATTGTTAGCTTCTTGTAGTTTTATACTAATATAGTTTTATGAATTAGACACACACTTTGGGAGCAATAAAATGGTAAGTTGGACACTCTCACACGATCACAAAAGCTAGATTCATGAAATTATCATATTCAGTCAAATTCAATAACTTGAAGTAACAAAAAAAGGAAAAAAAAAAAACTCTTTTTTATGCGATTGTATGACCCATCTTCCCGTTAATAATTTTAAGAATTAGGTGAGAATGAGATCAAGGTTGAAGAAGACTCACCGGTGCACCAACCTGCTGTCAAGAATTTAAGATAAGGTGTTCTTTTCTGTACCATACGAGTCTTCATAGTTTCTCCCATTGTACATTTGCCAAATGCCAGCCAGTTTGCTTATAAACAAGATGATTTGCCCTTTGTCATGAGCAGAAAATTTGGCAATGTAACATTGCTTATTGATAATAATTGGAATCATGTCCAAGTGACCTTTGTTGGATTAAATACTTTTTTTTAAGAAATAATTATAATATACTATTAACTTTGTAGTTCAAACTTTTTGCTAAATTAAATACTTTAATATATAACATTTACATTTTCTTGATAAATCTTTAAAGAACTTCTCCAATGACAGTTTACTATTGTAAGTCTAGAACTCTTATTTACAAGTTTCCGAATGGCAAAGTAGTAACATTAGATGCTTAGAATTTTTCACAATTCTTTATAAGACAATAAATTATTAATGAAATACCACTTTTACATGAATTAATTAATATAGAACTCTTTTGTTAATGGGTACCCCATGCACGACAAACTACCTCAATTATAGTGAAAAAAAAAAAAGATAATGAATAATTTTGTGGAATCTGGTTTTCAAATTAAATTAATTTAAATAGGTTTTTCGTTGACAAAACAAGCCAACCAATTTGGAAAGTTGGAATCTATGCTGTGGTATATATTATCGATTTCCTATATTGATTTTTCAAAGCGTGGCAGTTGAATGACTTTAGTACGTTGAAAGTGAAATATGGATAACTAGACTTTAGACATAGAGTGTAGGTGTAGCCTAAGTGTAACCCTGTACGTGTACCTTGGGAAAAGTATGGCTAGGCTTTGTAGCTATTGTTCAGTGCTTTATGAACATTGTGTTGGAAGATGATGATTATGCTGATGATGAGGCTAGGGTTCAGATAAAAGTCAGACAATGTTCAAAACTTTTGTCAGCTAATCTCTGTTATCATCTCTATGTTCTGGCTAGGTTGGTTTCTTCACTTTGTTCTTTGGGGGGGGGGGGGGGGCCCGAACTTTCAATTTTTTTACTGATAATGATAATGTATTGAACCCAACAGACTTATTGGGAACAATTTACAGCTACATGGTTCAGAATTCAACCGACTTAACTAATAGAACTCTAAAACTACTATAGCTTTAATATAAAACTATTGGTCCCACCTAGTAATGATTAAAAAAAAAAAAAAAAAACCTACTGCTAATGCTATATGCTTATATGGAATAGGAATCACAGCAGCCTAATACTAATAGAACTCTTGAAAAAAAAAAAAAAAAGTGTGTATATATAATACAGTATAAAGCACGCCTCCCTTCAAATAAAAAAAATAAATAAATAAAAAAATAAATTCTTTGGATTTTTTTTAAATTAAGTAAGGGGGGAATAATTAGTTTTTTCATTGTTTGCAATTTTGTTTATATAATAAGGGTAAATTTGATAATTTATTTGGTTAAACATTTTTAAGCTCTGCTTTCCCTCAATATCTCTTCAATTTTGGGGAATTAAAAATGAGAGGTTAGAAATAGTTAGAACCCCTCCAAATCCCTCCCTCTCCTCCCTTAAAAAACATTCAAATAAGGTAATTTAACTTACTCTCCCTCTTTCTGCTCTACTTCCTTTAACTCTCCCTCCATCCAAACAAGCTATTAGAGTTTTTGTTGTGTTTTTAAAAGTATTCAACCTAATCTTTTAAAAGCATTCAAGTCATTGAGTCATGTTTAAATATTCACAGGTATATTGTGTACTCTTAATATTCATGTTTAAATTTTTTTCAGATTAATTTTTTACTTTCAATCTTATCTTTTAATCTTGGCCCCCCCCTGACTTAAATTCCTGGCTCCGCTACTGTCTTAGGGTAATCAAAGTGGGGTAATTCTTACATGGGAGTAATGCCCCCTCCTCTCACATGAGGGGTGGGTCCCACCCCTCATGTGAGAGGAATGAGCATTACTTCCAAGCACTTAAATTTTTTCCAATCAAAGTGCCCTGGCTTCTAGGAAAGTAAATTGATTGTCCCTTGCTTGCACTTCAACCACTTGTTACACACTTTTGAAGTCTAGCTTAGCTATTTTCATTCACTTGCTTAAAACTAAAGAAAATTGAATGTTCCTTTCTTTTTTTTGATGTTTACCAGGGGTTTTGTTTCGAATCTAAGAAATGATTGAGTTATTTTTGTTCTACCGAATTGGAAAGACAATTTGACCTAGTAGAAGCACTAAAATGATGTGTATGTGTGTAATTACAAATAACAATGTAATGAGAACAACATTAATTAAAGTTGTAGGCTTTCAGCTCATAGCTAGCATTGCACTTGGAGAACCAAAAAGAGAAATTCACAAGAAAAGAAAAGAAAAAATCATATTAACGGATGCCCTTAATTAAGACATGTGTTAATGGACTATTTTAGAAAAATTTTGATACAAATTTCATAAAAAAAATATAAAAACTTATAATAAAAAAAATTACTTTTTTCTTTTTCTATAAAAAGTTCTTAAAAATATTTCCTAAAGGGTATTAGCATTGGCATTGGGTCTTGCAAATGGTATTAGCGTTAGCATTGGGTCTTGCAAATGGTATATGTAGGGGAATTTTAGCATCAAAGCATAAAACAAGCCCATTACCTAGTCTTGTACTTGTAAATTTTTTTACAATAGTGCTACAGTAAATGACATAATATTAAATTCTCTTTTCTCTCACTTTGTCAGCCATATACTTCTTCTTTTCTTTTTATTTTTTTCTCTGATTCTCTCTCTTTCTTCACTCCTCACTCCCTCTCTCACATCTCCCTCTGTCATTCAAAGCTAGCCACTGAAGCTGGGTTGGATTCGGAGTGGTCATGATGTGGCGGAGATTGGCGTGGTCACGGCGTGGTGGAGATTGGCGTGGTCATGATGTAGCGAGATCGGCGTGGGCATGGCAGATTCTGATGGGGTTGTTTGATTTTTTGCTATTAATTTTTGTCTTTTGGGTTTAGATGAGTTGGATTTTGGATTCCTATGGGTTGGTGTTTTGGATTCTAATGGGGTTTGGGTTGGATTTGGATTTGCGTGGTGGGCAATGGGTTGTTTGGTTGTTTTTGCTATGGGTTTGCTTGGTTTTTGGTGGGTTTTGTTTTGGTTTTTTTTTTTTTTTTTTTTTTTTGTTTGTTTGTTTGTTTGTTTTGTTTTGGGTTTTTGGTCCTAGTGGGATTTTGGTGGGCAGTCGTGGCGTGGTGGGCATGGTGGTGGCATAGTGGTGCTTGGGTTGTTTGGTTGTTGAGAGAGTGACAGGGATAAAAATTAGAGAGAGAGGAGAGATAGATAATTTGTTTATTATTTTATTATATAATTTATATTATTTTAATGTGTTTTATTGTAAAATAAAAGTTGAGATGTTGGGTGTATTATAAAATGGTATGGTATAATAGATAAAGTATCTTTTAAGATGGTAAAATAGAATAGTTTGAAGATATCGGATGTGAATATTCTTTTAGGAAATATTTTTAGATGTATTTTATAAGAAAAGAAAAGAAAAATTATTTTTTTAATTTTTTATTAAAATGGTATTAAAAGTTTAAAACTTTCTTAAAACACATTAACAAATATCATAAAGATACCCGTTAAACGGATTCTAATGGTGTTTGGGTTGGATTTGGATTTGCGTGGTAGGCAATGGGTTGTTTGGTTGTTTTTGCTATGGGTTTGCTTGGTTTTTGGTGGGTTTTGTTTTGGGTTTTTTTTTTTTTTTTTTTTTTTTTGGGTTTTTGGTCCCGGTCGGATTTTGGTGGGCAGTGGTGGCGTGGTGGGCATGGTGGTGGCATAGTAGTGCTTGGGTTGTTTGGTTGTTGAGAGAGCGACAGAGAGGCAGGGACAAAAATTAGAGAGAGAGGAGAGATAGATAATTTGTTTATTATTTTATTGTATAATTTATATTATTTTAATGTGTTTTATTGTAAAATAAAAGTTGAGATGTAGGGTGTATTGTAAAATGGTATGGTATAATAGATAAAATAGCTTTCAAGATGGTAAAATAGAATAATTTGAAGATATCGGATGTGAATATTCTTTTAGGAAATATTTTTAGATGTATTTTATAAGAAAAGAAAAGAAAAACTTTTAAAATTTTTTTTTTTTATATTTTCTATTAAAATGGTATTAAAAGTTTAAAACTTTCTTAAAACACATTAACAAATATCATAAAGATACCCGTTAACTGGAAACAGAAAAATAAGTTAGCTTGTTTGCTTATTATTTTTAAGCAACTATTGTCAGAATTTAGTCCCTGTTTTTTGGGTGCATTGTGAAATATATATAATTTAATCTGAAGTTGAATTTATACCTTGTTTCCATTAGATTTTCAGAACATTAAAATGTCACTTATACTTCGGATAAAGACTAGACTTGTACTCCAGCTAATACGTACCTTTCTGGCATTAAAAATGTCACTTATTTCTATAATTCTATGTGATGTCACTTTATAAAACAAAATTAAATTATCAGTTGAAGATTGAAGAAGCAAAACTCTTCTGTTAAGGAAAAAAAAAACCCCGACAATTATAACGATATAGTCGATAATATATTTTAGGTGTGAGCTGTTTAGTCTGGTCATCACGCGGTAGCCCTTCCATTATACTTTATTATGATAATTCGTTTAACACATCAAAAATAAAAGTATTTGACTTTAATTTTTTAAACTTTTTACAGCTCCACCAGAGTCAGCGAGTTTGACTTTTGTATCATCTCTATATCTATTGGATTTTCTGAATAAATTTCTTAATCAATTCTAGCTTCGTCTGGGATCATACAAAAGTTGGATGGTCATGGTGGTCTTGTTAGAATATTAGTTCTAGCTTCGTTTGGGTTTATACACTGTTTTTTACTCACAACAAGTGAAAGTATATCTATTGGATTTTCTGAATAAATTTCTTAATCAATTCTAGCTTCGTTTGGGATCATACAAAAGTTGGATGGTCATGGTGGTCTTGTTAGAATATTAGTTCTAGCTTCGTTTGGGTTTATACACTGTTTTTTACTCACAACAAGTGAAAGTAATAAGGAGATCAAAATTTTAGTTCTTTATTTCACAAAAAAAAAAAAAAAAAAAAAAAAAAAAAAAAAAAAAAAAGCAATATCTAGTGAGCGTTTGGATGTTACTGAAATTCTTTTGATAGTGCGTCTGGCATTTTTTTGTAGGGCCTGCAAGTTATTTTGTGCGTCTGGCATTTGGGTCTCACGACACTATTTACACCTTTAAAAATTATTTTGCTACAGTGTTTTTAGTAATAAATATTCAGTTTTCAGCAAATAAGCGATATCCAAACACACCCTTAACATTCAAATTTACCATTTTCTATTATAACTACTGAATTTAAATAATAATTAAAAAAAAAAACTGTGGAACTTTTTTTTTTCTTTTTTTTTAGTTAGTACTCAGTGGACCAATACATGCATCAAACAGTATATCATACCTTGCACTTGTATTAATTTATTTCTATTCTAATTAGGTTAAGGGTATATATAAAAGCAACTTGTGTATTAAAGTTTGTTGACGAACAAAGTTTCAATCCAAACTAAACTTTTCAAACTTCTCATATATTTCTTTTTTGTGTGTGAATTTTGAAAATCTAACTATTGAATTTCATGTTTCTTATATTCTTAACATGCATATCAAATTTCGTTCAAATTGGATATTATTTACTATTCGATCAATAAACTTATTTTTTATACACAATTTTAGATCATAAAAATTTGAAATTTTAACATTTGTTTGATGAGATCGCAATTGATCTTTGATCTTCTTGAAATTTTACATGCATGAAGAATATAATAAGAACATACAATTTAACGGTTAGATTTTCAAAATTCACACTCAATATAAAGATATATGAGGATTTTGTAGAGTTTATCTCCAAATTAGTTTGGAGAGAAACTTTGTTCTTTGTTGACACACTAATTTCTCTTTCTCTTTACAATAATACTATTAACTATATCATTCACATATTAATAGAATGACTTGTCACACTCTCTCTTAAAATATTTGAGTGAAGTTTATAGTATACTTTTGTGTCAAAACTCTTATTTGCTCGCTCGGTATTTGACTATTTGTATGCGCCCTTGTTTCTGGCCAAACCCCTCAAGAGCAATGCTACACAAAAAAAACTTAACATATGTTTCCTCAACCCCTCACAGTCACACCCAACCTTTTGAACCTTCCCAACAAGGAGGTTTGGATGGTACAGAAGCACAATGCGTTCCTGGGTACGTATTGTACTGAACTTGAATTAATTAGTCTTATCCTATCCCCACCAGTAATCCTGCTCCTCACTGTAACTAAAACTGTAGATTCAATGGTACAAGAACAATTTATAGTCAATTTAACAAGCTGCCAAAATCTATTCAATCATTAATTATTCAGCCAAAAAAAAAAAAAAAAAACCTCTATTCAATCGTGACTGTGTCAGCTATTGCAAATGAAGAGAGAACTGAGTTTATATACTAGACCTGTACAAAATGGACAAAAAAAAAAAAAAAAAAAAAATTGAACCAAGTTCATTACGTAGCCCATAAATCAGATGGGAATTTAAAAAAGAAAAAAAGAAAAGTAGGCACACGAATTGTATTTATTTTTATTTTTTATTGATAAGTTATTCATATTACATGCAGTATACTTGTGATAATTATATTTGTAGGGATTGGATTTGAACACTTCTCCTACTGGACGAGTGTACTCAGATCTAATTAGCCCAATACAATGAATTTGTAGAGAGTGGGCCAAAGAACTAAGTTTTAGTGCATGAACAACAGTTAATATGGCGTTCGTGGATAACAGTTACAATGAGTTCCCAAGACAATCAAGCAAAAACGAACCAAGTTGGTACGAGAAAGTTTGTCCTCGGCACAATCCGAGAAGATTTGTTCTAGTAAATATTGAATGAGAATGGTTACAAGAGTTCTCCAGATTATTCCAACGCCTCCCCTCCCCCCCCCCCCCCTTTCTATGGAGGGTTTCTCCTATTATATAGTCCTCTATAAATGATTTTTGCCTTCCACTTGTTGATCATCCAAGCCTATACTTGAGTGTCTATCCCATCAAACACCTTCTCTGGCGCTCTGTGAGTTACGGTAACCGAGGTAGCACTGTTCACGGGTCACTTCCTCATTAATGCGGCCAGAACGTTACTTGCAGACATTTAATGCGGAGGTGACAGTTTATCTTGGAACTGCTCCTCCACCACGCTTCCATGGCTGACACATTGTATTTGTCCTTTCTCTTGGGATGCTCTAGGAGGCTGCCTTTGGTGGTGTGTTGCTCCTCCCTTCTATGATCTTGGTTGGCCGAGAATAGGATTGTCCTCAGTGATGTTCCTGGGCAATTTGGACTTTCTTACTTCGTCCTTGGACACTTCTTCCTCCTCGGCATGGGCCTTGGGCTTGGTATAAAGTGGGCCGGGGTTGCCAAATTCTTTTGACCCCATAATATTTATATACAAAGAATTTTATACACGGATTAAAGAGAAGAACCAATATCACTCAAATCATTTAAGTCATAATACAAAAACCTATTTTTATGTCTTATAGCCCGATTACTACGTCTATATTTGGGGTTTTTAATGCTTTATTGAAATTGGCTTAATAGTCCTCAAACGTATTAAACTACATAAGATACATTATCATTTTTTTTTTTTTTTGAGAAATTAAAATACAATATCATTAAAGGTACACACAACTATCACAATGTACAACAACTACATAAACAAATGTATCATTTGTTATTTAAAATGTGCATTCCTATGATAATTAAATATTTGATATTCTTAAGTGCACCTTTAAAGGCGCCTGTTAACAAATATGTAGAATAATTCAACTTTTAAATAGTTGTAATTAGTGAATTAAATCTAGCTTTGTTAACGTTTGTTTGTTTGTTTTTTCTTTTATATATATATATATATATATATATTTTTTTTTTGGAGAAGAATTTTAACATTTGGTTAAAAGAATTTTGTACATTGCATTGGTCAGGCCTGTTTGGTTTGTCACTCACTCATATCCCATCACTCATAACTCAAATCTCCTCACTCAAACTCATATCTCAATATCTCACAACTCTAACTCAATAAAACCCAAAAGGCCCTGTTTGGTTTGTCACTCACTCATATCCCAACACTCATAACTCAAATCTTCTTATTCAAACTCATATCCCAATATCTCACAACTCTAACTCAATAAAACCCAAAATTCACTCATATGCTAGTTTGGCAGCTTCTCACAACTATCTCAAATTCAAATCCCAACTTTCTGTCACTATCTGGGTCCCACATAGCATTGATTGCACTGCTATGCTCTACAATGGCCAAGCCCTACCTGCGTGTAATATCTCTCTCCTCTTCACACCCTTCCCACAAAAAATCTCATCAGCTTCTCCCTCCATTCTCTCCCCAACTCCTCTGTTATCTGCACCTCTTAAACCCCAAAGCCAAAAGACCACCGATTATTCAATTCCTCCATCCTTGCCCACCTGCGCCGCCGCCATTCTCTCTCCAACGCATCATCCTCCTCCCTCATCCTTGAACCCGAGCACCGCTACAGCTCCGTCGGCGCAATACCTCCACCCCTGAAACTGAGCCTAGACAACCACCATCACACACTGAGATCTCTCTCTCTCTCTCTCTCTCTCTCTCTCTCTCTCTCTCTCTCTCTCTCTCTCTCTCTCTCTCTCAGAGCATTTTTTGTATGGGTGTGATGTCGGTCTCAAATTTGTGTATTCGAGTAAGTAAATAATGTGTTTAATTTGTTAAACTTATTTTATTATTTTTAATTTTTGAAATGTGAAGCATTGCATGTTGCTGTACGATTAGAAAAAAATCAGATGATATTAAGAAATTGAATAAGCTTCATTAGTTTAAGAAATATGAGTTTGAGATTTTATAAAGTAAGCTGGTATGCTATTCATTGACATGAAATATGATTTGGAGCTAGGCCTTGTAAACAAATGGAAATGGAGGAACATGGAAAAAACAAAAAATATCAAAATAAAACCCAGTAGCTTCGAGCATGTAAACAGATGGAGGGGGAGCGTTTGGGTCTCACCGGAAAATGGAATCGGTGAACGGCGCTGACCTGGAGCTGGGCCTTGTGCTGATCGACAGAACTAAAGCTTATTTCATTTGTGCTTGTGCCGTGGGTTTAGGAGAAGGAAAAGGGAAAGTGATGAAGTGCAAGTGGTGTGGGTGGTTGGGAAAGCAATGAGATTAAAGATTTGTTGGAGCTTCAGCCTGCAGTGATGGGGCAACACACTACCGTGGGACCCGTTTGTGTTGAAAATTTACAAGAATTGCCACTGAGATTTGTTAACATAACCCATAACTTGAAAACACGTTGGAGCTGTTTCTGAATTTGTTAACCCATATCTCAGAAAAGTGAGATTTGTTAACTGAGTGAACTACTTGAAAATCATCCAAACAATGTCACTACCTGTGGGCCCCATCAATTTTGGGTTATGAGTTAAAAAAAAAAAACTCATATTTGTTAACTCAATTCACCAAAATCCAAACAAGGCCTTAGTGATCAGTTTCTCTAATTATAGGGAAAACAAAAGTTTGAACCACTATAGGCCCTTGATTTCCTGAATCTTAATTGTTCACCTTGTACTTTGTCCAGAAGCATATATTGCACAAATAGTTAGAACTTGTGGCATAACATGAGTCTTCCTTATTCTACTTTATGTGACCCACTAATGAATGCTTACCATCTGTGATACCACTACATCATATGTGGGACCCACCAACAAACGCTTACCATCTTTGATACCACTTGATAAGAAGATGATACTTTAGAAAGACTCCAATTTAGAGATTAATATAACATATAGGAACATCACTTAAGGCTCATCAACTTGAGTTTAATAATATTATATTAACCACTTATTCTCCTCATTAGTATCCTATGTGAGACCTTTACTACTTAACTAATCACATCACTCATACGTGAATATTACAACAATTCCAAACTCAAGGGAGAGATCTTCACAAGATTTATCCAAAATTCAAGACTTCGCTAAGTTTCTACCTTGAGTTTGAGGAGAAGTGTTAAAAATAGTTTGGATTTATAAGTTTATTATGTATGTTGGCCAAAGAGGCCTAATTGTGTTGTAAAGCCGATGTACACTTAATCCAAACTCTTAGAACTCTTGTATAAATCCTACTAGGGTTCATTGTACAATAAACCATGCTAATCTCAAAGATATTACTATTAGAGTTTTATTGTGTGAACATGAGAGCATATGTTAGTAAAACTCATAAAAGAATTCTTGCATACGCAAAGCATATTCCAATTAAGAGTCATGATTTAGACACACTTTTTCTTTTCTGTTTTTTCGTTCTTTCTTTAATGACAAGTATGGGGGCATGTGGAAGGTTGCCTCTGAATTGTAAGCGCATTGGCCGGCCATAACTCAGACTTTCCAAACCAACTATTTCATCAAAAACTCTATAATTCATGCTGGTCCTGCTAGCAGTTAGCAAATTCAAGACGCATAAGGGTGATTTCTCTCTACCTAATTAATCAGCCATAGAAAAATAGGAAAGAGACACATATTTAGCTCTACTAGCATATTTGGCATTGTGATAAATAATCACTTTCGTAAATAGAGAACCAATCAAACACAAATTAGGCTTAGGACTACTATTTGTAACATACCCTAAACAAGCAAGCATGACTAGCCCCTCCAAATTAGCCCAGTCTTTGATTTGGACTAGGGCAGGCATTGTGAAATGGACTGGCTTTTTAGCCTTAAGGATAGCCATCTACCACGTGACCCACAAAAATTCCTACACAAAAATTCTCTCTCTCTCTCTCTCACTCTCTAGTCGCAAGTCAGTCTGAACACGAAAAAGTTATGCTACATGGCTTGACAAAACTGTCACATATAGTCATATATAGATAACTCAGCTTGTGTTTCACGCTCATGAACTTGCAATTCTGTCCCAAATTCTTAATTAAACCATACAAATGATGTATATTGCTTACCAGAGTAATGACTTTTTTCCCAGGAAAAACATAATAGAAAAAGAACACACATTTTCGACTTTGAAGCAACGAAGAAAGTCCTATAATTACAACTCCTCCACAAGACATTTCCTTGTTATTCAACAATCCCACTCCATAATACTCGGTTTTCTCCTACATTATCGTTTACCTGCTCCGAATGTCGGTTTTACTACGCTCAATCAAATGTATTTCTATTTCCTAACCCTATAGATTAGTATTTCAACGGTTGTGATGATTTGACATTTGACATGGAATAGGTCATTAATATATGGCTTACGAAACCGATTGACAAATGAAACATGTTCAACACGTAATTAATCCTCGTTCAAAGCCACGACGTAGACCCTTTAATTAATTCTTTATATTTTTCCTCATTCCCTTATGAGAAATTAAAAATAGTAGAATATTGGTTATACTTGTGTACGTATATAATGGTATAAGCAAAATAGTTTTTTTTTTTTTTTCAAAGATAAAATAAGCAAAACAGTTTAGTCGTTTAGATCATATTGAAAGTTTGAAAATCTGCAACTTGGTACCCATTGAATTTGGTCTGGTAGAATCAATGAATAGCGCGATACGGCACGCATAATATGAAGACTTTTATGTGATTTAACATATAATTTTATTGAAACAACACATAAAAAAAAGAATTGTAGTCACCACTGGGATTATACACTGAGATCCACGTGTCTATCAGTGTCAAGTTGAATGTTAAACAAGAATTTGTGGACCCTATGAAGCATGTTTTCTTTATATAGGAGCTTCGCACGCAAAAGATACCTGCCAATTTTCCTTTTTTGCTAAAGAAATTTTAAAAGAAGAATTCAATCACTCATGCATATTTTAAAAAATTACATTTCAAAAAATTAGAAAACAAGTTGGTTTTTATTCGAGATAAAATTGAACTACCCAAAGACTATTATTTCTATATGAATTTAGACAATTACATTGTTTGAACACTAATATTACCCTATAAGGACTAGCAGATAAGTATGGGAACTTATTTCAATCTTATTCAAATTATATTCCATAATCTGAATTCTGAATACCCAGCTAAGCTTATCATATATCAAGTTTTCCTTTTATTTAAAAAAACGGTGAGTTTACTAATTTTTCCCTATCATTTACAAAGGAAAAAAAAATGATGCAACCCATGTCATAAATAACACGCTTGTATAGCCATCATAGGAAGTGACTAATATTTTTCATGTGATCCATCGATATATCTATTCCATCACATCAAAAAGTTAGATCACCACAAGTTGTTTCCTTATTCATAAATCTGATAGCATTATTTTGAATTTGAAGGCTTAGATTCATAAATCAAGTTTGATCCAAGATCCTTAAATTTGCAACATATAACATATTTAAACATTGCCGTACATTCTTGCCGACTATAAGGTATAAACCCTCCCAAGGAATATTCTTACTTATTTCCACATTCCCAAGGAATTAATTTTCCTTGGAAATTAAATATTGAAGGCTTATGAATTTGGTCCTAAACTTTAGGAAATTAATAAGCCAATGTTACGAAGCCTAGACACACTTTCCAACAAAAGAAAGTGACCATATATTTCGTGACCAAATAGCACTTTCCACGTACTCAAATGGGAATATTCTTACTAATTTCCACATTCCCAGGGAACTAATTTTCCTTGGAAATTAAACATTGAAGGCTCATGAATTTGGTCTTAAACTTCAAGAAATTAATAAGCCAATGCTACGAAGCCTAGACACACTTTCCAGCAAAAGAAAGTGACCATATATTTCGTGACCAAATAGCATTTTCCACGTACTCAACCATGTGTGCCACTAGGTCTCAATATTTAACAAGAAGGCGGTGGTGATGGCATGGCAGTAGTATTTCCCGGAAAAATCTTTTCAATTTGACTAAAACAAAGAAAATGGAATTAAGGGAAATAAAATTCCAAGTATTATGTCTATGCCGGCACCAAATTCTTGTACTCATGAAATATTTATTTTCAAACCGTTAGACACTTCAAATTCAATAGTCGTTAGCTTTTGCGTGTGTTTCACTACTCTCCTAATCTCACACTCTTCTTCCTCTTTGTAATGCCAATTACCAAACTCTCTCTGTTTCTCCATGCACATAATATTCACCTATATAAAGTTTAGAGTCTAGACCAACCCCCCCTCTCATTGTCTTGGTAAAAAAAACATTTATAACACAAAGTCACAAACATTGATACATACCTTAAACCCTTTCTTATAGCTCCCCAAAACAACTTCTCCAATGGCTTCTTCTCTTTCTAAATCCCAACATGTTTCATGCAACACTTTTCATGTTATATTTTTCGTTTTCCTTCTAGTTGGTTCTTGCACAGCAACTAGACCTGGTGTGATGGTAATGGTGCACAGAAAATCAACGGTGAATTCGGAACATATGAAGACTCTCCCGGAAAAGCACCAGACGGGTTTTCGATATCGTGACTACCAGATATTTGGCTTCTTCCCCAGAGGGACGCCCGCGCCTCCTTCCGGGCCGTCTAGGGGGCACAATTCAGTGGTGGACACTACACACAATTGAGTAAAACAGAGTCTCTCTTTTTTTGTAGAGTTTTATAATTCTATATTTTTTTTTTGTTTTTTGTTTTTATTTTTTGTTTTCTAAGAGTCCTTCATATAAAGGATTGTCTAAGTTTTGAATACGCTGTGAAGCTGTGTGATCAGATCGTTAAAGGGCTTATTTTTAAGGCTTTGCGATGTTAAGTTATACTGTATATACAGAGAGATTTTTATTTCTTAAGATGTTAAATTCATTTACACTATGAATTTGTATACTCTTTTTTTCAATCAATTGTAGGATTATGATGATCAAATTGAGGTTATTTCAATGTGACCCCATTCTTTATTTTACATTTTAATCTGCAACAAGTAAGAGATCTTGCACAGATTAGTTTGGTATCAGATTGAGTGTTTCAACGTACAACCATCTCTCTCTCTCTCTCTCTCTCTCTCTCTCTCTCTCTCATTTTGACTTTGAATGGTTTAGTGCAGCTGGCATTAGATCTTGCTTTATTACTGTAGCAGAAAGCAATGGTAAATAAGTTGATAACGCAAACTCTATTCAACATGCCTGGGTGACTTGGTCTCATTTGGAGTCTCACATTGAATATGAATCCTTTTTTTTTTTTTTTTTTTTTTTTTTGTTAATGAGAATGTATATGAAACTTTGGTTTCCTCCATTAATATGTTTTTCACCCAATTCTTTTTCTTTCCCTGCTCTTTGTTCCCTAGAATTAGTTTAATCACACAATTTATTAGTACAGGAACAAGTAAATCATAATGATAACATCTTTATTTCCAATCTTCTTCTTTTTTCACGTAGTGCAATGAAATGGACTAAGTTATTGCTAAGATGATATTGAAACCAATTTGGCTACTCTTTCATTTGAGCCATATTTCCCAATTTGATTGAATTTGGTCCAAATGTAATGCCAATTATATCAATGGAACTTTGTGAATTTTAAAGCGAGTGCCTCTCTCTGATTAGTGCAGGCTATGCTGCATTTAAGAAATAATAATGGAAATAATAAGATAAATTAAGAGAGTATTTTAAGTCATGTCATGAAATACATGCGTCCAAAAGACACCAAATTATTCAACCTCTGAAAGTCATGTCCTCATCTAATTTCAACTTTGCAATCAGATTACATTTTAATTTTTCAACGAATATTTTTTTTGCCTTGACCATCTAATATATTCAATAAAGAAAGGAGTAGGTTTGTATATAAAATTGGTACGGACTGCCACTTTTTGCAAAGTTTTGTGGTAGTTTAAGGGGACAAGTAACACATGCCCCATCCATGCCATAATGTGATCACTCATGGCCTGCAATTGAAGAATTGAACCACTCCACCCCAGCCAAATAATATGTACTCTACATTTTCCCAGGCCATCCAACAATTAATTAATAATCAATTAATTAATCCGGCCAAATGATAAAGTATGAAGCCACTAATTGGGCAATACTATTCATAGATGATATATTCATATACCAAAATGTCAGCAGAGGGATAAGCCCAAAAAGGCAAAAATGGCCAAAGTGATTTGCTGATGAAATATCCTTATAAGGCTGACTTTTTGTGTGTAAATATGCAGGGTGGGTCCAAATGCATGCGTATAGGTGAGCCACTTGTCAATGGTTAAGAAAAATTAATTGGAAATTTGTTCACAACATGGACTCAAAATTCTTGTTTATTTAGTGGATTTGTTTATTATTCTCTCAAGCAATGTCAGCTGGTCAAGGGTGGCATGCCATGCGATGCACGACTCCCTTTTCTACCATTTTTGCTTTTCATAACCTTTGGTTCTATGCCCTCTTTGCCTCTTATCTTGTAAATGGTTGTGATGCATATCCACAAAGTTCCTTGATATAATTAACCGAACTGGTGTTTGGTATCTGTGCTTTTCTGCCAGTATAATTCCTGCTGTTGATTGTTATTTGCAGACAGCTATATTGTTGATGGCAACCACTGAACACATAATATATATAGTGAGCTGTTGCCAGATTTTGGCAATAATAAATTGTGATGGAAGAGGAAGAAGAACACTCAACAAAAAAATAACATGTTTAAATTGCTTTTAGGAGATTGGGAGGGACAAAGAGAGTCACAAGAGAGTAAAAGGAGTCGGAAATAAGAATTAACATGATTTGGATTAACGGTTTATATCTAAGACAAAAAGCCATTAAATAACTACATCTATTCTTTTTCTTTTTTACTAAGCTATATCTTTACTAGTATATGAACAATTATGTTACAATGGACCTAATGTAAAAGTATATATATCCTTAAACTAACCCTAAGATTGTAATACTTGTATTACAGGCTTTACATATTCTATAAGTACATGAGCATATGAGTTGGCAAATAGTAGTACCTAAAAAATATCAAATATGGGTGTATAATTCGAGTTGTGTTAGCATTGAGTCTAGGTCAGAAGCTTCTCAAAAACGACAAAATTATGATTTGCTCAAAGATAATGAGTTAAGATTGTTTACTCATATCTTTTATATCATAACGAATTTCAGAGTTCTAGAGCCACTGTGGTGGGAAGGCAAGTGAAACATTTGTTGAGGCTATCTAGAGAATTTACTCATAGCTTCGAAGTGTTTTGTTATGTATTCTAAGGTTATTGCTTTTTCTATGGGTTGGATGCCTTAGGGTGATTTTTCTTTTGAAATTTTTTATTATTATTAATTTTTCATTTTATTATCAAATCTGTGTGCTTTATTGCTTTCGTTAATCGTTACTATTCTCTGATTTGATGATTGATAATTGTAGTTGAAATACTTGTTTGTACTAATCTTTGGACTCAATTGAATGACACTATAATGACAAATTGGATGACACTTGAATGACAAATTGGATAAAGGAAGTGCTAATAGCCTAATACATTGGACATAAATAGCATTCAGTCCAAATGTTAAGTAATTTTGGTTGATAATTGACATTATTATATAAGTTAAGGAAGATGGATGATGAATTATGTAAGTGCTTAATAAATGTTACATTATTGAGGGAGTCACAACTCACAACACTTCTTTTGAGAAAGACTTCGATTTCATTTCACTCTCCTCTCCTTCGACACTTATCCATATGAATTTCATTTCACTCTTCTCGCCTTCACAAATTATCCATAAGCCGAATAAGATGCTGTGGATGAATCTTTATACTAGCTAAGTTATCAAAATTATTCTTTATAACAAAATTATATATATATATATATATATATATATTGAAAAAGCAAATAATAATATCCTCAGAACCTAGGGAGGAAAAATGTAGCACATATCTTCTCTCTAAATTTGTTTTTCAATGGACCACAAAAACACGATCAAGTAATTCTCTGGGCAATCTCCACATTGCTGTTAAAATGTGTAAAGTTTCCAATTTTGACGGAAAATCCA
The DNA here is from genome assembly GCA_032727855.1 of Quercus ilex subsp. ballota. Classification (NCBI taxonomy): domain Eukaryota; kingdom Viridiplantae; phylum Streptophyta; class Magnoliopsida; order Fagales; family Fagaceae; genus Quercus; species Quercus ilex. Next base: position 1,568,682 of record CM064908.1, on the reverse strand, counting down.
AATCCCAAGAACATCAAATCTGGAAAGTGAACACGAAAAATTAATACAGTTGTACATTTTGTAATCAATCCTTTATCTCTTTCTTGGAAATAATATTGTATTGTCGGGTTGAAATTTTAATTCCTTGGGATTTTGGACTTTAGACTTTTCTCTCACGTGGGGATGTTGTACGGCTTATTTACACCAGTAATCGAATCACGAGGGTAAGTTGACATAAACCTCAAACCATTGACAACCATGGTCACCATAATCATGGTATTTGGAAATATTTGTATATACACTCCTAAGTCCTAGCTGGTTTAAGCTACAATATTGCCTAGAATTTAATCCATGTTGTTCCAACCCAGTGGGGTTGACCAAGTGATTAGGCATTCAGTCTCAAAATGGCTGTCTTGAGTTTGACTAGGAGCTCTCTAATTCAAGTGAGATACATAAAGGAATATATTTTTGTTTTGAATTAATGATAGAAAATATTAGTCTAGAATTATATAAAACTCTACTTTAAAAAAAGATGGTGGATTTGTAGAAATTTTGCAAACGTGAAGAATATAAAAGGAAAATATAATATAATGATAGATTTGTCAAAATTCTTATTCAATAAAATGATATTGAATGGAGTTGTAGCCATTGACTACCACTAAGTTTGTAACTAAATTTTGTTTCATACAAAACTAAATTCTTTAAATGTTCTTATATATGAGAAAATATTATATATATATATATATATATGTGTGTGTGTGTGTGTGTGTGTATGTATTATTTTGTAGATTTAATAATTATTAATATATTATTAAGATTGACCACTCCTAAAAATTTTATTGGCGCTACCACTTATGGCAACGATAGTGATTATGGTGGTATTAACGTCACAATGAAATAGAGAACGTGATGGTACAACTGAATGACATAATATTTCTTACTTCCTAAAAATTGAAAATATTTTTGTTTTTGGCTTGTTTTTATTCTTTTTACGCAGAAAATGGAAAGAGGGAGTGAGAGATAAGGATCGAACTTACCACATACATAGTACACTATAAAAGATGTTATTACTATTGGTATGTTAGGCTACTGCTTGAACTAGGCTTGTTTTCAATTGATCACAATTTTTTTTTTTGGGTTGATTTCTGTTTTTGCTATTCCAAACACTAGATTATAAAAAGCAAAGTTTTTGGAAAAAGAAATGTTTCTTTTTTTGTCGAAACCAACATAGCCTTAGTTCATTGGCTGATCGGTTCTTTTTTCTTTTTCTTTTTTTGGGTCCAACTAATTTATTGCCATAAACAGATTGCCTTATATGGGTAATGGGTTGGTCTCTACCGATTCCGTCATATTCCTTTTCTTTTTTTTTTTGGAGAATTTTATATTCCTATATAAGTTGTTTATTTCATATTAAGAAAGAAGGTAATAAAGTTACTCATAATCTAGCAAAGTATATGTTATATATCTTAGACTATATTGTGTGGATGGAGGATGTTCCACAACAGTTTCTTTCTAAAATCCAGGCTGATCTAACCAATTTTTCTTAATAAAAGTTTCGATGTCTTTGTTCTAAAAAAAAAACATAAAATTTTCTTCAAATAGTGATGATATGATAAAATCTATTCGACTAATTTTACAATGAAAAATTTTACAAATTCCATGATAGAGTTAGCACTAGAATCCTTTTAAATTTATTTGCCGCGTGATGGTGTAAATTATTTAAAATATTTTTGAAATTACCTAAAACTACTAATTTCTTTCCAAGGATAAAGGATCTTTGTACCTAAATGAGATGTGCCATCCCATATAAATATTTCCAACGGGGGCTCCTATACTAAAAAGAATAAAGCAAAGCAAACTCAAGAGAAGTCATAGAAGAAATGGAATGTGATCTTGATCCTATTAGTAATTGTATCTTGTTAGCTCCTTTCCCTCTCATGGATACAAAGGTAGATCATGCATGTAACCTCGGTGATCATGGCGTTTGTAGTGTTGTAGGCCAATGAGAATGTGAACCACCCCCAAAAGAGTCCATAATTGTCGTCATGGATGCAAATTCTATAATTGTATAGTGGGGTATATGTTTTTGTGTGTTTAATAATGAATATTCCCACTTCATTGTGAAGGTGATAGGAAATAATCTTTCTCAATAAGTATTCAATTATGAATAAAAATGATTTAATTGAAAATGAATCATCCATAATTTTTAAATTTTACTATATATATTAGAAGGACAAACATTTCTATAACAAGTACGTGTCATTGCTAACACGAAACATTAATTTCTAACATGAAACTAAGTTTTCCATGGCTTTCTTCAAGGTATTGAAAATCTAAGCCATATTTTGAAGCTTGTTGTGAAATTGTGTAGGGAGTGTTGGCTAATCATGAAGGTGTTTGTGATGCTAGTCGACAAATGCTAGAAATTTGTGAAATTATTGTTGAATGTGATGTGAATGACCAAATGCAACAAAATTACAATAGTTTGTGACTAATTACCACAGCAATCTTCTCAAAAAAAAAAAAAAAAAAAAAAAAAAAAAAAAAAAAAAAAAACACTACCACAGCAAGAATCTAATTATGTATGTGAAAAATTAAATGATGTTGAACAATCAGAGAGCATTTTATCATTAAAAAAACCGATACAATGCCTGAAGCTGTACAAAGAGTTCCTAGCTGTATATGGTACATCTGAGAAGAAGATGGGAATTAACATTTCTGCTTTTTGAGTGACTAGCCATTCCTCTAAGCTTGAGAAATTGCTTCCTGAAGATACTTGAAAGCCTTTTGATAATTTAAGAAGCCCATAAACCAGAAGTCAAAATTATCAACAGTAACTACTTCCATGTACTTTTCTGATGGTTTCTTTACATTCTCACTTTGGTTCACTCTCTCTATTTTCTTAAGTGGAATCATGACCTGCAACAGATGGATATTATTTTCAATATTAGTAAGCAGCAAGCCAAGGAGCAAGAGACACAGAGAGAGGAGAAATAATCTTTTGCAAGTTATATACCTTGTAATGGATTCTTTTCATCTCTCCATTTGGAGAAGAGATTTTGATTGAGCTCTCACTGCAGAATGCAATCTTATCTGTGGAAATAAAGAGGAGGCCTGCTATAGGACCAGCTGTGGTTGATAAATAGCATTGGGAAGCCTTCAGTAACTTCTCTCCTTCTCTAACACTGAAAAACCGCTTGAATATTTTCTCCACACCACCTACTTTAAGAATTCTAGCCCCCAAGCTCAACTTCCCCTTCACAGTTTCTGTGATTTTGGGCCCTATTCTCACTGCAGCTTCACAAGAACTAAAAGAAATCAAAATTTGATTGATGTTGTTTTTGTCAGAGATAGTTGCTCCTATTCAGAACAAGAAAGTAACATTGGTCTCTAGTTTAGAGATAGATGCTCCTATACATTTCATCATTTAAAAAATGAGAACAAAGTCGAGGAGCTTGATGATCGCAGCAGTACTTACCATGTTCTCGGACTCCAAGTGCAAAACTGGCTCCATTTTTTCCCGACTTGTTCTTTCTATTAAGCACTGTATCTGCACTACCTGCAATAAAAGATTGTCTGATTACTAAAAAGGAATTATTTATACTAACTGATTGAAATAGAGAAGAGGGGGGATTTATATTATGTTTGGATTTGAGACACGCACCTTTAAGTGATGGAATATTGCATTGGTTAGCAGGATCAGGTATGTATCCCTTTATTGGTGACCTATCAACTTTATATGCTGCCGAGCTTATTGGTATTCCAAGAACAAGTTCCTGAAGTGAGGATTTCATCGTTGATGAGTAGTGCAAAAGCTTACTTCTCTGATTTAGCTGGAAATGCCGGTTGTGTGCAGGCTGCAGCAAGGGGCATAGAATGTTCTCCTCTATCAGAATATAAGGAAGAAATGGTTACTTAGGTTGATCAAACATTGTATCCTTGAGAGGTATTTAAAGGTATGAAAATACTACATTATTCTTAAAAGATTTGGTTGCATGAGTCAGCTGTGGCTCATCCAAGAGAATAAAGGTGCAGGCATGGACTCTTAAAGGTCATCTTTTAGGAAATATGATGTATGTTTGGCTGCTTTCAGAAAAAGGCATTTTGGTATAGTCCAACTCTTCTGTTATGAAATTCTACAAAATATTAGAAGAAACATGGGTATGGGTTTTACAAACAGAGTTGGTTCCACTCATTATTCAACCAAAAAAAAAAAAAGCAAAACAAGGACTAAATGGTTTTAAATGGCTGGAGTTGGAATGTTGCCTCAATTATTTTCATAATTAAATGGTTTTACTACATTTCAAATTTTGGAGTTCAATGCCTGTGACAGTCAAAAATCTTTTGGAGAACATTTCCATTCAAAAAAAGGGTACCAGGAAATAAAGTTTCCTGATTACTTAAAGGCATTTATTAATAAAACATAAAATCTTATTATGCAAGCATCATAGGTTGCCTCCTTTACCTTTTGCTGACTGTGCCACAGGGTGCCATTGAGGCCTTTTGAGCTGGCATTTTAGCTTTCTGATGACAGCCTCTTTGGTTATACGTAATACCAAGATAAGCAAAGGACAGGGAAAAATGCATTTTCGTACTAAATTTTTGACATCAACGAACTTCCTTCCTATAAGATATGGTACCTCAAACAGCCCAACAGCGTATGTTCCAATTTATTTGTGGTTTGGTGCAACTGAGCAATTTGGTATGTGATTTATGACAGGAAAGATGTTTTCAAAAACATTAATAAGGTTAAGTCCTTCTCTTTCCCTACCCAGTGTTAGACAAAAGCCGCTGGGTCTCATTGTGTTTAGCCTATGATGGTTTGCCTCTTGGAGAGCTAAGTAGGAGCACGGCAAGGAAGACTTGCCTAGAACGTGTGCTTCGTGTGCAAGTGAAATCTCATTACTGATAATTTGTTTAGGTTTGTTCATGATCCATGATGGAAATATGTTTTCTTAAATATTATGGTTAAGTCCTAATAGGGAATTTAGGCCCCAGTTGCACTGAATTACCAATTTTAAGTCAAGTTGTTAATTAATCTAATTATGTGCAAGGTTTGGTTGGTATGACAACACAATATTTCGTGAAAAAAAAAAACATGGGAACATGTAAAATGGTTATGCAGGAAACCATTGTAATAACAATTCCAAAGTGAAAACCACAGTGAGTGCTAAACCAACAACCCCGAGGAATATAGATCTACTATGTAGAATTGAAATTTATATAATAGACTTAACCTTAAATCTACTACTACCTCATATAATATTTACTAACATGATCACACACAACTCCGGATTCATGGACTCTTCTACATGTGAACATTGTTGCACGTGGACAACCCACTCACAACTTAAAAGTATGCACTTAAAGATTCACTCTTAACAACTTTGTTGTATATCAGATGCAACAACTTCATCGTTTTCGCTAGATTTTCAAAACCACATACTAGGATCTTTGATTGATGTTTCAAGAGAACTTGGAAAACTCCAAAGCTTGTATACATCACACAGCTCTCGAAAAATCTTTAAAAACATGCCCTAGATTTTCTTTTATACATTCTTTTGAAAACCACAAAACCCTAGGGTAGGGAGGTGGCTCATAAAGCCAAAATAAGCATTGGGTTTTGGGTTAAAACGGGCCTAGAACGTATCCTTCCAAGATGAAAAGCCTCTTTACAGGACACATACCTTGAAATATGGACCAAAGGTAAACAAAAAATCAGCAAAAACCTCGCCAAAGTCCCCTAACCACGAACTCTGACCCAACAGAACCCACCACCTCAAATCCGATCATGAATAACCATGGAAGTCATTGAGGTGAAGCATATTGACCATACTGCCCACATCAATCTATGTCCTAAGCTACCAAAGAATATTGCCAAGTATGCGTGGATTTCCGAGGATGCTTTCTGGATCTTCTTGATAGATTCACAACAACCCACCTGACACAATTGCATTCAAGGCAATAGATAACTTATCAGAATAAGACAAGAAACTCCAAAAGTCTTTGTCCATCATAACCCTGGGAAAAGGAAACATGATGGGACCCAAGGCTGCCCAACTACATTAGAACAACGCCTGCTATAGCTCATGCTGGAGAAGAAAATGAGGTGAACAATGTAATGGATAAGGATGAAAAAGGAGGCGGAGAGTGAGTATAAAAGGGAGGAGATGGACAGAATAAGGGGGTCGTTTTTCCAAAGCTATAAGAAAAAGAAGAGAGACACAAAATTAGGAATGTAATAGTGAAAATACACAAATAAAATTCTAAATATTATTTCTTGAGCAAAAGTTGTCTAGTTCTTTATTCAATTTCCCATTGTGGATTATAGTAAACCCATAATAGAAATTAATTGTGATCATAAGCGTTTATTTAAATATGTTTTAAATTCGTGCTTCCACACCAAGATTAATGATGGCTATTAGAAATAGATTTGAAAACTGATCGGTTGAGTAGGAGTTTAGATTACAGAAACTTTGTTCTTCTTGGACTTGAACCTCTGGCTTGTCTTGGACTTAAAATTGGTTTCTAAGCACACTCAAGACACACATAGACTCATATAAAGAATTACATTTGATCACGGTTTGTCAACCTAGTCTTATAGGCTCAATAAGTCCGTCTCCACCTGTTAGATAAAAGCCGTAGGTCTCATTATCTTCAGCCTATGATGGTTTGCCTCATGAAAACTATTTTGGGAGTAGGAGCATGGAGAGGAAGCCTTGCATAGATCATGTGCCAAGTATCCACGTGCAATCTCATTATTGATAATTTGTTCAGGTTTGTTCGTGGTGTTTAGAGATACATACCTAAACTCTAATCTTTATTGATTGTCTGTGTTGTGGTATCTAACATGTGTATCCCTCAAAATCTTACAAAAGTGGAATTCAGCAGATCAGCCTTTATATGGAAATTAATTGCAGGGCCAAAGAAATTCAGAATATGCTTCTCAAAATTTAAACAAAGGACCATAGCAAGAATTTAATTATTTTTGCAAAAAGTTAAATGTGTTGCAGAATCAGAGAGCATTTTATCATTACAAAAACTGATACAATGCCTGAAATTGTACAAAGAGTTCCTAGCTGTACATATTACATCTGAGAAGTAGATGAGAATTAACATTTATGGCTGTTAAGTGACTAGCCATTCCTCTAAGCTTGAGAAATTGCTTCCTGAAGATACTTGAAAGCTTTCTGATAATTAAAGAAACCCATAAACCAGAAGTCAAAATTGTCGACAGTAACTATTTCCATGTACTTTTCTGAAGGTCTCTTCACATTCTCGCTTTGGTTGACTCTCTTTATTTTTGTTAAAGGAATTAAGACCTGCAACAAATTGATATTACATACAATAGTAAGCAACGAGCCAAAGAGCAAGAGACACAGATAGAGAATACATAATCTTTTATAAGTAATATACCTTATAATGGATTCTTTTCATCTCGCCATCTGAAGAAGGGATTTTGATTGATCTCTCACTGCAGAATGCAATCTTGTCTGTGGAGATAAAGAGTAGGCCAGCTATAGGACCAGCTGTGGTTGATAAATAGCATTGGGAAGCTTTCAATAGTTTTTCCCCTTCTCTAACACTGAATAACCTCTTGAAGACTTTCTCCACACCACCTACTTTAAGAATTCTAGCCCCCAAGCTCAACTTCCCCTTCACAGTTTCAGTGATTTTGGGCCCTATTCTCACTGCAGTTTCACAAAAGATAAAAAGAAATCAAAATTTGATATAAGTTACATGTCATATGTTCAGTTTACTCTATTTAGTTGTTGAGAAGATGGAAGAGAAGTCAAGTCATCCTATATTTTTCATCATTTTAAAATATATTCTGCTTTTCCATATTGCCTCCAACATAAGATTAAACGAAAGACAACAAAAACCACCTACCATGCTCTTGGACTCCATGTGCAAATGTGGTTCCTTTTTTCCCTGCCTTGCTCTTCCTTGTAAGCCCTGTATCTGCACTACCTGCAATACAAGATTGTCTGATTCCTAAAAAGGAATGATTTCACTAACTGATTGATGGATTGAAATAGAGAAGAGGGGGGTTCTTAATATGTTTGGATTTGAGAGACATACCTTTAAGTGATGGATTGTTGTATTGGCTAGCAGGATCAATTAAGTATCCCTTTATTGGTGACCTATCAACTTTGTATGCTGCTGAGCTGATTGGTATTCCAAGAAGAAGTTCCTGAAGTGAGGATTTCATGGTTGATGAGTAGTGCAAAAGTTCACTTCTCTGATTTAGCTGGAAAAGACAGTAGTGTGCAGGCTGCAGCAAGGGGTGTAGAATGTTCTCCTCTATCAGAATACAAGGAAGAAATGTTTGTTTGGGTTGATCAAACCTTATGTTCTTGAAAGGTATTTAAAGGTATGAAAATAGTACATTATTCTTAAAAGATTTGGTTGCATGAGTCAGCTGTGGCTCATCCAGGAGAATAAAGGTCGTCCAGGCTTGGACTCTTAAAGATCATGATGTATGTTTGGTTGCTTTCAGAAAATACATTATGATGTATGTAAAGTCCAACTCTTCTGCTATGAAATTCTCCAAAATATTAGAGGAAATGTGGATATGGGCTTTTTTTTTTTTAATTTAAAAAAAAAAAAAGTTGGTTTTACTCTATCAAAAAATTTGAAAACAAAAAATAAAAAGGCCGTTTCTTGTTATGCTTAGACTAAATCGCTTTACTTGGGTGAAACTGGAATGTTGCCTTAATTATTTTCATAAATAATTGATTTTAATACATTTTAAATTTTGAAGTCCAATGCTGTGACAGTTGAATTTCTTTGTTGGAAAATTATAGCATTCAACAAAAGGGTCCCAGGAAATAAAGTGTCCTGATTACCTAAAAACCTTTACCTGTATTAAGCATCATAGGTTGCCTCATTTCTCTTATGCTGACTATGCCACGGTGTGCTATTGATTCTTTTTGAGTTGGCATATTAGCTTTCTGATGCCACCCTCTTTAGCTATACCAATATAAGAAAAGGAAATGGAAAAAGTATTTTCATACCAAATTTGTGACATCAACCGACTTCCCTGTATAAGATATGATACCTCAAACTGCCCAACTGCACAGCCACTTTCACCTAAATGGCTGCAAGTTGAATGAATTTGTCTGGTTTGTGGGAATTCATTGCTAAAGCTCACAAGAATTATGTTCAACTTTAAATGCTTGATTAGGTAAAACTTCATCGCAAAGTCACAAATAGGTAGGACAAGAACACACATGCTGATCTGGAGTACAATCAATCTTTTTATTAGCTTTCTTTATTTCTTTATTTTAGCAATATAGCAATATAGCTCCACTGCTGCGAATGCTCTAAGAAAGGGAATTGCCACACATATCCACATAGGACCTTTTACCCCCCACATGGCCATTGCAGTGGAGTTCTATATTATTATTATTATAAACTTGTTGATTGCGTTGAGCACTGCTCCTTAGCTTTCAAGGACCTCAGTGATATAAAAGTGGCTTTTTAAAATAACATCATTTACTCTGAGCAACATCGTGTGGTGTTTTTAGAAATTTCTTATTTTTTGAAAACTAACTTTTTTCTTATATTTGATTTCAATGGTGAAATTGAGTTAGAAAACATTTTTGGTCCGTTTGGATTGAGGGAGAAGGAAGGGGAGTAGAGTAGATTAAAGTAAATTTAGCACAAAATTAGTTTATTTTTAGCCAACACTACTCTACTCCCCCTCCTTCCCCCTTCATCCAAAAGGTCATTTCTATTACTTGGGTGTAGAAGATCATTAATATATTTTTTTTAATTCAAAATAACTAGTAAATAACTTGTGCTCAGAAAAGTTCTAAAACATATATTGTTAAACTAAAGGGTATGTGATTTTAGAATTTGTGTGAGGATATTTTGGTACGCAAAATAATGAAATCCAAACAAAGTAATCTTGTTATTAGTAGTATAGATTCTTTCTTTAAATGTGTGTGTGTGTGTGTGTGTGTGTGTGTGTGTGTGTGAGAGAGAGAGAGAGAGAAATTTGATAAGTAATTAATTATAGTAGTTATTTTTTTTTTTTTTTTGGATAATTTGATAGTTTTTTTTTTTTTTGATGAAAAGGCGATAATATTAAAAACTAAACACCAGAACAAGGTTCAGGACATATCCTGTTAAAATACATCCCATTGAGGTCACCCTCAAAAACTTCAACTCCACAGGCGGACTATCATAAATAAGAAAATCAGTGGACATCCTATATCTCATCCTAGCTAAACCATCAGCACATTGGCTGGCTTGGCGGAAACAATGGTTAATATGAATTTGATGGATGCGTGTAAGCAGCTACCTGCAATCCTCCAAAATAGGTGATATAATGTTGTTAGCATAATCTGCATTTTGTAACACATCAACAATAGCCTTGGCATCCATCTCAACTACAAGACAATGAATATTCAAATCACAGCACAGTTTGAGACCCTCACGCAACCCCCATAACTCAGCGGCAAAGCTGTTGGTGACTCCAATCCGCTTACTAAAACCAACTACCCACTGCCCATCCTCAGTTCTCACCACTCCCCCACAACCAGCCATGCCATGAAGCTCATTACATGCCCCATCAGTGTTCAATTTCTTCCACCCTTGCACAGGCCGCTCCCACCTAATTCTCCTCAAGACTCTACGGCTTTGCATCCTTGGAGCAGCCACACAATGAAGATACTCCATAGCTTGATACACAATATCCAAAGCCAACTTTTGATTCCGCCCTTCCCTATTGAAAACAATATCATTCCTACTCTTCCAAATGCTCCAAAGTGCAAAGGGAAAAACAAGTTTCCAAGGGGTACTCGTGACATGAAGCTTATCATTAGTTCTAATATTTAGAGACAACCAATCCAACAAATTAACATGCCAAAAATCATAATTTGAGGCTGTAACCCCTAGCTGGTTCCAAATGTGTTTTAGGTGAGTGCAATCTCTTAAAGCATGCAAGATAGTTTCAGCACCATTTTAGAAAACAGGGCACACTTCATCTTGAACCACTCCTCATACAGACCTTTACACCAATACTATTATGAGCACACAACCAAAGGAATATTCTAACCTTTGGCAGCAAATTTACTTTCCAAATCCAGCTAGCCATAAAAACCATCTCATTGGAAGACTCCATAGCAAACCCATAGGCGCTTTTGACATCAAAGGATCCATTGGATGATCCAGCCCATGCCAATTTGTCCGAGCCACCTACTAAGGTCGACATAGGAATTGCACAAATCAATCCCTTAACTTCATCCAGTAACTCAAAGGTTGTTTTCTCCCAATCCCAGCCCTTATCAAGGATAATATCTTTAATTTCCAAAAGGTTGGCTTCTTGAGAAATAGGCCCTTGGATCAACTTTCTAAGGGGTCCCCCATTCGTCCAATTGTTATGCCAAATATTCAAAGTGCTTCTTTTTGTCACCAACCATCTACAACCCTTGTTGAAAGTGCCCATCCCTTTCTTCGTAGTTGCCCATATTGAGGAGCAAGGAAGACTATTTGCATTAGTGGCTGCTCTCCTTCGATGGTTGCAATACTTCTTCTTTAACACATTAACCCACAGTGCCTCTCCCTCCGTATGAAATCTCCAATTAAGTTTAGATAAGAGCACCACATTCCGACCCTTGGCTGTTTACAACCCCAAGCCACCTTCCTCCTTTGGTTTTGTCACCTTCTCCGAACCAACCCAATGAATCTTCTTAGCTGATTCTGTAGACCCCCAAAGGAAGTTCCTATTCACCCTATCTAGACCATTCAAAACCCTTCCCAGAAGATAAGAGCACTGCATAATGTATGAGGGAATAGCAGCCAAAGATGATTGAATGAGCACTCTACGGCCAGCCAAAGATAAAAGGTTAGCCTTCCACCCAGAAAGTTTTTGCTTCACTCTATCCAAAATAAAGTCATAATCATGAGAAGAAGAACCCGGATGTTTTAGCGGAAATCCAAGGTACTTGCCAAGATACGGCTTTGATGCAAACCCCAAAATGTCACAAAGGGACTCCCTAGTATCCCTATCAACATTTGGAGAGAAGTACACCATTAACTTAGCTTCACTCACAGTTTGGCCAGAAATGTTACAAAAGGTATCCAGAACATCCCTAATGGCCGCACAATTAACCCAATCAGCTTTGGCAAATAGAATTAGATCATCTGCAAAGAATAGGTGAGAAAAAACTGGACCACTCTAAGATGCCTTCACTGGTTGCCACAAGTTCCCATTACACTTCTCTTCAATAAGCTGCCCAAGATAGTCCATGCACATGATGAACAAGTATGGAGATATTGGGTCTTCATGCCTTATACACCTAGAGGGATAAATCAGGTCAAGGCCTTCACCATTGAATAAAATGGATGTAGAAACTGTAGACACACAACTCATTATGACATCTATAATATCACTTGGAAGATTCACCCGAATAAGCATATCTCTGATGAAATTCCATTCAAGCTTATCATAAGCTTTCTCCAAATCAATCTTAATCGCCATATACCCTGTCCTTCCTTTCTTCTTCCCAAGGGAGTGAATGATCTCTTGAGCAATAATAATATTATCAATCCCTTTACGACCCGGCACAAAAGCCGTTTGCATAGGAGAGATCAATTTATCCAAATAAGGTCGCAACCTTGCCACAATGATCTTAGTAACCACCTTATACACAGTATTACACAAACTAATAGGTCTATAATTACCCAAAGTTTCCGGACCTTGAATTTTTGGAATCAAGGCAATGTCGGTACTATTCAAAGCCTCTGGCACTCTTTTATCATTAAAAATCTTTTGAACCTCTTCAATTACGGACTTGCCCACAATATGCCAAAACTTTTGGAAAAATCTGGCATGAAGCCCATCCGATCCCGGGGCTTTGAAAGGTTTCAAAGACCAAAGGGTTGCCTTAATCTCTTCTTCAGAAGCCCCCCCACTAATACTCTCCTTCTCCAAATCCAAGAGCTTAAGTTGCCATTGTGAAATAGTGGGATCCAGCCTCAACAAATAAGAATGAGAAGACAAGAAAATATGCTCAAAACCACATCTAATGAAATCTTTTATCTCCCCCTCCTCATGGATCCAATCTCCCACTGCATTTTTGATAGCCATAATTTGATTCCTCTTCCGTCTAACCAAGGTTGAAACATGATAAAAGTTCATATTGCGGTCACCCTGTATCATCCAATTCACCCTTGATTTTAAAGCCCACAACTCCTCCTCCTGTCTGAGCACAAGATCCATTTCTCTAAGGAGCTCATCTTCCAACTTCACCAAAAAATCTGATGGTCTTAAAGCTAGCACTTTTTGAATACCATTCAGCCTTGACATCAAATTCTTTTTTCTAGTGAAAATATTCCCAAATTGGTTTTTATTCCACTCCTTAGTTTTCTGCGTAAAACAATTAATAGCTTCAACCAGCCTACTATTACTTTCCCATGCCTGATGCACAATCGGGAAAAAGGAAGGATCCAACAACCACCCTGTTTGGAAACGAAACGGCCTACTTCTCCCATTTTGATTCCTCAGCTGCACCTCCAGGAGCACTGGACAGTGATCCGAATGACACCGAGTCAAATGAGTTATCTTAGCATCAGGATACATCACACACCAATTTGGGTTAACAAAAAATCTATCAATTCTCTCCTGAATCAAAGCTTGGACCTCCCTTCTGTTCGTCCAAGTAAAACGAGGACCCGCGAACCCAATATCCAACATATTACATTTATCCAAACACTCCTTAAACAATAAAGACCTATTAACACTCACCGCCCTACCCCCAAATTTATCCTCACTAAGGAGGGGTTCATTGAAATCACCAGCTATAACCCAGGGCATATTATGTAAATCAGCAACACTCATCAAATTTTTGCATAAAACTTGTGTTTCGGCATTCCTAGGACTAGCATACACAGCAGAAAGTAACCAGCTAACATTTGTGAAACGTACCTTCACTTCCGCATGAATTTCCTACTCAGTCCTTGATAGCAAGGCTATTTCCACCCTTTCAGCATTCCACAGAACCCAAAGCCCTCCTGCATAGCCAATGGTGTCAGTATGGATTGCTCCATCAAACGGCAGCAAATTTGTGATCTCCCTAACTCTATCTCCCCCAACACGAGTTTCCATAACAACCAAAATATCAGGATTGTGTTTCTGCACCAAATCTCTAACTCTCTTCTCAAAGGAAGGCTTCAAAGTACCTCTGCAATTCCATATGATTATGTTCATCATAAAAATTATTTTTTAAAAAGAATGGAAAAATCAACACTGAGGTTCCTCAATACCGCCACCTCTTTCAAACTCCATACTATCCGCCCCAACACCCCTCTCTTCTGCTATTTCCCTGGAAACAGAGTACCCATGAGCTACAAAGCCCCCATCTCCATCTCCTCTGGTGCCTTCACACTGCATATCACATGGCCTTCCCACTCCGGATTTGAGAAATGCAACCTCTCCATCTACATCTTTATCTCCGATACTGTTGCTATACCCATCTGTGCTTTAATGCATTTGGAACTGAACCACCACATGGATCAGCTGAACCTTACCCACATCACACCCTTGACTATCCACCTGAACCACCTCATGGATCGAATCGGCTTTGCCCGCATCACAACCTTGGAAACCCACCGTTAAATCCGTGGAGACCGGTAAAGGAAGACCACTAGCAACTTTCACACAAGCCACTGATTTACTACACTGCCCAAGCTTCCCCACCGTGTCAGCACTCACCTCTAGTTGATTGTCCATGTCGCAAGATGATTTTGACCCCCCAACGGCGCTGCTTTGCTCTCCAAACGTAAACCCACTGCGAGCTGCTTCTTTTTTTTCCTTCATCGATGAAAAAACCTTTGATATGTGAACTGACTTGGGCCGAGTGACATTGGGCTTTGCATCACCACTTTTTAACATCATTTTTGGGCTGCGTTGGCCTTGCTTCGGTCCATCTCTTCTCAGACTCTGGACAACCGTAGCAATTTGGGCCCTATCTATAAACTTCAGCGGAGAAAGCTTCCTCTTCACTTCCCTTGAAGGCCCATGCTGTGCATCAGCCCATACCAAACTCTCTTTCTCCACGTAACCATTATCCTTAAAGCTAAAAACACTACTCTGTTTAGGTGAGGTCCCACCACTCCTCAACAGTTTAGTCCCATTCTTCCTACGTGCTACTACAATCCAAGGCTCGTACACACCCTTACGCACTTTCGCCTGCTCTGTACTTTGCTCAGAATCACATAGCGCACCACTGGTCCCCTCCCCGCACCTTGGTTCGTCAGTGACATGAGCAGAGCGTGAACTAGAGCACGTCTCAGCAGCCTTCTTCAATCCGTCCTCTGAGTTCGACGGTCCTTGCCGAACAACATGAGGGCAATGCTCCTTTCTATGTCCTAACCGGCCCCACTCGAAGCACATATGTTGAATTCCTTCATAACAAATCTGCTGTTCAAGCCTTCCTATCATGATCACAGTAGCTAGAGGTTTCTCTACATCCACTTGCACACACAGCCTTGCAAGTCTCCCTCTAGTTTCCGACGCCGTAAAGGTGTCTTCTCGAAGGACATTCCCAATGGCTTTCCCAATGAGTTGCAGTGCCTCTGTATTATAGTACTCAATAGGAAGTTCATTTAGTCTAATCCAAACAGCAATGGAGGATACACTTGCTAAGGCAGGCTTAAAATCCGGTTCCCATGGTCTAATAGATAGAAAGTGATCTCCGATAAACCACGGGCCTTTCCTCAAAACATTTTCATAGTCTTCACCTAATGACAATCTTGTGAGGAAGAAACCATGACCCAGGTCCACACAATCTAACCTTCCTGCCGGTTTCCATAGAGTTAGAAGCCTAGCTTGAATGAATTTAAGCCCAACACTCCGACTGTAAACTTTCACGATAAAAGCGCTTGCCCAAGGCTTACAGATTCTTTGTTTGAGTTCCCTGGGAATTTTTACAGCTAACAGCCCTTACCGGAGCGTTTCCACCTACCCATCTGACTCAATATCATCATCCATTCCATCCTCGAAGCTAAACACTTGTGCGAACGCCCCAGGGATCTCTCCCAATAATTTATCTCTAAATGACGTGTTTTGGTTCCACGGACCACCATCGCAGTTTGGTGAATCAGAGCCCGAGCTATGGCCGACCCTGAAGCTAGCATGACTTACATTCTTGACCTTTTTTGTGCTACGTACAAGTTCCTCCTTCTCCTCGCGAGAAAGAGAGCACTCCATCCTCAACTTTTTTTTTTTTCTTTCTTTCTTTCTCTGAGCTCACATGTTTTTCACTCAATGCAATCTGATAATTTGATAGTTAAGACTTAAGAGTGAGTGGTATTTGAATATTAGATAATTCTATTGAAAACACTAGAAAGTATCAATTAAGTTACAAATTACAAGACTCTTGGCCATAAATGAAACAAAAACATATAGAAAACTAAAAGATAGGAAGTCTGAATAAATGCTTGAGGACTCCAACCTAAGAAGCTCGAACACAGAATATGGATATGATACCAAAAAACAAGCAATTTCTGAAAAATATTAACACAATACAATGATTACGACAGTAGTATGACACAGTTACGTCACCCCAACTAAAGTATCCCTACTTCCTACACTCAAAACTAAAAGGGAGTGAAGCTATGCCATTTTGAATCTACTAGAGGAGAATAGCTAAAAGTATAACAACAACTCAACATCATAATTTTAGCAAAGTTCGGCACATTTGCTAATTAAGAAGGAGAGAGATGCTCATTTCATTATTTTATACATTGATACTTGGAGTAGGGAGATTTGAAGTTTGAACCATGGATGTTGTTATTGCACAACAAGAGGCTAGCTGAATTTATGACTAATTTCCTCACTTATTCAGCCATTGTAAGTTGTAACTGTAGAAATATCACAAATAAATAAAAAATAAATTAAAAGAAGAAGAAGAAGAAGAAGTTACTTTGTCTAGATTATTTTTTAAGCAATATAAGTCACTTCCTTTGCCCGACTAAAATAAATTGATAATATGTCATGGCTTTAGCTTTTCTCCTAGGAGCTAGAAGTGACGTTGATGTGGCTATTAATCTACTTCAACACTCACTTGAGGGATTGACCGCCAAAGTCGTGGTTTCATATAGATTATAAATGAATATTATTCATCTGGAAAAGTTTTTGATGAACCAAAATAGATGAAAGTAACTTCTCAAAAAAAAAAAAAGAAAAAAAAAGATGAAAGTACAAGTTTAGACCCTAGGTTGATTTTGGCGGAAATAAGTCAATTTTATTAAATTAACCAATTATGATTTTCAATTGAATTCCAATCAATTAGCCACAGTATACAAGTCACCAAATAAACTGAAGTGCAATAAAATAAACAGAGAAAATTTGCTTACAAAGTCAAAACCAATGGAAGAATTCAGAGTGAAAAAAACTTCCCAAGGCATATTCACTCTTAGAATCAAAATTTTTATGGTAGAAATAGACATCTATCTCTAAAGCTGCCTCCAATATATAGTACTTACACATGAGATTACACACTGCTCCAACCTGGTTGAACTCTTCTAAAGAGGATTACATTGAACACAAACTTCCCATGTAACACCTTGAAAATTCTTCATAGGAACTTGACTGTGTAGGCTATATGACTTCACCAATGAATTTCACATTGAACTCATGAGATTGGTGAACTGAGAGATTTTGGTATTGAAACCCTTGTGGAGGCACACATACTCCTTCTCTCTTGTTTTTAGCCGTCCATAATGTTCCCTTACATACTTAACTGATTAGTTCATCAATTGATTTCATGGGCTGACTTTAGAAGCCTTTTTAAGAGAATCACTCATTCTCGATTGATCAAGACTCTATTGAGAGTTTGTTGAGACATTGTTCAATCGATGGACTATATGTCGAGATTCCAGACAATTCCAGAGCTTGAGCTAATTTTGAGTCTTCGTCTTCATTGTGAAAACTCAGTTTGCGCAAGAATAATTTTCAAATTTTTTGGTGTATGATGAAATTGAAACTGTTAGTCAATTGGCATAGTGAAGCAATTGATTGCTAAGACTCATATGAGTCTTGAATGAACTTCTTTTTTTTTTTTTTTTTTTTTTTTTTGAGGAAAAGTCTTGATTGAACTTGTTACTGGATTTTAACAATTTGAACCAATAGAGTTAACAGGATGTGTCAATAGACGATAGCACAAGAGACAGAGTGGCCCACATTTTCATTTTTTACTTTTTAGATTATCTTATAGTTGTGCGTGCGTGTGTGTGTATATATATATATATATACGTGTGTGTGTGTGTGCATGTGTGTGACAATAAAGTCGGCATAGGTCTGAAAATTAGTGCCTTCTGATTGTATATGTATGTGTGTGTGACATTGAAGTTGGTATAGATCGCTAAACCTGTGCCTTCTGATTGTATACCAGGTCAGATGGGTGGCAAAATGATCCATTTCTTTCTTAATTGTAAAGTCCAAAATTGAATCAAATTCATGACTTAATTAGTTAATTTCTGCAGAATATCTATCCAGAGATTAAATAATGGCCAAAAAAATAAAAGCATCTGACATTGAACATTTGAAATTGTTCATTAATAGAAACGTATATACATTTTCGAAAACTATATGCTGCTCTTTCTTGCTTCACATGACAAAATACATTTGACAAAGCAGAGAGGAAGATACATGATGCATCTGTTCAAATCACTATTTAAGCTTGAAAGACTGCTTGCTGAAGATATTTGAAAGCTCTCTGATAATCTATGAAACCCATGAACCAAAACTCAAAATTATCTGTGGTAACTATATCTATGTACTTTTGTGAAGGCTTCTTCACATTCTCACTTTGGTTGACTGTCGTTATCTTTCTTACTGGGATCAAGACCTGCAAAAAATTGATATTGCTTAAGTTAGCAGGCATGAAGAGAGAGAGAGCGAGGAAGATGTAAAAGATATCATCATGTGAATTACCTTGTAATGTACTCTAATGACTTCTCCATTTGGACAAGAGAATTTGATGGCTTTATCACTGCAAAAGGCAATCTTGTCTGTGGAGATAAAGAGGAGACCTGCTATAGGTCCAGCTGTGGTTGATAAATAGCATTGGGAAGCCTTCAACAGTTTCTCTTCTTCTCTAACACTAAATAACTGCTTGAAGATCTTCTCCACCCCACCTACTTGAAGAATTCTAGCCCCCATTCTCAACTTTCCCTTCAAAGTTTCAGTGATCTTGGGCGCCAATCTCACTGCAGTTTCACAAGAAGTATAGTAAGAAAAAAAGTCACTTAACATTCTTTTTTTTTAATGTAAGTTTCATTCAATGTTATTTCAAGAAGAGTGTGTAGTGCATGCTCAGACTAGTTTGTGATAATATACCACTAGATCCCAAAAGGTTATCTCCTAAGAAATGGTGAATTTAATCATTTAACTGTTGTTCTAACAGTCTGTTTAGTTACTAAAAAAACAAGAAGGAAAACAATTTTTAGAATCAACTAGCTAATTACCATCTTAATCCTAAGTAGTATCACTAATATAATTCTCTCCTTTTTAGTGGAACCCCATAGACTATATCAAAGTGTTAATATCACATGGAAAACTTAAATAAAATTACTTACCATGCTCTTTGACTCCATGCCTGAGCCTGTGTGCTTTTTCTCCAAGTTTGTTCATCCTACTAAGAACAGAGCCTACTTTACCTGCAAAATTGAGACGTCTCATTAGTAAAACAGCTTTATCTACATAATTGATTGTTTGAATGGAAGAGTAAAGATAGAGTTTTACTTTGCTTGCATGTAGGAGAACCATTTAGATTGTATTGGCTTGAAGGATCAGGCAAGTATTTCTTTGGTGACTTCTCAACTAGGAATGCTGCTGAGCTAATTACATGTCGCTGAAGGGGTTCTTTCATGGCTGATAAGTAGCGCTAAAGTTCACTTCTATGTCTAGTAAGAACAGCTTGTGTTGTTTAGAGACTGGTGTAGAATGTTCTCCTCTATCAGAGAACAGGGGAGTGATGCTTATTAAGGTTGTTCATACCTAAATCCTGCAAATGTATTTATAAGGATAAAAATACTAGGAATCTCAACTATTTGTTGCATGGGAGATGAGTCATCTATGGCTCATCAATGAGAAAAAAGGCACAGACATAGGCTTGTAAAGATAATTACTTAAGAAAATATATTGAGAAGCTGACATGTTTGGTTGATTTTAGAAAAAGACTAGTAGAAAGGTCCAAGTCTTCTTTTATGATTCTTCAATAGATTACCACAAAGGAAGACTTGGTCCAATGGATTTAATGAACCGTGCCCTACAATAAATGGGGACTCAGTTGGACTCCATGTGCGCTGGACTTATTTAAAGTTTAAATCATATTTTGGGGGGGTCAATGTCTTTCTTAACATATAAGTTACCCTGGAAGTGAACCATTTCATTGCAGTACCTTCAACTGTCTTAAATTCATTGTGTATGTGACAATTGAATGCAGAATATCTTGAAATGGGGTTGTTGCCATTTTAATCCCATGTCTGGCAATAGATCCAATTTATGTGTGGAATACTCTGAGGGAAAATGAGTTAATTCTCTCAAATTTTGTCAAAGCAATAACATTTTGGTAAAATGAAGAATCTCAGACATTAAATATTGTTTTGATTGAATTTTGAGTATTGGCACTTATTGGTACTTTATCAGAAGATGACAATAGTGGTTATTTAAGACTAGATTAAACTAATTTTATACCCCAGTGGTCCAGTGGAGGCAGTTTATAGGTAAATGGTTCAGGGGAAAGACGTTCATTTTGTTTATTTGTTAGTTAGATTTTTTTCCCCCCCTTTTTTTGGGGGGCTATGTCTCTCAAAGATTTCTTTGGGACAAATGTCCAAGAGAATAAAATATTCTGATCAGTTGGAACTCCTTTTCAATCATACAGTCCTAACATGCATCATGCATTGCCTCTTTTTCTTGTCAGGAATTGGAACTACTTTTCAATCATACAATCTGAACATGCATCACGTATTGCTTCTTTTTCTTATACTGACTATGTGACTCTGAGTGTATGTAATTGAAACTTTCTTAGCTGGCATATTAGCTTTGTGATGCTAGCCCTCTTTAATAATATAAGATAAGAAAAGGAAAGGGCAAAGGCTCCTGCAATCTATGACTATAAGATATGATGATGTAGTGATTTCAGAGTTTGTCCAAATTTACCTTCCGTATGAGATTACATCAAAACTATCAAAATAAGCAGCCCCGTTCTTCAAGATAGCTGACTGAATTTCTTTTTTTAATTATTATTTTCATTACACACACGTGTGTGGCACACATATATATGATACACAAGAGCTTTGAATTTTTTTTTTAATTTATAAAGATATCCTAGTTTTTTCATCATCGCGATTAATCTAATGTGCCACGTGGAAGCTTACTTAGTCTAAGTTAAGCAACTGGTCAAACAATTACAACCCAGGTAGCATGCTGGTTTGGTCATCATATTATCCGTAGTGCACTGTGTATAAATGGTTTGTATGATGGAATCGACTATTAGAGCTGATGTAGTTTCTTCGATGCATCTGTCATGCTTCTTAGGAATTTCACATGGAATGCTCCACAAAGGGATATTTTTCTTCAGTCACACTATGCTTATATTGGCCCTCAAGACCAATTGCCTCTTCCTGCTCCACATCTCAGTTTGCAGCTGAATTGAGTGTCTAATCACTTGTCATACTCATGGAAACACAAGCAACAGACCAGGCTTGACTGCATAATATATGAAATTTTGGGGAAGCCTAGCAAATAGTAAACAAGAATGCTTGATTTTTTTTTTTAGCCAAAAAAAAAAAAATTCAAGTTAAAATGTCTTACCAATGCTTGCTACTTTTAGGTCCTAATCATCACCCTTTTCTTGGCTCAAACTTATGCTAATCACCACTCAATCTATGCATTATGAATGTGAACTGTAAAAAGAAGCAATTTTATCTAATGAAATCTGAAGCTCTCTTAATATGAAATTAAATATCACAATTAACATGGATCTGAATATCCATAGCTTTTATTGCATCAGCTACTCTCTCCATTTTCATTGCACGGCTACCCTTCACTAAAACAACATCATTACAATCTAGCCTCTTTATGATTTCCAATGCAAGGTTTGCTGCATCATAGGCATGTACAGTATCTATCTTATCAAATAAATTCAAATTCTCGGCTGCTGCAAAGAACCTCTTCCCAACAAGGCCAACTAAGTCAATCTGGGAGTCACAACAATGGTTTAAAATCATCTGATGAGACTCAATCTCCATGGAGCCAAGTTCTAACATGTCTCCAAGTATGGAAACCCTTTTACCACAGCAATCAATGCTTTTTAGTGAGTCTATGGCAGCTTTGTTGCTAACAGGATTGGCATTGTAGACATCATTTAGTATTTTGATGCCATTTTTGGCAACTTCAAGCTCCAACCTCATGTGAACAGGATAAAATCTTGACAAGCACATCCCAACTTCAAAAAGAGAAGCCCCCAAGAGAGTTGTAACCGCCGCTGCTGCACATGCATTGAGTGCCAGATGCAGACCTGGACTAGGAATTAGAAATTCCACCCTGAATATAAACCAGTCATTCATATGAAATTGTAAGCATGACTGCTTAAACTGGATTACAGGAATTACTGGTCAAAAGATGGGATAAAATGAGATATTTGACAGCTAAAAAAACTCTCTTCTTTTTTCTTTTTCTTTTTTTTTTTTTTTTTTTTTCTTTTTTTATAACGTAGGGAACCTTTTTAAAGAAGGGCCCTTGGACTCGCTTTAAGCCAATAACACCTAAAAACAGCATTGACATATGCTCAATTAAGCTTTTAAATATCCAAGAACACAATATCTTTCAAGGTCTGACAGTAGAGTATGGCATTCCTCAAGCAATCTTTGAAGGAGATTCTGAGATTGTTACAAAGGCTTTGAACAACACAGAGGTTTGCATGGCACAATATGGCCAGGCTATTGAGGATGGTAAAATGGACTCAAAAAGGCTTCAATGGTGCTGCTTCAATCATATCCGAAGACAAGGCAACACTGTTGCCCATGCATTGGCTCGTAAAGCTAGATCTATTGAGGGTGAACATGTATGGATCAGGTATGTCCCTACAGACATTCCACTATAACCCTTTCTATGTTTCATGAATAAAACTTTTTACTCCTTTTATGGTGGGGCTAAACATCCTTCTCACATTATCCTTAGCCAGGAAAAAAAGGGTCATGAATGGTTTGGAAATTCCAGAATTTATAATGAAAAGCTATCAACAAATGAAGAATGCAGTTGTCAACAACGGAAACCTATTTAAGCTGTTTTGTTCAACATTTTCTGCTCTATCTGCTCTCTTAGCTCATGCCTCATTGTTCTGCTATAAGCAACTACAACACAATTAAGTGAAGAGATTTTTTTTTTTTTGATAAGTACAATTAAGTGAAGAGATAAAACACACACATCGTCTTTCATTCAAATTTGCAAAGGAGATGGAAAGCAAAAAGTGTTGATTCCCTCTCAGATTATTTTAAAATGAAGAAATGAAAAGAGGGAGGGGAGAGAGATAGCCTGTGGTATATCTTATAATGATCTTACTTCTCTTTATTTTTCTCTAGTACAACTCGAACTCCCAGACCTCCATCAACATTTTCAGCAACAATCAACCGAACATCACAGCCCTCACTCCGACCAAAGAGCACCTAATAAAGCCCAAAAAATGACTTACTACTAAATCCATATACCAGGGTTAATATTTTTTTATCTACTGTAAGCAATGATGAAATACAATGAATCCCAATTCCTTTCATTAAATGAAAAGGCAACAAGTATACAGTTTTACAAAACATAACAGTAAAACTCCATTGTGGTTCAACCACGGATTACCCTTCAACATTCAGTTCAATATTTTCCCCACCAATAGTGTCATCAAGAATAAAACCAAAAGGCAATCCATGTGTGCATTTTATCATGTCGCTGTTAATTAAATGTTAGCACAATTCAACACCAACAGTCCAGTTGAAAGACTGTAGTGTTCCATATTCTTAGGGATAGTATTAAACTTGATTAGTTATACGTTCGCAAGTAGAAAACCAAATCCAAAACAAAGCAACTTTATGAATTACCATTTAAAAAACAAACCAATTCAATTCCCACATATTTAGAGTAAGATAAACTACTAAAAAACAATACTTTGATCAAATACGAAATCAAATACTTGCTAAGTTCACTAACCTTTTTAACCCCATATGGAATAGGAAGGCTCATAACTAATGGATCATCAGCATTCAAAACACACACATCCCCTGGCTTCGCATTCACTAGTATCTCCCCTTTCGCCTTTGCAACCTCCTCTAAACTCGAAAAATTCTCCAAATGCGAAGCGCCCACATTCAAAATCACCCTTATTGACGGCCTAGCCATCCTTGCAAGCTCCAAAATCTCTCCCCTTGTACTCATCCCCATTTCCAAAACCACAACCCCTGCATTTCTAGGAATCCCAATCAATGACAAAGCAACTCCAATCCTAGTATTCCAATTCCCGGGACTTTGATAAACTGGGTTTCCTAGACTTTCAAGAGCAAGAGCTATCATACTCTTTGTTGTAGTCTTTCCCACGCTACCAGTCACTCCCACTACTGCTCCATTGAATCTGTTCCTTGCATAATAAGCCATCTTCATCAATGTATTCACAGTGTCACCATTGATTTCCACAAAACCCTTGTCCCAATTCTCACAAACCCGGTTACCAATAACTCCGACACATCCTTTTTCTGATAATTCAGGGTTTATGAAATCATGGGCGTCGAAGTTTTGGCCAGCAATGGCAAAGAACCATTGGTTGGGTTCAAGGGTTCTGGTGTCTGTAGAAATGGTTCCAGGAGGACCCCATTTTACAACTCTGCCATTTACAGCTTCAGCTATCTCTGTGGCAGTCCAGAAGAAGAGGGATGAGTTTCCTGGATCATGATAATGGGCATTTTGGGGGCAAAAATTTGTGGGGTTCTGGGATGCTAAAAGCCTAATGCTAAAATGGGAAGTGGGGAGCTTGAGCTTGTGCTTGTGCTTGTGCTTGTTGTGTGGTGTTGAATATGAGTATCTGGGTTTGGGGATTCTGGGTGCTTGAAGAAAAGAAGGGCTTGGACTTGGTGTTGCTTTCATTGTCATGGGTTCAATCTAAACCCCTAAACCCTTCAACTTACAGAAACACATAAGAAGTCTTTATTCGCTTAAACAAATGAAGTTGAAGGCTTATGCGTCACTAAAACTGAGAAAGTGTATTGAGTACGAAGTTGAAGTATCACAATCTCATGCAGAGTGCTGACTATTTGCATCCAATTTCTCTGCTACAGTTATTATATATTTGTATTCTCAGCTAAAATTTAATTATTAAGCATTACATTAAATTTATGGTTGTTTAACATACAATAAGCCAAGAAGCTACATGTGCATTTGGTACTGGTGAAGTCTCTTATCTATCAATACTTTTGAGAATGTAAACCTATGACGTCCGCTTTTGATAATAACTATTTATCAGTAGATCAAAACATCAATCAATTTTTTGTGTAGGTGGAGATTGAATTTCAAATTTCTTATACAACCATAAAAAATTTTATCAGTTGAACTAACGAGAACTCATTCTTATCTATCAAATTCAGTGGGCATCATAAGTTGAAATTATTTCATAACTATTAAATAAATAAATAAAGCAGTCCATAGATTTATGAATATGTAAAATAATAATAACAATAATCATGATATGTACTTTATTCAAGGAAATAATTAATTAATCAAGAATATTGGTAGGAGAGCAATAAGTGGTAATTCATGTATTTTAGATTCTAATATATTTGTTTAGCAAAAAAAAAAAAAAAAGATTCTAATCTATTTTTTAATATTTCTCTTTGATGTAAACAAACCTGAGAATGACTCAATTTTCTTTGATTCTAATATATTTTTTAATATTTCTCTTTGATGTGAACAAACCTGAGAATGACTTAATTTTCTTTCGCATATAAATTAAGTGCCGAGATTTCACATGAATGAGTCTTGGAGTTTAACTGCTTTGTGTGGATTAATGTGATATTAAGGTTAGTCAAGTTTTGAGATTTCACATGAATGAGTCTTCAGTCATGGCAGAATAGTATAATCAAGTTTGAACATGTAATAATTTCTTCTTTTTTGATAATCTAGAAACTTCATTAATCAAGCCGAAGAGTCGACAATAATGCAATTAGTCTTACAAGCATCCAACATAACTTTTGGGGCTTCTTCCCTTTACAACAAAAATAGCTTTTAAACCCAATAACAAGCTTAACAGCAATGTGGGCTGCAAAATTAAGACTTTTCCTAACCCAACTAAACTTACATCTAGAAAATGACTTGCTAAGTTCAAGGAATGACAAAAGAATGAGTTATGCTGGTGTCACAACTTGTTGTACAACTTGTGCCACAACTCGCCCATGTGGCAAGTTGTGAGTGGTGGAGGGATGTCTGCACATAAACACACCAATCAATTTGTTGACCCTCTACATTGAAACTATCAACACAAGTTTTAACATCAATTTCTTATTATGACCGGCGTCCAGTTCTCTCCAGCAGCAACTTATAAGGTCCAGAGAAAGGTTGTTGTCTCAGCCTGCAAAGGAGAGCACTGTTGAATATTAGCTCTGATACCATGTTAAATGGACAATATTATATTAAACGCAATGTGTTATACCATGTTATGTATGCTAGAGTGGATGCGGAAGAGGAAGCATAGAATAGGAACACTGAGAACACGAGGGTTACGTGGTTCAGCCTTGACGGCCTACATCCACGGAGGAATCCCTTAAGGGCTACATCTTTATTATGTATAAGAGTGTAGTACAATAACCTGTGTTACAATAAACCCTAACATGAGTATATATAGACGACTAAACCCTAGACTACTAGTACAAGCAGGACTGGGCTTAGACCTATTACATTGGGCTAATATATATCTAATATATATCTCTAACACCCTCCCTCAAACTCAAGGCGGAAGCTCGATGAAGGTTTGAGGTTGGATAAGCACGAGAAGATCACTTGGAGATGCCTTGAAGAATGACTGTGAAGAAACCACAATAAAGAATGTGCCAATTGACCAATTTTGGAGTTTCAAATGAAGAAATGGAGTCCAAAATTGGAATCTACGCGAAAAACTGAGCAAGATAGGCCATTTCGGAAATTTTAACTTTTGGTCAAAAGTCAACGCAAAAATCAAAGTCAAAGAAAGTCAACGGATTTGGTCAAAGTCAACGGTCAGTGCTCACGGGTCAGATCCGGGTGGTCCGGGTCGGGTCGGTCCTGGTCAACGGTCAGTTAGGTGACGTGGTGCTGACGAGGCGACACTGCTGACGTGGCTAGCGACGTGGCTGATGACGTGGTGATGACTTGGATTAGGGCTGACGTGGAAAGGCTGGCTTGTGCTGACGTGGCAAGATGACGTCATCGGATGAAGTCAGCAGCAGTTTCTCGGCGCGTGGAGGAGCGTGATAGGTAACCGGCGCGTGAATGAGATGCCAGAAACGCTAGAGGCGCGTGTGGGCGCGTGTATTTGTTTCGGCCGCCAGGCTTCCTGGGTTTTGTAGAGCGGCGGGTGACGAGGCCGACAGAGCGGCGCGTGTACCATAATGCAGTCTGAATTCCAGAATTTCGGCGGCGCGTGGGAGGAGCAAACGGAGGCTTTGTCAGCGCGTGGAGGCGCGTGCAACTGTCGTTAGATTCTAGGTTCCTGGGTTTTGATCGCGAGAGGCCGTGGAGCACATCTGTATGGTTGGTTTCATCAGGTGAAGCATCGATTTGCACAGATCTGAGATTGAAGCCACGGGTTTGCTTGAGTTTGTGGATCTTTGGGCACAGCAGTTACGCAACAACGATGATTTCGTGGGAGCTGTGTGATGCAGTGGGTCCTGATTTGAAAGCAAGCATAGGCACCATCGTGGATCTGTGCCACGCATGTATTAATCTTCTTTATTGTGTAGAGATGTTTGTTTGATGCCAAGAATGGAGTTTGGCTCTGATACCATGTTGAATATTAGCTCTGATACCATGTTAAATGGAGAATATTATATTAAACGCAATGTGTTATACCATGTTATGTATGCTAGAGTGGATGCGGAAGAGGAAGTATAGAATAGGAACACTGAGAACACGAGGGTTACGTGGTTCAGCCTTGACAGCCTACATCCACGGAGGAATCCCTTAAGGGCTACATCTTTATTATGTATAAGAGTGTAGTACAATAACCTGTGTTACAATAAACCCTAACATGAGTATATATAGGCGACTAAACCCTAGACTACTAGTACAAGCAGGACTGGGCTTAGGCCTATTACATTGGGCTAATATATGTCTAATATATATCTCTAACAAGCACAACTCATATAGCTAGGCCTAGACTTTGATCACTTTATCAAAACTGTCTCTGGCCACCACTAGTAGGGCAGTTAAATCATCAATGATAGTTGCATCCACGTCGAGTTTGACCATGCCTGTAGGTGGGGGTTGCCAAGCTTCAAGTCCCTGACTCTTTTAAATACCTTAGTCTTCTCATTAGCAATAACGAAGGCATATTCCCTGACCCTGCTATCTATGCTATAGTGATGACCATAATATCCACTATTGTTATTATGCACACGCTAGTTCCTTAAACTCCAAATTAAGTCCAAGGTGGACACCACATATAGTGAGCACATTGAAGCCTCCTCCCTATGAAGATGAGCACCTGAAAGGTGGGCAAAAGGATCTAGCAGTAGCAACAAATTGATAATACCTTCATTTAAATTTATTGGGTTATTGGGCAATGGTCTAAACATGTAACATGGTGATGAGCTTAGTTTGTATTTGAATTAAAATTAAATCAACCATTCTTAAATATTTAATACTAGCCCAAATGGTTCATGGGCCTAGTAATTGCCATGGAGGAGAAAAACAGAGCCCAATGTAACGGATGAGATCAACTTGGACTCAATGCCAAGCTCACTTTATAACTGGTATCAACTATTCAGCACCCTGGTAGTGGTAGTCTTCACTCCACTTCGCACAGACTAGCTTCTTTTTCTTTTCTTTTTATTTGTTTCTTACACAACCTAGCAGCTAAAATTAAAATCAATATATTGCAAACAACTTCATCAGGGCTCATTTGTCAACATTCAACATGGTGGTCATAAGAATTAACAGGCTGCGCCCAATTGAGTCAACATACATGGAACGGATAATGCTTTAAGAAAAAAGAAATCATAGAGATGATACCGTGCACATGCAACAAAAAGTATTCTGTCTGCGACCAAACTTTAGATACAATGTAATATATAAATGCAATGCACCCTTTGATTTGAAAAGTAAAACCACCACCACAATTTTCTTAGCAAACCTTGAAATTTCTTCCAAGTTCGCCCTATAAATCTCATGCACAGATGTATGCATCATCCCTTCCTTTCCTAACATGTGAATTCCGCATAATTGTAATACCCACACTCTATGAAAGACTATGATGCAAATTTCTGATATATGAAATAATTACTGCTTCCAAGTAGCCATTCAAAGAAAAAATAGATTACCTAGCCACCAAGAAGGTATCTCATGCCTTTGAATTTAAGTGTCATTTGAAAATATGAATTCATCAAGTAAGATGGAAACATTGAAGAACCCACCATAAAAACCACTATAAAAAACTAATGGCATGAGATTATCCCAAATTCCCAATGATTTCACAATTTACCAGGATCAAACTAGTAGTCTTTCTTAATTTTAAGAACAATGCTAAGACCGCAACTCACCACATGATGAGTTGTGAATGGTGGAGAAAAATTAGTGAATACTACTTGCCACGTAGCGAGTTTTACATGTAAAAAGTTGTGATTTTAGTATTTTTCAAATTTTAATTGTCCCGAGCAAGATGATAAATTTAACAAAAGATTGAGTCCTAAATAAATCATAAATAACAATTCAATCTCTCAAGGTCATCCAAACGACTTTGGCTTAGTAAGAGATGCAACAAATTGTTCCCTTTCTTTTTCTAGAAAGATAGAAAGAAATGCAGCCATTTCAAGAACTGCAGCTTTATGGTCTATACCCATTTGAGTAGCTATTACAGAACAAATATATACACAAATATAACTCCTAATGTATTACAGAGGCAAGTTGTTTTGTATTCTTGTGTCAACAATTACAACGGATAATCACAAGAGAACATTCATGTTAATATACTGAACCAACTGCCAAGACACCCTAAGTTCAAAAAAATAAATCAGAGAGGATGGTTGATATAGCAAAGCCCAGCGGTTTAGATATGCTACTCAAAAGTAGTAAAAGATATAAATGGTTCTTTACATCTTGTGCCATAGAACTTAAATACCAACTACTTCTAAAGACTAATAATTGAGCTTAAAATCTTTATAAGAGAGCAAACTAGAACTATCCTACTTTTAAACACTGCCAACTCTTCCAAAGTCGCCAATACACAAATTCAGGTAATCTACCCATATGGCTTATTTAGAATGGATACAAAAATAGATAAATGACAAACATTAAACAACTTGTGCTGAATAAGCAAAAATGTTCAGGCTCTGATCTAAAGGATTCCAATAACCCAACAAGAGCACAAGCAATAGTCTTCTGTCCTGCATTCATGTTGCAACTAAACGGCAGATTACCTATGTGCAGATGTGTGAGGCATTGGATATGCCATTGTAGCCATGTTCATTGGTGCCCCAGAAACCATAGCTCCAGGAACAGGTGCTCTGACACCATATGCCATATGTGCTGTTGTAGGAAGATTTACCGGTGTGCCAACTGCTGAGACAAGGGGTCCTCCTATTGGCTGACCTATGGTTGGAGCGCCATACATGCCAACACCAGGGGGTCCAGATGGTGGCTGAGGGGGTTGTTTGGTTGATTTGCCAGAGGAACCTCCTGCAGGACTACCATTTGTTTGACCAGTAATTGGTCCTTGGGGTGCAGAAATATCTCCGTTGCCAACACTAGTGATGTCGTGAATGCTCGATCGCCTCCTATCTTTGTTCATTGAGTTCAAACGAATGAAGTACTTTTGTGCATGGCTTGCCACCTGTGTAGGTGTTCTCGTTACCACAAAGTTTCGTGATATACTTCGCCAGTCACCTTTCCCATATTTGTCCAAACCAAGAAGAAATAACCTGATTGTTGAAAGGATACAAAAATTAGAATTTGCATTAAAAGAATAATATTACAACATTAGATCTGAAAAATGAGTGGTGTACAAAAGTGCAACAGATGTTACATTAGTATCTTCAACACTGATATATCCCTCTTTAGTCTTTACAATGATTAACCATTGTTTAATCAAGGTACCATCCTTTTTTGATAAGTATAATCAAGATACCATCTTAAGACCACAGTTCCTCAATTTGTACGTCACAACACAATTATGAAAGTCCACACTGACCACACATACGCAGACAGTGGATTTATAGAGGCTGAATTGCAATACGCAAACACAGACAAAAAAGTGGCTGTGGGTTACATCAGGTTAAAATATGGGCAGAATTACTACAACACTATATAAAAGTAATTGGTTTAGGCAGATACTGTTTTTTATCAGTATGAATGGCCTCTGTTCTAAGAACTTTTCCCATGAAGACCAAACCGTGTACCATCTGATATCCTCCACAACTGAACTTTCACTGACTGGCAACCTCAAAAAGAAATGCACTACATGAAATACTCAGTTCAGCGATAAGAAGACTGTAGAACTTCAGCGAATTTTAATACAAATAGAGAGTAATGCAAACATTGTGGGAGCTAAACAAAGGACACTGATGACAGGAGAGGGTGTAAAAGAATTAACCAGAAAATGTCAGTCAAACAAAAGTTACAAATTGATTAAATCTGGGGACAATATCCATTCCAGTCAAAAGAAAATGAATGGTGATGGCCAATGAATGAGGAGGTGACGTTTGGGCTAAAGCCCATTGGCAAGTAAATCCTATGGTTCCCAAAAGAACCTAGAAGCTAAAGGCAATTTTTATTGATAATAAAAAGTAAGGTTGTCTTACGATAATGCCATAATCTTCTTTCTATTAGAAGACAAAACCTACAACCCCAAAAATTTTAACGACCTTTGATTCAGACTAATCATAACCATACTTTTTTTTTTTTTTTATCATGAGGAAGTAAAAATTTCATTGAACAGAAAAAGGATAAAGCAGTAGACAGAAAGTATACTAAAGAAAACAGAAACAGAGAAAATAAATATATAAAGGGACAGCAAATCAGAACCACAGTCTTGTGGAGGAGAGAAAGCCTGGTTCCAGACAAACAGGTCACTCACTAATTGCGTTTTGAGCTTGGCAACCGAAGAATCTGTCATCAAAAACACAAAAATTCCTCTCTCCAATTAAGCCACATCAAGCAAGATGGAAATGTATCCACATAACCAGCCTGCCCTTTTTAACAGAAATACCAGTCCAACTAATTGTAACCATACATAAATAAAACAAACCAAAAGAGAATCAACTATCCTAGAATAA
Source organism: Quercus ilex subsp. ballota (assembly GCA_032727855.1). NCBI lineage: Eukaryota > Viridiplantae > Streptophyta > Magnoliopsida > Fagales > Fagaceae > Quercus > Quercus ilex. The sequence goes on along the minus strand of CM064908.1, from coordinate 1,536,189 downwards.
TCTAAATACACCCAACTGCTATATACCACATTATGTACTCATGCTACTACAGTAACCTGCTCAGTGACATGAATTATTTTAGCTTGCCAACATCAAACATTCAGCTCAACTAAATTCCTACTTGGAATCTTGGATGATTATTATATCTGCTTATGATGAAAATCGCTAAAGCAAATTGCGGCTCCAAAGCGAATGATGGATGTACTTGGAATTCAATTTCTTAGACTTTAAATGGCTTAAGGTTCATATACAAATCAAGATGTGAAGGGGAACAATCCATCGAATTCTAGTTCTGATTTTCCCATCACCTATTGAATAGGCTACTACTAACAGATATTGCGCTATATTTTGTTAGTACCAATTTGATCATTGAAGGGATTATAAAGAAAAATATGGTGCTCCACATAGCACCATGGCCAAATACAGTGTTTATCACAGCTATCACCAATATTCAGTGCATTTCTGCATTCATTATGGACAGCGCCATGGATTCAGACATGGTGAATAAAAGGATTTGTTTTTTAAAATAAGTAACGGGTGTTATTGAGATATAGAGGTATATAGCCCAAGTACACAAGAAGTATACAATAGAAGCACCCACATTTGATCAGAGTGAATATTAAGAGTGAGATCATGTTTTCTTTTATAAGCTCAATATATATTCACCAAGGCCTTCCTTTCCATTTCAATAGGGAATTGTTATTCCTCTGCAGTTGCTATTACTGTGATTTTATAAAACAAAGGAGCAACTTGAGAAAACAGGGAACCTAGGTAAAGGTCTATGAGATGCGTGCAGGTAAAAATAGAGAACATAAATGATCAATGCACACTCAAACAGAATATTTTACAGTTCACCCAAAACAATGGCAAAATCAATAGAATTGTGATGATTACAAAAGGAGTTAAAGAGTCATCAGCATATATATATCGCCCCACTGCTCGGGCTACACATGTATAAAATTATAACAACGAGCCTAGGACGTCTACAAACACCAATTTTGTTCAATCCAAGGCCAGCAAGCCCCTGGCATAACCAACACAGTAGATCAGACCCCACACACATCCTATCACAACTAATCATGATGAAATCACTTTTACAGTGTTTTTACAGAAATCAGTGCATACTTCATGGGACAGTCAATTGCGTAACCTTGAATTTGCATATTTACTCAGATAACTAACTACACATCAGCCACATCTACAAGTTACAAACCAAACTAAAGTGGAATTTCCCTCAGCCAAGGGAAGAAAGAGATGTGCACTATACGCATGTAATCATGTTGTCAGCTAAAACTTGACTGCAAATAACTCTAACCAACTATACAAAGATTACATCATTCAACTGTCTCAAGCCCACTTAACCTTGAAGCCCTTTTACAACTTTGAAGGTACATCTCAAAAAATTACATCATTCAAACCTAAATTTTGGACGCAGCATAGCTTGAGATTATGGGAAAGTACCAAGAATATATGTTTCTGGTAGTATGGTTACTTAATAAGAGAGAAATAAAATCTGAAGCCAATCTCATCAGCAACTATCTAAAGGTTTGATGGGATTAACATGTTTAAAAGGAATCGTTATTATTGAATAAAAGCACAATTCTAAATTAAGCCACATCATCAACAAAGCACCATAAAAACATGGTCAAATACCATGTTTACACTTGAGATGAATACAAAAGAGACCTTGACTTGAACACCTTTTTCTCTTGCGTTAAATAACTTGAACACATGATTAGCATTGGAATCCCCTTTCAGGCCATACTACTACAGCATACTAGTGAACTTGAAAATTGATTATTTTTGGGAAAAAATCATAAGATTAGCATAAAAGGCCTCAGCAACAATACTTCAATAAAGGAAGCTGTGCAGAAAATTGAAGTCACTACAAGTCCATAACTAAACTACTTACAGTCATCAGAGTCAAAATGTTTTGTAAAATTTATACTCAGAAAAGACTTGTGCTTATAAAGCAGTGCTGTGTACAAGATTCCAGACCGGAAAATACAACTGAGCTCAGCAGCACACTATTGAAGTATAAAAGCACAAAAACACAATAATCACTATAGTAATGCAACAGTAACCAATCTTAAGTTCTTAACCATATTAGATACTCATCAGAAAGAAAAGTTCTCAACCATATTAGATACTTTTGAGGGTTCCACCTATGAATATATACAGGGCCAGAAAATAAATACATGAAAACAAAGATACCTGTGTTCATCTTCTGTCCACGCAATTCCCTTACGGCGTTCCTGATCTGACTTTGATACCTTACTTCCATGATTAGACTCACTGTTATAGTGCCCCAAATGGCCACCCTTCTTACCCGTTCCTTCGTCGCCACCATGGCTTGTTGAAACCTCTGAAGTAGAATTATAGGCAGGCAGAGTCACACAGCCAGATTCAATCTGGTTAAGATCATCAACAAGAAGCTCATAGTGATGTTTAATCTCTTCTAGGGTTTTCCCAGGTACATCAGCTGCAATTTTCTCCCACCGATCTGAAGCATCTTCAGAATAAGTTGCCAGGGCATTCTCAAATGCCTTATCTTGCTCTCTACTCCACTCGGAGCTACTACCAGCCTCGTCCACAGTCATCTAGCTTTTCTTTCTATGTTTTTTTTAATCCACTATCCAGAATTGAAGCCACAGGAAGAAGAGGGAAAATAAATATATACCAAAGCTACTGTTTACTGTTTAGTCTAGGCTAAACCCATCTCCAAAACCATGAACTTTCTAGAGTTGCTCTTGGAAATCAGATCTGAATTACTTTTATAGTAGGCTTTCAATACAAAAACTTTGATGGTGAGCTAAAATTATGGGATGCAGATATGTCAGACTATAGAGGTAAGCGGAGAAACAGACCCAGAAAATGCCAATGAAACGGAAGCAGAGTTCACCTCCAATAAAAATCACAAAACTCAGTGAGGTATGTGAAGAGTTCAATGGTGATTTGCTCCACAATTCAAGACTTGGACTTTAGTGAATAGCTGACCTATTGATGAATGAAAAGGCAACGTAGCTCAGTTAGACTATGAGAAATATCTGAAAACCATAAAATGAAAGATGCAATAAATGGCAATTTTAAACGAGGGGTGAAAATAGAAATTAATGCAAACGGTGAATTCAATGGATGGTAAATACCAAATAGGGTTTTGGATTGCGAAATATGAAAGAGACCATGGAGAAACAAAACAAAGAAGATTATAATTGATGAGAAAGAGCATTCAAGTTGCCAAAATAAAAATCCAGTAACCAAAAGCTTCACTGAAAACAACAGCTTTAACAGCACAGGCCCACAAAACTTTTATCCTTCTTCCAGAACCCTTATATTACCGTTTAAAGCTCAAGTTTACAGATTACACCACACCCCTCATATACTTTGCTTCCTCTAGCTATTAACACATACAGTAAAACCAACATAAACTACATATCAACTCCTCAAATAACTAACAACTCAAGTCATAAAAATTTAAACTTTCTTTCATCAAAGCAAAAAGATTGAACTTTCTTAACAGAGATGGAATGAGAATGCCAGAAACCAATGTAAATCTAGGTCCTGACATCAAACAGATACAAAAAAAAAATGAAATTTTCAAACAAATATTAAAATCCAACTAGAAACTGTAACTTATAGAGTAAACGGTGTCCTATTTTAATCACACTCCTGATTCTGAGATATTGGATCCTGACTAGTTTTAGGAAAATCCCATCTCAAAATTCTAACCATTTTTTTAAGTCAAAAAAAGACAAACAGTAAAAACCACTAAAGGAGTCGGGGGTTATAAAAAGTATGTGTTGGAAAATACTGACTCAGTGATTCCTGAGATTTTAAAGTTAAACCCTTGATTTGAAATACCCATGTCAGAATATGTACCTTTTCACTCCATGTTTAACCCTCAAACAGTAAATTGAGGGGGCAAAAAAACCAACAAAAATTACTTAAAGATTCAAAGTACGCCACTATCTGGACTCTGACAGTTTAACCAATAATCATAAGCCTTTATCTTTCAGATTCTGCTAAAGATACTGTATTAACAGGAACGTAAAAAACCTAAGTTAGGATTGAGTGTGCTAAACCTTACGCCACCCCTTTTCTCTGTTAAAAATAACCCCAAGTTTACTTCTTTTTTAAAACAAAGAAAGACTTCTAATTTAGAAACTTCTCTGATTGTGTACGTTTTAGACTACAAATTGACAAAAACACTGAACATATATAAAATAAAGCAGAATTATGAGCCAAATAAAAACAAATTAGGAGCATTCCAGAATCCAGTAAATCAAAAACAACAAAACAAAAAGACCCATTTGAAAAATAAATAAATAACAAAATTATGGTGTAAACAAAAGGAGTCTAAAATGGTGTGAAAATTACAAGGGGCAGACATAGAAATTATGGGTGATGTTGATGGTTTATCCTGAAATACACACAAAAGGAGGTGCAAAGGATGGGTCAATTGGTCCCACCACCACCAACTAATTTGCTACAAATAGGACAGCTGGGATTGAAAAAGGCCTCAACCCCAAGTTGCAAAAACCCACTGAATCTGCAATACCCATTGATATCTGACAGATAACGCACCAAGAGAGAAGAACCCAACAACAAAGAAAAATAAAACTGCAATCTAATCTTTCTTTTAATTTCTTTCCCTTTCTTTTTTTCCAAACAAACAAAAACAATTACATAAGATGTCAGAAGATGAGATAACTATGAACAGTTGCAGAGAAAAAACAAAAAATAAAATATAAGAAAAATAAAAAAAGAGCATCATGGTTGTATGAGAATCATCACCTTTTGCGTTATTTCTGGAACAGGATGATAGAAAATCATGCAAAAGTTTCAATCTTTTTGCCACTGCTGGCGTTGTTTCAGTTCTTAGACTGTTGCACAAAAAAGAGTCAAAAGACTATCTATATATATTTATATTATATATATTTGTTATATATCCAAATATCAGGGCCAGGCCTGCCCTGTCACCAATTTGGGTCCTACCATTATTAAAATTTACTGTCCTTTTTCGTTTTTCCTTTTATTTTTAGGATAATATTGATATTTCCAAACTTTTTTCTTTAAAAAAATTAATAGTATTATATATTATAATATCCATTTATATGTTCTTTTTCTATTAATTTTTTTTTTTGAATACTAACTATTTTAACAAATACACAGAATAAGGGGGAGAATGTTTTAAAGAATACTAGCTTAGGTAAGTTGTGCAATAATATTAACCATTCAATGATCTGTTTGCATTGAAATGTTCTAACAATTTTTTATTTTGTATTTTAAGAAAATAATTATCTGCAAAAGTTCAATAAACATATAATTTTTCTTATGTAAAATATAATTTCATAATTAAGATAATTATTAATAAATAAGCATTTATTATGATTGTATTTTTATATGGAAACTACCCATTCTAGCATTGCATACTTTTTTTGTTATATAATATAATAATTATGGTAATTATTAATTGGCATTTATTATAACTGTATTTTGGCTAAATTATGTATTTCTTCCTTTAATATTTACAATATATGTCATTTTGGCCCTTAACGATTTAATTATGTCAATTTAGCCTCTAAGATTTTGATATTATATCTAAATAGTATATGTCGTTAAGTGATGAATTTTTTTTTTTTTAAACAAGTGATAAATATAAAATAATAATGTGGCTAACGGTTTTATCCCAATATTATTTTTTTGTCATCTAAGTTGCCAAGTAGATTTCCATGTGTTTTTATTTAAAAATTAATAAAACTAAAACTTAACACAAACTAAAATCACCTACACATTTGTTATTTCATATAATTGGTTTTATAGATTCTTCTAACAGTTTGTATTATGATAATTTTAATCACATATTTTTTTTAATCTAAATTTTTTACTTAATCTTCGCATCACATAAACACACTACCAACTAATATAAAATAAAACATTTCTCTTAAAAAAAACAAAAGGTAAAACACTTCTAATTCATAAAATCCCTAATCCTAGTGGGACAAGAATTTTGTTTCACCCTTTAACACACCTTTATATTCTTGTAAAAAAAGAAAAGAAAAAAAAGTAAAACACACTTTTATTACTATTTTGTATGCAGGTGGGCCCAGTGTATATGCCTTTCTAAGATTTATATTTTTTTTTATATACAAAATTTATCTAATAAGTTTCCTCTTTTATTACTTTGGTAATCATTAATTTTACACTGTTTCCCTTTTGATATATTTTTTTTAAATATAGTAATTGGTCAACAACTGAATATTTGAATTAGTGCAAGTTGCCACGCGCTGAAGTGAACTTAAAGATTAATGCATTGCTACGTCAGCACAACATCAAACTTCACGGACTAACAATTAACAAAAGCACTTTTTTTTTTTTTTTTTTTTTGAGAAAAACAAAAGCACATGATCCGCTTGTGGTTGTGAAACTTATTATGGCCCATCCCCTATTTTTTCGCAATTAATTCTCCTCCTACAACAGGATTTCAATGACCCCAGTTCCTTTTTTGTCTTTTCCTCAGGCGAGCCATGTGACTTCTCTATCTAGACGTACTTATAGTAGCACCTCATCCTCTTTCGAGCAAGATTCTATACTTTCGGTTTGTGAGAAACTTACTTGTTATCTTTAAACCATTTGGGAAGAAGATGAAATATGAAGAGTACCAACCACGATTTTAAAACCGATCTGGGGTAAAATCGGATTTGCCTTCGGTTCTTGGTTTTTACTGGTCTTTTACCTTTTTTTTTCAGGCTTGACCAGTTTTTTCAGTTTTTACCCAATTTTTTGCCTTTTTTAAGACCAGACTGGCCTCCAATTCCCGGTTCAACCGTTCGATCCAGCCGATCTGGTCCGGTTTTTAAAACTATGGTACCAACATATAGCTAGTTGTTGAAACTCAAACCTAAATCTTAAGACTTATTAGCTCGATATCTAACCAACTAAGCCACCCGAATGTTGGTTTTTTGTCTAATTTTTTAGTAGTACATTTTATTGTCACCATTTTCAAGAATTGTAATGGAGAAAAAAAGTTGGTTTAGAAGATGGAGATGTTTCTACTTTCTACCATTTCTTTTTTTGTGTTTTAACTTTTAACAAGTTTATTAGAGATACAAAACTTTTCACAATTTTTTTTTTTCATAATGGTTGGATTGATATGTTGTGACTTGTGATTGATAATTTGGTACTAATAAACATATTTCCAGTGGTGAAAGGATGTGTACCTTTGTGCTTTTGTTTGTTATATATAGGGGTGTGCATGAGTTGAGTTGGGTTAGGTTGAGAAGTTTTTTCAACCCAACCCAACATAGTGAGTTAAAAAAAATCCAACCAAACCCAACTCATATCAGGGGTTCAACCCAACCCACGTGGATCGGGTTGGTCGATTTGACCCATGGATTGGACAATTTTTTTTTTCATTATTATTATTATTATTATTATTATTATTATTATTAAATTGAGCCTTAGAACAACACCACTACAAATAGGAACAAATTTAAAACCAAATAATTATGAGCATAACACCAAACAAACACCAACTATATAAGAAAAACTTAGAGTTTGGGTTTTATTTAGGAAGAGGGGCAACAAAATAAATATCAAAATTATATAATATATTTTTTTATAATTTAAAAATATATTAAATATAAGTGGGTCGAGTTGGGTTAAACGGGTTTGTAAATCTCATGACCCAAACCCAACCTGATCCACTATAAAAAATAAAAATAAAAAATAAAAAATTTAATGACCCAACCCAACCCATCATCTCTTAAAAATAGACCCAACTCGATGGGTTGGGTTGGTTTTGGCTAGTTGGCAGGTTTATTGCACACCCTTAATTATATATAGCTTTAAGTCTTCCTTTTTCATCTGTGTTCAAGAATTTTAGGTCCTATTAAGAGCTTTTAAGATCAGCTTCCCACACCACCGCGCACCCTTGGCTCGACAGTCACTCCACAAGTATTAAATATTTGTGGGGTGTGGGAGGTAAGGGTGGAGTTTAGGTCTCCAAGATTGAGCTTTATACACATATACACTTAGATTATATTAGAGTAGAATTTCTATCGTATCTAAAAAAAATCAGCTTCCCACAACCCCTTACACATGGCACATGCATTGCTAATGATTGCTTTTTTATTATGAAAATAAATAAGACTTATCAATCATGTACTTAAGATAATGGAAGTATTCTACCAAAAAAAAAATAATAATAATAAGATAATGGAAGTCACATAATCCAACGATAGGTCCACAAAATTGAAAATACACAAAAAGGGAAACTTTGAGCTTCTAGTTATACAGATTTTTTGTTCACAAAACACCCAATCCCACTTCCAAGCTAAATCTAGCAACCCCAGTCTCCAGAAGGAACAAAATTTGACAAAGACCATATCACCACCCCACCACTCAAACGCTTGTGGAGAAGCTAGCCCAGAGATTGTTTGACAGGCCAATGAGCTATGGCCCATGGTAAAACATTTATTGGAAGCTACAAAACTGTTGGAATGCACCAACGAAAGTCTGAATTTATATATATATATATATATATATATTTTTTTTTTTTTTTTTTCAAAACTCAAAAGTATATAAATCCAAACCGGCACAATATCTTGAAAAAGTCTGAATTTATTTAATAGTCTAATAATGTACTATGGGGTCTAGTTCTATTTGAAATAGGATGCCAAAATTACAATAACAAGGCCACGCCCATACAATTGGGCCTTCACCATGTGGGCTGGACCAAGGTGTTTTATACGCCTGAACAACATTTTCTTACAATTAAAGTGTAATGTAATTACTCCTCAGGCTAAAGTTCATATTTTTCTTTTTAAGTAATATGGACATTTTGAGGACAATAAGACTTTACTTTGTCTTGAGTCCCTTGCACCATTGTTGACTTGGATTTACCTACTCAAGATGTGATAGAATGAGTTGGAAAATAGTTTTTTTTTTTTTTTTTTTTTTTTTTTTTTTTTTAGAATGAAAGACATGAACTTTATTAACTAAAGCAAGCCAAATCAACTTGTACAAGATGCTGAATGTGTGGTGGAACATCCTCCATTCACACTAAAAAATCTAGTATGCTAATAGCATATCTAGCCAGACTATGTGCTACAGAATTGTCTTCTCTTTTTGTATGAGAATAAAGCATTGTGTCAAATTTTTGGGAAAACATTCTAATATCTTCTAGTAAAAGGCTTGAAGGAGATAAAGGATACTCAAACTCTTTCAATGCTTTGATGACAGCCATAGAGTCCCCCTCAAGGATAGCTCTCCTATCACCCAACTCGCTTGCAAAAACTAAGGCTGTTGCTGCTGCCATTGCTTCAATCTCCATTGCACTGTAAGCTTGGGACAAACGCTTAGTACAAGAGCCTAAAACCAACCCATTTTCATTCTTGACCACCACGCCTATCCTTGATTTATTTTCCTTTGAGAATAATGCTCCATCGAAATTTATTTTAACCAAGTTCACTAGAGGAGGTAGCCATTTTGTTTGTAGATAGTGATCGTGAGGCTCAACCTGTGATTCAGTGTCCGATAACCTAGAGTGGTATTCAGTCAAAGAAATTCGTGATACCTTAGCAATTTGGTGAAGCGTTGTGGCAGGTGCTCAGACTCAGACTTGATTGCGCTGGTGCCAGATTGACTAGATCGTAAATGTGAAGAGCTTGAGTTGTTTCCCTTCTTCAACTATCCATGACACCAACTGCTTAAAATCGACGAACTTGACTTCTAAAATCCCACAAGGTTTGATCATCCCGCATAATATCAATCTCTAAGCAAGACCACAACGCATGCAATGGACTTTCAGTATCAATTTTGCATTTGTCACATATTGGGTCGGTGATGATAGTTCTTTTCACCAAAAGCTTACTTCATCAGCATGGCATTATGGCAGGCCCTTCACATAAAATTCTTCACCTTTTGGGGCACACACATAGCCCAAACAGCTTTCCACAAATTTTTGTCTCGAAACGGTGGTACCTGGGGTGAGTCCGACTGTTCTACTTCTTCCTTAAGCAATCTATAGCCTACTTCACTGCTATACTCGCCATTGCTCGAAAAAGGCCAATAAAGAACACCCTCTGTTACCTTCTTGTTCGGTGGGATTTTTTTTATCAACTCCTCATCTTCCTCCACAAAAAGCCCATCCATCGGGTCCGTGTGCCATTGTCTTGTGCTAGGATTAATGAGGCAACTCACCGTGGTGTGTTCAAAATCCTCAATGGGGCATGTAGGCAGGTATGGAGGAAATTTTGTTGGTAGCCACCTATGCTGCCATATATTTACTTTCTCACCATTCCCAATCCTCCATCTTGAGCCCCTTTTGATGACTTCCTTTCCTACTAAAATACTCTTCCAAGCATAAGACCCATTCTTGAAACAGAAGCCTCCATGATTAGTATTGGGGAAAAAACGTGCCTTGAATACCTTGTAGAAGAGAGTGTTTATTGTGCAAAAGTCTCCAAGCTTGTTTTGCTAACAAGGAGTCATTAAACATAGCTAAGTCTCTAAATCCTATTCCGCCGACTTTGTCATCTCTTCCCACTTCACCCAATGCACCAATGGGTATATTAAATCACCCCATGATGTAGGTTGGAATAGCTTGAAATGACTACCTTCAACAATACCTCCCTACCAGCTTGAGATAGTAATTTCCCTTCCTTCCCACCCTTGCAACTTCCTCCACACCCTTTCCTTAATGTAGCTAAAGCTCACTTTTTTTTTTCTTTCCCCCATAAGAGAAGGGAGCCCCAAATATCTCTCATATTACACAATTTCTGAAACACCCAAAGCCACCTTGATTTCATGCTTCACATCAGTGGAAGTTTTTTTGCTAAAAAATAGTGATGTCTTGCCCCTATTAACCATTTGTCCCAAAGCCACCTCATACATATTCAAAATTTCAAAAACCTTGCCACATTCTTCCATAGTTGCCCTGCAAAAGAGTAGACTATCATCTGCAAAGAGCAGATGGGTTAGTTTAGGTCCTCTCCTACAAAGAGAAAACTCATGAATATCACCATTATTGCAAGCTCCAGAAGCATATAAAGCGTTAGTGGGGCGCTCCTCCTTCTGATGTGGGACTCCAAGTTCTGGGGCTGAGACTATGAAACCCCCCTTGGCTTGTCTACACTCGGTCGAAGAGGACAAAAACAGCATCGCGCCTGGCACCGCGGTCGGACAACAATTAGATGTGGAGTGGAACAAATTCTTACCTTACAGTTGCTATGATTTATTGCAACAATTTTTTTGTTGTAATAAATATGGCGGGAGTTGGAGGTGTACCAAGCCCTATTAGGATGCAATATTATAATAGACTGGATGTGCAATGTGCTGGATAATAATAATATACTTCATGTAGCAGACTATTTCTATTAGTACTCGATATGTAGTAGACAAGATAATATATACCTCATGTGGGCACTCTAGGCTTCTCTACAATCTGAGCCTCTAAATCCCAAAATTTATACATATATTTAAAGTCATAATTAAAAGATAATCCAATGAAATTCAAAATTGGAATTTTGTGTCATGTGTGGTATTGAATTTCTTAATTTTGCTACATACATTTAAGAACATTTGTGAAAATCGAGAAGTCAAGTGAAAAATGTGTTTCACTCTTCCTTTGTAGACTTATTATTATTATTAGGGTTAGGCTAACGAGTGCTTTTAGGGTATTGGTTAATAATTCAATTAAAGAAAGCTTTTATAGGAAAAGAAAAAAAATATATATATTTTGACAACTTTTTTCATTTCTCACAAAAGTGATGTTAAAACTTTCCTAAAATGAATTGTTAATTAATACCCTAAGGGCACTCGTTAATATTTCCCTTATTATTATAATTACTCTTTTTCTTCTACCATATTCAGTATTCACCTTCTTTCTATCTTCTATCTTCAGCATTTGGAAAGAATTTTCTTAAACACTTACAATCACAATCCAATGAAAATAAGAAAACCTGATACAAAAATAAAAGGTGTTAGCGGTTGAATGGGCAAAACTAATTTATCAGCAAAAATCTAACATTAAATATGGGGTGTAAATACTTCTCAAAAAAAAAAAATATATATGGGGTGTAAATGAAACTGGATTATTACAGAAAAAAGCAGTGAGAAGAGAAGAAGACAGTGACAAAACTTTTCAGTCTTGTGAAAAAAGTCAAACCTTCCGAAAGACTGAGTTGATTGGATCAAAAGAAGAGAAGGTAGTATGCTTACATGGCCATGGAGCACGGGGCTTTGGCAGCATGTGTTTATTTGGGTTTGGAATGTGTGAGGGAATTAATGGTGGGTTGGGTTTTACTTTCATTTCAATTTTCATTCTTGCTAATGCAGAGAAAGTTGGGTTTGGAGCTCCTTCTATGGGCCTGTTTCTTTTGTCTTTGTCATTTTGTGATACAATGGCCCATGGAGGGCTCTTGGAGCGAGCTACGGCTCTTAAATTGTATCATCTATTATTTATTTTTATTTTTTTTTAAATGCATGTAGAATAAATTATGAGAAGAACCAAGCGTAAAGTTATGAAGGGTAAAATTACTTTTTTATGTTAGTAAAACTTGTTAACATTGGAAAGTTGAAACAATTAATGCTTAGCATATGAATCCTTTTTAAGCCAACATTTTATGGTTTTTCATGATTACCAATTTTTTAGTTAGTATAAACAGTGAAGGTAAGAAGCCTATTTATAAATAAATTTTATTTGTTTCAGTTTAAAATAGGCATAAAAATTATATTATAAATTTATGCAAAATTTTTCCATGCATTGCAAGGGAGTTTGCAATACTAGTTGAGTATGGATCACTTATCTCTCTACTTTCTTCTCTTTTCCGTTATAGTATATATGAGAGGATTGAATTGAAAGAAAATTGTGATTGCTTGAGAGTTTTGTTTTTTTGGAAAGAGAGGAGATGAAATGACATGGATAATGATTCTTTTTATTTTCTCATCAATATTCTCTTAAAAAAACAGTGAAATTAGGGGTGTAAATCAAACCCGACAACTTGACCAACCCAATCCTAACTAAAGATAATGGATTGATTTTTAACAAGTTAATGGGTTGCTTAGTTTGAGATTCTTGTAAGAGATGTTGGTTGGTTTGATTTCAGTTTGGTATTTTTTTTAATCACTAAACTCAAACCAACCCAACCTTTTACATATTCGTATATTATGTAATATCTTTAATTTTATATGTATGGTTTTTACCATTACTCTCTCTACGCTATACACTACATAATAATTTCTCACAAGCATGAGCACAACATTTTTTTAATTATTTTTTTTACACTAGAATTTCATAAGCTCTAGAGGACATGAGCTTTTCTTAAAAAAAAAAAAAAAAAAAGGGGAAATGAGCTGCTATTCCCCTTTGAAAAGCTCAATTTATGGTGGTGTTCTTTGAGTTGTTTAATAACTCTAATTCTTAAAAAGTAATTATTGACTCAAGAATCAAGAAAATTAAATTGCTTGAAGTAGTTAAGTACTGAAGCCATTAAATGAGATCCATTGATTTCACAACTCAATTTTGAATAATGATTAATTTCTTACTCAACTAAAAAATAAAGTCTTGCTCGATACCATTTTTTCCTTTGTATGAACCTGTCTTCTCTGGTATTCCACCGCTATTATCTATTAACATTTATTTTTCTTGTAATTTATTCATAAAGAGCCTTAGAACGTGTTTAGTTCAATTGGAACCTCAAGATTCAAATCTCATTTTACTAACCATCTAATTATAAAATTAAAAAAAAAGTAAAAAAAAATCTCTATCCTATCTCAAAAAACCCTCAATTTAGAAAAGAAAAATATTCGGTATTATAACATTTCTAGAGTACTAAATAAAAAGCTAGCACATGCAATCGAACAGCAAATTGTGTGTGTTAATTAATACGGAGTTATTTAGAAAGTAGAGAGAGAGAAAGACTCACACAACAACATCAACAACCGACAAACAACGGGTAAAACCCATGAACTGGTTTGTCCGGCAGATCTACAATTTTACATCTACACGACACCACATCACATCACATCACAAATTCACAAACAGCTAAAAACTTCCTCCTCGCTTAAACCACCACATTCACCTTAACACTTCTTCACCTTCCACTGAATCCACTCCAATTTCTTCAACTCTCTCTCTCTCCCTCTCTAAAACCAGTGCTAGATCCCTTGCAAAATCACCCAAATCTTCAATTTTGAACAATACCCATTTGCAATCTTAGGTTGCATTGTTAACGCCACACCCAAAATCTCCAATTCCCATTTCCAAAATCACCCAAAAGCTTCAATTTTGAACACACCCATTTGAAGTTTTCATTGCATTGTAAACATATAACACTATATATTGTAGAAAAATATACAATGGGCAAAGTTTCGATTTTGATATACATAACCGTAGCAGTGCTTATTCTCTTTCTTATCTCTTACTCTCCGAGTAAACCCTCAAATCACCGTCACCGCCGCCTAAAGCTCCGATCAAACTTCACCTTCTCTCACCAAGTGCGTTCCCATCATGACCCCGTGCCGTTCGACCCCATTGTCGCTGACCTCGAGCTCCGCCGCGAGGACCGTCAGTGGGAGAGGCAGTACATGGAACACGCTCACCCCGAGTTGGTTCAACACGAATCGGACTCGGCTCCCGGAGCTGAGTCACAGCCCGAGTGGGAGGACTTCGCGGACGCCGAGGATTACTTGAATGACGAGGAGAGGTTTAATGTGACCAATAGGTTGGTCGTGTTGTTTCCGAGGATTGATGCGGACCCGGATGACGGGTTTGTGACTGAGCACGAGTTGACTCAGTGGAACTTGCAGCAAGCTGAGAGGGAAGTGACGCATAGGACACAGAGGGAAATGGATGTGCATGATAAGAACAAAGATGGGTTTGTTTCTTTTGCCGAGTATGAGCCCCCCAGTTGGGTTCTAAATGCAGGTCTGTTTCTTTTGTCTTATGTGTGTTTGAGTAATGGTAGATTTTGGATCAGTTTTTCTGTGTGGAATTATTTATGGGTGCTATGTCAATGGGAATGGGAATGGGAATGCTCAATTTTATTCTATGTAGTCATTTTTTAAAATGGTGTGAACATTGGATAGTTAGCGACACATGATGCATTTCTGTTCTAATTTCACTGTTATTCGGTTCTTAATCTCATTGTAATCAAGTGAATTCATGTTTTCTTGGAGAAAGCCGTGTGTCCACTTTTTTTGGGTGAATATGTGGATTACGCTTTTACTTCTTCTTTCTTGTTGTGGAAGAGCTCAATTGGTGTAGTTATAATATGTTTGATGGTTCATGAGACTATGAATTGACTTGACTTTATGAAGAATTTATTAGACTTCTAATTTTTTGTCTTAATTTTATTTCCTAAATTAGATAACTTGGCATCTTAATTATGTCTCAGTTAGTTCATTAACGGGTTTACTGTGATAGTTACTCGTCTATGTTGTGGTACAAACATTATGAATTGATTCAAGATTTTAGTGTAAGCAAGATCCAATTTTTAGGATTCCTCTTTACTCCACTTGATCATGTAGAGTCTCTCTTTAGTTAGTTTAACTCACTGTATATAGGATGTGACTGTGACCATCGTACTACCATTTGGGTCATCTACAATGAAATGTTGTCATCAGTTTGCTCTTTTTAGGGCCATATCTTATGTTTTCTCATAGACCATCAGGACCTCATTTCTATATGAGTTTGTATTGGATACTAATTTCTATTTCATTTACCAGATAATACTTCTTTTGGCTATGATATGGGTTGGTGGAAAGAGGAGCATTTTAATGCATCAGATGCAGACGGAGATGGTCTTCTGAATATAACTGAGTTTAATGAGTGAGCTTCTACTTTGTTTAGAAAGTTTCTTTTATTGCAAAAAGGTTCTTTAATTGTTCTTTCAATTGCAGCTAATGCTTTTCCTCAACTTTTCCCTTGTTCATTCTCTAGCTTTCTGCACCCAGCTGATACTAAAAATCCAAAGCTACTTCAGTGGTTGTGCAAGGAGGAGCTAAGGTAACTTGAGTTTCATTAAGTTCCCTTCTCTGACAGTTATAAATTATTGCATCCTTTTAATCCATACATGCATTGGATAAATTCATTTTTCAGTCTGGTTTGTAGTTGCGTCTTTGTTGCCATTGGTAACTTAGTTACAAATGTTTTTACCTACTTATTGAGATCGTTCCCGAGGGCATGGAATGATTTTCTTATGGTGAAAGGCTCTAGGTTGCCAATTCAATTAGTCAGCGCTAATCTGTTCCTCCCAGTCTATGTTCTCCCTTTCTGGCAGCATATTCTAACATTTTTATTATTTATCAAATTTGATCACTATATTTCTTGAATTCCTGTATCATTTTCAGTATAAAAACAGGCCACTTAATTCATCATTCAAGATGCATTGTTGATGTATGAATTGATTGTATACTTTATGTTTTTATTCTTATAAGGGACTTGACACTTGATTCTCACTCACATTAAACTTTCATGTAAACACTTTAACTAACTTGCGTTTCTCTTTTTAATAAATATTCATGAGTTATAAAATCTAAAAATTCTAACTAACTTGGTTGAAAATTTTTATTTTCTTGGCTCTGAACTCATTTTGTTTCGCATGAAGCTAATTACATATGAATTCTGATTTTAACCATATAGGTATATAAGATGGGAATTCTTTGATACTTATCAGAAAAAAAAAAAGATGGGAATTCTTTGTTGGTCAGGGACCTTTCCTTTAAGTTCTGGGTACATGTGCATGAATCTAGTGGTAACCAATTTTATTCAAAGTCTTATAACTACATTTGATGAGTTAACTGCTTGATACACAATTACACAGTCGATTCTTTTGCCTTGGTTTGATTAATGACTCTTTTAATTTTATTATCTTACTACAATGTTTCACCTTTTGTTCCTTCAATGTCATCTCTAATGGGGCTTTGATTTTGTTGTAATGTCATTGCTTTTCCTTGTCTAATTGGTCACTTTGCACTTTTGCCTCCTTAGGGAAAGAGACACTGACAAAGACGGGAAGGTTAACTTTAAAGAATTTTTTCATGGGCTTTTTGACATGGTGAGGAACTATGATGAAGAAGGACACAATTCTTCACATCAATTTGATGATTCAATGGAGGCCCCAGCTAAAAAATTGTTTGCTCAGCTTGACAAAGATGGTGATGGGTATTGATCAAAGATATATTTCTCATATAAATAATGTTCTTTGAATGATATATTCTATTATTTACTTGTATTGGAATTTTCTTTCACAGATACTTGTCAGATGTAGAACTACTACCTGTAATTGGAAAACTTCACCCGTCAGAGAGTTACTATGCAAAGCAACAAGCAGATTACATCATATCACAGGTATTCAACTGAAACCAGTTTCTTATTTGATTGATGAGAAATGTATCTATTTGTACTTGCTGAGTCATTTCGATATGCAGATTAAGTCATCTAAGCACTAAATATAAATTGCAGCCACTTACTTGGAAGTTTGTATTTAGTGTGAAGCATACTATTTTGCATGTTTACTAATATGAGTCAAAATATTATTTATGGTGGGGGTCTTATTAAATGATAATTTAATGAATCTTAAATAATCAGGAGCCTTGTTCTGCATCTTCAGTCAACTTTGCTTTGGTTCTCTTGTATTGTGTAATCAATGTTATTTGTCCTAGTTTAAGAGAAGCTATTGTTTGAAATGTACCATTAAGGTCCTTGACTCCCTGTTTTTCCGATGAGCGAAAGAACTTGTCATTCAAACATATTTGTTATTCTTATTTCATCTGAGGTTTCATGGAAGTTCACAACTGCTGTTGTGTTTCAAGTTGTGCATCTAACTGGAGATGGAAATCTTTATGTAGAAGTATTACCAAAGATGCTCAGGAGATAGCCAGCCTATTGGCTGAAGGCAGCGTGTACTAATAAGTTGTTGTCATGGATGATGTTGATAAGAGGAGACAGGAGAGATAGTAGCCATGCAGATTTAATTTTTATTTATTGAACTTTGCTGCCCCTAGATGGACTTAGTGACTGAAGCTACAGGTGCAAATTTTAAAAATTAATTCAGATGTAAAATGCTTTAAAGGCCCTGTCCTGTATGTCTATTTTCTGAGTGTGTGTGCAAGTAAGCACCTTTGAAGGCTCCGTATCTATGCATGTCTGTATGTGTTTTTTTGTGTGTTTCTTTATAAGGCTATGAGTTTTTTGTATTCCAGTTCTTTCCCCCCTCTTCCAGCTGAGAGTTTTGTTTAGTGTTTTTTGTTTTGTTGGGATTGTAAAATTACTATATCAGATGTGTGTATCTTGTTTCAAATTTGTTTATCCATGCAGAAGCATACAGCTGTACAAACTCATGGTTCTTAGGCATGGATTAGCAAAGTTAACAGCTTTATTGTTAATTTTCTGTCCTACAATTTTATCTCCATGGTTGGTGACTTTTATAAGACTTGACTGCTTCTTAAGGAAGCTCGGAAGAGCATACGATGGTCAGTTTTCATTTCACGGTGGCACTTTTTGTTGGAGGCCTCTAGTTTTAGGCATCTCAATGGATCTAGTAGACAGGAAACACTGCCCTATGTGTTTTAAGTGGCGGTCCTTAAGGAACAATTATTTTTTTTATAGTCATGATTGTTTTTAGTATAATTATTTGGGATGAGAGAAGTGATAGGCCATCAATGACATACTTATCTATTTTGCTGATCAGATAATTGTCTCTTCTTTGATATTTTTATAATTTGAGTTCACTAGGAAATCTGTCATTAACTAAGTTAGGATCTAGCTCACCATCTTGTCCAGGATTTTGCAGTTTAATATTTTGGCCTACCTTGCATTATGTTACTAAAAGTTAAATGTAGATGCTCTTCTCTTGGCATTTTAGGGAAGATGTTATTGTCAGCTTAGTACAAATCATGGGAATTGTCTGGGGCTTAATTGGCTTATCTTCCAGGACTAGTTGGCTTTGGTGGAATTTGATAATGATTTTGATTTTCAACCAAGCCCTTCTAGGCAAATGATTGTTGTGTTTTGTGGTGGAGAGGGTTGCACTTTGGCGAAGAGTGGTAGAGATTGAATGTGGGATCTCTTGGGGTGGTTGGTGCGTGGAAAGTGTAAGGGGTCCATATGGTGTCAGCTTATGGAAGTTTATAAGCCAAGGTTGGGTTAAATTTGAGTATTTCATCTGTTTCTAGGTGGGAAATAGTTTCAGGGGATCACTTTTGGCATGATCTGTGATGTTGGCCTGAAACTATTTCAAATTGCAAAAACAGAGGCAACAGTGGCAGACTATATGGAGATTACACATGGTGTTATTCTATGGAACCCTTCATTTATTGAAGCTGTTCATAATAGGAGTTGGAGTCAATGCATGCTTTTTTGGAGAAACTGTATACAGCTAAGGTGTAACAAGGTCAGGAGGATAAGATGATCTGGTCTAATTCTAAAGACTTGGGATTTAGAGTAAATAAATCCTATAATGTGCTGAGGGAGAGGGGGGTAATAAATCTTTTCCTTGGAGATCTATTTGGCCTGTTAAAGCTTCGTCTTGTGTTGCTTTCTTTGTTTGAACTGCAGTGCAGGGTAAAAGTCTTAACAATAGATAATTTGAGAAAGAAGGGTATAATTATTGTGGATTGGTGTTGTATATGCAAATCCAATGGGAGTCAATAGATCATCTTATCTTCATTGTGGAACATTTGTGTTTTGTCTAGTAGGAATGAATTGGGTAATGCCAAAGTCAGTATCTCAATTGTTGTTTTGCTGGAAGGGAACCTTTGGCAAAAAGTCGCAGCCTAAAATTTGGGGGTTGATCTGCTATGTCTAATGTAGAGTATATGGAGAGAAATGAGTGCAAGTATCTTTGAAGGAATGCTTGGTACTTCAAATGAAGTCCAAATTCTTGGGATCTTTTTATAAGTGGGGTCTAGCTGCAAGGCCATGTACTGCTTCCAACTTCTAGTAGGAGTGAGTTGGGTAATGCCAAAGTTGGTATCTGAATTGTTGTTTAGTTGGAAGGGAACCTTTGGCCAAAAATCGCAGCCTAAAATTTGGGGGGTGAGTCTTCTATGTCTAACGTGGAGTATATGGAGAGAAACGAGTGCAAGTATCTTTGAAGGAATGCTTGGTACTTCAAATGAAGTCCAAATTCTTGGGATCTTTTTATGAGTGGGATCTAGCTGCAAGGCTGTGTACTGCTTCCGACTTCTAGGATTTTATAGATACTTTTAACTTTAGATGTTATCCTTGTAGTTCTCCTTTATTTCATTTAGGGTCCCTGTGTATACTTCCCGTGTACTCAGGCTATTCTTTTATGAAATATTATTTACTTACATAAACAAAGTTGAAAATGAAGATGCAAACAGTTGATAGGCTACAGTAGGCTGGGGAAGTTGATTGAAGTACGCATTTTGTGCACTGCATTAGGAGTATCCTGATCTCAAGGGTTCTATTGGTATGCTGAAGGAAATAGCTGGTCTCCCTATGGGCCTTTAGGTTAGCATTCTAATACCAATTTGTTCAGAAAACTCACAAGCAGATTTCCTAGCTAAGAGGAGAGCACTAATTTAGGAACCTTATTGTGATTGTGCAAATCATCTTTTCTTGTTAAAAAATGGACACCAGTTTAGTTGTGATAAATTTGTGGTCTCATTATGGTTTGATGATTTCTTTTTAATCTTTTTGTCTAAAAAATTTCTTTTCCCATCTCTTCTTTTGTTAATGTTCCAGAAGTGCTAGTAGTATACAAAGTAGAAGTTCATGCTAATGATGACTATCACATGAATTTGACTTAACAACAGATTTCAGATTAATTTCTGGGTTCAAGTTGGTTTTGTGGAAGTGTGACTTGATCATGAATAGAGCAGTTTAGTTTTTAAAATAATGTATTGATTTTTTGTTGCAGGCAGATGCTGATAAAGATGGGCGTCTAACCTTGGCAGAGATGATTGATAACCCTTATGTATTTTACAGTGCTATATTCAATGACGATGAGGACGAGGATGACTATGAGTACCATGATGAATTCCGTTAATTTCATGCTAGGTTGGGAAACCCTTTCCATTTGTTTCTCGTCCTTGTTTCTATCTTACCTGTCTCTTAAATGATATATAGATGTTTTAATTCCATTTTCTGCAGGATACAGGGAAAAACATTGGTAGAATTCAAAATTCTTTTGGCTATGTAGTACTAGTAAGAAAAAGTTCCACGACCTTGACGTTTGCTCTTGCAAATTGCTGTTTGTGGTTAATCGCCATGCAGTCATAAGTCATCCTGTACCGCCAGTTTTACAGTCAGATAGTTCTTGGTGTCATTGTTGTTCATTAGATATGAATGTCAGCCCACTGTGAAGGGTGATTTACATTTTGATTGATAGCTTAAATAGTAATTTTATGGCACAAAGTTGTTAGAGATTCTGATTTTTTTTCCCTATATTCTTTGGGTTTTTGCTTTGTTAAGGCTTTGTTACTCTGCATATTTTATCTAGTTGAGTTGTACATGTATGATATTATAAAACATTTATCTCCATTAGTTGTTCCAAGTGGAAGTAGTTTTAATTGTTACAGTCCAATTGTTTGCTTAAGGATTAATTACTTCTAAGGCAGGTCATTGGGGGTAAATCCACTATTATCTCTCTCTCTCTCTCCAAGTTTCAGTGTTCAGCTATAATAGCAGCAGTAGTTTTTTTTTTTTTTTTTTTTTTTTTGGGTGTTTGAAGTTTGAAATCAATGAATGAAGTACTTGAAAATGCTGTCCATTACGAAAAATACCAATTCACACTATGCTGGCATTGCAGTTGCAGCTCTTAGAAAATGCAAATTGAAATTTCTGAAGAAATTGTGAATTATGGTTAAAATAGTGGGACCATAATATGATATGATAGTAGAGGACAGTACAGTAGGCAAAGTATTGGTCTTCCAATAATGTGTGTATCATACTCAAAAGACTTGGCTCTTTCTTTGGTGTTAGTGGTGAGATAAACCAGGAATGATGAAATCCACAAATGTTTTAATAAAATTTGGTGAATTTGTTACTACAATATTCAAACCAAAAGACAAGAGTAGAAACAAATGGCAATTGGAATTGAAGAAATTACATTTTGATTTATTTGACATAGTCGAGAAGTAATAATTTGGTAATAATGATGAAGGACAAGTCAAGAAGAATGTTGTAATCAAAATAAAATAGAAAATGGGTCTTTATTTCCGACGAGGATGATTTCCCTTAGGCTTTTCATGGCAATCTTTCTTACAGTCTTCGTCGTCGTCGTCTTCATCATCATCATGATCATCATCAGATGGAGGAGAAGCGTCGAGACGAGCTGCATCCTCGGCCCACCGAATCAACTTCTCCACTTCGTCATCTTCATCATCTTCTTCTTCTTCGTATAATATATTGCTGCTGGGACCTACACCAACACCAACAGCTGCAGAAGAAGAAGATGAAGAGCCCTTAGCTTTAAGAGCGGTGAATCCGGCAGAGAGATCGGAGTTGTTGCTGTTGTCGTCGGTCGATTTGTGCGATTGAGATTGAGATTGAGATTGAGGAACAACGGATGAGGATGAGGAGGAAGGTCGAGATTTTTTGAGTGCTTGGAAGCGACGGTCGAGATCGGAGTCGATGTAGTTGGGAGAGACTCGGGACATGTGGGAATCGAGAGAAAGCTTGAGAAGCAATTCGTCCTGAGCTGCTTGTAGCAGCTCTTCCACCTCCTTTGCTTCACTCTGCGCCTTCTTCATCTCAATCTCGATTCTTTTTTCCTTTCCACTTCCCACAAACAAAACCACGTCTCCTTTCTTTTCTTTTTTCACCCACTACATATTAAAAAAAAAAAAAAAAAAAGTAAAAAAATGAAAATAATAGATGAGATTAGCGAAGTACCATATATTATTGTTATTGTGGGAGAGAGAGGGATCCAAGCACAGGACAATGCCCACGGGCCCTATCTATGGATGAGCTAAGGCCCATCCATGCACTAATCCAGGTTTGACACGTGGACTAAGTTAGAGGAGGGAAGACATGAAAACCTCACTAATTCGGACTAAACCTATGAATAGATGTTCGAGGAAGGGAGGCTGATGGACTCGTCATCCGAGGAGCAAATGCATCTCAAGAATGCCTTAGTTGGCTTCCTGCACCAGAAAGTAAAACACCGAGGAAGACAACAGAGTCGTGCAAACACAAAAGAAAGGAAATATCTGGGAAGGTGGCCATTACTTCCACATTCAATGCACTGCACCAACTAAGCTAGCCGCATTTATGAGGAAAAGACACCTGAACAACAGCTCCATAGCTCACAACACTCTCTACCACCTCCAGAAGGGCCTTTATGGGTCAAGCATCCCAATTATTCCCCTAAAACGTATAGGTGGAGGGTTTAGATGCATTAGAAAAGACTATATAAGGGAAAAGAACCCCTCTAGGAAAGGGGTGGAAGGATAGAAATTGAAAAGAAAGAATTAAGTATCAGATTGTGGAGAGATTGACATTAACTGTATTAGAACAATCTATTCTTGAACAGGCCTGAGGAAGAGTTTATATTAAATCTGTGCTTCATTACTTCATCTTTTTACATCAAGAGTCATTATATCCTTAATTTCACGCTTGAATCCTACTTAGCATTATAGTTGACATTGAAAGCCCACTTTCTTACAAATTAATTGTGTTGGATTGAATATGCTAAGTACCACTATTCTAAGTGGGCTTGGCCCATTCTTTTGTGCTCTTACAATTATATTTTCTAAATCAAGTTATCTATATTTTTTATTTGATTGTGTTTTAAATTTGTAAGCATTTTTTCTTTTAATGAAACATAATGCATTTTGTTTCTTGTACTTCTTACAAATTATTCATCATCTATATGTCCTTTTAAATTTTTTTTTTTTTAATGAGAATCGTCTATATGTCTTGAATGACCTAAAGAGAAAAACATACATAAGTAAATCCATAATTTATATCAGAAAAAAAAATACAAGATTTTAATAACATAAGAAAAATGTAATTTTATCAAGAATCTACCAACATTATATTGAGAATATGACATAATTGTCAATAAAACAATTCATTTTTCTAAGAAAGCTCTCATCGCAAAGTATCATTAAAATGGACCAAAAAGACTGAAGAGGACTAAAATGGACCGAAATTGACTAAATGGACTAAAATCGACCGAACTAGACTGAATGAACCAAAATAGACCGAACTGAACTAAACTGGACTAAATAGACCAAAATGGACCAACCTGGATCAAAAGGACTGAAAAGTGCTAAACAGGCAACAGTGGACTAAAAGGACCAAAATATTATGTTGATGTAACTCAACGTAGCATTAATAAATGTTACATTTTAGCTTCTAGATATTATATAGATTTTCAATATTCTAAAATCAAAATTATATCTTTTTAACCTTAAAAAAAATGTTACACTCTACAAAGTTTCCCATTTCATAGTATAACAATAATAATAATCATAAAATTTTAAGGACTAATGATCATAAGAACTAAAATTTCATAGTATAACAATAATAATAATCATAATATGATCTATGATGTCTACTGTATTGTATGGTGATTACTCTTTTATTATCAAATCCTAAGATATCAATTAGTTTTTGGTGTACGCTCTTCAAACCCCAAATTTCCTATTCAATTACAAAAAAAAAAAAAAAAAAAAACTTTAACAATTAAGTTAAGGATGAGATTTGGGTCTAGTATCCAGTTGCATTAGACCCGTTGAGATTATAGCACGTGTCTACTTTTGAACAAATATCAAGCCTCACCCTTAAGTTAATTAAAACCAACAATAATTACTAAGCCTATTGACTTAAAAAAGGGGAAAAAAAAAAAACTTTTTACTGATGGTGGCAATGTTATTAAAGGATTCATTAAATATTCCTTGATTTTGTCAAAGTAGCTCATTCCATTAATTGGTGTGTCTATAAGGAAGGTAGTGGGAAATCATACTTAGAGCTAGCCTTGTTGAGATCTCTAAACGCAACACACATTCAAACTTTTCTTTGGTTCGATAATTTTCCACTTTCATAAATTCGGCAATGTACTCAAGTTGGAATATTTATGGCTATGATTTTGGGTTTTGGATTAGCCTACAAATGTGCAGTATCTGGATATTTTTTTTAAAGCAACACTGCCTTGTAACATTTTCATTCTCATGAATTGCAATTCTACATGCACAAGCATGATATGTGTACTGTCACATTTTTTTTTTCTATCTTCCATCTTCCTTTTTTTTCTTTTTCTTGATTTCTTGATGTGCATATTTCATGTTAATTTTCATGAATTGAAAGAAAGAGGTACTTGGGTTTTTGGTTGATATTATACTGAAATTTTGATGGTTTGTTATACTGTGAATTGGGAAAGATCAGTTAATGATGGTATTTGTCATTTTGTTGGTTAATTGCATTTGGGTTGTGAAAGTGATTTTATTTGGAGCAAAAGATTAAAGATTTTTCTTAAATTTATTGCTTTTATGATATTAAAATCCCAGAATGTGTGGTTGATTGGATTCTTCAATGTTTTGTGGCAAATAGAATGGGTTTGTGTGTTTTGATTGCAAGAAACGTGTCAAAAACATGTTTGTTTCGGGAGAGCAGCTCTACTGATGATATATATACAACATATGAACTATTGGCAAAATGTGGAAGTCTGGCGGCTTCAGGACTGGTTATAGTCCTCATTTAAACTACTTAGACTTAGAGTCTTAGAGTCCTTCACCCCCTTGGATGTTTGTGGGAGCACTTAGTTTTCTTGGCTTTATTTATTGTTCTTTTTCATATGTGTAGTGAAAGGTTTAAGTAAGGAAAAACTATCAAGCAAAACATATGGACATTCACTCCACTTGTGTAAGCCAGTGCACTAGCTAATGCAGAAGCAACTTACCCAGAGGAAAAGAAAGGATTTATAGAAAACTTCCTGGACAACACATGAAGGCAAAAGAGTGCCACTAGGTCGCTGCACATGACTGCATGAGCATTCCCTTGAAAGCAAAATAAAGGAGAAGAATGAAATCTGGAGAAAATCAAGGAGAAGCTGCCTGGGAGCTATGCCATTAGGTTATTGTTCATTTATGTCGTTGTTTTGGCTTGATGTATACTAATTCAAACAACAGATTGGTTTAATTTGACCATACATTATCTTCAATGCTATTAATTAACAAATATTAGGTGGGTGCGGGAATCCTAGAAATTCTTGCTGTGACACAAGAATCTGGATTTCTAGCCTCTACAGTTACATGCATCCTATGTTGGGCTTTTATGGTAATTCTCTTAGGCTTTGTGTGTGTCTGAGTTAGTACTCATGAAATAGAGAAGTTTGTGAGAAATTTAAGTCACTCCAGGTTGTGATGGGGTTGCTCGTTGCTGAAGTAAATGTCAACACTATGTGTGAGCTGGGTTTTGGTGGTGTATCATTAGTAAGTTCTATTTCTATTTAACATAACTTGCAATCTGTTCCCATACTTTTATATTTATATGTTCCCTTTCCTAAATGGGGAAAAAACATCTAAAATAAAAAGATGCATGCATACACAAATTTTGTGACTAGTAGCTAACCTGTGCACCTCTATTCCTATCTAATACTTTCTTATGAATGGATAATGTGTAAAAATAGTGTTATGTGATACACATTATATGAGTTGTAACTTTCAAAGCTGAATACTGTATTGAGATTGCATGTGATGGTTTATTTGTTCAAAAGACTGATTGGAGTTCATGTCTTTGAATGTGAAAGGAATTCATCACCTTTCTGTTTAAGCACATTAAGCTCACTAAATTTGCCATGAATTTCTGGCAGTCTTACTGCATAGATTTCTTAGTTTGTATAACTTAATTTAGTATGGAATATCAACCTATCATTTCTATTCTTTGTTTCCTTGTAGCATCTCTTGCAAAATGGTTAGGAATGATTAATTTACAAATACGATATGTGCAACATTATTACAAGACTAAAATATTATTCTTGACCAAATTGCGGTGCACACCTATTTAGGCATGTAACAAAAAAAGAGCTCTTTTCAAAACCAAACAAAAAAAAAAAAAAGAAAAAAAAAAAGAAAAGAAAAGAAGGAAGGTTATGTATATTTCATTTATAAGAATAGGTGAACATGTGAAGATTTGAACTCTAGGTATGTTGCTCCAACAAAAACACTAGTGGTATCCCGCATAATAATTTCAACTCAAAAAATTAATAAAACTCAACCATCCATAAATTTCATCAATAGAAAAGGCAAATTTAACATATCATTCAAGTCATTTCAACAAAAAATTAAATCCAAATCCTACATTATTAGTACTTCTGTCTAAATCAACCAATAGTGATTTAACTAAATCATAATAACAATTAGAAAGATGTACAAATCAATATCAATAATTTTGAACTAATAGTTTTTCTATTGGTTATTGTCCTAACCAGGCATGGCCCCATGCAAACCAGTATTCAGAAAATTTTGATTTTGTACTTGTTGTCCTTGGGGATGTGGAGCATTGGAAAAAGTAGAAACCAGTTGGTTAAGGCATGGTGGAATTGGTGAAGTGAGATATGTAGGTGCATGTATCAGGCTTCTAACATCCGACAAATTCAGGCCAGTATTTTCAGCTATAGATATAAAATATGGGTCAATGAGTGGGTGGAACCCTGTCACTCTCATAAGTTGTTTCTCAGATGTATAGACCTGAAAAAATCCATAAGATATATAAGCAGCATATTCTATATGAATGCAAAAACTACAAAGGGAACAAAGAAAGAAAGTGAAAGTAATTTTACACCTTTGCACATTCATGATCTGTTTCTCAGACTTACCCGTGCAATAATTGCCACACGATCCATTATTGCAACTCTATTCCAACAATGAGATGTGTCACACTTTTCTTTACGCTCCGAGCAAGCCAGCGATAATTCTGAGGCTATATTCTTAAGATGTTCAACCTATATAAAACCATGAAAACTTAAATTATCATTCATATAAGGATATTGTTGGTGAGAGTGTTTAGCATTAATAAAAAACACAAAACATTACCTCTTTCTCAGTGTTTTTCATCATGTCTTGTCTTTTTTTTCTAGACTGTCTAGCTGATTTTAGATTTGCTTGCTTCCTAATATGGAAAATAATCAAATTGGTATGCAATCCATTTTAAATATAAAAACAAATTGAGAATCATTGTACAATATTTGAAAAAACATAAAATTTTTTGTTACCAACCTCCTTTGACGCTTTGCCTTATCAGAATTTTCAATGATCTTTGCCGTAAATTGAAAAACTGTACATGGTCAAGAAAACAAATTCAACAAGTGATGTAGAGGCAACTAATTGCAAAAACCCACAACCACAACACAAATTGATGCAACTATTCAATCATCAAATAACTATTCAACACAACACCCTATATTGAAAAAAAACAAGCCTCTATTCTCAAAGAAAATAAACATATATTATAGATATAATAGAATTGTTCTATTTATTTATTAATTTGATAAATCAAAAAGATTTATTCATTAGAACAAACAAGGCCAGTTCCAAGTTACAATTAAACAGAGAACTAAACAATAAAAAACAAACAACAATAAAACTCAAGCTAATACACAACTGACCAATGTACAAAAAACAAAAAAAAAAATTTCTTTTTATGAGAATTCATTCGTGAAAGAGAGCGATATAAATAATAGCATTGTTGAAATTCTGTAAGCAGTACATACAAATAAGAATACAAAATAAACACTTTAAAGGAAAAATTATGATAAAGAAGTAATATCATTAGTATTAGCAATTGGAGGCTGCGATTGAGTATTGTTTACTACATTGAATTGTTGATTAATTTGATTGGCAGCAGCATAAGAGATTTCAGGCTTGCTTTTGTAATAAGCGTGCTCACTATTGAAATCAACTGCATGAGGATGAGGAGGAGCCATTGGTAGAGGTGATGAAACCTCACCAGTCACTGCAGAATTCAATGATAGAGGAACAAAATCGCCTGCAAAATTATAATATGAAATAACGCCATTAGCATTAGCAACTGGAGGCTGAAATTGAGTATTGTTCACTACATTGA
Source organism: Quercus ilex subsp. ballota (assembly GCA_032727855.1). Classification (NCBI taxonomy): domain Eukaryota; kingdom Viridiplantae; phylum Streptophyta; class Magnoliopsida; order Fagales; family Fagaceae; genus Quercus; species Quercus ilex. Next base: position 1,507,151 of record CM064908.1, on the reverse strand, counting down.
ATTGCGGATTAACTTGAGTGCAGTGCACTCATTATCGAAATCAACAACAACAGTAGGAGGAGTAGCAACAGCAGCTATGGGTAGAGGAATTGACAAATATGATTCCGCCAATGATACTGCACCAGTCACTGTAGAATTCAATTGTAGAGAAACAAACTCATCTGAAAAATTATGATAAGAAGTAACACCATTAGTACTAGTAATTGGAGGCTGAAATTAGTATTGTTCACTGCATTGAATTCTTGATTGAGTGCAGCACAAGGGAGGTCCGGCTTGCTCTTGTAATAAGTGCGCTCACTAACAAAATCAACAGGAGGCATCGGTAGAGGAACCGAGAAAGATGATGCAGAATTCAATGGCAGAGGAACCAAGTCGTTTAAATTACTACAGCTAGCAACTTTGAAGGAATCGACAACAGCGTACATTGGTGACTTTGACTTAGTAATCTCATGTTCCAGAGCGGAATCCAAAAGCGGTAACTGTTCAGCCATAAACTCCAAAAACGAGTCACTTCGAAGCTCGGAGTTGGAATTGGTTCCGGTAACACTAACAGCATCGTCCTCCTCGAAATCAACATCTTGCGCAGCAGAATTAGAAGATAGTAACTGATTGGTTCCGGTAATAACAACCTCGGAATCGACAACTTGTGCGGCAAAATCAGCAGAAGACGGTAACTGTTGGACAAGCAACACCAAATTCAACCATGACTCGTTGTGATGCATGTTATCATGACTGGGAGAAGAAGAAGACCATAAGGAGCCAGGGATTTCGCCCTCATCCATCATTATTAATTCTCAACAACTTAAGAAAAAAAGAAATATGGGAGAAAATATACTACTGGTTTCGGTTTGTGTTGGAATAGGAGCTATATATATATATATATATATATAGGAGAGGGAGGGACAATCACCGCCTCACCTATTAGTTTTTCTTTTTTTTTTCTTTTTTTTGTTGAAGAATCACTGCCTAGTAGTTGTTGATCGGCTTATGCTTACGTGTCATGCAAATTATTATTTTTTTTATCTAAAATTAATAATTTTGGTTTTATAACAAATAAATTACGTCAAGTTTCTACTTAATTTTTTTTACCGACTTTAGACAAATAAATATTTAAATTTAAAAGAATTTTATTTGAAGATAAAATAACTGCGTAATGCCCAACACACTATTCCTCTTCTGATTCGTAAAACATGAACCCACGCAAGCAAGAAAGATTATTTTCAATTTCATGGAACTTGTGGAGTATCAATCAGAAAGGGTAATGCTTTGTGAGAGAGAGAGAGAGAGGGTATCAATGTCAGGAACTTACTCTTAAGGACGTTAATGTCTTCGTCGTTGTCAGCATCTTGCCGCTGTCTCCACCATGGTGTCGCCGCCGATCTCCTCCCCCTTTCTTCTTACTGCAGCTTCACCCAGCGTTGTTCCCTTCTTTCTAGTATCTTCCGTTGCCTTTTCATTTTGGTCTTAGTCTTTTCTTTTGTGTGCTGACCCTGACTGACACATTTGTTGTCTATTCAATTCAATTTCAATTTTCATAACATCATTAACTATGCCATAAAGGGTGTCACGTGAATAGGTTTTTTTTTTTTTTTCATAAAAAAACTATTTTGTATATTATTATTATTTCAATGTTTATATTATTTTAAAAACTTTAAACTAAAAATATGTCTACTATGTATTAGTATATATTACTTTTCTTCTTTGTTTTATTGTTCTTCTCTTCTGTTTTTACTTAATTTAAATTCTAAAATGAACATAAGTTGTCTAAAAATATACCTAAATATAAAATTAATTAATTAATTAATTGTTTAGTTCATTTTTACTAAATTCATGATTATTTTGTTATGGTGAGAGTTGTTGAGGGTCGTTTTCGTAAAACAGACTCAACTTAGCAAAACAGGCAACAAGTAGAAGTGGCAAGCATAAAATAAAACTATTAAGCCCAAGCGGCAAGAATAGTGGATCACAAGCCCATAACATGAACAAATGGGTCTTAAGGAAAAAAATGGGCCCAAAGGGTCCGAAAGGAGAGAAATGGCACCCATGGGCAGTATATGGTATGGAAAAGTGAGAATGGGCCGCGGCAGGCTCAAGACAATGTAAACAAAGAAAGTAGGAGTTGATGGCAAGCCCATGAACTCTAAGGATGAGAATAAGGAGGTTGGGCCAGGGAAGCCCAATCAAGTTAGTAATAGCCAATGGGAATGCAGAGTTAGTAAATGGGCCGAGTAAGCCCAAAGGAAGTAAATGGGCCCCAGGCCCAAAGAGAAAAGAAAGGGACGCTGGAGCTCATAAGTAAGAACACCAGTGGCCATATTAAACCACTGGGGGAAAGAATGAAACGGCAGGCTTGAAAAGAGGCCTAACAGGAGCAAATAGCCGTGACAGGAAATGCCAAGTAAAGTGGCCGAACATGAGGGCAACCAAGAAATGGGCCAAGAGGAATATAAGATCCAGTATTAAAAGAAGCCCATCCCAAAGAGAAACAGTGAAATATGCAAAGCGGCTCACGTAAAAGAACAAAAGGAGCACGGCAGACTGTGCAAACAAAGCTCCAGATCGCGGCTATTTTTAAACGTACATAATAGGAAAGCACGCGCAAGACCCAAGCACCACCAGCCTGTACCCAGCCAATATAGGACATGGTGGGGCCATGGGCCAGAGGTAAGAGGTAAGGAAGGGGGTGTGGTTTGGTGGTGGGGAGAGAGGGAAAGATCTATTTTGCGGTTCCTACCCGAGCCCTTTTGGGAGGTACGTCCTGCTGGGATGACAGACCACCCAAAAGAGGCAAGGTTGGAGAGGAAACGTCAGGTGCATGCCATAAAGAGAGAGAAAAAAGCATTTACGCCGTGGTAGGAGAAAAAGTCATGGCGGACTAACAAACAACACAAACCAGCCTTTGTCTAGAGAACACAGACGAGCTCCTGGGTGGTTGGCAAGTACGCCCAAGCCAGACAAAGGCGGTTAGAGGGTAAGGTGGTAAAATCCATTCTTGGCAGGCCCTATAAAAGGACCCTTGCGGTGCCCTGTAGAGGGGATCGAAAAACAGAGATGCCAAGGAAGTAAAAAAAGAAGAAATAGATAAAAAGAAAAAAGAAAAGAAAGAAGAAAAGATAAGAAAGTAAAAACAAGAAACAGAGAGAAAAAAGTGTAATGGGCATGCACCAGTAGGTCGGTTCCCGTCTCTCCCCCTCAAAATCCCACTCCCTGAGAGACGATTAAGCAATAGAAATTCCTTTGAACATTTGTCATTTAGGTCCGATTCCCTCAAAGTCATTAATCTCCACGGCAGGATATTCCCCTCGGAGATTAATTTCATTGAGAGGAAGCGTTCTTCCTTCTTGGTTTTCTTTGCCACTGAGGATTCAAGCTCGACTTGATATTTATTTTGATTAATTCCTATTATCGCTTAATTAATTATTCTTTTCTGTGAAAGTCGTCATTATCATCGTTATTGCCATTACTGCGATCACTCGGTCATTCTCCCATTAAAGAATAGGCCATTATACTCTGTTTTTTCTTTTCTTCATTATTATTATACCTGCCTGCTGTAAAACTATCTATGACAGCTCAGCTTGCCGTGAGAACATTCCTGGCTGATAAGGCTTAGTTTGCGCACAAGCCGGCGCAAGGTGAGTTACAGTTGGGCCGGTCTCAACTCTCCTACTCAGAAACACTTGGGCCCATTACCGCAGAAGGCAGTTCAGCACAACTCAAAACACAAAAAAAGGCCCCTACAAGAGTATATGTAATGGCCGATGGTTTCAAAATGAATATACTATAAACTAGCACCAAGGCATGGGCTAAGAGTTGAAATCACCCTCCTTAGACATTATGTGCCTCTTTTAATATCTAGCATTAGTACTGCAATATAAAAAAATAATTAGAGCTAGATCTGGTTGGGCTTTGTTAGATTTGATTCAGGTCTAACTCAGATAATTTGGAATCATCTAATAAAATTTAATGATAATTTTTTACTCATTTTAATTTCAAAGAATATTATTGATTCTCAAAAAAAAAAAAATCAAAGAATATTGATAAACTTGTATATACATTAGAAATACAAAAAATATTGATAGATTTTTGGAAAATTATTGTTGTAATGCAAATAAATGAGGTAGAGGAGCTGAATTCTAATAACATTGTGGATGTGAATCATTCGAACTCTATAATTCGCATGTGCATGACCTTCAATAGAACAATTTTGGTTACCAACATAAATTTGCATTTTTTAACCTATCCAAATCAATGAGGTAACATTTTTATGTTTGCTGATAATGACTAAAAACTCTAACCATCTATATCCTTATTTTTATGGTTTTATGGTTTCAATTTTTTATCAGTTTTGACTTGATAGATAATTTAATTATTTAAGTAAAATGAATTTTACTAATTGAGTTAATTGAAATTCATGCAATAATCCAAAAAATTTAAGATGTATAAATAAGATTACAATTTTTTTCTCTATTTTGGTTCACTAAAGCTCCATTTTTTTAAATAAAAAATAATTCAATAGTTGAGGTGTGGGAGGGAGGATTTGAATCAGAAATGTCTCAATTGGAAACATAAAGTAATGCTAATTAGTTAAATCATCAATTTATTGTCATGATTCACAACGTCTTTAAAAAAAAAATTGGCCTCGTAACATTAATTTTGGCCAAGAGAGAATTAACACTGAAAAATTAAACCAAATATATCTCAAGTTATCGAGGAAGAATCTATAAAAACTTGATAATTTTTTTTTTTTATATATATTACATGATGATCTACATCTTAGATATAAAGTGAAGAACATCATGACTAACATTGAACTCAACTAAAAAAAAACTAATACTACTGGGTATTATTATTTTCTACTATTATGTAATCTAAATATAGAGCATATTAAGTAATGGAGCAAGAACCATAATGGACGTGACGTAAAAGCATTGATCACAGTATCACATGCCATGCCTCATAGTATAGTCCTGTGATAAAAGGTTCTCATATTGGTCGAATATGACCATTTTAGCCCTTAAACATGTATTCTGTAAGTTGTATGCCTTTTGATTTTCTTTAATCAAACAATGCACTCTTCATGTTTTCTCTTGATATCTGTCTCCGAAAATGATTTTTGATTCATCAAGTCTTTCATATACTGATCTTTTGTTTTTTTTTTTTTTTTTTTTTTTTTTTTTTGGTGCTTTCTTTATAGCTTCTTGATTCTTATTTTTTTCTCTCTTCAATTTTTGCAGATGTTGCAAACACGCTCTCCATAATGATGGCAATTGAAATTACAAATTTACAACATAAATCTTATTTTAGTAAACATACAATAACAACAATAACAATGAAGTGAATGAATCATATAGAAGGAAAAGACAGAATCAAATTACACATATGCACCATAAAATTAATGACTCAAGTCAATAAAAACCATAAAGTAAATAAAACAAACAAATTAGAACTACAATTTATCATGGTGAAAAACTTGACAATGATAATAGATTTAGTAGTGAAAAACTTGTAAAACTTGATCTTGTGTTTGGCTATATGCACTACAAGAAATTTGGTTATGTTCAACAGTTAAAACCGTTGAAAAAAGTACTAAAAACCGTTGAAAATACTATTTTCGATGGTTAAAGTAACCGTGAAGAACCACTATTAAAAACTATGTTGAAATTTTTTTTTCTATGGCCTACGTAACCGTTGAAAAAAATGTTACACTTTTATCAACGGTTTATAGATGTCAAAGTATTATTGAAAGCCGTTGAAACATAAACACATAAAGATACTTATTACTTTTTTCTACATGTACTCAACCGTTGATAAAGGGTATCTTGAGATAAATTTCAACGGTTTGTAAACGTTGAAACAAGTATTTTCTTTAAAATAAAATTATTTGGATGCACTTTTTACATTGTTCAAAATTTAATAACCTATTCAAAAATATAATATAAACACAATTGTGCAATTCCTAATTAAATTTACAACCAATCAACTACTCTTTTAACACAGTAAAAAAACTGTACAAATACAATGGATAATTAGAGCTGAAAATATTTTTTTTATCAGTAATTTGAACTGAAAATATAGAAGTCAACCTTTCGAAACCCATGCCCATATGTCGTATCAACATGCTTAGCAGGCAGGGGTTTTAAAGAACCATCACTTTCCCTATTAAACTGCCAAAAAAATCAAAATCAAACACGAGTAAATAATAAATCAAATTCATTCTTAGGCCACATAGAAGAAGAAGAATAATAATGTACATAAATACAGTAAGGAGTCTTTTGAAGAAGAAGTACACAAATTATATCAGGAATGCTAAATGGAAATCCACAAGATATGGTGGCAAAAGTTATACCTGAATAAAGACAAGGTTCCAAATCTCAAGGCACGTAGGATCATCATTGTTAACCAATGATGCAGCATCTCGATTACCAATTCTATCATAATGTATTTCAGTGCAAGGTCCACAAGGACATGTATCACCCATCTCCCAGAAATTGTCCTGTACAAAGAGACAAAAACAATGAACCAATTAGATTTTTTTTTTTTTTTTTTTTTTTATAAAAAATAATTTGAATATGGCACACAATTTAAATGAAATTAATGGACAAGAATATTTTTCCCTAGATGGAACCTTTGTAGTGTAAGCAGGAAAAAGATGTACATTGCACTAAGTGGGTATTGAATTTGAACCCATGATCTTCAATAGGATCATGGGTATTGAAATAAAAATATCACTTAGCTGTAATGCATTCAAATTCAACAGAGCAAGTAGACAAAAAGAATTACAAGTTTTGGATAAAAAAATATTTACAGTTTAAATTATCTATTGTATTTGGCATTATTGCTCCAGTTATGGGCTGCACACACAAGGTGTCTTTTTCTCACTCTAGCATTGCCCTTTGTTACATTGAGAACAAAATGACAAGAAACACTAGACACAAAGAAAGGAAACATACCTTCTCAAGGTTTGCTGCATAATTTGCTACATGCCTTCATCAAGATCATTACTAACTTCACACTGTCTCAAGGTTCTACTGGCATCAACATCTTCTTCGTAGGATTCTCTAAGACAATGTCATCCTATAAACATCCCAATCAGATCAGAACAAGTCAACCCAAAAGCACGCACACATACACAAAAAGATGCAAGAATTAGCACAGTACCTCTGATGCCTGTAACTCATCTACAGTCTTATTCACTTTGTCGTAATTGGATTTTGCATTGTCTAATGCATCTTTATGTTCATCGATCAGCTATACAAGGGGAAGAAATATATTAGATCATATAGCAGTATGAAAAAATCTTTTTTCTTGTGGATATTTATTAAAAATAAATAATGAAAAAAAAAAAAAAAAAAAACCTCCTGTGTCTTTTTAGAATATAAACAATAGAGACGTGTATGACGTTTGAAAAATTATTAGTAAGCAAGGCAGAACATGATCATGATTACAGGATGATACAGCTGAAACCAAGAATATAAACAATATGTTATTTTCCACACCAGCATATAAACAGCATATCAAAATAATTTATCTCTATCCAGTCATTAAAGCATACACAAAAGGTCAGACCACATACTCCAGCAGCAATTCTGCAGGAAGTCTACTGCAGCTTGGCATCGCCATTTTCTTGGACACTAATCACTGGAGTTGTGGAGCCACTCCTCCTTGATTGCACTGTAATGGTTTGGCCCATGAACTTTCCTGCTTATTCAGTCCACTGCCAACAGCTCAAAGGCCAGTTCCCACAAACCCAACTCCAGCACCAACACCACTTCCCACAAGCCCAACCCCAGCACCAAGACCAGTACCCACAAATCCAACACCAGACCCAACCAGTGTTGCAGCTCCGTCAATTGCGTCCATTGTAATCCCTATAACTCCCGCTTCTTTCAGTTTCTTTCTTGCTTCTAGGATCATCTTCTCTTCTTCTAGAGCAGCCAACTGCTCTTGTTAAATTCGTGGTATAAGACCTTAAATTAACAAAATAACAATACCCTTAAATTAAAAAAATAAAAATAAAATTTTATGAAAAGAAGGGACAAGACCCCCCTGCATAGAATACATATGATGTGAATGAGAAATTTTTTATAATTATATTGCAGGCCTTTCTTTAACATACAATAGAAGACACATCACTAATCAAAATGAGAAGCAATTTCTACCTTAATTGAAAGAGTCCCTCTATCCTTTTTATCTTTATTTTCAGCATGTCAAGTGATGGTTGCAGTCTCAAATCAAGCTCTTTCTCGGTTTCAGCTTCCAGGTCATTCAAAGTTAGCTTTGCTATTCCCAATCTCTTGTCTTGCCCAATGTCCTCATCAAAGACCTGTTGGAAGAGTTCATGAACATTAGTTGCATTACTAGTAACAGAGGCATGAGATTTACAGGTTATAGGCAACTCAGCTACATATAGAGATATATGGCCACACCATAACATGAAAATAGCAGAGTTTCTGTAGTAGGAACTGTTATAATTCAAATTAGGCACTTATAATTCAAAGTAGGCACACATAAAATTGTATCTATGATGGTAAGCTGGTAACAGGTAATGCATTTTCCCCTTTAAAATTTATGTGTGACTAAGCAAGCATGAGTCTCTGTGTATGTAACAACAGAACTTCCACCAGATATGACAAAGACTTACATCCATGAGCTCAAAAGATCCTACAATATAGTGTGCATTATATTTGCATGTCCATTACATCTCTTCTAACATTGTGAAACAGAAACCAATGTGTCCTGCAAGGACCAAATGCCACTCCAAACAATAGGTGAACCATAAAAATGGAGGAAAAATTAAGAATAGAAAAAATGGGGGAAAAACATTCATATAGTTTGGATTCAGTCGTGAGGCACTGATATTCTGGCACATAAAAGTTTTGGGCTGCCAAGTGCAAATGCACTGGTTTGGGATTTGAGAGCTGCTAATTCATTCAAAAATGTGTCATGAAAGTCAAATTTCCAATTACCGATTCGGTGCTCATTACCTGTGTCATGAAAGTCAACTTTCTCAAATCTGCATATGTTTCATGAGACTATAAAGGTGATTATGTATGAGTGCACATATGTAATTGCTCCCCAATACTTATAAATAGTGTAATGCCCATATCTACCGATTTTGACATTCTAAGTTATTAAACCATGTCAAATAGCAAGTAAAATTAAAAAAGATATTCTAAGTTATTGAAATGTGTCTGGTTGCATATCATATGCCTGCACAAATCTCATTGAAATGTGTTTTTAAACCAGGGCAGTCCTGGTCTGTAAGATGTTTTATATAGGATCACAAAAATGACACAAGAAACCCTATAACCTTGCAGTGATTTCATATTATGCTGAACTGAATAAGTTCTTCCTAAGATATTTTTCACCATCTAGTTGTTACCTTTAGTGGGACACCATTAACCTCCATGTCCATGTACAACATAACCTGAAGAGTTGCACAAGAAACTTTAAAATCAATACAAAAACAAATATATATATATATATATATAAAAGTGATAGCAGAGGCTCTGTAGTAGGTGCCAAATTTGATCTCTTGGTTCCATCATTAGAGGGTGCTAATATAAATTTTACGAAAGCCTAGACTTAAACAAGATAAAAAGTTATATAGTTTGAGCATGAACATACACATTCTTATCCCACATTCACTTCCATGTCTCTTGATTCAACCATATGAAGTTCTTATCCAATCCCCAAAAAAGTATAGACAAACTAATCCCCAATTGAACCCAAGAATTTTTAAAGTCATTGTCCTGTTTTTTAAATAATTCAAAAGGTTCAGAGTTCAGACCAAGAACTGGAACAAATTTAATATAAGGTCTAAGTGTCCAACTTTCATATCTCTTTTTTACTATTCTTGTTTAATTTTCTCAGCAACCAAGCAAAGTTCAACAGAAAATTATTATAAAAAGCGATTGAACCTGACTGGAAGGTACCGTGAAACCATCGACAAAGATGGAAACCCCATCGAATATAGGCTTCACAGAACCCGAACCACCATGAGAAGAAGTCGAAGCTTCGGCTTCAAACTGGTTCTGAGGTTTCCTATTCTTCTCCACCATATAACTACATTAAAAAAAAAATCGTCAACAACACCATCAAAAAATCGCAATCAAAACACAAACACGAAGTAACAAATTCAACGGTGCTTGACATGAAGAAATTCCAATTATCCTCAACCATAAAATCATAAATTTTCAAAAATTGAAGAAATGAGAGAGAGAGAGAGAGAGAGAGAGAGAAGAAGAACCTGCCGAAATTGGAGAACGGTGAATTGCTGAAGGAGGAGCGAGACGGTGAAATCAATTCGATGGCGATGATCTCGATGAGGAAATCAAAACGAAAATTGTAAAAAAAAATACCTAGTCCAGAACTCTATTTGGTTGCCTAGAAAATAATAGAAAAACAGAAAGGTTTTGAAATTGACTAATAGCCATGACCGCAAAGAGCTATGAGAGAGATCGATAGAGAGTGAGAGAGTGAGAGAGCGATAGAGAGAGAGAGAGCGAGAAGGATAAAAAAAAAATTAATCGTAAAAAAACTCTGTAGAATCTATGAACTTCTGTGTTTTTATTTTCAACGTTTTATAACTGTTGATTAAATATTTAATTTATTTTTTTTCACATTTATCCGACTGTTGATATAACTTTTTTCTATTTATTTATTTTTTTGACACCTATATCAACAGTTATGCCAACTGTGGATTTTATTTAACACGTTTCAACAGTTATACTAACGGTAGAAATAAATATGTGAATTTCTTTCCTTTACTCAATAGTTGTGTATAACGGTAGAAATTTAAGGTTTTTATTAACATTTTTTAGTAACAGTAGATAAAACTATGTTAAAAAGACTCGAGTTTGTTGTAGTGTTTCTAAGTGGATAAAAATACAGCAATGTAGTGTTTAATTTGTTCTTTGTTTAGTTTATTTTGTCTAAGGTTGCAACATAGCGTTTAGAATTTTAGTTTATTAAATTCTATTAAATTAATATTAGTTTTAGACTTTTTGTTCATATAAAATTCTTCAAAGTGGAGACCAAATCACTATATCTTTTCTAATTTAACATCTCATGGACTTTTTTTTTAAACTATTTTTTTCCTTCACTTTTTTATTCTTTCGATAAACTCCAAAATTTAGTATAGAGTTGTATATGATTAACGTTGATATAGATATAGAGTTCTAAATACATGAAGCCTACGTTAATTGATATACTAAAATTGTTCATTCATATAATTTGTAATTTAACGTCTCTTGGACTCAATTTAAAAAAAAACTACTTATTTTTTTCCTTCACTTTTTTATTCTTTGGATAAACTACAGAATTTAATATAGAGTTATTATTAACATTAATATAGATATAGAGTTCTGTGGGGCCAGCAAGTCTTACGGCCCAGCCTACTTCGTTCCAGGGCCGAAAGCTCGAGCCGAAGAGGCACCCAAGATCCGAGAAGGAAAACAGAAGCCCAGGAGCCCAACTTGCCACGCCGAGGAGGACTCTGTCCTCGGGCGTCCGATACCTTCAGACAGCCAGCAGCACACTTAAGGGAACCTTCCTGACCACTCCAAGAGCAGAGAGGCAGTACCACGCGCCAGCAATGGAAACCTAGAGGAGGGACAAGCTCATGACAGACTGTCACCTCCGCATTTAATGCACCTGACTACCGCCCTAGCCGCATTAATGAGGAAAGGACTCCGCACCAGTGCCGCCTTGGTCACCACGACCCACGAAGGGAATGGGAAGGCGGCTGATAGGACAGGCCCCTGAGTAATGTCCTGATCGCTCAACAGATGTAGGACTAGGATTAGTTGGGTGAAGGGTATATAATGTATAGGACCCCTCCTGAAAGAGGGGGGGCGAGAGGGCCAAGCTCCTCGGACAAATGCTGAGGAGCAATTGTAGTAAAGGATCCAGGCACTTAGCCTTCAATGGCAATTTATCCACGACAAAGTTCCGTTTGCCTGTAAGGGCCAATTTCTTCAACCCGCTATCTACAAATTTATTGTTTTGGGGCCTACAGGATTACATCCCTTCCAAATTCAGAGGGTCCTTCCAAATTGAGTTCCTACAATTGGCGTCGTCTGTGGAAAGAATTTGTGTACTAACAGGCGCAACGGACAGTCAGTCGACGGAAAGCTCTCAAGAATGCGTTTAAAAAAAAAAAAAAATAAAAAAAAATGCCATTGCAGAAAAGTGAAAGATTCAAAAGAAAGAAGAAAAATATCGGTATTTTATTATGAAAAACAGTTACAACATACAAACAAAGGCTCAGACAGGCTTGTTTTAAAGCCAACTTTACAAACAAAGGCCCAGACGGGCCTGTTTTAAAGCTAACTAAAGGGAAGGGGGCTGAAGCCGGCCTGCTTCAAGGCTACCAACAACGCCCAAGCCGGTGCGGTGGCGCTGGCGCAAAGAGAGGAGTAGATGCAAAGGCGCTGGACGGCCCTACCTCATGTTGTTCCCTTAATTCTCTTCCAGCCCCACGGTGGTTGGCCGTTGGAGACGGCAACACTTGGGCACCAGAGATGACGTATCCTTACACGCTTCCACCGGCGCGGCAGCACCCCAGGGAAGGGCGTTATGTACTACGAAGAACTCCCACTTGGCCGCCGTGCGGGGCACCATCAGGATGACGCATAGATTCGGCCGCACCGGAGATCTGGCGCAAGCCATTACTACGGCGGCTCTCCTTCGAGGGAGGAGGATTTTGGGCCCACGCACCCTCGCTCCCATCCGATGCTCTCCCATTTCTCCAAACTCTTATCACAACTTTTGGCGAGGTCATTGAAGGGGCTCTGAGAGTTGGGAGGACGTGTTTCCTGGTGTATTGGAGGAATCATAAAGAGTAGGAGGTCATTCCTCCTACGTAGCCTTAAATAGGTGGTGAAGATTGATAGGAACGGAGTTACGCAGAATTCGAAAGGTGGATTATCGGTGACATTAATCCTCACCGAATTCCAAAGCGCCTGTCAACCGTTCGATCCGTATCAGTCCAAGAGAATATTAATGAGGGCGCGCCTCGTGTGTTGAAACGTCAGGCACGGAATGCGAATCGTCAGGGGACGCCTTATAACTGATGACTACAGAAACCTGATCTGAAAGCAGCGTCATTGCCACGTGTAAGGTTAGGGATCACAAACCATCCTAGCCCGGGGCATAGCGGGGTCGATGGTTCGGTGCGCACGACGCCCCGCTGAAGACGAGGCAAGGCCGAGGCCATCAAAACGCCAAAACTAGCGAGGCTAGCACTAAGGGCAATCTCCTACACCACGTACCTAAGTGTTAGACAGAACCAAGACATTGCATGGTCCTCAGACTTAGGCCTATGGGGAAACTAACTACTTCACAAGGCTAAGTGTTAGACAGAACCAAGGCACTGCATGGTCCTCGGACTCAGGCCTATGGGGAAACTAACTATTTCACTAGGCTAAGTGTTAGACAGAACCAAGGCACTGCATGGTACTCGGACTCAGGCCTATGGGGAAACTAACTACTTCAGAAGCCTAAGTGTTAGACGGAACCAAGGCACTACATGGTCCTCGGACTCAGGCCTATGGGGAAACTAACTACTTCAGAAGACTAAGTGTTAGACAGAACCAAGGGACTGCATGTTGCTCGGACTCAGGCCTACGGGGAAACTAATTACTTCAGAAGACCAAGTGTTAGACAGAACCAAGGCACTGCATGGTCCTCGGACTCAGGCCTGTGGGGAAACTAACTATTTCAGAAGACCAAGTGTTAGACAGAACCAAGGCACTGCATGGTCCTCGGACTCAGGCCTATGGGGAAACTAACTACTTCAGAAGACCAAGTGTTAGACAGAACCAAGACACTGCATGGTCCTCGGACTCAGACCTATGGGGAAACTAACTACTTCACAAGACCAAGTGTTAGACAGAATCAAGGCACTGCATGGTCCTCGGACTCAGGCTTATGGGGAAACTAACTACTTCACAAGCTAAGTGTTAGACGGAACCAAGGCACTGCATGGTCCTCGGACACAGGCCTATGGGGAAACTAACTACTTCAGAAGCCTAAGTGTTAGACGGAACCAAGGCACTGCATGGTTCTCGGACTCAGGCCTATGGGGAAACTAACTACTTCAGAAGACTAAGTGTTAGACGGAACCAAGACACTGCATGGTCCTCGGACTTAAACCTACGGGGAAACTAACTACTTCAGAAGACCAAATGTTAGACGGAACCAAGGCACTGCATGATCCTCGGACTCTTCCTCACTACTTCAGAAGACCAAGTGTTAGACAGAACCAAGGCACTACATGGTCCTCGGACTCAGGCCTATGGGGAAACTAACTATTTCAGAAGACCAAGTGTTAGACAGAACCAAGGCACTGCATGGTCCTTGGACTCAGGCCTATGGGGAAACTAACTACTTCAGAAGACTAAGTGTTAGACAGAACCAATGCACTGCATGGTCCTCGGACTCAGGCCTATGGGGAAACTAACTACTTTAGAAGACCAAGTGTTAGACAGAACCAAGGCACTGCATGGTCCTCGGACTCAGGCCTATGGGGAAACTAATTACTTCAGAAGACCAAGTGTTAGACAGAACCAAGGCACTGCATGGTCCTCGGACTCACGCCTATGGGGAAACTAACTACTGCAGAAGACCAAGTGTAAACAGAACCAAGGCACTGCATGGTCCTCGGACTCAGGCCTATGGGGAAACTAACTACTTCAGAAGACCAAGTGTTAGACAGAACCAAGGTACTGCATGGTCCTCGGACTCAGGCCTATGGGGAAACTAACTACTTCAGAAGACCAAGTGTTAGACAGAACCAAGGCACTGCATGGTCCTCAGACTCAGGCCTATGGGGAAACTAACTACTTCAGAAGACCAAGTGTTAGACAGAAGCAAGGCACTGCATGGTCCTCGGACTCAGGCCTATGGGGAAACTAACTACTTCAGAAGACCAAGTGTTAGACAGAACCAAGGCACTGCATGGTCCTCAGACTCAGGCCTATGGGGAAACTAACTACTTCAGAAGACCAAGTGTTAGACAGAACCAAGGCACTGCATGGTCCTCGGACTTAGGCCTATGGGGAAACTAACTACTTTAGAAGATCAAGTGTTAGATAGAACCAAGGCACTGCATGGTCCTCGGACTCAGACCTATGGGGAAACTAACTACTTTAGAAGACTAAGTGTTAGACAGAACCAAGGCACTGCATGGTCCTCGGACTCAGGCCTATGGGGAAACTAACTACTTCAGAAAACCAAGTGTTAGACAGAACCAAGGCACTGCATGGTCCTTGGACTCAGACCTATGGGAAACTAACTACTTCAGAGGATTCTAAGTGTTTGACAGAACCAAAGCACTGCATGGTCCTCAGACTCAGGCCTTTGGGGAAACTAACCACTTCAGACGATCCTAAGTGTTAGACAGAACCAAGGCACTGCATGGTCCTCGGACTTAGGCTTATGGGAAAACTAACTACTTTAGAGTATTCTAAGTGTTAGACAGAACCAAGGCGCTGCATGATCCTCAGACTCAGGCTTATGGGGAAACTAACTACTTCAGATGATCCTAAGTGTTAGACAGAACCAAGGCACTGCATGATCCTCGGACTCACACCTACGGGGAAACTAACTACTTCCGAAGATTCTAAGTGTTAGAATGTTGGGAAAGCAAGAGTCCTACCTGGTCCTAGAGACATAAAAGGCCTGCCTATGCCTACGTGCCTTCATGTTATTACAATCGCTGCCATGATTGGTCGAAGTACAATTGATGATAAAATCGTGCAAGTAAAAAAAAAGAGAAAACGAATAACACGCAGATGCACAAAACAGCCAGAACAATTGGAAAGAGGAATAAAAATCACATTACATTAAATCCATAAAGGTTACATGATGAACGTCACATTACAATCTAAAAAAAAGAAAAAGAAAAAGAAGGAGAAAGGTGCAAAGGACAAGAGAGACGAAGGCGCCGAGGGGCGCGCCCCTTCCACTTATTTTCCTCCCTCAGTAGGGGGTTGGTCCATGGCAGCTTCAGGGCCTTCTGAGCTTTGGCCAGAAGAGACAGCCTGCGAAGGCGCGGCAGGAACGGCTGCCTCCTCGGCGGCAGGGACCTCAACTTCAGAGGACGACTTCGCATCTCCTTGGGGCACTTCCTCAATGGGGCCTTCACCTGGTTCAGCGACCTCGAGAGGGTCACTTCTTTGGGCGAGCTCACCTATAGGTTCAGCGACTAAGGCATCCTCACCCGCGGTAGCGCCAACTTCCTCTGCAGCCTCTCTGGCCTCAGTGCCACCTGGTGTTGCCTCGCGGATGGCAGGAGGGTAGTACACACTCTCCTCCTTCCACAAGTCGGACGAGGCCTCGACCCCAGCCTGTCTGAGAGCCTCCCTCCAAACCTCAGCGAAGTAGCACCTGCACAGCCTGGGGACTTGAGCCTTAAAGGCTGTTTCTGTCTTAGCCATTCCCGCGGCATAGGCCTCCTCCTCGGCTTCCTGCTTAGTGGCCAGGGCCTCTTCCCTGCCTTGGTCAGCCTCAAACTTGGTCCTCATGGCCTCGTCCCTGGAGAACTCAGCCACCCTCTTGTCCTCCTCGGCAGCAGCTACCTCCTTTGAAATCTTCAGCTGCTCCTCTGCCTCGCTCAGGCGCTTTGACTGATCTTCGACCTGCTTCTGGAAGCCGGCGAGGCCGGACAGGGCGTTGTCCCGAGCACTGGTCATCGCCCTCAGCTCCTCCCAGCAAGATCATCCTTGGAGTTTTTAAGGGTTCGAGTGGCCTCCAAGCGTTTCTCACGCTCCACGTCCATGGCTTTCCCCTGGTCACGGGTCGCGTCCTCCAACCTATAAGTGGCCTGAACGGCCTGACAGACAAAACAAATACACCATCAGCCGAGCTCAGAAAAGGGGAAGAAAAAGTTGAAGCTAGAAAAAAATTGCAAGTGTTGAGGGACTTACCATTCCCAAGTACTGCTTGAGGCAGAGGAAGACCTCCCTGCTTCTCATAGTCCCCAGCTCCGCCATGTCAGCTGGGAGTAGCAGGCACCTCTCCAGCGCGTTGGCCACGTACGCGCCTTCGCCCTCTTTGAAATCCCTGAGGGAAGAGTCTTCCCTCAGAGGCCCCCCATGGAGCATTGGGGCAGGAAGCCAGGCCTGAGCCTCGGGCTGGGTGTCAACCTGTTTATCCTGGCCTCAGGAGCCTATCTTCAGCTGTTTGGATGGCCGCTGAGTATCACCCTCCTCCCGGGGGGACCCAGACTTTTCCTCAGCCGGCCTTTTGCCCTTATCCTTTTTCTGCTTAGGATCAGAGGGCTCGTGCCTAGAAGGCAGACTCGTCTGAGGCGGAGAAGGAGGAGGCCTTGACTGTGTGAGGGCCGACCTGCCCTGGGCAGAGTGAGTCTTGGGAGGAGGAGGAGGAAGCTTTGGCTTGGATTTCCCCGGTTGGCCTTCGATCAGATCCAACAGGCTGGATTGGGGCCTCTTCTTGTAACCCATCTCGTGCCGAGGAGGGGACTTAGGCATTTGGAAATCCGCTTCTGTCAGACGAGGGTCACCCAAGTCTCTTGGAGGGTCCTCGGACTGATGAACTTGTTCAAACACGTCAAACTTGTCCTCGGCGGGGCCAAAGTCAGCAACTTCCTCTTCCCACTCTAGGCCTTCTTCGGCGGCCTCTGAGAATCTAAGGGAGGAGGAGGGACCCGCAGGTGCTACACCTTCTGATGTGGAAGGCTCCTCGGGGAACTTGAACCCGTCCTTGGTCATGGTTATTTTCCGAAGCCGAGGATCCTTTGCTTTGATCACGTACTTCGGCGCCGCAAATGATTTTTGAGTCGGGTCGTATCCCAAGATCTGGTGAGCGGCCCTAACTTGATTGTCGGCTTCGTTCACGAAAACCTCTGCCCTCAGCGCCTTTTGCAAGTCTTCCCGGTTGATCAGGCTAAAATGGCGCGTGAAGGTGTGCGGATCTGCAAAAGGAAACACATTCACATTAGTAACCAAACGGTGCAAAAAGAAACGGACGAAGTAAAGAATGGAACTGGACAGGGTCCTAGAGCCTTCCCCCCATTTTCCCATTGCCCACCTGGGGTCCCCTCCGTCGTTGGGCAGTGAAGGCCATCGTGCCACTCTCCAGACACGATGAGGAAATCCTTGTTCAGCCCCTTGCTGGACTCAGGGAGGCACTGGATAAGCCGGACCCTGTCATCCCTGGTCTTCAGGTAGTATGATTTGCCCTTCAGACACTAGAGGTTGTAACACCAGTTAACGTCATGGTGGGTCAACCTCAGTCCCATCTTCTCGTTCAGGGCGTCCACACAGCCCAGAATCCTGAAGACGTTGATGTCACACTGGGTTGGGGCTAGCCGGAAGTACGTCAGGTAGCCCCTCATCACCGGCCCCATGGGTATCCTTATGCCACCTTCAACGAAGGCAACGATGGGAATCACCACCTCACCCTCCTGCCTCCGAAGGTGCCACTCCCCCTCCTCACAATACCTCAAGCCCACGTTGCTGGGTATCTTATAATCGGCGATGAATTTCTCCATCGCCTCCTCAGTGTAAACGTATTTCTTAAATCTACTCATCCCAAATGACGCCTAAAAGGGGCTAAGAAAGAGTGAATAAAAGAGAGGAAAGAATAAAGAAGAAGAGAACTCGAAGAGAGATAGAGAAACTTACAGAAACGAGGAGGAGCTCCTCGGACGGGCTTTTTATGCTGGAGATGAAGGTGGAAAGTTGGCTGGACTTAGGGTGTATGCGTAAGAGCTCTCAGTTGCGAGTAAACAAAGGGACTGACTTTTCGAGAGGGTATTTATACCCCAAATCAAAAAGCCGTACGGGTTTTCCCGCCCATAAATGATTGAGCGAATCCCCACCGTTGGATTGCCATCCTCCCGTTGAACGTGGGGAGCACAGAGCCACCTGGATTTAATGGAGGGCGCATTGCGCGCCTCGAGGCGCCATTAACACGTCTGGGGCAGTTGAAAAGACTCCAGTACTAAAGGAGGGCCAAGCTCGATGGGACGCGTCGTAGGCCCGAGGACATCAAAATCCTCCTCTCCGCCCGAGGATGCAGACAGCAAGATTTTGAGGAGCTATTGTGGGGCCAGCAAGTCTTACGGCCCAGCCCACTTCGTTCCAGGGCTAAAGGTCCGAGCCGAGGAGGCACCCAAGATCCGAGGAGGAAAACAGAAGCCTAGGAGCCCAACTTGCCACGCCGAGGATGACCCTGTCCTCGGGCGTCCGATACCTTCAGACAGCCAGCAGCACACTTAAGGGAACCTTCCTGACCACTCCAAGAGCAGAGAGGCAGTACCACGCGCCAGCAATGGAAACCTAGAGGAGGGGCAAGCTCATGACAGACTGTCACCTCCACATTTAATGCATCTGATTACCGCCCTGGCCGCATTAATGAGGAAAGGACTCTGCACCAGTGCCGCCTTGGTCGCCGCGACCCACGAAGGGAATGGGAAGGCGGCTGATAGGACAGGCCCCTGAGTAATGTTCTGATCGCTCAACAGATGTAGGGCTAGGATTAGTTGGGTGAAGGGTATATAATGTATAGGACCTCTCCTGAAAGAGGGGGGGCGAGAGGGCCAAGCTCCTCGGACAAATGCCGACGAGCAATTGTAGTAAAGGATCCAGGCACTTAGCCTTCAATGGCAATTTATCCACGACAAAGTTCCGTTTGCCTGTAAGGGTCAATTTCTTCAACCCGCTCTCTACAAATTTATTGTTTTGGGGCCTACAGGATTACATCCCTTCCAAATTCAGAGGGTCCTTCCAAATTGAGTCCCTACAAGTTCTAAATACATGAGGCCTACATTAATTAATATACATGAGACCTTTTAATCTAAAATATTTCAAATTAGGTGCCTGAAATGCAATTTTTTTTATCTACAAAAGAGTTCTAGTTGATTGATTTACATGAGGCCTACATTAATTGATAATTTGATATACATCATTTTTATCTAAATTTTCAGATTAGGTGCCTGAAATACAATTTTTTGTTTTTGTTTTTATCTACAAATTTTATGTTAGACGTTAGTTTAGAATATTTTGCTATTTTCTTTCATCACACAGCACAATTTTTTGCTCATATCAACTTCTTTAACATGGAGTATAAATATATGTGATAAAATTATGACTTTTTACTACCTACCGTTCAAGTTTTTACTCTATTCTTCTCCTACCTACATAACCATGCAGATGTATATATGTTTATTTGGACAAAGTTTAGTAGGGATGGCAAAAAAAGTCCGGCCCAACCCTAATGGGCCGGATTTTACCCGATCCGATACATAATAGGGTCGGATATGGATTTAAAAAAAAAAACCCAGAACGGATCCAGGTTGGGTCCGGGTTTTATGCATACCCGGCCCGAACCCGACCCGTATACATATATAATATATTTTTTTAAAAACCTAGATATAAATACTCTATTTCTCTTCTCAGATTTCATTTTCCAAACCCTAACCTTCACCCTCACCTCTTAGCCGCCCCTCTCTCTCTCTCTCTCTCTCACAGAGGCTCTCACATACTGCTGCCGGCCACCTACTTTTGCTGATCTTCGAACAAACTACAATACAAATCCAAATCCTTGCTGCCGGCGTCATCTCTCACATCATCTCTCATCGCCGTCGTCGTGGTCGTCATCTTCGATTCATTACTAGCGTTACACCATCATCTCAATCGCAAATCTCACAGTGAGACTGAAAAGGCACCATCGCAGCATAGAGCCTCAATAATCCCATCACTTCGTTGCTTTGACACCTGAAGTGTCTAGAACCGTTCTTGAAATCATCTATATCCACTGTTTTGTCCTCTTTTTTTTTTATTTTTTTTATTTTTATTTTTTTTAAAT
This sequence comes from Quercus ilex subsp. ballota, assembly GCA_032727855.1. Classification (NCBI taxonomy): domain Eukaryota; kingdom Viridiplantae; phylum Streptophyta; class Magnoliopsida; order Fagales; family Fagaceae; genus Quercus; species Quercus ilex. The sequence goes on along the minus strand of CM064908.1, from coordinate 1,486,316 downwards.
TATAAATTGTATTTGAAATGAAACAATATCATATTGAAGATTGAAAATAGTTTCTATTTGTGATTTGTATTTTTTTTTTTTATGGGTGTGATTTGTATTTCTGTTTATGTTTGTGATCGAAACAGTTTGTGGTTGTGATTTCTGTGGCTGTAATTTTTTTTTTTTTTTTTTTTAATATTGGATCGGATTGGGCTTCTGAATAAAAGGGGGAAGTGGCTTAACAGGCCCGTGGGGCCCGCGGGGCCTGGCGGTGCACGCCTGGGCCCCGCAAAAAAAATTCGATTAATAATCGGGTCGGGTCTGGGTCGAGGGTTCAGGCCCGAGGGTCAGGTCAGGGTATCAAAAAACCCGGCCCGAACCCAACCCGTTGTCATTCCTAAAGTTTAGCTACAAAATTAGTTGCAGCCTTAGGTTACAAACTTACTTAATATTTTTTTATTAGAGGTGAATTTTGACAAATCCACCATTGGAATATATCTTCTTCTTATATCCTCTATGCTTGCAAAATTTTAAGAAAATTAAAGATCAATAGCTATGTCATCAATAATTTTTTAAATTGCAAGTTTTTGTAATTTAAAATTATGCACAAAATATAAACTTATAGATTATATAGTAAATAATATCTGATTGGCACAAAATTTAACATATGTATTAAGAGCATAAAGAAAATGTAATTCAACGGTTAGATTTTCAAAATATGTTGTAATATTTATTTTATTGAGTGAGTTTGTAGCTTTAAGTTACTACCAATTTTGTAGCTAAACTTTGTCATTTTTTATTTTTTTATCAAATTGAATAGATTTTTTATTTTGTTGTCTTTTGTTAACCTTATTTCCTTAAGTTTTATCCAATTTATATGTTTATAGTTTCATTAAATATGGTTAGAGATGATTTTATATTATTTTGTATATTATTTAAAAAAATTTGTTATGAACTTGCATGTAAGATTTTTCTTTTTATAATTCTTCTCTCATGATCTCCCATATTTTATTAATATTAAAGATTTTAGTTAACTACAAAGATAAAGTAGGTTCCAATTTTGTATATCATATATAAATTACATGTTTATGACATAGGTTCCAATGTTACCATGTTGTTTCCATTCCTTAATTTTGATTTCGAGGACAACCTTCTTTTTTAACTTTAATTTGATGGTAAATTGTTGATAAAAATTTATTTATTTTGTTTATATTACCCTCAATTTTGATTTAGAGGACAATCTTATTTTTGGGTTATTCATTACTCTTAGACCCTAAAAACGCAACTATAGCCTACAGCTGCGTTTTTTTGGCCGCATTTCCAAACACAGTCTATCCGGTGTGACTATAGCCCCCTGCGGGACCTAGAGTTGCGTTTTATACACCCTAGAGCTGCGTTTTCCCACAACCCATAAGCTGAATCTTATAGCTGCATTTTTGAAAAAAACGCAGCTATAGATCCTCTTTGGGCTGCGTTTAAAACGCAGCTGTAGGCTCAAACCTGTAGCTGCATTTTCTAAAACACAGCTTTAGGCTGCCCTGTAGCTGCGTTTTCCAAACCCAGCTAAAGCCTCTGATATGGGTTTTGTCTATAGCTGCATTTATAAAAAAGCGGCTATAAACATTTTTATCCCTTGCTAAATTTCAAATTCCTGCCTAAATTTGCATGAAGAAATACAAAACAAGTTCCCAACAGATACTTAATAAATACTAAATTTTTTTAAGTTCATTGCCAAAATTTTGCTAGTTCCCAACAAAAAATATATCAGTTTGTAAGTTCTACTGACAAAAGATCCTATACATCACAAAAAATCTTTACAAGGAGTTTTTTACATTCTAATTGCATGAAGAAGTATAGCCATAGCCAACAAGCAGCAACACTTCCCAACTGACCTCAAAGTTCTAGTCTTGCCATGCCTGCCATCACTTCCCTACAGTAAGCTTGCTCCCTACAGAAATTTAAGGTTCAAGTCCATAAAGAACAAAATTTGTGACAAAAAAACACAACTAGCAAACCATTTTCCTACACTCACAAAGTTAAAAAGAACCATTTTTCACAAATAAACACAAGTAGCAAACCATCTTATGCTTTGTAATCACTTGTTTGAACTCTTGGATATATTTTACATAATAAATTAAGCTCATGTTCCATACCTATCTCACAAATATATGTGTTTAGTTATAATTGGTGCATAATAGAATTGATAACGATTAGACCTAGATGAAAGTGATGTTAGATGTATAAATCAGTAAATGTTTTTTTTTTAATCATACAATTTTAAAATCAGGACCAGCTAAGAAAAAGCAATAAAAACTAAAACTTATTTTCCACAAAGTTATCCAACTTCCCTCCCTTCATATTGTCTTAAAACACTCACTCGTACGCAGCACTTACCATGCAACATGAATTCAGTAGGAAGGATAAAACTAATAGTCAAACCAAGAAAATGCTCTAATAAAATCTAGCTAGAACAAATTAAATCGGGCTTCTAAGTTCTAACACATGACTTGGAACTCCTAGAGAATCTGTAAGTCAAAATTTTTCAATTGATTAAAAATTTTAAAGAATGGTTTATACTTTATATTCATCCAAATCTAGATATTTGTCGCCAGCAAGTCAATCTCTAGATTCTCTAGGTGCAGAGAATAGACAAGAATTAATAAAAGGGCACATGCACATGAGTACATCAGTACACACATAAAGGTAAGCTCACTTCCTTTTAATGAACTTAGTGATAGAGATACCCAAGCCACAAGTCGATATCAACTGAACCTAAACAGTAGCCTTGAAACTTGTTCCTCATGCAAAGCCCTTACTCACCATGTCACAAATACGTGTCCAAAACTCACACCCTCCACCTCTCTATATATATTAAACCACAACTTTATTTCTCAACTTTTAGTTGGTTCTTAGAGCTCTTTAGCAAAATTGCCAAGCACATGGTAAATTTTGTTAGAGAGCTTAAAGTTCTTTAAGCCCCTCCTCATTGCAAAGCTAGACAGACAGGCGCCTAAATATATCAAGTTCGTATATTGCAAATCATGTCTATGAGCAACACCCATCTAGTAGCTCCATGAAGCAAAGGCACAGGTAATATTTCTTGCAACATAACCTGACTTTAACAGAAAACGTAATGCAGATTTTGCCTACTATTGTGTAAATATTTCTACTCAAAAAAATCAGAAAAGGAGAAAGAATGAACATCTTTAATTTAGATACATCACTACCAAAGATCCAGTCCATCTACGTAGGTATTACCCAAATTACATGTCCAAAAGCTATAAGTTTAAACAGTTCATTGGATTTCTTTTCGCCAAAATAACAGGAAATCATGTAATACACAAAGCAAACAGAAACCAATGTTGTGTTCTTCTAAGAGAATAAGAAATCAAAACACCAAACACCATCCGTTTTACTTATAGTAAAAACTAAAAAGCACATGTTTATGGATTAAAAATCTCACCCATCTATACGAAACCTTTCTCGAACATCAATGAGGTGTACACCTCATTGATTCTACAAAAGTGGATGTGGATCCCTTTTCAAGCCCCAAATAAAAAAGATTAATTAGTGTCTTACTATATATACAAAAAATTTTATTGAGTGTAGATTTATTCTTCACATAAATTTTTGTTACAAATTAGTACTAATTCTTCACATTATTTAGTACCTTCCTTTTGGTGCCAGCTACGTGGATAATCTTCATCTTTGAAATAGGCTCCTCCAGGTCCAGAATCTACAATTGTCCATACACCACAAAGCTATACAATTTTGGACCAGAAAAAAATAATGAAATGTCATATTTGCCAAATTCAGAAATTACCTTAATATAATCGAAGACGAACTCAAAGCGAGAACACTTCCTGCCCTTATTAGACGGACTTCGCAGCATAATAAAGGAGGACAAGACACCCAATGCCCTTTCATAAGAACTCACTGAACATCAACAACCACATAAAAAAGAAGAAGCAATGGGTATGTTTTTCATATATCAAACACACATATTTATCAGATAAAAGACACCATGTCGTAGAAATACCCAAAATTGAAACCCTAAACCAAAAATCAAAACAAAAAATTTTTAAAAACTTACACACACACACACACACACAAATATTAAAAAAAAAAAAAAACATTAATTAAAGTATAAGGGGATTTTTGGCGGGCAGGGGGTGGGGCACTCCACCTACATGAAAATATGTGGTTTGATAAAATCACATAATACAAATGAATTTGCATCTGAGAATTAAGACCCACTGTCATACAAGCTAGATCCCACCCTCTGTGTCAGCTGGTCCACACCTGTCCTAGAAACACTAAATGAATTAAGCGTATAGCTGACATTGAGAGAAATCAAGTTCTATCAAAGGAATAGATTAAAACCACTAAACTACTAAACTAGTCCTAGTAAATGGGCCAGACATAGGCCCATGCCACCAAGAGACCATATATCATGTAAGGTGCTACTGAGAGACCATGTATCGTTAAATTCATTGGCTGTGTAGTGAGGGAGGACAGGGGACCATTTTATTATTTACTACTCTGATTTCTCTACAAAAGGCACTTTTTAACATGCACTCAAAAGTTGCAAAACAATGCATAAAAGAACTCTTCTCTACAAGAGAAATCCTATACTTTACTGACATTTGAGCAACCATGTTTAAAGCATGCACCTTCTAAAAAAAAAAAAAATATGTTTAAAGCATGCAAAGAGAGGAAGCAGGACAAATATGCTTACTAGTAGTGATGGAATTAGTTAAAACCACATATATGGAGCCAGAAATATAAACATTGATTTGAAAGTTTTAAACCCATAATTACCAGCCAACCAACAAGAAGTGAGAGCTCCCCAATAGATGAGAACAAAATTGATCCAAAAAATGACTTCAACCAAAAATAATATAATAAATCAAACAAGGAGTTGATTATATTGATTTTATGCCATTCTCCCCTAACCTTTAGGAGAACCTGCACAGATAAATAAATGCCATAATTTTTTTAAAAGTAAGCTGCAAAAATAACACTTGTAGTCTATACGTTTACATATTTATGTACCATCATCATCCACAAAACTAATTTTTAATCAAAGTAATAAATAATACAATTCCTATAAAACAAAAAACGAAAAAACACATTGACACCATTTGGGTAACCAAAATGTTTGAGGTAATATGAACTTTTAAGTACTTGGTTATCTGTTGCTTTAAAAGTTTGGAAATAATTTGTATTTGTTAATAGTAGAGATTAATATTGCAGTTATAGCCCATTGTTATGTACTAAATTCAGGAAAACAGAGGAACGCAAAGGACACAAAAAATTTCTCGAATTTTTTCATAAGTACTGACGTGCAGAGCAAACCCAATACTTAAACCTGTTCCTCCACGAACAGAAATTAACCACAACAATTTCCATACCTCTTATGAACTTACAAAGCAAACACCCAAAAACACATTCAATCACAAAAGCAGAGCAAACCCAGTTACTCAAACAATGCATGCATATATTTCACAAATTCAACAAGCAAAACCCAATTAACATTTGAAATACAAATCACACAAAACCAAATTATACCTCCGGATGGTACTGGAGGCCATAAAACCTCTTAACCCAGTTCTCAAGTGCAGCCACCGCACCCTGCTGGCTCCGCGCAACAACTTCGAACCCATCAGGCAACCTAGCCACCTCATCCCCATGGCTCATCCACACAAGCTGCCTATCCCCAACCCGCTTCGACCCGTAAAGCGCGGCACTCTTCTCCACCCCAATCTCCATCCTCCCGTACTCCTGCTTCTCTCCAACCTTGACCTCGCCGCCGAGCCTCTGAACAATGAGCTGCAGCCTATAACAAATCCCCAAAACCACGACGTCGTTGGCCTCGGCCCATTCGGGGAACTCAGGCAGAAACGAAGGGGAATCGGGGGTGTGGACGGAGTGGGGTCCGCCGGAGAGGATGACGACACGTGGGTTGAGAGAGGCGATGGCGAAGAGCGGAGAAGTGCCAGAAATGCAGAGGGAGAAGATGGAGAGGGATCGGATTCTGCGTGTGATGAGATGGGTGTATTGGGTTGTTTGAGAGCACGGCGGCGGGATTAGGGATCGGGGAGCTAGGTTGAGAGAGCAGAGAATGTTTTTCAAAGGTTTCGGGTCTGTGTTGAAATTTAGGATTGTTTTCAGTGTCGGGTCTGTGTTGATTAACGCAGCTTAAACATATCTAGAGCTGCGTTTAATCAAACGCAGCTCTATAAATGTTTAGGCTGCGTTTATTAAACGCAGCTCCAGACGTTTTTAAGCTGCGTTTTACCAAATAAAACGCAGCTCTATTTCAGTTCAAGCTGCGTTTTTAATTTAAACACAGCTCTAGGATATATTGAAAAAAAAAAAAAAAAAATCTTCGAATAGGTCTAAAGCTGCGTTTTTTTAGTAAGCGCAGCTATACATCCGGTGGTGGAGCTGTGTTTTTCTAAAACGCTGCTCAAACAGTACCTTAAAGTTGCGTTTATGAAAAACGCAGCTTAAACAGTACCCTGAAGCTGTTTTTTGTAGTTAATAGAAGAATCCACTCAATGATATTCTGGTAGAAGAAAACACAATAAAAAAACAACAACTCATCTTTTAAGGGTTGGTATACAGTGACGTACATGCACAAACTATTATTTTTTTTCTTTTACTTTAATGGCTTAGAAAATCAATCTGTGGACCAACACCATCAAAGTGAGCACTTTTAACATTGCCATGATATAAAGAAAAGGGGAATGTATCTCTATTTTATTAGTTATTTTAATCAAAGTACTTTTACATAAATATCATAATTTTTTATCTTGATATTAATATGATGATAAATTGTTGATAACATTTTGATTTTTTTTTTTAATCAGAATGGTAGACAAAATTAAAGATATAACATCTTTGATGAAATTGACACTGAAAAAAACGATTGGAATGTAGAGTAAGAGCCACAAGAATGTGGGAGGTACTTAATATTAAAGAAAATAATGAACTTACGAGACTTGATTTGGTGTAAGTTTTGAAGTAAAATAATAAAATTATTTTTATGTCTTCAAATACAATTTATATTTTATTTTATTTTAATTAATTTTTCTCTTATTTTTTTTCAAAATAACCTTATTCACATGCAAGTATTAGAATTTAGAATATCATTTGTTAATTATTTAAGAGATATACAAGACATGGGAGGCATCACAACCACCACCACTGACCTACAAGCAAGTATTTTTTACATGCACTTGGATTTGTCTTTCAAATATACATATTGTTAGTTTGGTTGTCTATACTATAGCCGTTTGCCTTTATTTTTTTATTTTTGGGTTAAATAGTTGAACAATGCTGAAATAAAAAGAGTTGCAAGATTAAAACGAATATCGATGATCAATTTACGATAATCAAGATTGGTAGATTCAACCAAGAAAAGGCAAAGAATCATTATTCAAGAATCAACTATTCTTTCAAACAGACCATATAAGCAATGAACATTTAAAGGTGCCAATATGGTCATTCTTTTATTTTACATAATGAATTGGTAGCAAATTGCAAACTCATCTACTTGAATTGTGTACATTTATTTGATGATAAATTTGTTTTCAAGTGTTTTCAGTTCAATAATTAATATTTTTTAGCATAAACTTTTAATTTTTCTTAAAATAGTTGAACAACGTTGAAATAGGAAGAGGTGCAAGATTAAGACAAAAATTCATTACGAATGAATGATGCAAAGAGCTACAAATTCATTCTCCAAAAGGCAAAAAAATACTATTCAAGAATCAAATATTTGTGCAAGTGATCATTCATCCTAAAAAGAAAACAGATTCCTTTAAAAATTTGTTATGCTGTGACAATAAAAAAAGAGTCAAGGATGTTCAGCCATGGCCAGTTGTACGTTGCTTTGTCTTGAGTAACAAGCCCTGAAGAACTAAAGATTTTAATAAATAACAAAGACAAACAAGAACAATGATACACTACAAATATAGTTTACAAAGAGGAATTTAACAATCTCCCAAAGGTAAAAACAACTTCTAACATTTTCTTTTCATTATATTATTGTTAACAAAACTGCAAATTTCTTACGAAAATTAGTACTTACTAGCCTCTGAGCACGCGCTCACACGCATGCTTAGAGGCTCTTCTATTATTTTGGGAAATAGTTAATAATTTGCATCCATTATAAATTAGAATTACTATATTTTTCCAATTACAAAAATATCTAGGGGTGTGATGAGTGTTATGAGTTTATACCAAATATTAAATTATTAACCTTTCTCCACACATAACACTCATCACACCTTTAGGTTTTTTTTTGTGATTGGAAAATGTAGTAATTCTAATATATAATAGATGCAAATTATTAACTATTTCCCAAAATAATAGAAGAGCCTCTAAGCACGTGCGTGAGCTCGTGCTTAGAGGCTAGTTTAAATTAAGGAGGAATATCAAGGGTTGCTTGTCGTTCCAAAGAATTTTCATGGCTGCATTCATACTTGGAATAGTTTTTATTGATAAAATACTATTATTATGAATTGTATAATTCTAGATTTGTCGAATAAAAAAATAATGTATTATTGTATATATATCATGAATTGTGACCATAATCTCTCAAAAAAAAATTATATATATATATATATATATCATGAATCGTGGCCATAATCTAAGGAGGATGTTTTACTATTTCTCAAATATAAATTCATCCAATGTACCTACTATGCAATCTAACAAAATTGTTGATATATCACCCTAAAAAAAATAGAGAGTAAGGTTTAAATGTAAGAAAAACAATAGAAAAAAAATAATAGGAGGAAGTGAGAGCACCACTTAGAACACATACACTAAAATAATTAGTCAAACCCGATAACCACAAAAAAGACAAATATTATATCATTCCAACTCTTTAAAAAAGATTCATTAATTAGAGAAAATATTAAACACTCATCAAACTGACCAAAAAAATAGAAAAGATAAGATTAAAAAAGAAAAGATAAAATAAGATAAGATAAAATAAGATAATGATTTGAAAAAGATAATGATAACAAAGTAAGGAAATCAAATATAAAACAAATACTGGAAAAAAAAATACACACTTATTTCAGACCAAAAGTAAAAAACCACGAACTATTTTGACCCAACAACACTGTTCTATTACTGTGAAGAATCCCTCAATCTCTACCTTTGGTGGCATTATCGCAATATTCTCCAGTGACTCACTCCCAAGGGCTTCTTTGTCGAAGAGTCCGTTTCAACTGAGTTTTCACATAACTTGCTTGACTATAGTGTTGCAATGCTGAAACCATTATGGACCAATTAGTTTTGAATTTAAATAATTTGAGAGAGGTACCTAAACAAACCTGAATTTGTTGATGTAGTCAGAGTGAAAGATTTCGGACGTTTTGATTTGTAATGCATATTCAAGATAAATTGATATATAGTGTTTTGACGGGACAAAAAAAAAAAAAAAAAAAAAAAAAGGGAAATGGTAATTATAACTGTACATGGCTAATCCTCATTTCAAATTTGAATCCAACTTGTACGTGGGTAATCCCCATTTTGAATTCAAGTGCAGGTGGGTGGGTTAATGGTATTGGCAGTGAAGGTGGGTTTGAAAGATTGAATACGGGCAGTTTTTTTTTTTTTTTTTTTTTTTTTTTAAAAAAAAATTTGATTCTTGTACTACTGTATGTGTCTACGTGGGTTTATAACGTTTTCACTTTTCTTTCTTTACATTTTTTTTTTTTTTGTCAAGGGAAACCGGGTATTAAAAAAAAAAAAGGAGAAAAAAAGGAAAAAAGAAGTTAAGTCTTGATAAAGGAAAAAAAGGAGAAAAAAAAAAGTGAAAACATGGATTAATGTTTAGCTTGAAAATCAACTATATTTATCAAAAAAAAAAAAAAAAAAAATCAATTATACTTAGACGTAGAAGTTAAACATTGCCTATTTTGTAGGCAAGGTTACAGGAGGAAAACATGTATTTTTACTCCTACGCCCTAAGTTTAAGTAGAGATAAAACTTAAGGATAACATAGTAAAAATACATCTTTAACTTCCACCTGTAACCTTGCCTACAAAATAGGCAATGTTTAACTTCAACGTCTAAGTACAATTGATTTTTTTTTTTTTTTTTTTTTGATAAATACAGTTGATTTTCAAGCTAAACATTAATCCATGTTTTCACTTTTTTTTTTCTCCTTTTTTTCCTTTATCAAGACTTAACTTCTTTTTTTTTTTTTTTTTTTTTTTTTTTTTTTTTGCATTAAAAAAAAAAGACTTTTAACTTTTTTTTTATAATACCCGGTTTCCCTTGACAAAAAAAAAAAAAAAAAAAAAAAACTGCCCGTATTCAATCTTTCAAACCCACCTTCACTGCCAATACCATTAACCCACCCACCTGCACTTGAATTCAAAATGGGGATTACCCACGTACAAGTTGGATTCAAATTTGAAATGAGGATTAGCCATGTACAGTTATAATTACCATTTCCTTATCCCGTCAAAACACTACATATCAATTTATCTTGAATATGCATTACAAATCAAAACGTCCGAAATCTTTCACTCTGACTACATCAACAAATTCAGGTTTGTTTAGGTACCTCTCTCAAATTATTTAAATTCAAAACTAATTGGTTCATAATGGTTTCAGCATTGCAACACTATAGTCAAGCAAGTTATGTGAAAACTCAGTTGAAATGGACTCTTCGACAAAGAAGCCCTTGGGAGTGAGTCACTGGAGAATATTGCGATAAAGCCACCAAAGGTAGAGATTGAGGGATTCTTCACAGTAATAGAACAGTGTTGTTGGGTCAAAATAGTTCGTGGTTTTTTACTTTTGGTCTGAAATAAGTGTGTATTTTTTTTTTCTAGTATTTGTTTTATATTTGATTTCCTTACTTTGTTATCATTATCCTTTCCATATCATTATCTTATTTTATCTTATCTTATTTTATCTTTTCTTTTTTAATCTTATCTTTTCTATTTTTTGGTCAGTTTGATGAGTGTTTAATATTTTCTCTAATTAATGAATCTTTTTTAAAGAGTTGGAATGATATAATATTTGTCTTTTTTATGGTTATCGGGTTTGACTAATTATTTTAGTATATGTGTTCTAAGTGGTGCTCTCACTTCCTCCTATTATTTTTTTCTATTGTTTTTCTTACATTTAAACCTTACTCTCTATTTTTTTTAGGGTGATATATCAACAATTTTGTTAGATTGCATAGTAGGTACATTGGATGAATTTATATTTGAGAAATAGTAAAACATCCTCCTTAGATTATGGCCACGATTCATGATATATATATATATATATATATAATTTTTTTTTGAGAGATTATGGTCACAATTCATGATATATATATATACAATAATACATTATTTTTTTATTCAACAAATCTAGAATTATACAATTCATAATAATAGTATTTTATCAATAAAAACTATTCCAAGTATGAATGCAGCCATGAAAATTCTTTGGAACGACAAGCAACCCTTGATATTCCTCCTTAATTTAAACTAGCCTCTAAGTACGCGCTCATGCGCGTGCTTAGAGGCTCTTCTATTATTTTGGGAAATAGTTAATAATTTGCATATATTATATATTAGAATTACTACATTTTTCAATCACAAAAAAAAAAAAAAAACCTAAAGGTGTGATGAGTGTTATGTGTGGAGAAAGGTTAATAATTTAATATTTGGTATAAACGTATAACACTCATCACATCTCTAGATATTTTTGTAATTGGAAAAATATAGTAATTCTAATTTATAATAGATGCAAATTATTAACTATTTCCCAAAATAATAGAAGAGCCTCTAAGCACGCGCGTGAGCGCGTGCTTAGAGGCTAGTATTCATTGTAATTGATAATTAATTCATTTTGTCACTGCGAGTGACTATGAAATAATTGATACCAAGTTATTGCAACAATATATTCATTGCAATTACGTGTCTGTCATTGCAATAGATTGTAAAAGAATTAATATCAAATTATTGCAATGGTAACTTTGATACAATAAGCTATTAATTCGAAATTTTCGTTGCAATAAATTACAAAAACCATTGGTATCAATTTATTGCAACGATTCTTTCATTTTAAGTTATTGCAACAATTTTTCCTAATATATTAAAGCTCTTATTACAGCTGAAAATTATAAGTTATTGCAATTTATTATTGTTGAAGACGGGCAGCCCAACAAAGATGTCGAAAACAACATAATCTGGGAGATTGTTGGAGTTGAATTGCTCAAACTGTTTCTGCTTCATCTTGCAAGGCTGAGATGACATCGGTGACATTAATTTTGTTTCCTTGGAAAATTTGTTATAAATTGTTGTTTACGTGACTTTTTAGAATGTTCAAGGCTTCCTTCTTAGATTAGGATTAGTGAAATAGCCGACTATAAAAAAACAGGTTTCCCTTGTTACATTAGGATTAGTAAAATCTAGTTAGACTAGGAGTAGTACTTTAGATAGCCAACTATAGTAACACATGGCAAGTAAATACCGAGCATATTCATTATTTAAAAAAAAAAAAAAAAAAAAAAAAAAGCAATCACACTGTCTTGATTACTTGTAAACTTCTTTTTAAGAAGATTTATTTGTAAACTTTTTTTATACCCCCAAGCACTTTGTGTATAGGACAGTGTCAATTCAGCTACAAAGCTCTTGGCTACTTATAAACTAATAGTCTAATACTACTAGCAGTATCATTTAGTCCGGGATTTAAAACTTTTAATAATCCGCCTAAGATGAAAGCCCAAATCTAGGTAGACCAAATCATGATTTTCCTATACGATGTAATTATATTTACAAGTTGGTCTTCAAATACAACTTGGCTTAATGTTTAAATTCTTTTTAGTATAAGCATACTCAGGATAGTGCCAGAACATGGAATTAGGGAGGTGGTTTTGCAGTTGAATACGCACAACTGCTTCAGCCTCCAGCTTTGTTGTTTAGCTTCTTTGGGTGTGTTTTTTTTTTTTTTTTTTAAGTGTCTTCGATGAGTACTGTTGGGTAAGGAAAAAATAATTTTATTTAAAATTTTTTAAAGGGCTAGGTTGTTTGTTTTAGGGTAAAATTGGTTGATTGAGTTTAATTTTTTTAATAATATTTTTTATATTGTTAATTTTTTTTGATGGGCTAATTTTTCAGGGCTTGTATATTTCGTTTTAAATTTTAGATCCATAAATTTTTTATAGCCTTTAAATGGAGGAAAATGCTAGAGTTACAAACGTATTTATAAATTGCTGATGTGGTTAGTGGTTATTATTATATAAAAAAGTGATATACGTGATAAACCTAGATGTAAACCAATAAAAATTTACTACCTTAACAATTTATAAAAATATTGTAGAAAAATTTTTTGGTTGTAACATTACTTTCAAAAGAATTAAAGATATTATTAAGAGAGCAAATTGTAATTTTATAGAACAAAACTGCTAATTTTAATACCAATATAAGTACTAATAATTTTTTTTTTAAAAAATGGGCGGGTATTGCCCCCCATTGACCAAGGGTGGCTTCGTCCCTGAGCATACTTATAAATAATAATACTCAAACAATATAAACACAATATAAAAAGTATTCTTCAAAGTATTTTTCATATAAATGATAATGATGCAAACTTTTAATTTCTTAAGCAAGGGCGGCAATACACTAATGATGCAAATTACATTTCTCTGTCTATCTACCTACCTCCAAGACTATTCTTTCAAAAGTGTAGTTTGTTATTGTCAAATCTTGATTTTGAATTATAATTTCCAGTTTAATTTAAGTATATGCCTTTTTTTTTTTTAATTTACGTATTTATGTTATAATTTCTTGAACTTATTTTTATATATTATATATTTATTTTTAAATTTTTTTTTATTTGACCCTGCAGTTCAACCAGTAATCCATTGGTTTATCCAGGTCAGGTTTAATAACTATGCTCGCAAGTAACTAGTGAATAGGCCCACTTGTGAGTTCCATTGAATGTGCAATTCTTCTCCAACTCCAAACTAAACACATATACATTAAATCCCACAAAAAATACAAAAAATACAAGGAAATAATTACATGAATTACAATCAAATTGATACGGAATAAAGACAACTAACCAAACATGGAAAAATCACAACAAATGAATTACTTTATGAAGTTTACATACTTGAAACCACCCTGAAGACAACAAATATAATTGAATTTAAAATTGACTCTTCTGCGTATCATGTTCTCGAGAGGTGAATTTTCTTGATACAGGAAAATAAAACTTTATTATAGCAATACAATTACAAGGTAGCTATCCAAGGGACAATCAATTACCAATGTTTTCTTCTCAAAAAAAAAAAAAAAAAAAAAATTACCGATGTTTTGGCAAATTGATTGAAAAAGAATATTGTTCGATGTGGCACTTCGTGATCCATTGAACATCAACATTGATAGTTGAAGCCTAACAGTTATCAAAATTCAGTATAAATGAAAATTTACTATATAAAAAAATAAAGTCTGTAATATGTGAATGGGAAAAAAATGGAGGCTTAGAAACAAAATTTGACAACAAACACAACTTGAGAGCTCTGACTTCTTAACTATCAAAATGAATAGATTTACAGATGCACATTTTTAAAAATTAAAAAAAAAAAAAAAATCTATACAAAATGATAAACTTTAAACTGATATTAATGTTAAAACTGGGGAATAAATCATAGAACAAGAGACAATTTGATTCACCAAAAAATAGTTCCCATAATGTTTGTTTTCCAAACTTTGATTCCATTTACTCACATCATATTTATAGAATTTTGAGAAGTTTCAAACTAATTATTACAGGATCAGTTTCAGTTGTTTCTATAGAAGCTTTTCAATTAGAAGCAATTGTATAAGAAAGAGAGAAAAAAATAATGAGGAAGATTTAAAGATTACAATAAACATTTGGACTGTTTTTCTATCTAAATCTTTCATTTTGTAGAAAATAAAAGGGAGATTGCAAGTAGAAAGAATTGGTAGTTCTGTGAAAATAATAGTCTAATGGCTTAGGAACTGTAATTTTATTGAAGTGATGAGGGAACTTTGATTCTCCAATTCCTGAATTACCTTTGCAAAAGCTCCAACAACTTTGAATCACCAAGCTTGTAGGTTTTGTACTTTTCCCCTTGAATCCTATACCAGAAGATGACGACAGAAACATGCTCAACTTTCCAAAAGTCATGGCCTTCCTTTGGTTGCATACTAAGCACAAATTCCATTTGCAAATCAAACAATTCCAAAGTTTTGAGGCCTTTCAAATGGTAGATGCAGAAGGGCACCTCCTTGGGCACTGGGGAGGATCCAAGTCGAAGCTTTTCAAGAAGAGGTAAGACACCTTCATCTATTATCAAACTATTCAATCCTCTCAAATTTCGAAGTCCTAGCAACTTGAGTTTTTGAAAGCCTCCTTCGTATCCCTCGTAAAGCCGAAGTTCCATCAAATTAGGAAGAAGTTGAAGAATGTTTAATGGGTCATCCATTAATCTTGACCATTGTAAACGGATTTTAACTATATTCTTAAGTTTGACAATACATTCCGGCACCTTTTCTAGTCTGCCTTTTAGGTTGAGAGTTTGTAACAAGCATGGAAGGAAGAAATTGGTTGCAATTCAAGATTTTCTCCTTCACTTGTTGAAGTAAGTCTTAACGATCGAAGGTAGCTCATTTTTTCCAATGTAGTGCACAAAGACATCCCGTTTTTCCTCTTTAGGTTGTGTTTGACATTGCCTTAAAAAGCCGGCTTTTTTTACCATGAAGCTTATTTTTGCTACTATTCATATGTTCCATTGCACTTTTTGGTACTATTCATGAGTCTCACTATACTATTTCAGCTACTTTTTAGTTTTATCTACAATACTTTTAACAAAAAATTTTCAATTTCAGTTTAATAAGCTATTTCCAAACGGACTCTTAGTTTAGAGATTTCTAACTTTCTCAACTGTGTCAACCTTCCTAACTCTTCAACAATGGTAGCACAGTCGGCTTCCATGTTATAAAGCTTCTCTAAGGACTCTAAAGACCCAATGCCACTTTGTATCTTTACCGGTCTTCAAGAACCAAAATTAACGTCAATATTATTGTTACCGATGTAGGCTACAAGGTATCGTAGCTTACAGAGCCCATTGATCTCCATTGGTGTCTTGTACACAAGGGAACGTTTCAAATCCAAAGTCTCTAAGTTCTGTAGTTTACCTATGGACTTTGGAAGCACCTGCACTTTTGTATCTCTCAAGCTTAAATATCTTAGATGGAATAAGTTGCCTACTTCCTTAGGAATGTGATTTATAGGAGCACTTTTGAAATCCATAATTTTCATGAGTTTGAAATTTACAAAACAAGTAGTAAGAAAAGCATTGGGCACTTGATCTACTCCCAAAATGAGAATAGAACGAGTTTTAGAACTAGTAATACACTTCAAAGGAGTATCTACATTATTCTGAATTGAGAGGCATCGAGTAATCCTATTAAAACTTGAGTAGTTTTGTATTGAGATCAAATGGAAACCTAAGTCCTCCGACCTAGATAGAATGACCTCACGTATCATATCATGAACTCGACACATTCTAATTCTGCCAAGAAAATTGACTTGTTCCACTTGAATCAAACTTCTATGAATGAGCTACTTCAAGTAGTCTTGTGCAACATCTTCCAATGTTATCCCTTGTTTTAACAAGCCCTAAGCCCACCTTTTACAACACCAGTTTTCTTTCAAAAAAAGTACAAGATCTAGCCCACGAACTCCAAACCTATATCAGCCAGCCGACGAACAAGGTGCTATTACAGTATTTGCGCTATTGTCCATAGTGGCATAAGAAATTGACTTGCATCTTCAATGATTTCTGTAATGATAGTGCTGGCAGTTAACAAGAAATTACATTCATCTTGTGATTCATGAAAACATATTACTTGATAGGATTTGTTCCATATTTTTGTACTGTTTGGAGAGTGAATAGTGACATTTAGCTTTTACTTACCTACTTTTTCAAATACACTTTTCAACAGATTCTCTATCATTTTCTTCATTTCATTTAACTATTATTTCTTCATTCATTCTTTATTCATTATTTATTCTTTTTCTAACAACTACACATCTTCCAATATTTTTTTATTCAATACTTGATTATTATGATAGAAAAAAACATTTGAAGGATGAATAGTAAAAGCTACAGTGTTCTCTACTTATAGAGAAGCACTGTAGCAACTCTACTCTAAAAAATAGAGATAAAGAAGCTGTTGGAGTAGGTTTTTGGGGTGTTGATGCTTTAAAATTGGCTTTAAAAAAGCCATTGGAGATGCTCTTAGTATATGTTACTTTTAATGTCTATTACTCTTCTTCTTTGTTTTATTGTTCTTCTTTTCTGTTTTTACTTAATTTAAATTCTAAAATGAATATAAGTTGTCTAAATATATACCTAAATATAAAATTAATTAATTAATTGTTTAGTTCATTTTTACTAAATTCATGATTATTTTGTTATCAAATGGTATACTAGCAATAGTTCTTTAGGTCCACATGATTTGTACTTTACCCTATGGTGAAAGTATTTGTAATGGCGGAGGGTTTCAAAATGAATATACTATAAACTAGCACCAAGGCATGGGCTAAGAGCTGAAATCACCCTCCTTAGACATTATGTGCCTCTTTTTAGTATCTAGCATTAATATTGCAATATAAAAAAATAATTAGAGCTAGATCTAGTTGGGTTTTGCTAGATTTGATTCAGGTCTAACTCAGATAATTTGGAATCATCTAATAAAATTTAATGATCATTTTTTACTCATTTTAATTTCAAAGAATATTATTGATTCTCAAAAAAAAAAAAAAAAAAAATCAAAGAATATTGATAAACTTGTATATACATTAGAAATATAGAAAATATTGATAGATTTTTGGAAAATTATTGCTGTAATGCAAATAAATGAGGTAGAGGGGCTGAATTCTAATAACATTGTGGGTGTGAATGATTCGAACTCTATAATTTGCGTGTGCATGACCTTCAATAGAACAATTTTCGTTACCAACATAAATTTGCATTTTTTAACTTATCCAAATCAATGAGGTAACATTTTTTTGTTTGCTGATAATGACAAAACACTCTAACCATCTATATCCTTATTTTTATGGTTTTATGGTTTCAATTTTTTAGCAGTTTTGACTTGATAGATATTTTAATTATTCAAGTAAAATGAATTTTACTAATTGAGTTAATTGAAATTCATGCAATATTCCAAAAATTTAAGATGTATAAATAAGATTACAAATTTTTTCTCTATTTTGGTTCACTAAAGCTCCATTTTCTTTAAATAAAAAATAATTCAATAGTTGAGGCCTGGGAGGGAGGATTTGAATCTTAAATATCTTCATTGGAAACATAAAGTAGTGCCAATCATAGTTCTCAGAACCAGACCGGACCGGGAGGTCAGAACGTGAAAACCATGAACCGTGATGAAAACTGATTTTTTAAGCATAAAGAACCGGGCATATGTGGCAATTCCGTGAACCCCTAAAACTGGGGTTGGACTGTACGAACCGGTCAAGAACCGTGCGGTCCAACCCCTTAGCAATTTTTTTTTTTTTAAAACAACTTAACACAATTTTATTCTACTTAATTAAATTATCCATCTCTTACAAGGATTAAAAAAAATTATAATTAAAATCTTTCAAAGATATTCAACTTTACTTCAAAAATTAATCATAAATTTTAATGTTTTCATGGTTATTATTTTATTTTATTAACTTCCTTATTTAATTATTAAATATATGCTTGAAAATCATTAAATTTCCCTCACATATATAGATATATTAGTCAATTTTACTAGTTTTGTAAATTTAATATCTATATTTAGGCTTTAATTAATTATTAAATTAATTATGACGTCATCACGGTTCTACCCCGGTTCAACCTCAGTTCGACCTCAAAAATCTTGAACCTCTCCCTTTTACGGTTTAATGAACAGTCCGGGTCTGAAAACCTTGGTGCCAATTAGTTAAATGATCAATTTATTGTCATGATTCACAACGTCTTTAAAAAAAAAAATTGGGCTCGTAACATTAATTTTGGCCAAGAGAGAATTAACACTGAAAAATTAAACCAAATATATCTCAAGTTAGCGAGGAAGAATCTATAAAAACTTGATAATTTTATATATATATATTACATGATGATCTACATCTTAGATATAGAGTGAAGAACATCATGACTAATATTGAACTCAACTAAAAAAAAACTAATACTACTGGATATTATTATTTTCTACTATTATGTAATCTAAATATAGAGCATACTAAGTAATGGAGCAAGAACCATAATGCACGTAACGTAAAAGCATTGGTCACGTACAGTATCACATGCCATGCCTCATAGTATAGTCCTGTGATAAAAGGTTCTCATATTGGTCAAATATGGCCGTTTTAGCCCTTAAATATGTATTCTTTAAGTTGTATGCCTTTTGATTTTCTTTAATCAAACAACGCACTCTTCATGTTTTCTCTTGATATCTGATGAGTGTTAACTTGTCAGCATTGCTCGTCGGACGGAGATGATTCTTCGACCTTCGGGGATGGTCACCGGTGTGGTGCCTGCCACAGCGCCTCCGATGCCAAAGTCAGTATAACAAGTTTTCTGGGAAATGAACAATGTAATTGGAAAGAATTAGAAAGGTCTCTTAGAGTTTTTTTGTGTACTTGCCCCTGCTTCAGCAATGTGGGAGACTTATATATGTTCTCATGGCTTCTAGCCGTTGGGGTAGTTATGGAGGTCTTAATGCTCCTTTTAGTAACGTCTGGGGTCGTTTAATGTGCCATCACTGTCCTTCAACGGACTGTACAGTTGTTCCTGTAACCGTTTTGGGTTTGATTGCCTGCATTGAATGGTCTAGATATCTTCGTCAGTAAAGCATATAACCGACTTACCTAGCCAGAGTTTGGATTCGTCCGTATAGATGGGATCGTCCGTGTGTGTGTGAGCTCGTCAGTCCCGTCAATATCGGTCCCCGAAAAAGATTTTTGATTCATCAAGTCTTTCATATACTCTTATCAAAAAAAAAAAAAAAAAAGTCTTTCATATACTGATCTTTTTTTATTTTGTGCTTTCTTTATAGCTTCTTGATTCTTATTTTTTCTCTCTTCAATTTTTGCAGATGTTGCAGACACGCTCTCAATAATGATGGCAATTGAAATTACAAATTTACAACATAAATCTTATTTTAGTAAACATACAATAACAATGAAGCGAATGAATCATATAGAAGGAAAAGAAAGAATCAAATTACACATATGTACCATAAAATTAATGACTCAAGTCAATAAAAACCATAAATTAGAACTATAATTTATCATGGTGAAAAACTTGACAACGATAATAGATTTAGTAGTGAAAAACTTGTAAAACTTGACCCTATGTTTGGCTATATGTTGGATCTTAACTCTTATGTCATTAGGATAAAAATTATTTATCTACCCTAAAAATTAGTTTTGGGTAAGGAAGTTGTACACAGATTAGTTGTAAAATTTATCTTGAAATTAAGAGTATAAGGTGAAGGTTTTCTATAATATAAATAGCTGTGTATTCTTCGTCTAAGTTCAAATCAAAAGGCAAGCGTAAAAGCGTAAATCAATCAAAAATCATTGTCTCTCCGCTCTCTTTGTTTATTTGTTTATTCTATGCCAATTCACTAATAAGGTGTTAATTGCATAGGTCTTATTTTACTATAAGTTTGTGGTATGTGTAAGTGTTGATTGCTAGGGATGGAGGCATAGTTGGACCAAAAGGGGCAATGGCACCCCCTAATTTATTTATTTATTTTTTAAATATTAGTATATAGGTACTAATTTTAGCAATTTTATTCTATAAAATTACACTTTGCCTCCCTTAATAATATCATTGATTCTTTTATGAGTAATGCTATAGCTATAAAAATTTCTACAACATTTTTACAAATTATTGATGTAGTAAATTCTTATTAGTTTGCATCTAGACCTACTACTTACATCACTTTTTAACTTATCAATAACCACTCACCACATTAGCAATTTGTAAAAAAAGTTTGTAGACCTAGCATTTTCCTCTTTTTAAAGGCCATAAAAAAAACTTGATATAAAATCTAAAACAAAATATACAAGCCTAACAAAATTAGCCTAACAACAAAATTACCAATAGTAAAGCCAAAAACAATTAAGTTTAATCGATCAATTTTACCCAAAACAAACAGCCCAGTTCTTTAAAAATTTTTAAATGAAATAATTTTATCCTTACCTAGAAGCAAGACACACATAAAAAACACACAAAAATAAATAAATAAAACCCTTTAGCAGTTAAGTAGCAAAGCCAAAAGACAAAGTTTTATACGCAGTCAGTAGCAAAGTTGCCCTCTCAAATTCCAAGTCTTGGCTCTGTCCTTGTTGATTGCACTAAGAGACTTATTTTTTATTATGGGTTTACAGATTTAGAAAGTATGAGATCTGCTATATTCAACCATCATGCTCCTGATTTTTTTGTTTAAAAGGAAGAAACATGTTCCTTAGTCTCTCTTCTTTTTTTTTTTTTTTTTTTTTTTTTTTTTTTTAGGATAGAAATTCTACTCTAGTTTAATCTAAGTGTATATGTGTGTGAAGCTTCCTCTTAAAGACTTGAACCCCGACTCTTACTCCCCATACCTCATAAGCACTTATACTTGTAGAGTGACCATCGCATCAAGAGTGTGTGGTGATAGTCTCTCTTTAAATTATAAGCACAAAATCCAATATTTTTTACTAACAACTTTTATAATATTATTCTCTTCTTTAATTATTAATGTTATATTTTCTGTTTCATTTCTATTACAACTTCTTGGAATCTATAATTTAATGTACTACACAAAGTTTCCTAGACTAGTTGAAATTTAGCTGATAATTTCTTGGTCCCAAAAATTGGAGGAAACTGGAAAGTTGCCTGAAGTAAATGAAGATTGAAAAATGTCTTCTTTAGCTTGCTATGCATCTCCAGAGGGGATATCCATGACACATTGGATCGAGGTGGCTTTCATAGATATAGCGTGGAAGAGTGCTGGCATGGTCAGTTTTTCTTAAGCAAATAGCCATTTCTACAAGAACCTAGATATTTAATCCTAATTGATGTAGAAGCTAGATATTCTCTTTTAACACAATAGATATGAATTTCAGAATTTGGCACATACTTAAGAAAACTCACATGAATCAATGACACCCTTTCTTAACAGGAAAAACTTTGTTGCACACATGTGAATTTACACACATTGTCCAATTTAGACTTAACTCGTTAAAATCACGAGTTTAGTGCCATTGGGCAATGTGTGGAATAAACACCACAATTCTTAACAATATTTTTTTGAGAAGGAAGACATCTAATATTATTAGCCAGAATCGCCAAAAAGAATAGAATAAAGGTGGGGAGGAGTATCCTCCATCCATACAGACAAACCTCTGACATGTCTAGCATGTCTAGCTAGGTTATGAGCAACCTTATTACCATCTCTATAAGTATGAGAAAAAGAAATACACTCGTTGGTAACTAAGGTGGACTTAGCCAAAGAAATGATGTGACTGAATGAGGAAAGAGAGTCTTCTGCAGCCATGAAGGTTTTGATCACCACTTCCGAATCACCTTCGAGGCAAAATTCTTAACAATAAGATTTGTTTTGGTGCGCTTAAAAAAACCATTTTTCAAGCAATAAAAAAATATATTAATATATAAAGATTTTTGTAATTTAAAATGGCTATAAAAATATAATATAATACAATATTTAATGTCACATTACACAAACCCTACTACTACTAGGACTAGGATAGAACATTTTTTTTTTTTAATGAAAAGACGATTCCATTAAAGAACTAAACACCAAAACAAGGTTCAGGACATATCCTGTTAAAATACATCCCATTGAGGTCTCCCTCAAAAACATCTAAAATGTCCACACGCAGACTATCATAAAAAAGAAAATCAGCAAACATCCAATAGCTCATCCTTGCTAAACCATCAGCACATTGATTAGCTTGCCAGAAGCAATGCTTAATATGAACTTGATGGAATCAGGTAAAAAGGTGCCTGCAATCATCCAAAATTGGAGATATAATGTTATTTACATAATCTGCATTCCGCAACACATCAGCAATGGACTTGGCATCCATCTCAATTTCAAGACAGTGAATATTTAGAGTGCAACATAGCTTGAGGCCTTCATGCAGCCCCCACAACTCAGCAACAAAGCTGCCAGTGACTCCAATTCGCTTATTGAACCCAGCTAATGCCCATCATCATTCCTCACCACTCCCCCACAACCAGCTATGCCGTGAGGCTCACTGCATGACCCATCTGTGTTCAATTTCTTCCACCCTTGCTCAGGTCGCTCCCACTGAATCCTCCTTAATACTCTACGGCCTTGCACCCTTGGAGCAGCCACACAGTGAATATACTCCATAGCTTGATACATAATATCCATAGCCAATCTTTGACTCTGACCTTTGCTATTGAAAATGATGTCATTTCTACTCTTCCAAATGCTCCAAAGAGCAAAAGAAAAAACAATTTTCCAAGGGGTACCCGTGACATGCAGCTTATCATTAGTTCTAACAGTAAGTGACAACCATTCCACCAGGTTAACATGCCAAAAATCATAGTTAGAAACCGTGACCCCTAGCTGATTCCATACATGTTTCAGGTGAGAGCAATCTCTCAAGGCATGCAATATAGTTTCAGCCCCGTTGCAACAAATAGGGCGTACTTCAACTTGAACCACTCCTTTTTTACCCAAACACACCTTGACACCGATACTGTTGTGAGCACACAACCAAAGAAACATTCTAACCTTTGGACACAAATTTGCCTTCCAAATCCAGCTAGCTGCAAAGGCAAAAGCATTTGAAGACTCCATAACAATCCCATATGCGCTCTTGACATCAAAGCTCCCCTTAGATGACTTGGCCCAAGACAATTTGTCCATGCCACCTCCTAAGGTCGACATGGGAATTGCACAAATCAAACCCTTAACTTCATCCGGAAGTTCAAAAGTTGTTTTCTCCCAATCCTAGCCCACATTAAGCATAATATCTTTAACTTCCAAACGATTGGTTTCTTGAGAAATAGGCCCTAGAATCAACTTTCTAAGGGGTCCCCCATTCTGGATAGAACTTGTTTTACCATGTTGAAGTCGGAAATTAAGGGAAAACCTTGCAGCAATTTCTCAACCCTCTCACTATATATATCGCTCGCCATAACCCCACATTCTCTCACAATCACACTCCCAAGTCTAAAACTCCGTCGTTGTTGTGATTTCACAATTTCACTTTTCTAGTTTTCTTGTTCTTTAAGCTGATCAGTTTCTCTTTATTATTATTCTTCAACAACATGTCTAGTAGTATTACAAAAGCAGAAGCCGATAGCAAGAACGTTAATGCATGGGTGCAACAATTGCTACCACCACCAGATTTGCAAGTTTACATGCCGTTCATTAGTCTAAATTCACAGGGAGAAGAGGTTGTTTTTGAAGCTCTTGCATCCTCATCTTCAAGGCTCTCTAACTTCGTGTTTCACATTACTACAGAAGAGTCACACACCATGACAGAGACGGAGACGGAGACGGAGACAACAATAACACTCATTGAAACCAAGTCAGACAGTGCTGATGGGGAAGAACAAGATCAAAAACAAGAACAAGAATATGGTGATGTCGATTGGTTGGATTACATGGATGATGAAGATTATGATGATGGTGATTATAACTTGGAAGAAGAAGAATATGATGATGATGAAGTGGAGGAGGAGGAGGGTGATGAAGAGGCAGTGAGGCCAACGAGTGAAGAATCAATAATGGGATTGGAGGTGGTGAGGATTGAACAAGGGTCGGTGGGTTTGGCTGGTGAGGAATGTGTAGTGTGTTTGGATGAGCTAGGCATATGCCATGCTCTCATATCTATCATCAAGACTGCATTGTTCTGTGGTTAGGGACGAGTAATTTGTATCCAATGTGTCGCTATAGGTTGCCTTAGTTGTTGATTTTATTTTTTTTATCAAAAACTAATTGTGTTTTTAGTTAGTTCATTTATGTTGTCTTCTATTGTTTTATCCAATTATGAATCAATTTGTATGCCTTTAAGGCTTTAGTTGTGTAGGAGGAAAATTTCTGCTTAACCTCTGATTAATTAGATTCATCTTTTGTGAGCAATAAGTATCTTTCTTATATTTGTTTTGTTTTACAAATATAAAATGTTTTTCTTTTCCTCTTAATGTTGTTAAAGTGAATTGAAAGAAAGTAGAAAATTATGAGTACAATTAGTCTCACTGAAAGCATTGTATATTGACATCTAAGACTGCTTTTTTCTTTATGAAAATATTAGATCATTGTTCATCTAAAGTTTTACTATGGATTTTGCACAAGTGACAAATTAGAAATAATGCAATGCCTCCGCACACTAGTGCTTAATACCTATGGAAAGCAGCCCCTAAAGATGAATGAGCTCACTAAGGGGATTCAGCAAAATTGTTCATTTCTACTTTGTGTGTTATAGTTATTTTAATTGGTAAATTTTTTCTTTTCTTAATAAGAGATTTGGGGCCCGTTTGGTAATGTTGTTTAAGTGTAGAAATACATGTGGGTGAAAAAATGTTGTGAAAATACGTGTTGTGTGTGTTGTTTAAACAATGAAAACCGTTGTTTAAAATAATACCAAACACCCATTGAGGTTCAAATCTCACATATATAAAAAATTGATTGACACTTTTCTTTCTTTCTTTCTTTTTTTTTTTTTTTTTTCTTTTTTGTGGAGGAAAAACTTCATGTATATTTATTTTTGTGTTTTCTTGATGTGGTATTTAAATCTTTTATAACTTTTTTTAAGCAAAAAAATTATATCTAATAATATAAACAAGTGGACTTTCTTAGCAAAAATAAATACTCCATTCGTCCCAGTTTGTTTGTCCTCTATTCCATTTTGGGATGTCTCAAAATATTGTTCTGTTTCTAAAAATAAAATCAATTAATTTACTAATGTTCCTATTATACTCCTATTTTATTTTCAAAATTATTTGAAAAGAAAACTAACAAATATTTAAAAACTCAATCTAATTGTGCCACCTTTTTAGTTGCCTTATTAAGAATAACTCTTTTTAAAAAAAGTTAATAAATTTATTTAAGGGTAGTTTTGTAAACTTATATATTTTTATAAAGCAGACAAGACAATAAATGATGTTTCCTTAAAAAGTTTGACTTTTCAAACGGGACAAATAAATTGGGACGGAGGTAGTAAAAAAAATAAACATAAGTGGACTTTTTAATTTGGTAACCCCACCATCAAGGTTTTTTTTCCCACTCAAGCCTAGTTAATGTCTCATGAGTGTCTACATATCATAGAATCATGGATTCAGATCTTCTAGAGTTCATAGGGTACTCTATCAAATAGATTTCTTTTAATCTTGACTCTTTATTTTATAATGAATGTCTCAGATGATGCCACATCATTAATTTAATAACAAAACTTTAAAATAATGATGCCATGTCAACTAATTAAAAAAAAATATTTGACATGTCAGATATTTTAATATTTTTTAATTTTCATAAACTTTAAAAAACACAGATCTAAAACCCAATCTCACAGCGTGACCCTCGCCAGAGGTTTAAAAACACAGATCTAAAACCCAATCTCACAATCATGACTCTCGCTGGAGGTAGATTGTGCCATCAGTGTCCACCAATTTCATGATCATAGCAGGTCCTTAATTTCATGGTTACGTTTCAACTTTTGGTGCCATCATTGGCTTTCTTTTTTTCTCTTTCTTTGTTCTTTTATTAATTACCTTTCTTCTTTTCTTTGTGGCTTGAAATTGATTTTGCATAAATCTATGATATAGATGCGGCCTCGTTCAAATAAAAATCACAACGCATTATACCAATGAAGGTTTACATTGTATTAAGTAAAAAAAAAAAAGCACATAATAAGGATATAATTTCATTGGAACGAGTTGAACTATATAAATTGCACTCTTTGAGATATATTCAGAGAGAGAGGGAGTGTTGTGTCGGTTTAGATGTTAAGATCTCAGAGATTGGGTTGCGTGGACTTCATCTTGATCAAATTGTCTATTGTCGTTGGTGTTGAGATCTCTCTGGAGACAAGCTATGCCGTCAGTGTTGGCAAAACTGGTGGTGAATAGAGAGGTGAAACGAAAGACGGAAAGAGACGGTAATAGAATTTCTGACTTAAAATATGATGTGTCAATTTTATTTTTTAATAGCCGATGAGTCACTTGTATTTTAAGGATATTTTTAATTAATTAATGATGTGGCATCATCTGAGACATTCATTATAAAATGAAGAGTCAAGATTAAAAGAAATCTATTTAATAGAGTACCCTAAGAACTTTAGAAGATCTGAATCCTAGAATCAGTGATACGACCAATGGCTATGCCAAGTTTTGAGAGTAAAAACCCAGTGTATTTATAATTTATTTCGTAATCCCTAGTTACCATTTGCTATATGCACTCCATAACCTATATTCTTATTATTTTTACTTATCCCTTTGTTTTTTTTTGAAGCATATAGTACATATTTAACGATTATAACATCAATTTACAAACAAGTGGACCAAAAAAAAAGAAACACCAATAAGCTTTGGATTCTTTTGTATTTATTTATTTATTTATTTCTTTCTTTCCTTAATTAAGTTGACTCTGAAATTGATAATGACTACTGAATATCATAGAATGTGTGATCTAACCAATGACTACCTTGTTTTTTATGGGTAGAAAAATAATGCAGCAAACACAGAATAAAATAGTATATCTAGAGCTTAACAAGCTGGCTAAATTCTAATGTAGTTATAGTTTCTTCGGTTTTCTAATTAAGATAATGTGTTTTATCTACTTTCATGAACCTAATATAGTATGTGGATCATGATTCCCTTGATTTTAGATTCATTTTAATAGGGCAGGGCTTATTAATTATCATACAGTAGCCTATCACAGTGCATGCATTGGTGTGCACACCCATAAAAAAAACACACACACACACATATTATTTATCTATTTTAGGGTTAGAACTTAGAATAGAACTTGGCTGATGGCTCCGACTATCGTGGAGGAATTTCTCCAAGTGCATACAATATATATATATATATATATATATATATATATATATATATATATTTAGAATTTTTTTATTGCAAATTGTAGTGCAATTGCATTCATCCATTTGACCACACTTTTAGTGTTAAGTTTTGTTATTAGATTTTCAGTTGCCTATAATGGTGGTTTACAGACCTATAATGGTGGGTTTTAGACTTTCCACTAGCTGCCAAACTAATAAAGTCTCATTATCGTTGAGCCGCCTACAAAAAAAAAAAACCAATTAATATCTTGACTTGATGGTAGAAATCACTTATCATGAAACAGATGTTATAGGTTTTACTTTTATCTTATCTATCAAAATAGAAATGACCAATAATACCAAAATATAAGTTTATTATACATTTATCAAAATTTCACTTCATTTATTTAAAAAAAAAAAGAAAAAGGAAAGAATAAAAGATCCTGTAAAGTGATTTATATCTTTTGTAATAATTTGACTCAAATTCTTTAATTAATATAAGTATCTCTATAAAATTTAAAATGACAAAAAATATATAGAGTTATGAGGAAGTGGTTCACACCTTCATACTGAAAATACAAATAACTTTTGCCACAACTCGTTTACATGACAAGTTGTGAGCGGTGGAGCAAATGTGGTGGGTCTATGTAGGTCTATAATTCCACCACTCACAACTCGCCATGTGAACAAATTATGATAAAATTGTAACTTTAGTTGTGGTCTTAACATCATTGTATATGAAATGATTGAAGGCCTATTTGTTTATATGTTCAAAAAAATAATGTGAAATTGTGTGTGTTTTTATGAACTCTTGATTTCTTCCTAACTTGCTTTTTCAAACTCGGCTTGTAATAAAATACTACATAGCTAGTGATGCTGGTATGGAAATCTTTTGTCAACTATCAAGAACAATTTATTCGGGAATTTATGGTGAATCTCAACTTTGATTGGTACGTACACCATGTTTAGGACAACTAGCCATTGCAAAAGATGGACACTTTCAAAAGCGCTGAAAAGGACAATTTCATAACCGTAAAGAAATAGATCGTTTGTTGCAGCTTTACAACGACAATTCCATTCAAGATTTTTTTCGAATACAGAATCAGTTGTTATGACACAATGATAAATAATTGCTTATTTCGGAAATTTAAACAGTAAAAAAAAGAAATTTAATCATTTAATTATTATTCTAACATTTATGTCGAAAAGTATCTATACTTATTCTTTTCATCTACTTTCACAAGCACCTAAAATTGAAGGCGAGATCTTAATGGTTGACTACTTTCCTTGACAAATTAACCTTGAATTGGAATAGTGCAAGTGAAAAGCAGAGCATTTCTAGATGGTTGAACCTAGAGAAGATGAAAGTGATAAGAGTGTAGGCTTCCGGCTAACTTAAATATTTTGTGGCCCACGCCTCCACTTTGTAGGACAGCGTAAAGGGATGGAAGGGATCGAATTTTCTGCAATTTGAAGACGTGAGAGCTCTTCATTCATGGCCCTCTTAGGTTCAGCCAAGGCCTTGACTTTCTTTGAAACAGCCTTGTGAGATTTTGCCAAGGCCTTAACCTTCTCTAAAACATCATTCACCATTTTCAAGATTTCTTGCCGGTCATATTCACCAGTCTCAAGATCGATAGCTTTGATACCAAATGTTAGGAATCGGGCGGTTCCTAATGAAGATGGATAGGAATTGTAGGGAAATTGACTTAAATTAAGGTAGTCACACTCCATAGAGAAATATTGAGAGAGAGAGAGAGAGATGCACTAATGCACTAAAAAGTTGGTTTATTCTTCAATTGATATCTAATATTGAATTACAATAATGTATTTATAGGAAACTAGCTCTAATGTCATTGGCCCACATGTCTCAAAATAATTGGTTAGTTAATTCAACATGTGTTTTATGAATTAAGCTATTTGTTAAATGAGCTACATGTGCTCAAATCCTAACTAACTCACCATAATCTCAACCAACTAGCTAACTACTTAACTAAAGTGATTACATCAATTAAGTAGCAAGTTATTATTGACTATTATTGGTGGAGAAAATAATTTTAGTGGTGAGTTTAAATTAGAATCATTAATAACTTACCCTTGAAGATTTGTTGTAAAAGTATTGTAAAAATATTATAGGCTAAACACACAAAAAGTGGCAAATATAATATTTGCAAAAAAAAAATGGTAAATATTGTGTGTCTATAATATAAATTTACATTATAATTACAATGTAAATATAGAGATATTGTGAAAATGTTGTGTCACATTTGTCAATTCCTTATGGGTCAAACTAAAATAAAATAAAATAATAAAATATCAGATCGAGATATAGCACAACTAAAAAATTAAAGGTATTGTATTGTGAAAATGTTGTGATATTTTGTTGTTATCACAATATTTTCACAACTATTGAGGTGTAAGTTCCTTATAGGTCAAAATAAGATAATAAAATATTAGATTGAGATCCACTACAGCTGAGAATAGAAGTATTGTGAAAATGTGGTGATATTTTGTTGTATTCCTAGACTTTTTTTTTGTTTTTGTATTGTTTAGTCAAATTTGATAAGACAAAATTCACTTTTTCAAGCAGAGTTTTCGTTTGCTGATTTTGTTTGTTTGTTTTTATTTCTTTACACACTGTTTAAAAATTTAAAGTAAAAAAAAAAAAAAAAATGACAGTTTCACACCAAAAGTAAGAAATAAAATTGGGTCCTTTAAGTTTGGAGTAATTTCATTCCTCCCTAAACTTTAAAAACAAGGAAGTACCCTAACTTTTCCTCTTCTAGTTAAACTATTTTGAAATCTTATGATTCATAAAATGTTCAATTCTAAACTATCATGACAAATAAATACTCATATATTAAAATAGTTAATCTAAGTTTATATACATGGTTTCTTTCTTCTTCAAATAGTAGTTCTATTATAATTTTTTCACTCAAAGGCAGCACGTGCCGCCCAAACTAGTAAATAGTAAAAAAGTTAAAATGATGTAATTTGTTAGTGTTATCATTGATTTATTCATGATATTAAAATAATTTTCTATATGACTATAATATATTGAATTATTGTATTTATCTCCAAAATATATATATATATATATATATATATGTGTGTGTGTGTGTGTATATGGCAAAGAATCTGAATTACCATATATGACAATAATATGTTAAATCATTGTATTTATCTCCAAATATATATATATATATGGGGTAAAGAATCCGAATTATACCGTTCGTATACTTATGGTATGATATGTGTACCGTAATTAACGAACATAAGTGCTACTATGCTTGACTAAACAAGTTTTGTGGTACTGTTGTTATGGTATTTAGGATCCAAGTATGATAATGCTAGCATGTTCTTCTCTTGTTCAGAAACTAATCTTATGCTAGATCTTCAATTGTCTGCAAAACTATGTTTGCTCTTGCCAATCCTTTAATTCGTTTATTTTACATTAGTTTTGTGTGTATGAAATGGAGAGGATTGTATTCACTATCAATCTACAATCATAAAATTAACAATATTGGTTGCAGGTCATTCAAAGTTCAAACCAGCCAAAAAACTATTACATGTACAGATAAAACAAGCAATTTTTTTTTTTTTGGATAAATAACGAGAAAAACAAGCAAATTATTATAGCCACAACAGTCGATTAAGATCCAACAATCTAAATCCCACACCACCCAACCATTATGCAAACTAAACTTCCCTAACAATTCTTGGTTGTATTTTTCCACACGTCGGGTTGAGGACACACATACCGTTGAGAATTGGGGCCTAATAGTTTACAAGACATGGGCCACAAACTATTAGTAGGATGGACATAATCCTCGAACATGGAACCTTCAAAGGTTTTCAGAGTGTACTCAGTACCGCTGGGCTTGGCCTCGAATTGAAAAAAATACGTTATTCCACTACTGGGAATCAACTGGATCTTCACAAGTCTCACAAATTCAAAATTTGTACCCTACACCAATTGTTCATAATCAAAGAATTAATAAAGAGTTATAAAGCATATATATATATATATATATATGGATATGAAGAAGAAATAAACCTTAATTTCGTTGTAGCGCTCTAACAACGTCTGTCCATTGGGATCGGTGATAGATGGGACTTAAAAGAGAAAGATAAAAATAGGAGAAGAGAAGACCAAAGACACGTATGACATAGAAGAAAGAAAAGTTAAAAAATGAATCAAAAGATATGAAGATATGGCAGTCAGTGGTGGAATCGGTTCAGAGAAAATGAATGAATAGGAAAAACTGAAAATTAAAAACATTATTTTATATAATTAAATTAACTAAATATTGAAGATTAAGACTTACGAGATTTTTTTTTTTTTTTTTTTAGAAATAAAAAATAGGGATTTTTATGGTCATATTATACTCCTGAACAGGGAGCTAGCGGCCTCAGTCAGGGAGCCTGTAGTCGGGGGTCCGTTCTATACCACTGTGCGGGAGTCACCTCACATTTTGTGAGTACACCTCACCACTAAGTTTACCCACCAACGAAAGCCTGCGGGCAGTGGGACTCGAACCCAATGGAGTTAATACCGTACCGTACCGGCCGGTACGGCCGGTTTTTTTCGTACCGGTGAACTGACCGGTACCAAACCCTCCCCTGATTCGTACCGCTCTAAGTACCGGCCCATACCGGACTGTTTCGGCCTTACCGGCGAAAATTGGATGTTTCGGCCGGTAAATTTAAACCCGGCCGGTACAAAAAAAATACAAAAAAAACCCAAAAATCATCTGTTTTTGTCATCACAACCACTCACCACCACGTCGCCGGTCACTCCCATGTCTCCAGCCACTTCCATTTTGTCAATCGCAGTCTTCCCACCTGCTTCAGCTTCTTCTTCCTCGCCTCTTCACTTCTTCACTTCTTCGTTCTCTGTTTTTCTTCAACTTTTCAGCTTCTCTGTTCTTTGATTTTTCTAGTTTTGAACGCCTGGTATATAATATTTTGTTTTGGATGCTAGAGCCCCACTCTCACCGTCCTAACTCGGTAAGTTTGATCTGTTTGCTCTTGCTTGTTTTCTTCTTTATTTACTGATTAGATTGCTCCACGAATTACAACCATAATCCACGTGTATGGTTTAGATTTACAATCATGGTCCACGTGTTTTAGTTCCAATAGTTTGATCTGTTTGTTTTTCTTTTATTTATCACACGTGTATGGTATACTGGGATAGGTATGACTTTTCTTGAGCCTTCTTTTCTTGATTTTTATTAAATTAATTATATTATTATATAACATATTGACAATATATATATAATCCCATGTGAATATACTGAAGTCATGAGTCAAAGGTTTTCAAAATTTTCAAACTTATCAAGCACCCACGTGTCCTAGTTTTAACTTTTGCACATTGATTTTTATTTCTTTTGTTTTTTCATTACTGCATTTAGTACTTAGTATTATTATTAAACTACAACTCTTCTTAAAATAAAAAGTTATACTACAACCATAATTAATAATATTTTTAAAAAATTATTATTATTGGTCAGACTTTAAATTATTTTATATTTTTATAAGAATATATAAGATTTTTAAGAGTATATATATATATATATTTAGCGGTAATTCCGAAACGGTACACCGGTATTAACCGGTATCCGAAATATATCATACCGCTGGACAAACCGGTATAACCTCCGGTACGGTATTGACTTCCTTGCTCGAACCTAAATGTGTAATATTGTTTGTAATGGGCGTTTGGTAGAGTAGTTTGAGTAATGTTGTTTGTAATTTTTTAAAATATGTGTAGGTAAAAAAGTGTGTGAAAATATATGTAATATTGTTTAAAGAAAATGTGATTTTGACTTCACTCACCAACCAAGGCCTTATTTTGTATTTTGTATTATTTGATATTTAGTTATTGGCTTGTAAATCTTTTTATTGTGTGAATTATGATGTTAAATTGATATTATATTGATGTTTAAGACTTAATATTTAAGACTAAATGATTAGTATTATTTGATATTTAGTTATTTATTTATTAGAATTGACAATTTTATGTTTTACAAGAATATATATAAATTATTTTTTAGGTACCCCGAAACACTCTGAAACGGTACGCCAAAATTGACTGGTACCGAAATATTCCTTTCACTTGACAAACCGAAACAGGATTCATAACATTGGTCTAAAACGGCAAAACCAAATGGAACATGCGAAAAAAAAAAAAGAAAAGAAAAGAAAAAAAAGTGAAGTAAGATAGAGAGTGAGAGGCGAGACTTGGAGAGATTCACGCCGCTCTGCAAAAAGTACCTTGGGGGGTATGTCTTTTGCAAATGATATTGTTATGGTGGATGAAATTAGATGTGGAGTTAATGCCATTTGTAAAAATTGATTGGTAAGTTACATACGTATCTAATGGGTCTTAAACTTACGATTTCACTCTTCACCCAGCACTTATTAGGAGAGGAAATGCCAATTGAGTTAGAGCTCATTGATATTTTAGAGCACTCACAACAGTGGTGCTAAAAAGTTAAAAATAACTTCACTACTACACATTAAAAAGAGGCTGGCAGCAGTAGAGCTAAATCTAAGAATTTTAACTTCATTACTAAAAATTTTAACTTCATTGCTGAGAACTAAAAAAACAATATTTTATTAAATTTCTCTCTCCTCTTCCATTAAAAGAATATTCTCTGTCTCTCTCTCTCTCTCTCTCCGGCTTCTCTTCTTTCTTCCTCTTTCCTTCTCATTTTTTTTTTCTCTCCCTCATCTACTCTCTGCTTCGCTGATTAGTTCTCAAAATTTGGCTCAAGTTTGTTGTACTTTAAAATTTAAAAAGTTTCAATTACGACCCTAAAATATTTAAGAAGGTATTAATTTTTCCCCTTCTTGTTTTTATGGTAAATTTATTCCATGCCACATTAATTTTTTTAATGTGCCATGGCGGCACTTTGCCTGCCATGTATGCAATTTTTGTAATGGGATGTGTTTCAAATTTGTTCAAGAACTCAATTACGATATGTGACAAAGTGCTGACATGGCACTGAGGAATGAAAATGAAATTTGGAATAAATTCTTGGAGTCAAAAGTGTGTTTTAGCCTAAAATTCTTGTTCAAATGTGTGTGTGCATGATGCATGATCTTCTTGACACAGTGACTAATATATTTGATTTTGGCCTTAAAGAATAAGCCTTAATGCACATACGCTTAAATTTTATTTGTGTATGCTTGAGTAGCATAGCTACAAAGATTGTTCTACCTCTTGCTTTTGCAGTTATTAATTTTCTATTTATAAAGTCATTAGATGAATTTTTGATTTCTTTAACTTAATGGAAATTTAGGAACGAGTAGGGTCTGGTATTGTGGAGGCCATGCTCTCAAAATCAGTGCCTGTCTTTTATGGTGATCTTAGAAGTCATGAGAGGGTAATTTTTTTTGTATATTTTTTAAAACATTATGGAACTTTGAATTGCTCTCTCTCATGGAAGTCAAAAAACCCAATTACTCTAATTCCCTTTCTTTTTGTAGGTTCCATTACCATTTTCTACCTTCATTGGTTATTGTAAGCAACAAATGCAAAACAGAGATTTTGGTTGTGCCAATTTTGAATTGGAAAGTCATGGCCTAATTGGGCGTTATGCAGAGCATGCAGAAGATGCTCCTGAACAAATCTATTTAGCACAGGATCCAACTTCATGGGCTTTTGTATAATTCATAAATTTGTATTTATTTTGATTTGGATGTATCAATTTTCGGTTTTTAGGTTGCACTTTGCGTTTGAGATGGTTATGGTTTAACAACTTTGAGTATTTTATTATTTAGACACCAATTATGAATGCTGATAATGAAGAGAAAGTTCAGTTGGAAACTTTGAGGGAAGATATTGAAACAGTAAGTATATTTCTTTTCACTATCTACCGTTGTCTAGTCCATTGCTCTCTGCAAAAGTGTTCTTTCACAGATTTTATTTTTCTAATCAAGCTTGGTTACTTCTTCAGCCTGCATTTTTGTAGAGGAAAGCACTAGCATCTATCAGCTTGTGGATGAACAATGCTCAAGCTAGATCAAGTACTCACTATGATCCACACCATAACCTTTTGTGCGTAGTTGCTGGCTGCAAACAAAGTGAAGTCATTATTTTGGTTTCCTTTGCCATGGATGGCCCATATGCATGCCAAGAGTGGATGACCTAATTACCTTATCAAATGACAAGGGGGGGGGGGGGGGGGGGGGTTCTTGCAACTTTTAAAACTGTTATTTCCTTTTCAGTTGCAAAACCATGTTAGGCATTTCTTTTTGCAAAGCACAAGTTCACATTGGCTTAAATGTATTTGAGGATACAATCAATTAAGTGGAAGTAACATTTATATATACCTTATGAATCATTATATCCACAAAATGTTGACTGCTGATTTGTTTCACTGAGATGATTGGCATTTCATGGCTAGTTTTCAGGGGATAACATCATGAGCTGAGATATTGAGATTTTGGTCTATCAATAACATTGGTGTATAACGCGCACCCAACACCTTCAGCCTTGAATATTAAATAACTCAACATAAGTCTTTTTTTGTTGGTGGGGAGGGGGGTTTTGCATAAAATAGTTTTCTTTTGTATGGGCACTCAACATAAGAGCTTCCGTGCTATGCAGTTGTCTTATGGCCTCCTTCTGCTACTCCAATGTTATACCCATTGCCAATATATGGTGAGGCATCAAACCATAGTTATGCCACTTTCAATACCGGCAACAGGAAATTAATTATTTGCTTCCTCTCTACCTATAAGATTTATGAAATGCTGATACTTCTAATTTTTGCTCAATGACATAAATAATTTTCAGATTTCAATTTTTGTGTGGCCTGCATTAAAAAAAAAAAAAAAAAAAAAAAAACTTTTGTGCATTTGGCAGTTCTATTGCTTTAGAAAACCCTGATTTTTCAACTTATCCAAGAGCAAAATGCGCAATGGAGCACTCGCAAAAGGTTGTTCTTCATGCAGGTGATGCACTTTTCATTCCTGAAGGCTGGTAAGGTCTAATTCTGTCTATTTATACCAATGTTGCATTTGTTAGATCCCTTCTTTATAAATATATATATTGTTGACCATTTTCTAGTTTTATGATATGTCCCTCTCTTCAAGTTTAGTAGTGTATGGTCTCACCATCTCTCTATCCCCTCTTTATTGTGATCTGCTTCTTTTTGGTGATGATTACTTTGTCTACTTATGATTACATTCTTATCATACTAAGCTTAGCCTTCAACTCCAACTTATTAGCTGTGTGCTAGTTATTTTCTTTGCTTCTTGTCTAGACTCATGTTTGATCTCTGAAATGGAACTAGAGACAATATGGTTATTCATTTTCTGTGAAAATTCTAACGTGCAATATATGCATGGTTGTTGAAAACTAAATATTTGATTTTGACTAGGATACCTGTTAATGCATCCTTTGGCAGTACTACATAACAGAATCATATTCATGCTTAAACTTCTTTACTTCGGTCAGTTGTGCATATTCTCCTGTCATTCCATTTTATTGTGGGCTACTCCATCTGTTAAAATGCATGACTTTGTTTTCTTTACCTTAACCTTACAAATTTATGATCCTCAATCATTCCATGTGTGATGTTGCACTCTCAACTATCGCATGGTTTTCATTGTACATGATAGAATTTTTTCCTTGACAGTACCTATCTCTGTGCCTGTAGTTCCCTCTGCTATCATTATTTATGTGGCATTCTTAAATCACTCACAATAATTTTTATTACCATTTTACTAGTAATATAACAACAACAACAATAACTAAAGCTTAGCTGGTTGTTATCTAGATGGATGGCAGTGTTTGTGACATTATTAGCGTAGTTGACTTATTTCTTTCTATTATTATTATTTTTAAGTAATGAGTGTCATATCATTACAGTGTTTACTCATTATTTAATGATTCCTCTTTGTGGACTTAACCTTCTTCTATATGTATCTTCAGGTTAGGTGATTGTTTTTTTTTCTGTTTGTTACAGGTTCCACCAAGTAGACAGTGATGATTTGACCATTGCTATTAACTTTTGGTGGCAATCCAACATAATGTCTTCTATGGAAGAGCACATGGATGCATATTATTTGCGCAGAATATTGAAAAGGTACTTGTAGTATAGATTCTTTAAAATATGTTGGTTAAGCTAGCTAGTGTGAAAAGCTAACATTAGTTCTGTGTCAATTTCATGTGTCATTCACTCATCGAATCAACATTTTATATAAAAGATTGACGGATAAAGAAATGGTCTGTATCTCTCTTACATATGTCATTTGATGCCAGATAATGTTGGCAAACAGCCATTTTATGGGGTGGGGAGTGACAGAAACAATCCTTTTTATATTTATGATTTCCAATTTAGAATGTATTTTCTATTGTTTGAGTTGTCTTTTTCATTCTTGCTTCCATGGGTATGGAAAGTATTTTGGGAAAGATACTCGTTGAAATGTCCTAGAGCTTCAGAATTACCAGCAGTCATGAAATTAAAGATGATTTCATATGTTTGCATAATTTTTCTAAAACTTTTACTGAAATCTTCTTTTTCTTTTCCCCTATTATTTTTGGCCTTTAATGCTTAATTTCTATAACATTTTTTTTCTTATCCTGTAGAAGTTTAGGATCTCAGGTCTCTTACAAATTTTTCTACAAATTTGTAAAAGTAGATTATGGAACTAATTTAATATGAATTTCGGACAGACTCATGGCTAGTTAAAAGTGATATACTGATGAAATCTTTGATTTCATTCGTCTCTTACAAATTCTGTGAGCTGCCTAGTATTGGAAAAGCAGGTCATTTTCTTATAAGCCCATGAAATCTGTTTTATATATCAGGATTATTTGTTCTTTTTTTTTTTTAATTATTATTATTATATATCAGAGTAAAAAAGAAGGAAATTTGCTGCTCATTTCCAAGCCAGTGGCTATATACTTTTTCTTACATCATAATTTGATATTTGATAAGTAGATCATCGTGGCAATGAATTGGATCAGTGATGCGGGAGACGCAAGAAGATTTTTATTTAGTATTATTTATGTTTGCAAGTCAATTGTATTTTTTATGTTTTAGGTCCTAGTAGTTTATTAGGCCATTAATATTTTAATTTGGAAGCAATGTTATTTTTGTAATAAGGCAATTAGAGTTTCCTAACCAATTA
Source organism: Quercus ilex subsp. ballota (assembly GCA_032727855.1). Taxonomy (NCBI): domain Eukaryota; kingdom Viridiplantae; phylum Streptophyta; class Magnoliopsida; order Fagales; family Fagaceae; genus Quercus; species Quercus ilex. The sequence continues at coordinate 1,447,091 of CM064908.1, read as the reverse complement.
GAACTACGATTTAGCAATCCTTTATAAGTAACCTATTGTACTCTTTGAGGAGATAGTTGATATTTTGATGAATGAAAAAATGACCGTTTGGTCTTTTTTTGGTTTGGTGTTGATTCCAGGTCTACCCTAGGTGCTGACTCTTAGTAGTTTCCTTGCTTAGTGCTGACTCCAAGTCAGACCTAGGTGCTGACTCCTAGGTCATATCCCTTTATTTTATTGTTGTTTCAGTTTTGTTCTGGTTATCCTGCGTCATATTTGGTATCAGAGCAAACACCGATCTGTTGAAGCATCACTGCAGGAAAGAACCAGAAAATATCACCGAAAAAAAAAATTAAAAAAAAAAAAATTCATTGCCATGTTTCTCATCCCATCAAACCACAATACCCACTCAAAAACTACCCAGCAAGCTTGAGGGTGCACATGATGTGAAAGTTGAAGTTGTTGAACGTGTTTCTGATCAACCCTCCACAGTCCTTGAAGATCTACATCTTGGTGAAGTTGAAGGGATTAAAACTACAGTGCTTCCTATGGTTCATAAGGTTCAAGAAGAGATTATACTGATTCCACACATTGATTTTGTTATTCCAAATGAGTTTGATGTGGAGGAATTCAAGGTTTTTCTTTCCCCTTTGCTCACTAAGGTGATTTCAGACTTGAAGCAAGTGTTATTTGTCAATATCCTAATCCTTCAATGCTTTAAAACTCGAGGTCGAGTTTTATCTAACCAAAGGCGAATGATGCGAGAGACGTAAGAAGATTTTTATTTAGTATTATTTATGTTTGCAAGTCAATTGTATTTTTTATGTTTAGGTCTTAGTAGATTTTTTTTTTTTTTTTTTTTTTTTTTTTTTTTTTTTTTTTTTTTTTTGAGAATCAACATAGTGCCTTTTATTGAAAGAATACCATCAAAGTTTGAAAAACACAAGAATGAAACTGTGGTGGAACATCCTCTAACCACACACTATAATCTGAAACATTTAAAGCAAAACGAGTTAAAACATGAGCAATCATATTACCTTCTCTCTTAACATGAGAGTAGTGTAATTTACTAAAACATCTAGCCATAACAACACGAAACCCTAATCTTTGCTCCCTACTGAATAGTGCACCATCAAAATTGACCTTTACCATGTCCAAGATAGGAGCTCTCCAGAGAACTCGGATCGGTGTGGACTGTGGTAGAGAAGGTTGCTGCACTGCCTGGAAATCTGTTAGGAGTTCTTTGGCCATGTTTGTGAGCTGATTTGGACTGCAACAAGGTTAGTTGGTTCTGACTCGATACCGATGTGTCCATATTTTCCAAATAGTGACCGAGAACACAGTGATTTTCACCTTCAAAAGCGGCCATGGAGGTGGTTTCCAGATGGCACGGTATGGAGGCTGATTGGACTGATCTGTCTCATTACCCTTCATTGTTGTTGTTGAGATTGTTTCCTTGTCTGGAATATTGGCCATACTAAGCACTTGCAGTTGGGATTGCTGGGAATTAGAGTTAATAGGATCAAAAATAGGTGAGTTGTCTTGCGCGATTAATGCTTCTTCAATATTACTTATTTTTGCTACCAATGTATCACGCTTTACTTCCATAACTGAAATAAGAGGTGCATTAAACGGGCTGGACTCATTAATGAATGGCTGGGATTTTTGACTTTCCATAGTAGTTGTAAATTTTGAAACCTCTGCCAACTTTGAAGTCGGCATTAATGAGGAATCAATCCCACAAAACTCGGTTTCCATAACTGTTGTAACGTCCGCTTGCACCGTCGCAATAGTTTCTTGCACCAATTCATTGTCGCCTCCCTCCGTTGAAGCTGCATCGCTGGATTCACTAATGTTGAAAACTGAAGTAACGTACTCCTGCCTCGTTTCAATTCTGTCATGCACCGTTTCAGGCAGCGCTTGTACCACGTCACCTCCCTCCATTGTTGCTGCCGTTTCGGCTTTGCCCTTGTACCTACCGGCATTGTCCTTATCGCTCCCTGCATCTTGGGATGGACTTCTATCAAAAAAGACAGGCCCCATAAATGCTGCTTTCCCCATTGAACAGTAAGGCGAAGCCCGATGTGATGGAACAATTTGTTGATTGAAGACTTGTAGCATTCCTTTGCTTTGAATCCTGAAAAACTTCCCTGCCACGAAAGTGTTTCCCTTACCCCCACAAGCTCTTTGGATAAACTTGTTATCCAAAGAGGTACAAAACATCACAAACTCCTTCGTAAGAAGGGCTGAAAAACAAAAAACTCCTTCATAAGAAGGGACAAAGAAGCTCTCTGGATAAACTTGTTATCCACAGAGGTACAAATCAACAAAAACTCCTTCATAAGAAGGGACAGAACAACAAAAGAGAGGAAATACATTATCGGAGAACTCTATGCCACTAGAGATCTACCCTTTATGGGAACAACTCTATGCCATTAGAGGGAGACTCTCTCTCCCCGGGAATGGGAATATACTTTGCTCTCTTAAACTGTAATTAGGAGATAAAGCTTTATAATTTTCTCAACATAATCGAATTGCCAAACCAAGTACAAAATTTTACCAGCCCTTATTGTTGTACCAATAAAACCCTTCAGCCCCAGTAGGTGAGGAAACCCTTGATTTTATCCCATCAGGATGCCTAATGTTGTAAACTTGTAATGCACTTAAAAAAAGTAGGTCTTAGTAGTTTATTAGGTTATTAATATTTTAATTTGGAAGCAAGGTTATTTTCGTAATAAGGCAATTAGGGTTTCCTAGCCAATTAGAACTAGGGTTTAGCAATCCTTTATAAGCAACCTTGTTAGGTTCTAAAGATTTAGGATTTTATGTATTTAGAACTCTAATTTGTATTGTTGGCAAACTATGATCAAAACAGGTTATTTAGTCTTGTTTAGACTTGCTCAAAGTTGGGTCTTTCATGTAAAGTTGGAATCGAGTGGCTGCAGATGCATTGGTGCATTTCGGCCTGGCTCGATCGATCGAAGGAAAGGCTTGATCGATCGAATCTCGGGCAGAATGTTTTTCTGCAGAATATTCCACCTCAGCCCTAACTCATTAAACGTTTTGGGTTTTCTGTTTTTACCCTAGGTATATAAAGAAAAACCCTAGCCACGTTTTTAAGAGTTGCTCCAGTTGTATTATTGCTCATACATTGTTATTTTGTGTAAATCTCTTGTGAGATCTAGAGGAGCTTTCCTTTACACAAAGCTTAGAGTTTTCAAGATAGAGATTACTTCAACATCTTGATAATCAACTCGGTTGCTACCATTGAAACTTAAAGAATATCAAGCGTGGGTGCTTGTAGTTGATTGGAGAATCCAAGAAAGAAGGAGTCCGTGGATTCGGAGCTTGCACGTGGTCGTGTCAGTAAGTTCTACTAGTGGGTAGCATTAGGAAGTCGAGCAGGGAGCTTGTAAGTCCTTTTGTATGAACTTCGATTCTTTCATAGTGGATTTAGGTTTGCCTTGAGGATCGGTGGGTCAAATCCTCCCCAGGTTTTTACCGTGTGGTTTCTTGGGTGATCATATCATCGTGTTATTTATTATTCCGCTGCTTTATATGTCTGATATGATTATTTGTTTGTTTCAACCTAGAATTGCATAATTTGACTAAGTAACAACTTAGCTAATTAACTAGGCTAATCAATCTGATTGGTATAAGAGGTCTAAAACCGTTTAAGTGGTATCAGAGCGGGTAGCTCTTTTGTCTGAGATTTTTTTTTATCTCTGAGTTGATCCTTGACCCCTGTTGTCATGGAACATGGTCACTCTCTTATTGTTCCTCCTCACTTTGACGGGAATAACTATGCTTATTGGAAAGTAAGGATGAAAGCATTCCTGAAATCCATTGATGAGAGAGTTTGGAATTCCATTGAATACGGATGGGAGAAGCCCACTACTCCTATGAGTGAGTGGCAAACTTCTCAAAAAGAAGCAGCTGGATTCAATAGCAAAGCTATGAATGCCATCTTTAATGCTGTTTCCGTGGAGGAATTTAAGAGGATCTCTAATGTCGAGGTTGCTCATACTGCTTGGAAAATCCTCCAAACTGTGCATAAAGGCACAAAGGCAGTTAAGTTCAATAAACTGCAACAATTGACTTCTAGATTTGAAAGCATTAGAATGTCTAATGATGAATCTTTTGATGAATTCTATGCTAAATTGAATGATATTGTTAATTCTGCTTTTAATTTGGGTGAAATCTATGATCAACCTAAAATTGTTAGGAAGATACTTAGATCTTTAACTGAGGACTTTAGACCCAAAGTGACTGCCATAACTGAGAGCAAGGATGTAGACTCCATCCCTGTTGATGAGCTTATAGGATCTCTTCAGTCCTATGAGTCTGACCTACCCAAAGTGAACAAATCCAAATCAATGGCTCTTAAGTCAGTTGATGATGTTGATGGTGGTGGATTTGATGATGAGCTCTCTGCTACAGAGATTGCGTACCTTGCTAAGAACTTTAGAAACTTTCTTAAGAATACTAACAGAAAGGCAAGAGGTACAAACACTGCTGAACCTAGAAATTTTAGGAAGAATGATCCCACTAAGGTTAATAACTTTGAAAAACCTAGAGAAAAATTTGGTCAATCTTCAAATAATTCTTTGGGTCCTCAGTGTTTTGGTTGTCAAGGGTATGGTTATGTGAAATCTGAATGTCCTACATTCTTGAGGACTAAGGGTAAAGCTATGGCTGTAACCCTTAGTGATAATGAGGTTTCTGATGATGAGTCTGGATGTGACGAGGATGGAAACTTCATTACTTTCACTGCTACAGCTGTAGTCAATGAAAGCGTGTCTATTGAAGAGAACCCTTCTGATGGGGAACTCTCTGAGGATGCAGATCTTCAAGAGGCCTACAATAAACTTTGCAAAATTGTTGCAAAGGATGCTATGAATGTTGAACTTGGCTTGAAGAAAATTGATTCTCTTGAGCTTGAAAAGAAGAATTTGCTTGTTAAACTTTTTGATGCTAATGATCTTTTAAATCATGTGAAATCTGAGAACATGCTTTTGCTTGATAAAGTTAAAACTTTGGAACATGATTTATCTGTTGCTAGATCTGCTAGTTTTAAACTTGATCACATGTTGAATGTTCAAAAGTATCCTTCTGATAAATTTGGGTTAGGATATGTTGAAAGCATCTTTGATTCTACACCACATTCCATGAACTTTGTTCCTTCTTCTTCTTCTGAACCTTCCGTGAGTGAGGTTGTGAGTGAAACTGTCAAACCCCCTGTGAGTGAGGTTGTAAAATCTGTAGAAGTTTCACCTCCTAAGAAGATTACGGTTGATCTAGCAGAGTCTAAACCTAAGGATTCTACTTTTTCTAAGGACAAGATGCATGGTAAACCTGCTTGGGTTTGTCATTATTGTGGAAAAAATGGACACATTCGTCCAAAATGTTACAAGCTTCAAGCTGCTAAGAGAGCAAACAAACCAAAGGTGCTTGTGCCTCAAGCACAAGATCCTATGGCACTTATTGGTGAATTGGTTAAGGCGTTGAACCTTTATTCCAATTCTGGAGTTGGAAATCATTCGAATGTGAATAAGAACTCCAATGCTCATGGTGCATCTAAAAGGTTTTGGATGCCAAAGACTCGATCTCATTGGGCCTTTCTGACATGGTCCTTGTGCTTTATTGCCATTCCTTTGTGACCATTGTTCTTTGATTTCTTGTTGCTTTTGTTTGTTTCTAGGATTTGCATTGCATTACATTCATGCATTTCATTCTAGGATTTATTTGTTTTCTCTTTAAAAAAAAAATAAAAAAAAAAGAGGGAAAAAGCAAATTGTGTTTGGCACTATTGTTCTTGGTCTTTGAAAACAAGGTTGGTCAATTTATTTACACTTAACATGTCTTATGTACCTTGTTTAGCTTTGATGAGCTTATTTATTGCACTTTACTGGTTAAAACTTTGTAGTGCATGTTGTGTGGGAAAGATGTTTATGGTGTTTATCACTTTATCTTAATCTTGAAGTTACATGTTATTTGACTGTCGGACTTGATCCTTTTTAGAAAGGCATAAATAACCATCTCACCACTGTTCACTAGCCAATCATGAACACCTTAGTGCATATCATAAGATTTTGTGCTCGAGAAAGTGTAGCACTTGCACAAAAAGAACATAAGGTGTAACCTCGGTTTAATTGCTTAATGCTTAAAATTTGGTGTGTACTATTAGGCTTGATGCCAATTTAGTTAATTAAAACTGGTGTGTACTATTAGGCTTGATACCAATTCACATAATTAAGAGGCTAAATATAAGAAACTTACATGATTGCAAGCTTATGTTCTAGGAGATGTGGGAGTTATATGATGTAACTCTTTACGTGATAGTCTCTTTTAAATTCCATGTGATGTATTTTGTAGACTTTGTGATTAATTTCTATTCGCATATCACCTCACATGTATCTCAAGTTTTTGCTAGTTTGCACACACTACTCGAGTTACTCTTTGCTAAACACTGTACATGTTATTGTGTGTGTTTTTGATCTGACCAACCAAGTTTGAAAATATCTTGAGAATTATGCAAAACACTATTTTGCTTGAGAAATTAAGGATGAACTGGCTGAAACTTTCTTTGGAGAAACTGGGATTACAAATTTGGTTTTTTGAAAAATCATTCCATTTCATCTCATACTCATGCATTGTGTTTCATTGATTTTAATGCTTTGAGGAGCTCTTTTTCAAAAATTGGTTTGAGGTTTTCAAAATTATAATTTTTTCCAAAATACTGTGATCCGCTGCCTGTTTCGATTGATCCAGTCTGTTTTTCAATCGATCGAAAATTTTAAAATTCCTTTTAAAAATTTCGGAGTGACTTAATCGATCGAAAGTAATTTTCGATCAATCGAAAGTCGTGAATCAGCTTTTTCAAATAGTGTTCTTTGACCGATTCCTTTAACTTTTCAAAATTTTTTTCAAACTTCTTTTCTCTCTTCGACAAGGCAAGGATCTACAGCGAATTTTTTGTCGTTTTCCTCCAAATTTTTTGCAAAGTTTCTCTTTCCTCAAGCCGGTTAGTCTCTTTTGCCCCTCATTTTTGAGTTTATTTGCATTTTTTCATGCATTTTCTCTACAATTTTTGGACCTCTCTTAAATTGGGATTTTTGATGCTTCATGCCCAAATTTGTGCAATTGATCAATGGGTTTTTATAGGGACATGTTATAAACTTGATTGTGATAGTTTGATTTGATCAATTTTGGGTTTTGTGAGAAATTGAAATTTCTAGGGTTTATGTTTTGTTCTGAATTGGGGATTTTGTTCAATTAGGTTGAAATTGATGAAATTGGCTTGTTGATTGGATGTAATTAGGCATTATAATCTTTGTGTTATGTTTTGTAATGCTTAATTCATCCATGTGTTTCAAAATTATCAAGTGGTTTTTCAAATTTTTGGGGTTTTTGTTAGAAACTCTATGCTCGAGCCAATTCTATGCAATTGAATTTAAAATTGAACTTTGTTAACTGCATTAGTACATGCATCATGACATTTTAACTGTTCATGCATCATATAGATTTTTGCTCTATATTTTTTGTGCTAACTTGCAGTCTGCCCTTGGTTTTTGCTTCTTCTGTTCTGTTGTTTTTCTCTTATGTCTCTGTCTTTCCTTAGCATCATGCCTAGGAAAACTAGGGCTCGTAGGTCTGTCACCTCATCTACTCCTTCCCCTCCTCCCTTTGACCGAGAGAAATTTCCTAGTGAGAAAAACCAAGAGATTTATGATAAGCTGAACCTTAAGAGGAAGATATGGTCTGAGCGTTCTATCATCTTAGATGAGCTTGATCCTGCCATTAGGGCAAACTTTGAGCGTAGGGGCTGGTTACCTTTGGTGGATTTTTTTGATCCTTCTCCACCTGCTACCTTGATTAGAGAGTTTTACTCGAACATCTCTATCCGTGTCTATGATTCCAACACTTTGGTAAAGAGTTGGATACGAGGCGTAGAGTACACCATTACTCCTAAGGTAGTGGCTGATGCTCTAGGGATACCTTTGGTACAGCACCCTGTCTACCCATATGATGAGTCTCCTGTTTTGAGTGATTTCATGTCTTACATCACTGGGTCTTCTATCCAGTGGGGTTCTGATCCTAGGATCACCACTGCTGAGCTTTCTGAGTTACACTATCTCTTCTTTAGGATAGCCTGTCATTCTATCTGGCCCATTTCTCATCTTCACACCATTCCTCTCGAGCGATGTGTATTTTTGTACGCTCTTGTCACTGATGCTCCTATCAGTTTTCCCCATTTGTTTCTTTGTTCTTTGAACGAAGTTTATAGGAGTTCATCTTCTGCTCATGCCCTTGTTCATCCTATTTTCATTCATAGGATTTTGCTTTATCTTGATCTTGGTGGCTTCCCTTCCTCTGAGCCCGTTCATGTGATTGCTCTTATAGGTGCGTCTTTTCTTAGACAGAGGGCTGCCCACCTTTGAGCTGGCTTTAAACACCCTAGGTCTGAGCCTTCTAGGTCCGCATCTCCTCCATCTTCTTCTACAGGTCCTGCTGGTGAGGTTTTTCTTGATCCTGATGCTGCTGCTGCTGCTATTCCTCGACCTCTATCGAATGACTTTGATATCCGTCATACTTTGGAGACTGTCATGACCGTTCAGGCGGCTCATGGTCAGCTTTTGGTGGACCTTTTTGACAAGATCCGAGCTTTACGAGTTGATCTAGTGCGTCTGCATTCACCCTCACCACCTCCTTTTGATGATGGATTGTGATTGCCTTTTGGCATTCCGTCACAAAAAGGGGGAATAGAGTTTGTAGAGAGGAGTTTTGTAGTTAGGGAGATTTTTTTTGTTTTGTAAAGTAGATTGTATTTAGGTGCTTCACCTTGTATATCATTTTTTTTGGATATTCATGTTAAGGGGAGTAACATTGATTGATATACATGATTTTTTATTTGATTCTTGTTTCTTTGGATTCACTGTTTATTGATTTATATTCTATGAATTATTCATTGATATATGTCTTTATTATGTGTTGTGTGAATCATACAAGAATGTTATACCTGTTCATATACTATTTTCTGTCACACATGCGTTTATGTGTTTGTTGAGTATTTCAGGAATATACAGGTTGATTCAATTGAGCTGCTGTCTACACTTTGAGATAGTAGTTATGATTGATTTTAGTTTTTATGAGCATTATTTTTGTAAAGGGCTTTTTAATTGTAAACTTTGAGCTTAGTGTTTGTGTTTTGTCACGGATTGCCAAAAGGGGAGTTTGTTAGGTTCTAAAGATTTAGGATTTTATGTATTTAGAACTCTAATTTGTATTGTTGGCAAACCATGATCAAAACAGGTTATTTAGTCTTATTTAGACTTGCTCAAAGTTGGGTCTTTCATGTAAAGTTGGAATCGAGTGGCTGCAGATGCATTAGTGCATTTCGGCCTGGCTCGATCGATCGAAGGAAAGGCTTGATCGATCGAATCTCGGGCAGAATGTTTTTCTGTAAAATATTCCAGCTTAGCCCTAACTCATTAAACGTTTTGGGTTTTCTGTTTTTACCCTAGGTATATAAAGAAAAACCCTAGCCACGTTTTTAAGAGTTGCTCCAGTTGTATTGTTGCTCATACATTGTTGTTTTGTGTAAATCTCTTGTGAGATCTAAAGGAACTTTCCTTTACACAAAACTTAGGGTTTTCAAGATAGAGATTACTTCAACATCTTGATAATCAAATTGGTTGCTACCATTGAAGCTTAAAGAATATCAAGCGTGGGTGCTTATAGCTGATTGGAGAATCCAAGAAAGAAGAAGTCCGTGTATTCGGAGCTTGCACGTGGTCGTGTCAGTAAGTTCTACTGGTGGATAGTATTAGGAAGTCGAGCAGGGGGCTTGTAAGTCCTTTTATATGAACTTTGATTCTTTCATAGTGGATTCAGGTTTACCTTGAGGATTGGTGGGTCAAATCCTCCCCAGGTTTTTATCGTGTGGTTTCTTGGGTGATCATATCATCGTGTTATTTATTATTCCCCTGCTTTTTATGTTTGATATGATTATTTGATTGTTTCAACCTAGAATTGCATAATTTGACTAAGTAACAACTTGGCTAATTAACTAGGCTAATCAATCTGGTTGGTTTAAGGGGTCTAAAACCGTTCAAACCTATTGTACTCCTTGAAGAGATAGTCGATATTTTGATGAATGAAAAAATGGCCGTTTGGTCTTTCCTTGGTCTAGTGTTGACTCCAGGTCTACCCTAGGTGTTGACTCGTAGTGGTTTCCCCGCTTGGTGCTGACTCTAAGCCAGGCCTAGGTGCTGACTTCTAGGTCATATCCCTTTATTTTATTGTTGTTTTAGTTTTGTTCTGATTGTCCTGCATCATATTTGGTATCAAAGCAAAGACCAATCTGTTGAAGCATCATCGCAGGAAAGAACCAGAAAACATCACCAAAAAAAAAAAAAAAATTCATTGCCATGTTTCTCATCCCATCAAACCACAATACCCACACAAAAGCCAACCACCATAAAGGAAACCAGATCCAAAAAACCCATAACCCACTCCACCAGAACAGTACCACAAGAATTCGTTAATACCGATCTCAACCCGTCGTTCCAAATTCGCTGCCAATAGCCATCACAAGCTACCGGAAGGGCCAACCACCACAACCACAACACCATCTGAAGCCTCAGCCTGGCACACTGCTGGTTGTACTGCAACGCCAAACCTGCATCTATCCAATCTCATGAGGTAACTCACTAGCCTATCTAAATTCCCCTGTTTCCCTTCTTTAGCCATTTACGTAACCAAGCTTTTTGTTAAAAAAAAAAAAAAAAACCAGCGCATTTGTCTCTCAAAATTGTACCTGACTCATTAGCCACTCAAACACAATTTTACCCGGCCCAAATAAAGAACCCAACACAGCCCATTATAAATTTAGCTTAATCCAATAGGCCATCACCCAAAAAAAAAAAAAAAAAGTCATCCTATTGCAAAACCCACAGCCCGATCCTTTAACAAGCCCTAAGCCCAGCTTATACAACATCGGTTTTCCTTGAAAAGTAGAAGACCCGGCCCCCACCAAAAAAAAAAAAAAACATCAGTTTCAACTTTCAATCTCTGTGTTTTGTGCCCTTAAGTCTAAGCTTAAAAAAAAAAAAAAAATGACTTCCTTTCATAGTGAACTTGAAAAGCAGCTTAAGGAGGTTGGGAATAGACTCCTTAACCCTCCTTCCTCCATTGATGACCTCCTTACTCTTCTTGATGAAGTTGAAAATTTGTTAGCATACGTGGAGCAAGTACCATCCAAATCAATGCGAGATGCACCTTTTCCCTCAGTAAAGGCTCTGATCAATAATAAACTTTTGAGACATGCTGAAATGGATGTGAAGGTTTCAGTTGTATCTTGCATTATTGAGATTACAAGAATAACAGCACTAGATGCCCCATATAAGGATGAGAAAATGAAGGAAATATTTCAATTGATTGTGGCAGCATGTGAAAATATGTCTCATGTGTCTACTCGCTCTTATAAGAATTTGACTTCAATTCTTGATACCATTGCAAAGGTCAAGTTATTCTTAGTGATGTTGGATCTTGAGTGTGATGCATTGGTTGTTGAGATGTTTCAAAGTTTCTTGAAGATGATTAGGTCCAACCATCCACTTGCTGTACTTTCAGCCATGGAAACAATTATGAGTCTGGTCATAAATGAAAGTGAAGACAATTATGAGTCTGGTCATAAATTAGAATGTTTCACCTATTTCGTGGACATTGGGGGAGCAAATAATCACTAGGATTAATGCCCAGCTAGGAAAGATAATGGCACCCACTCAAAAACTACCCAACAAGCTTGAGGGTGCACATGATGTGAAAGTTGAAGTTGTTGAACGTGCTTCTGATCAACCCTCCACAGTCCTTGAAGATCTACATCTTGGTGAAGTCGAAGAGGTTAAAACCACAGTGCTTCCTATGGTTCATAAGTTTCAAGAAGAAATTATATTGATTCCATACATTGATTTTGTTATTCCAAATGAGTTTGATGTGGTCGAATTCAAGGTTTTTCTTTTCCCTGTGCTCCCTAAGGTGATTTCAAACTTGAAGCAAGTGTTATTTGTCAACATCCTAATCCTTCAATGCTTTAAAACTCGAGGTCGAGTTTTCTCCAACTAGAGGAGAATGATGCGGGAGACGCAAGAAGATTTTTATTTAGTATTATTTATGTTTGCAAGTCAATTGTATTTTTTATGTTTTAGGTCCTAGTACTTTATTAAGCTATTAATATTTTAATTTGGAAGTAAAGTTATTTTCGTAATAAGACAATTAGGGTTTCCTAGCCAACTAGAACTAAGGTTTAGTAATCCTTTATAAGCAACCTATTGTATTCCTTGAGGATTTAGTTGATATTTTGATGAATGAAAACAATGGTCATTTGGTCTTTCCTTGGTCTAGTGCTGATTCCAGGTCCACCCTAGGTGCTGACTCCTAGTGGTTTCTCTGCTTGGTGCTGACTCCAAGCAAGGCTTAGGTGCTAACTCCTAGGTCATATCCCTTTATTTTATTATTGTTTCAGTTTTGTTCTGGTTGTCCTGCGCCAATCAGGCTTGTGAGGAAGCAGATTCAAAAGAAAAAGAAGTGCAACAGAAGAATCTGTTGTAGGACCTGGAACCCGTTGCTCTCCAGGTGCTTCAAGAAATTGTTTCTCTAGTTCATGACTATATTAACATTTCTAATCACAGCCCACTACTGCAATCGACTTTGATAGATGATTCTGCTACTAAAGTGAAAGGTGAATGCAAGAAAATTGTGCCAGCTAATTTATTTCACTGGAAGATGATCAAGTTGCTAAAATTCTTTGGAGCCTTCAACCAAGTACCCTGCAACATGTATTTTTAGCTATGGCAGTGAGTTTGTACGCTCCAATGAAGCTTACACTTCAAAAAGGTTACCAAGTTTTGTGTTAATACTTGTTTGGTACATAAAGGGTATGGTAAATAATTTTATTCAATACATATTATGAGATGGTAAAGTTTTGTTTAATCTAAATGGCATCTTTTATGTAAGTTGTTGCTTGACTAATATTAAAAGAAAGAATGTGGTGAGTGTGATCTCTTTTCCCTTTAATATTCTATGCGGCAAACAAAGTGTTGACTGAAGTGATAAAAAAGTAAAAGGAATTACGAGATTTGAAGGGTCTCCAATTATTGATTAGTACCTGCATTATCAAACTTTAGAAGGAATTTTTACCACCATGCCAAAGGTGGTCTTGTCATAGGAATATCTTCCTTTGTTTTCTTTTCACGAGGTAAAAGAAGCCCCACTCATTTGAGGATTATTTATTGATTAAATTTCAGTCATCTTATCTTCAAGCATGTAAAACTAATTACCCTTTTTTCTTTCAGTACAATTTCCCAAGAACTTTGGAGGCTTTGATCCTTCATTTGCTTTCACCAGTGGGGGTAGAAGTCCTTACACGGAAATTTGATGAGATGGATCAACAGATCACTGAGGAAGATAGGTACTTGCTAATTTCACATTCTTTACATAAGTTTTGTGAAAGAATAATGCGTTTACTTTTTGGTTTTTAATTTTGTCATTCATCACTATGTGTCAAGAACAAGTTCTACCAGGTTTTCTATGGTGCATTTGATGATCAATTTGACAGAATTTAGACCCCTTAAACAACCAGATTGCGTAGCCTCGATTAATTAGCCAAGTTGTTACTTAGTCAAATTATGCAATTCTAGGTTAAAGCAATCAAACAATCATATCAAGAATAATAATGCAACGGAAAATAAATGAACACAAGATATGATCACCCAGGAAACCACACGGTAAAAACCTGGGGAGGATTTGACCCACCGATCCTCAAGGCATAACAGAATTCACTATGAAAGAATTGAAGTTCTTACAAAAGGACTACAAGCTCCCCGCTCGACTTCCTAATGCTACCCACCAGTAGAACTTCCTGACACGACCACGCGCAGGCTCCGAATCCACGGACTACTTCTTTCTTGAATTCCTCAATCAGCTACAAGCTCCCTGCTTGCTTTTCTTTTAAGTTCCAATGGTTGCAACTGCAATGATCTTCAAGATGTTGAAATCATCTCTACCTTGAAAACTCTAAGTTTTGTGTAAAGGAAAGCTCCTCAAAGATCTCACAAGAGATTCACACAAAACAGTAATGTATGAGCAACAAAGCAATATGGACAACCTTCAAAAACGTGGCTAGGGTTTAGTTTATATACCTAGGGTAAAAACATAAAACCCTAAACGTTTAATGAAGTAGGGCTGAGTTGGAAATTCTGCAGAAAAATCAACCTGTGCGATTTTCGATCGATCGAGTTTATTCTTCGATCGATCGAGCCAGGTCAAAAGTCCCAAGAACTTCTGCAGTCACTCGATTCCAACTTTACAATAATAAACCAACTTTGAGCAAGCCTAAACAAGACTAAATACAATGTTTTGATCATGGTTTGCTAATATTACAAATTAGAGTTCTAAATACATAAATTCCTAAGACCTTAGAACCTAACAAACTCCCCCTTTGGCAATCCGTGACAAAACCCTAAATAAAAGCTCAAAGTTTTACAAGTAAAAAACCCTTTACAAAGATAATGCTCATAAATTCAAATTCAGCCTAACTACTATCCATCAGTTGCAAGTGTAGACAGCAGCTTAGTTGAATCAACCTGTATAATCCTGAAATACTCAACAAACGCATAAACGCATGTGTGACAGTAAAAAGTAAAACAACAGGTATAACATTCTTGTAAGATTCACACAACACAAAATAAAGACATATAAGAATGATTAACTCATAAATATAAATCAATACGCAGTGAATCACAAAGCAACAAGAATCAATAAAAATAACATGTATATCAATCAATGTTACTCCCCCTAACATGAATATCCCCAAAAATGATATACAAAGTGAAGCACCTAGATACAATCTAAAAACTCCACAAGCTCCTCAAAGCAAAAGTCTCCCCCTAACTACAAAAACTCCTCTACAAGACAAAACTCCGCTCCCCCTTTTTGTGACGGAATGCCAAAGGACAATCACAAGTCGCCATCAAAAGGAGGTGGCGAGGGTGAATGAAGACGCGCCAAGTCAGCTCGTAGAGCACGAAACTCATCTAGCAAGTCCACCAAAATCTGACCATGAGTCGCCTGAACGGTCATGACAGTCTCCAAAGTACGACGAACATCGAAGTCAGTCGAAGGAGGTGGAGGAATATCAGCAGCAACAGCATCATCACCAACTGGATCAGGAATATCCTCACCAGCAATACCTGCAGAAGAAGAAGGAGGAGGTGCGCTACTAGAGGGCTCAGACCTAGGGTGTTTAGAACTAGCTCGAAGATGAGCGCCCTCTGTCTAAGAAAAGACGCACCTGTAGGAGCTATCACATGAACGGGCTCAGAGGAAGGAAAGCCACTAATATCAAGATAAAGAAGAATCCTATGAATGAAAATAGGATGTACAAGAGCATGAGCAGAAGATGAACTCCTATAAACATCATTCAAAGAACGAAGAAAAAGATGGGGAAAACTAATAGGAGCATCAGTAACCAGAGCGTACAAAAATACACACCTCTAAAGAGGAATAGTGTGAACATGGGAAATGGGCCAAATAGAATGACAAGCTATCCTAAAGAACAGATAGTGTAACCCGGAGAGCTCAGCAGAAGTGATCCGAGGATCAGAACCCCACTGGACAGTAGTCCCAGTGATGTATGACAAGACATCACTAATCTCGGGAGACGTCATATGGATAGACAGGATGCAGAACCAAAGGTACCCCTAGATCAGCCACTATCTGAGGAGTAATGGTGTACTCTACGCCTCGTATCCAACTCTTGACTAGAGTGTTGGAATCATAGATGCGGATAGAGATGTTCGAGTAGAACTCTCTTATCAAGGCAGAAGGTGGAGGAGGATCAGAAACATCCACCAAGGGTAACCAGCCCCTACGCTCAAGGTTTGCCCTAATGGCAGGATCAAGTTCATCTAAATGAATAGAATGCTTAGCCCATATCTTTCTCCTAACGTTCAGCTTCTCATAAATCTCTTGGTTTTTCTCACTCGAAAACTTCTCACGATCAAAGGATGGAGGGGGTGAAGGAGAAAGTGAAGGAACATTCCTACGGGCTCTAGTTTTCCTTGGCATAGTGCTAATGAAAGGACAGAGACACAAAGTGAAAAACCAGAAAAAAAACACAAGAAAAACAAAACCAAGGGCAGACTGCAAGTAAGCACAAAAATCAAAAGAATGAAAATCTATATGATGCATGAACAAATTCAATGCCATGATGCATGCACTAATGCAGTGAGCAATTAAGTTCAATTGAGATTAAATTGACAAAATTGGCTTGAACAAGGAATTTCTATCAAAAATCCCAAAAATTGAAAACCACATGTTGAAATTTTTTAACCAAATTGATGAATTGAGCATTATACAACATAGTACAAAGATTATAATGCTTAATTGCAACAACACAACAAGCCAATTTCATCAAATTCAACCCAATTCAACAAAAACCCCAAATCGGATCAATTAGAAACCCTAGAATTTTTTTCAAATTTTCACCAAACACCAAATTGATCAAATTAACCATCAGGGATCATGTTTATGATGTGTCCCCACAAAAACCCAAAGATCAATTTCATAAAAAATGACATGAATCAAAAGAAAATTCTAAAAATGGCAAAGTGCGAAAATCGCCCCCAAATGCATGAATATATGCATGAAATGATGAAAATTAAATCAAAAGGAAGGGCACAAGGGTCTTACCGGCTTGAGGAGAGAGAGATTTTGCAAAACGTTCGGAGGAAAACGACAAAAATCTCTATGTGGAGCCTTGCCTCGTTGGAGAGAGAAAAGAAAAAGTTTGAAAAGTTTGAAATAGAACTTTGAAAAAGTCAGATCAGAACTTTTAAAAAAGCTTTTCCACGAGATTCGATCGATCGAAAATTACATTCGATTGATCGAAACACACAGTCATTTTGAGACAAATGGAAGGATTTTTTCGATTGATCGAAAATCAGACTGGATCGATCGAAATGGGCAGAGGCTCACTAAATTTTGAGAACAATCACAGTTTTGAAAGATACAAATCTAATTTTTGAAAAATAACTCCTCAAAGCATTAAATTAAAGAAACAAAATGCATGAGTATGAGATGGAATGCTTTTTCAAAAACCCAAAAATTTTAAACCCAATTTTCTCAAAAACAAATTTTAATCATTCTTCCTTTGAATTTTCTCAAGCAACAGATATGTTGTGCACAAATCTCAAGATAATTTCAAACTTGGTTGGTCAGACCAAAAACACACACACTAGCATGTACAGTGTTTAACATAGAGTAACTTGTGTAGTGTGTGAAACTAGTAGACAACTTGAGATACATGTGAGGTGATATGTGAATAGCAATCAAACACAAAGTCTACACAATTCATCACATAGAATTTAAAAGAGACTATCACCTGAAGAGTTACATCCTATAACTCTCACATCTCATAGAACAAAAGCTTGCAATCATGTAAGTTTCTTATATTTTTGCCCCCTTAGTATGTGAAATATATTATGTGAAATGGCATCAAGCCTAATAGTACACACCAGTTTGAATTAAGTGAATTGGCATCAAGCCTAATAGTACACACCAGTTTTAATTTAATTGAGGCTACACCTTATGTTCTTTTTGTGCATGTGCTACACTTTCTCGAGCACAAAATCTTATGATATGCACTAAGGTGTTCATGATTGGCTAGTGAACAGTGGTGAGATGGTTATTTATGCCTTTCTCAAAAGAATCAAGTCCGACAGTCAAAAAACATGTGACTTCAAGACCAAGACAAAGTGATTAATAACCACACACATCTTTCCCACACAACATGCACTACAAAGTTTCAACTAGTCAAGTGCAATGAATAAGTTCATCAAAGTTAAACAAGGTACACAAGACATGATATGTGTAAAAAGATAGACCAACCTTGTTTTTCAAAAATCAAGAAGAATAGTGTCAAACATAATTTTAGCTTTCTTTTTTTATTTTTTATTTTTTTTTATTTTTTATATATATATATATAAAAAAGAGAAAACAAATAAATCCTAGAATGAAATGCATGAATGTAATGCAATGCAAGTCCTAGAACAAAAGAAACACAAAAAACCAAAGAACAATGGTCACAAAAAAATGGAGCAATGAAGCACAAGGACCATGTCAGAAAGACTCAGTTAGTTCGAGTCTTTTGCATCCAAAACCTTTTAGATGCACCATGAGCATTGGAGTTCTTATTCACATTCGAGTGATTCCCAACTCCAGGATTGGAATAAAGGTTTAACACCTTTACCAATTCACCAATTAATGCCATAGGATCTTGTGCTTGAGGCACATGCACTTTTGGTTTATTTGCTCTCTTATCAGCTTGAAGCTTGTAACAGTTAGGACGAATGTGTCCAGACTTACCATAATAATGACAAACCCATGCAGGTTTACCATGCATCTTGTCCTTAGATTTGGTAGGCTCCTTAGGTTTAGAATCTCTTAAGTCTACCCTAATCTTCTTAGGTGGTGAAACTTCTACGGGTTTAACTATCTCACTCACAGGTGGTTTGACAGTTTCACTCACAACCTCACTCACAGAAGGTTCAGAAGAAGAAGAAGGAACAAAAGTAGTGGAATGAGGTCCAGAATCAGAAATGCTTTCAACATATCCTAACCCAGTTTTATCAGTAGGATACTTTTGAACATTCAGCATGTGATCAAGTTTAGAACTAGCAGATCTAGCAACAGATAAATCATGTTCCAAAGTTCTAACTTTATCAAGCAAAAGCATGTTCTCAGATTTAACATTGTTCAAAAGCTCATTAGCATCAAACAGTTTAACAAGCAAATTTTTCTTTTCAAGCTCAAGAGAATCAATTTTCTTTAGGCCAAGTTCAACTTTCATAGCATCCTTTGCAGCAATTTTGCAAAGTTTGTTATAGGCCTCTTGAAGATCTGCATCTTCAGAGAGTTCCCCATCAGAAGGGTTCTCTTCAGCAGATATGCTTTCATTGACTATAGCAGTAGCCGTGAAAGCCATGAAGTTTCCATCCTCGTCACCACCGGACTCATCATCAGAAACCTCATTATCATTAAGGGTTACAGCCATAGCTTTACCCTTAGTCCTCAAGAATGTAGGACATTTAGATTTCACATGACCATACCCTTGACAGCCAAAACACTGAGGACCCAAAGAGTTATTAGAAGATTGACCAAAATTTTCTCTAGGTTTTTCAAAATTGTTAACCTTAGTGGGATCATTCTTCCTAAAATTTCTAGGTTTAGCAGTGTAAGTACCTCTAGCCTTTCTATTTGTATTCCTAAGAAAGTTCTTAAAGTTTTTGGCAAGATAGGCAATCTCTGTAGCAGAGAGCTCATCATCAAATCCACCACCATCAACATCATCAACTGACTTAAGAGCCATTGATTTGGATTTGTTCACTTTAGGTAGGTCAGACTCATAGGATTGAAGAGATCCTACAAGCTCATCAACAGGGATGGAGTCCACATCCTTGCTTTCAGTGATGGCAGTCACTTTGGGTCTAAAGTCTTCAGTTAAAGATCTAAAAATCTTCCTAACAATTTTAGGTTGATCATAGATTTCACCCAAATTAAAAGCAAAATTGACAATATCATTTAATTTAGCATAGAATTCATCAAAAGATTCATCATCAGACATTCTAATGCTTTCAAATCTAGAAGTCAATTGTTGCAGTTTGTTTATCTTAACTACCTTTGTGCCTTCATGCACAGTTTGGAGGATTTTCCAAGCAATATTAGCAACTTCAACATTAGAGATCCTCTTAAATTCCTCCATAGAAACAGCATTAAAGATGGCATTCATAGCTTTGCTATTGAAGCTTGCTGCTTCTTTTTCAGAAGTTTGCCACTCACTCACAGGAGTAGCGGGCTTCTCCCATCCGTATTCAACGGAATTCCAAACCCTTTCATCAATGGATTTCAGGAATGCTTTCATCCTTACTTTCCAATAAGCATAGTTGTTCCCATCAAAGTGAGGAGGAACAAACAGAGAGTGTCCATGCTCCATGACAATAGGGGTCAAGGATCAGCTCAGAGATTAAAAATCTCAAACAAAAAGAGCTACCTGCTCTGATACCATTTGACAGGAATTTAGACCCCTTAAACAACCAGATTGCGTAGCCTAGATTAATTAGCCAAGTTGTTACTTAGTCAAATTATGCAATTCTAGGTTAAAGCAATCAAACAATCATATCAAGAATAATAATGCAGCGGAAAATAAATGAACACAAGATATGATCACCCAGGAAACCACACGGTAAAAACCTGGGGAGGATTTGACCCACCGATCCTCAAGGCATAACAGAATTCACTATGAAAGAATTGAAGTTCTTACAAAAGGACTACAAGCTCCCCGCTCGACTTCCTAATGCTACCCACCAGTAGAACTTCCTGACACGACCACGCGCAGGCTCCAAATCCACGGACTACTTCTTTCTTGAATTCCTCAATCAGCTACAAGCTCCCCGCTTGCTTTTCTTTTAAGTTCCAATGGTTGCAACTGCAATGATCTTCAAGATGTTGAAATCATCTCTACCTTGAAAACTCTAAGTTTTGTGTAAAGGAAAGCTCCTCAAAGATCTCACAAGAGATTCACACAAAACAGCAATGTATGAGCAACAAAGCAATATGGACAACCTTCAAAAACGTGGCTAGGATTTAGTTTATATACCTAGGGTAAAAACATAAAACCCTAAACGTTTAATGAAGTAGGGCTGAGTTGGAAATTCTGCAGAAAAATCAACCTGTGCAATTTTTGATCGATCGAGTCTATTCTTCGATCGATCGAGCCAGGCCAAAAGTCCCAAGAACTTCTGTAGTCACTCGATTCCAACTTTACAATAATAAACCAACTTTGAGCAAGCCTAAACAAGACTAAATACAATGTTTTGATCATGGTTTGCCAACATTACAAATTAGAGTTCTAAATACATAAATTCCTAAGACCTTAGAACCTAACACAATTTAATGCAATGGATGCAATTCTGAATGGAAAAGAGTCATTTGCACTCCAGGTAATATTGTGCTCTCATCAAATGTTTTTTTTTTTGTAACTCAATGTTTGTCATATCTTTTAGTTTGTGGATGTTCGCAACATCCATTTTTGCTATGTTGGGCGGGGGTTGAGTGAAGAAATAGGATATAGTGTGGTTCATCTTCACCAATGAGCTCTAGTTCATATGTCACTCCCTTCTTTGTAACTGCAAGTTGGTAGAAGGGATTGAGGATTCAAGACCCACCCAATGCATGTGTAATTACTAGTCAAAAAAGAAAGAAAAAATAATGTGTCTCTTCTTCCATGTCAAGACTATAAATAATCTCTTTGATCAATAAAATTTTACTTATCTATCAAAAAAATAATAATCTCTTCGGTTTGAATAGTGTGTTTTAAAAAGAAAAAAACTAGCAGGTCAGCCATCATTATGAATTGCTATGATATGCCTTTTAGAATTGCATGAAACAATGAAAAATGGTCTTCAATGTTGATCATATTCATTCATTGGATTTCATTCCCCTGATTGGCCCGTTTTTGCAAAGGAATAGTTATTGAGCAAGATCTCACCCGAACTTCTCTTTGGAAAATTTTAAATTTAATTTACAGAGATGCCATGGAATGCTTTTGTGGATTAGGATCCTTCCATTCGATAATGCTGTCATTGTGGTTTTTCATTGTTTCAAAATATGAAATGCCCTTGCACCATGAACAACATACTATGTTTCTTATAGTAGCTTGTCCCAACAAATGACAAAGCTGTATCGTGGTGGGAATCTGGTGGTAGTCAGGGTTCACTTGCATTAGCCAGTGCACAGAATAAATGAAGGTTAAAATGTTTATAGTTTTGGTGGCTGGTTTCCCTGGAACAGAGGCCCTTTACTTTATTGAGTTCATCTAATCATGAAAAGTACTGGCTAATGCTTGTCTATCATTAGTTCCATGAATAGAGATAAAAAAAAAAAGCGTTCATTGTATGGTATCTTGTGAAGAATTCAATATCAATTTTTTTTTAATCAGAATTTTGCCTGGTGGATTTGGTTGATTCTGTCAGGCATATAATATTTTAACTGTAAAGTTTTGGAATATATACATTTCCACTTTAACTTACTCTAGTACAGCCAGTACTCCTTGTAGTTTTGTGATCAATTAAACTTTGACAGCATTGTCTTTTTCCCCAAAATAAGACTTTGACAGCATTGTCTTTTTCCCCAAAATAAGTCTCAATCTATCACCGTGTCCTCTCTTCATTTTTTCTCTTTTACATTTTCCCAATTACCATATCATCATCTTGGTAGACATGCTTGTATATTGGCTTACTTGCAAACTTATAACTATAATTCTAGTTCCATATGTTGAGCAATGAGCACCAATACAGAACATGCAAATTGCCTAGAATGTCATTCAACTTTGCCCTTGAATAGGTTAACTTCTATCCAAAAATTTGAAACCTAACTATAGTGCATTCTTGGTAAATTTTTGTTTTTGTTATTTTATGTTGCAGGCATTCAATAATGTTTTGAATAAATACGTGGGAGTAAACTTGGACGGATCTAAACAAGGGTTTTAATGACAGTTTGGAACAACTGGTCCCTGTAGTATCTCTATAGAGAAGAGTACTCATTCATGTTCATAGCAGAAACTTTTGCCCCCGTTGGTGCTGGACAGAGCATAGACTCAGAATAGCAAATGTAGGGGCTTTTTGCGCTATGAATCTCGGGGTTAACGGGCTTCTAGTCCTAAATAAACCAAAGCCCAGCTAGGTTGTTGCTTGGGGACTAGTAACTCGGAATGAATTTCCGTATCATCTTTCCAATGCTCGGGAAGTGCGAGATTCACTATCGAACTATCGTTCGAGAAGTAAGTTAGCTGGTCCTTGTTTGGTCATAAGGATTGTTAGGACATATGTGTGTTCACTTGTTAAAAACATATGTCACTTATTTATGTAAATTGGCTAATCCTTTTGACAAAACGCACTCTACTTGTAATTGGGTAGTTCTAGGTGTTTTTAAAACTTCAAGAAACAAGGTTTCAAGATCAAATGTTGAAGTCATCAAGTCTATCCAAGAAAAAGCAAGTTGAAGTGCAAGTTTATTAATTCTCGACACTTGCTCGATAGCTACCTCGACACCTGCTATCTGTCGAGAATTACAAAATCAGATTTTCTGATCTGATTTCCTTGGGATCCGTGAATATGCTTTTGGGCCTTCTTTTCTTCTAACCCTAAACATATAAAAGGATTGTTTTAAGAGCCGTCAAATTGTACGCAAGTTGCAAAAGCATTGTGCAATCTCTGTTCAAGCAAATTGTGATCAAAAGACAAAGTTCTTGACCTAGTTCATCTTCTCTCAAGAAGTTGCTACGTATTTGCACCATAGGGTTTTGTAACCAAGCATCTTCCTGATCTTCATCGTGTAGGATGAACTGAAGAACTTTGCAGCCAACCTCTCCTTCTTAGTTGGTGTTTGAAGTTGCGTACTGGGATCTGCGCATTGGTTAGTCACGTACTTGGGAGCCGTGCATCAAAGGTGAAAATTGTCACTACAGATCAAGTCCAATTGAGTATTGGGGTAAGGGTTCAACTGTAGGTTGGTAAGGTACTTGAGATTCCTTTACTTGTAACCGCTTGATTTGATAATAGTGGAGTTTCGGGAGTGGTGACCTGAAAATCATCCAGTAGGGTTTTTGCCGTTAGGGTTTTTCCCATTCGTAAACAATCACCGTGTTATTTATTTTCCGCTGCATATTTAATATTTGGTGATTTGTTTGTGCTTCCATGTATTTGCAAGTTAAATTGATTAATTAATAACTTGGCTAATTAATTAATTGGTTTAATCACAAGAGGTCATTTAGTTTGTGGCCTATCAAGTGGTATCAGAGCAGGCACACTCTGATTAGGTTTAATCTTTGCTGTGTTGATCCATTGACCCCTGTTTGTCATGGATAGAGGACAGCCATTAATCATACCTCCTTTATTTGATGGCACTAACTATGCATACTGGAAAGTACGTATGAGAGCTTTCTTGCAGTCTTTAGATGAGAAGGTGTGGCAAGCTGTAGAGATTGGCTAGACTAAGCCAAAAGAAGAACCGGCTGATTGGGATGATGCTAAGATCAAGGCGGCCAACTTCAACAGCAGAAAGCTAAATGCCCTATTTAGCGCAGTCACTAATAAGGAGTTCAAGAAGATATCCTCAACTGAAACTGCTAAGGAGGCTTGAACCATCCTCCAGACAACCTATGAAGGAACAAAGGCTGTCAAAGATTCAAAGCTTCAGAGGCTCACTACAAGCTTTGAAGAAATTAAGATGGAGGAGGATGAGTCGTTTGATGAGTTCAATGCCAAGCTCAAGGACATAGTGAACTCAGCTTTCAATCTTGAGGAAACCATCCCTGAACCCAAGATTGTAAGGAAGGTGCTCAGGTCTCTACCTGAGAGATTCCATGCCAAGATTACGGTGATAGAGGAATCAAAGGACATTGACAAGATTCCTTTGACTGAGCTGGTTGGAAACTTGCAAACCTATGAGATAGGGTTATCTAGGATTGGCAAGTCAAGTAAAGGCAAAAGCATGGCCTTGAAGGCAAAGAGCAGTGATACAGATGAGTCTTCCGATGATGAAGATTCGAAGATGAAATCCTACATTACCCAGCAGTTCAAGAAGTTTATGAAGAATGCCAATAGAAGGAGCTTCGACAAGGACCGCAGGCAGTCCAGTTCTTCTCAGTTTAAAAGCCAAGACAAAGGGAAGAAGGATGCTAAGGAGGGCGGTCAGTACACTGTTCCTGCAGGACCAAAGTGTTTTGGATGTCATGAGTTCGGACACATGAAACATGAGTGTCCTACATATCTCAAGAGCATTGGGAAAAGCAAGGCACTTGATGTAACCCTAAGTGACACTGAGCCTAAAGATGATTCCGACAATGAGGATGACGGAATCTTAAATGCCTTCACTGCCACAGTCAATCCTACTGAAGGGATTGTTGAAGAAGTGGATGAAGAAAAAGAACTGGTGGAGTCTAAATTTGAGAAAATGGATGATTAAGATGATATCCATTTAGCCTATGAGAACCTTTACAAGCTCTCTGAGAAGCATGAGAAATTATATAGGCTGGCTACTAAGAAGCTCAGTGATGTGGAACTTGATCGTGAAGAGTTGTCCACAAAGTTTGATAAGGCGAATCAAACTATTGGAGCACTGAGATTTGAGAACAACTTTTTGGCTAAGAAGACCAAGAAGCTTGAAGCTGAGCTGTTTCAAGTCAGAGCTCAACTAGAGAGGACTTCAAGTGCAAAGCTTGATGACATGCTCAGCAATCAGAAATTTGCTTCGGATCGAACTGGTTTGGGGTATGGTCTTTCCTTCTCTAATACTACTTCTACTAGCAATACTATTTTTGTTTCTCCTGCTAATAACACTAAAATTGAGAACATTGATGTTAAAACTGAATTAGCTAGTGAGAACTTAGACAAGGGTAAATCTATCTTAGGAGCACCCCCTAAGCAAGATAAGAAAGATGCTAAAAATCCTAGGGCTAAGAAGGCTAACTCTCAAAAGCCTAAATAAAAGAAGCAGCATCTCTGTCATCATTGTGGAACTACTGGTCATACTCGACCAAATTGCTATAAGTGGTTAGCCACTCAACAGAGTAATGGCATGATAGCATCTGGAAGCCAAAATCAGCTTCAATCCTCTCTTGCTCCTCTTGGAGATCTTTTGAAAGCCCTCATATTCCTTACGAATTTGAACCGTTTAAATTCTTCCCCCTCACCGCCGGTTCAAGGGTTCAATTAAAGGAAAGACACTTCCAAGGTGTGAAAGAAAAAGGACTCTAAGTGATTTCATCACTTTCTTTTCCCTTCTTGTTTTTCTTGTTTGTTGCATTACTTGTGCGTTTTGCATTTTTGCTGAGTCAGTCTAGTTTTTGCTTTGCTTTGATAACATATTTTTGTTTGTTTATTTTCATTTTTGTTTATTTTGTTTTTGATATAAAAAAAAAAATTGAAAAATACAAAAATAGTGTGTTTTGTGTACTTTGGTACTTGTGTACCTTGTATGGCCAATGAAATAAAATTTTCTAAACTTTGTATCTCTTGTAGCTTAGATGAGCATCTCTATGCACAACTAAGCAAGTGAGCTTTGTGGCTCTTGTTTGTGATGAGTAAGATTAAGTTATCCCTTAAACTTAACACTCATATCACTATTTTTGACGGGTAGGACTAGAAAATCCTACGAGAAAGGCATAAATGACCATCTCACCACTGTTGCCCGCCAATCATAGTATGACACTTGTATGCTTCGGCATAGCAAAAGTGCAGTGTCATAGACACCTGTATGCTTCGGCATAGCAAAAGTGCAGTGTCAAAGACATCCGTATGCTTTGGCATAGCAAAAGTGCAATGTCTATGCTTAACATGTTGGGTATTTCTTTTCTCTCTTTATATGCCCATGCATGATATGCTTAAAAGAAAATATGCAAATAAAATATAAAGCTAAAAGATTAAAATGCTTTAAATATGATTGCAAGCGTATTTTCTAGGAGATGTGGGAGTCATAGGATGTACCTCAAAGGTGATAGTCCCCATCAAACAGTTATGATTGTGTGTAAGTTAAAGTTATTTTCTCATATCTCAGATCGTCATAACATGTATACACATATGCAATCTTGCGATGTTTTTCACACACAACACGCAATATTCTTTGCTACTTTTGATACATGTGCAGGTACAATGTGATTTGGCCATCACAAGTGTTTTACATGTGCTAATGTATGCTCACTAAACTGTCTTGACTTGTTTTTGAAATATAAAATTGGTTAGACTTGTTTAGTGTGTGTGTGTGTTTTTGAGGATCCATGTGCTTAAAAATTCTGTTGAGAGATGATTTTGAGAGCTTAATATGTTGATTGGATCATTAGTAAAGGTGCTTCTTGGATTGCATTCATGTCCGTGTTTTTCATTTCTCGAAAAACTGCTTTTCACTGATGGCTCGACACCTCCTCGATACCTGGTCATCTGTCCAGCTTCTCAAGCCTTTTCTTATCGCAATCTCGACACCTGTCTCGACACCTGGTGGATCGATTGAGAAATCTTCTGTCTTCTCGATACCTTCTCGATACCTTGTCGATCGATCAAGCTTCTGATCTTTGAAATTGGTCTTGTACCTCGACACCTCTCGATACCTGAAGCTATCGAAGGCAAATTTCTCGACACCTTCCTCGACAGCTTCCTCGATACCTCTCGACACCTCAGCTGTCGAGAATTACTGAGGTGTTTATAAAAGGGCCTGTCGCGATTTTTCACTCATTTCCTCGATCTCTCTCGATCTGTCCGATGGCTTTTCACCTCCCAACTAAGTTTTTCTCACTCAAATCTTCAAAGCCTCTTCATTTTCGGTCTTCCCTTGCTTCTCTCACTTGGTAAGTTCATTTTCCCTTCATTTTTCATGCATTGCATGTTTTGAAACCTAGGTTCTTGGGATTTTTTTGGAAATTTTTGGGGTTTTTCAAAATTGATGAGTTTTTCTTCAAATATTGGGTTGGGTTTGCACTTAAATGTTTTCAAAATGTCATACATTGCATTTCATGTGCATTAGAATGGTATTTACATGCATTTAGATGTGTGCTCTATGTTTGTGTGCTGCTAGGATTGGATTGGGTTGAGCCCATGATGTTTTTTTCCTTTGCATGTCACATGTTCATGCATTCCCATGCATACGTACTTGTTGTTCAATATATCTGATATATATGAACTGTTTTGGGACTTTTTTTATTGTCTCCCTTTCTATCTCTTTCTTATTCTTTTACGTTAGTAGTGTCTATGGCACCCAAACGTAAATCCACTCCTGCTCGGAACCCTCTGCGTTCTGGAGCTTCCTCTTCCTCTGATTCTACTCCTCTTAACCTTCGGTTCCGTGATGGAGATGCCCACAAGGCATTTTCTGAGAACTTTTCTAGACGAGGTGTTCATTCGGAACGCCAAGTCATTCTGGCGGACTTCGCGGACATTGACCTTCCCTCTGTCATTCACAGTAGGGGATGGGAGTCACTGTGTGACGTCCCGGTCACTTGTCCTCTCGTGCTGATACAGGATTTTTACTCCAACATGCACGGGATAGATCGTTCAGTACCTTTCTTTTTCACTCGCGTTCGAGGTACGCGCATTCCTGTCGCACCGCAGCTAGTTACGGATGTGCTTAGGGTACCTAGGATAGATTTTCCTGATTACCCTTCCTGTGAGTGTCTGAGGACTGTGTCCAAAGATGAGCTCATCTCTGCCTTCTGTCAGCGTCCTGCTAATTGGGGTGAGCATCAGTACACATCATGTAGGCCTTTTGCTAAAGGTCCTAGATTTCTTAACATGGTGATGACTTTTGTACTCCATCCACTCTCTCACTACAACTCTATCACAGAGCCTCGTGCTCGATTTTTCCTATCACTTCTAGAGCATCTTACTATAGATTTTCCTTCTCATTTCATCATTTCTATCATTGATAACCATCTAGATTCGGCGTCCCGTGATGAGCTCATCTTTCCTTCTGCTATCACGAGGATCTTACGCCATTTTTCTATCCCTTTTCCAGTGTCCGACCACTTCACTCACATCTGTGCCATAGATGCCGCTACCGTAAAACGTAGTAAGGCTCAGTTTAGGTCGCGATAGACGGATTCCACTCCTCCCTCCCGTTCAGCTCCGTCTAGATCAGCTCCATCCAGATCCGCTCCATCTACATCTGCTCCTTCTTCCTCTACGGGCGATGTATCTCTAGGAGACATTATGGCACAGCTGCAGCGCATGGACACTCGCCTTGATACACTCTCCACTGAGTTGTATCAGGTGAATGTTCGTATTGGTCGTATTGCACGACGGCAGGCGACCATGGGTGGTTTTGCTCCAGAGGCTACTCCTTCACCACCTACTCCAGCAGCTTCAGATTTTGATGATAATGATGATGATGATGATGATGGGGATGCTAGGTCTACTGATGAGATGTCTACATGACACTTTATCCTTTGTCACTCGTGATAAAAAGGGGAAGTAGTTTTGGGTTATGAGAGTAGTCATCTTAGGGGGAGAGTTAGTATAGGACATTTTGATAGGGGGAGTGTTGATATTTTTGAGGGATGTAGTGAGGTTTTGATGTATCTTTTCTATTCTATTCTTTATAGATACATTGATCTTGTATATGAGGTCTTTTGACCAGTTTTACATACATTGTACTTATTTTCTATATATGTGGATGTATGTTTCTTTCACCTCTCTCTTCATGTGTTGTTTTTTCTCTATCTTTATACACATGTTCTTTATACTTGTATGCAATCTATTTATTTCTGTTTCACATAAGACGCCTTGATGAGTTTTGTTTAAAGTATTACAGAAATACAGGTTGTCAAATTCTACTTGCCATAAACTCTCTTTTTGCAAAGTTTTTCAAGAGTTTGTGTTAGGATAGATTTTATTGCTTTCAACAAGTGAATATGAGTTGAGTGATTTATGACTTCTCTCATATGTTTATTTGTTTGTTGTGGTTTGTCATAGATTGCCAAAGGGGGAGATTGTTAGGACATATGTGTGTTCACTTGTTAAGAACATATGTCACTTATTTATGTAAATTGGCTAATCCTTTTGACAAAACACACTCTACTTGTAATTGGGTAGTTCTAGGTGTTTTTAATACTTCAAGAAACAAGGTTTCAAGATCAAGTGTTGAAGTCATCAAGTCTGTCTAAGAAAAAGCAAGTTGAAGTGCAAGTTCATTAATTCTCGACACCTGCTCGATAGCTACCTCGACACCTGCTATCTGTCGAGAATTACAAAATCAGATTTTCTGATTTGATTTCCTTGGGATCCGTGAATATGCTTTTGAGCCTTCTTTTCTTCTAACCCTAAACATATAAAAGGATTGTTTTAAGAGCCGTCAAATTGTACACAAGTTGCAAAAGCATTGAGCAATCTTTGTTCACGCAAATTGTGATCAAAAGACGAAGTTCTTGACTTAGTTCATCTTCTCTCAAGAAGTTGCTGTGTATTTGCACCATAGGGTTTTGTAACCAAACATTTTCCTGATCTTCATCGTGTAGGATGAACTGAAGAACTTTACAGCTAACCTCTCCTTCTTAGTTGGTGTTTGAAGTCGCGTACTGGGATCCGCGCATTGGTTAGTCACGTACTTAGGAGCCGTGCATCAAAGGTGGAAATTGTCACTACAGATCAAGTCCAATTGGGTATTGGGGTAAGGGTTCAACTGTAGGTTGGTAAGGTACTTGGGATTCCTTTACTTGTAACCGCTTGATTTGATAATAGTGGAGTTTCGGGAGTGGTGACCTGAAAATCACCTGATGGGGTTTTTGCCGTTAGGGTTTTTCCCATTCGTAAACAAATCACCGTGTTATTTATTTTCCGCTGCATATTTAGTATTTGGTGATTTGTTTGTGCTTCCACGTATTTGCAAGTTAAATTGATTAATTAATAACTTGGCTAATTAATTAATTGGTTTAATCACAAGGGGTCATTCAGTTTGTGACCTGTCAAGGATAATCATTCTTATTAGGTCAGAGGCGGCTGGCCCGGGGGTTACCCGCGATTAGTAATGGCATAACTAGAAGAGGAGTAGGGGAGAGAAGGTTACGCGCTGGGTAACGCAGCGCATCTGTTTCGGGTACAGAGGCAACGAGGGGTGCTAACCTGGTAATTAATTAATTGGTTTAATCACAAGGGGTCATTCAGTTTGTGGCCTATCAAGGATAATCATTCTTATTAGGTCAGAGGCGGCCGGCCCGGGGGTTACCCGCGATTAGTAATGGCATAACTAGAAGAGGAGTAGGGGAGAGAAGGTTACGTGCTGGGTAGCGCAACGCATCTGTTTCAGGTACAGAGGCAACGAGGGGTGCTAACCTGGCCACCCAACCCAGCAGGTCAGGGGCGAGCCGGCCATAGGTTCGAATCCTGCCACCTTTTCATGTCAGCCATCCATAATTTTGTATATTAGGAATAGTTACTTTGAACAGTGTTGTGTATATCACTATATCACTGTTTCATGCAACAGTTCTATGCAATGCCCCTTTCACATATAATGAGACTCATGGATGTAGGTCCCATACATAAGAGGACCACTACATATACATGTTACCATAATTTTTGGAAAAAACTTAGGTGCTCCGGGAGCAATGTCATTCCTCAGATATTTTGACAAAATTTCTCGGCATTCCATTGTACGAATAAACCATTTTTCTGCTTTCCTAAAGGTTGCGTTTGTTTTTGTGCTTTCCAAATCTGTGGTTCTCTGAGTGGCAGTTTTATGTATTATAGTTCAAGTACATTTTGTATGTTATTTAGGTGTTGATGGCAGCATTATGGTTGCAGATGGGAAAGTGCATCTTTGTTTTCATTGATTTTTGGATGCATATGCTACTTTGAAGGTTAGTTTTGCTTTCTTCCCATTCTCTTAGTCTATCAATTTCTTCTGTAAGTTGAGATATTTACCTAAGAACTAATTCAAATCAGACTGGGTTTATTATTGAACTGACACAAATTAAATATTTTCAAAGAAAGAGTGAGATTTGAGCTTAGAGAAAAGTAGCAGGTCCAGAAAAAGAGAAAATCAGATCTCTGTTCTATATTAGAAGTAAAATTCTTATTACAACTCAAAACTAATTACAAAATGGCTAGGACTTGTCTATTTATACACTCATATAACCAGTAATTGGTTATGCAACCCTGATAATAGCCTCTTAATAGTTAACAACCATCTATCAAACAACTAATGGACAGCATGCAGCTAATAATTAACAACAACAATTAGACAACTTGGCAAGACAAAAGGTTTTAGAATTGTGAATTTTCCATACTTCTACATTAGAAATTACCCCCTATAGAAGAAACTTGTCCACAAATTTGGACAGTGTCAGAGAAATCTTCCTTAGCTGCATAGTAAGGTAGTAAGTGCTTCACATTGAAGACATATGAAATGTTGAAGTGGAGTGAAAGCTGCACTTGGTAGTTGGTAAGCATTGTCATTGACTCTGCTCAAGACCTTGCAATGACCTACTTTTCTAAGATCTAGCAGGTTGTCTTTATTGAGCAAAAAGTAAAAACCACCTACACGAGGTCTCCTTCCTTGAAGAGATGCTTCTTTCAATGAACATCAGCTGCTGACTTGTACTTTGCATTGGACACTTCAATCTTGGATTTCACTTGGGCAAAAACACTTTTCATAAAATCTGCCATGTCTATAGCCTTGTTGTTTGTCTTCTTAGGAAGTGGCAAATGGATTTACTATGTACAAGCTAAGATTATATGATATTTATATCCCAGCTTAAGGGCCTTTTTGGATTGAGGGAGGAGGGAGGGGGAGTGGAAGGGAGTAGAGTAGAGTTGGCCAGAAATAAGCTAATTTCCAACCAAATCTACTCTACTCCCCCTACCTCCCCTTCAATCCAAACAGGCCATAAGGTTTTTCTAAGGAGGTTTACATACTAAGGGTAAGGGGTAAACGTGTAATAATGTACTAAGTTTATTAGTATAACTTTAATGTACTAAGTTTATTAGTATAACTTTTAAGCATATGTGTTAGGGTAAATTAAAATTCCCTAAACACTTTTCTCATACACAACACTACCTTTCATCCATGCTAAAATTTTAATTGTGGATATAAATCATTCAGTCCAACAAAAACATTCCTTTTGTTGGTGATGTAGAGCAGTAGCTCCAATTGTAGACTGATATAGTATCTTTTAAGATTTTAAAACCTCATAATTAAACTACCAATAAATTGAACCTATTAACCAGAGCTCTTGTAAGGAAATTTAAATCTCTTTTAACGTTCTTTTCTTTGGAGCTTGAAATTGACTGTTAGCTAATCTTCAATTGTAGCCAGCGCTTTATTGGTGCCATTAATGGAGTTCTTGTATCTGGAATCATCATTTCTTTTGCAGCTCTTTTGGTAATTCTCTCTCTTTATAATATGCTTTTATATGATACTGCACCCTTTTTGTGATGTAGAAGTTTTTACTAAGAAAAGTTCCAAAATCATGCTTTAACTAATTATATACTTAATTTGGGCCGTTCAAGATTAACAGTTATTCATTAAGAATTTGAAACAGGGCAATATTATGAATTCTTAGAATAATTCCCTCTTCTGATGACTTGGAAATTTTCCTAAATAATTTCATTTGAATTTGTTTATTAGATCCTTGACAAAATATGATAGGCTCATTCAAATTCCACAAGACAACCAAAAGGGCAAGTCAATTTAAAAAATAAAAATAAAAATCACTTGATCCAGTGAATTAGAGGATGTTGAAGATGATTTAGACGTCCATTATCATCTATCTATCAGCATATATGCATGCATGAACTTTAGGACCAAAAAATATAGGGGTTTTTGCATGGGTACAAGACTGATGAAATTATATTGTTACTGCAAAATTTGCAGGTTTATTTTAAATTTTACAATTTTAAACTCTAGTAATTGCATTAGTGAAAACTAAAACTTCTATCAATTTGGCTTGTGTTGTTAGGAATTAGCTTAAGATAGTACATATCGCTATCAAAATTAACTGACCCACACGCCCCCCCCCCCCCCTCTTTTGCTCTACAGCAAAGGAGAATAGAAACAAAATAATAAAATATTAAAGTTAGAATAAGGGACATAAAAAAATATCTTTTGCCTAGTTGCTCACATCCATTTACTTGTTTGTTCTTCTGTGTATCTACCATAATTTCTATGCATAGATACGCATTAATGATGTATTTTGGTGGTGAGTTTACTTTTGTGCATTTTTCATTAAGCAGGAAATAAATTTTTTTGTCAGGCTGTTGCAAGTGAAGACCTGCAGTGGGATGCACTTCTGAAAGCCAACTTTAAAGCAGTTCCTATGAGTATACCCATAATTGCACTTTCATTTGTTTACCAGGTAACATCACCAAACCTACAGTAATTCAACACTGAAGCAGTTTTGACATTTCATATCTATTTTTTTCAGAATGTGGTACCTGTTATTTGTAGGGATCTTGAAGGAAACCTGTCAAAAGTAAGGTGATAAATCTTATCATCACTGTTTTGCTTGATATTAAAATTAACATAGTCTAATGTCATACATTCTGAATAAAAAGTTTATTATAATTGTAACATGACAATACAGCACACATTTTCTTTGTATTATTTTGAACAATTGTAGATGTGGTTTGTTTTGATGGTGTGTCTAAAATATTAACATGTTAGCTCAGAAATCCTCCTTGTCATTATATTTCACAGAATTATATTAAAAATCATTGTAAGACAAAAATGATGGGGATATCACCTGTTAGTAAATCATCGAATAATGTACATGTGAGAGATTGTATACCTGAACAAAAAGGACAACCTTGTCATATAAACTTAGTAAGGTTACTCATTAATTTTAATTTAAAAGAATTTCTAATGACTAGTACATTTTCTTCAATATTCTTCTATGCCACTAATTACAATAATGGACCACAGTAGTCCCATTGTCCATGTCTTTTCTGTACTATTCTTGGATTGAAGAATGGATTTTTTTTTTTTTTTTTTTTCTACACCACATCTCTCTTTTAGTTCAAGAGATGGAGAATTCTCTATTAAACTTAGGAAGTCTGGATTATTTTCAAATTTAGTACTAAATTGAAATATCCTAGAGCATAAGCCGCCAGACATCATTCTACAAAGATGAATGTTATAAAACATGTATAACAGGGAAGAGGCTTAAAACTTCAGCATATTAAGTGGTTCGTTTTAAATCAGGATATGTCAGAGAAGAGAAGAAATGATTTCAAATTTTACTAATCCTTTCATAAATGAACTTGAACCTATGATTTGTACGGCACTTAGTTATAGATAATTGGACATGGAAGCACTTGGGGATGTGCCTCATTTCAACCTTTGTCTGACATTTTTTTTGGTGGACAGAAGTTTGAGGGTCTAATTCATTCTTGTCAAGAAATATGTGCATAACTGTCTTCCTGTTCATGAATCTTCTGCGTGCAAAGAAACACTCTAAGCAGGGATAAATATATGGCTAATATAATGAATTCACAAATGCACACATACCTTTGTCCCTGTGTCTAGGTTTTCGGAAGTCACTGTGTTTTTATCAAAACACAATGTTCTTGTCGGCCTCCTCAAGTAAGAGGCTGAGCTTGTTTTATCAACAGTTCATGCATGCTAAACAGAAACCTGCAAATGTAGATATCCATATGTTAGTGGGTAGTTGTGTCAAGTTTTAACTTCAAAATGTAGATTTCTGGACCAGCATTTCCTAAGAAGAATGAAACGTTTATTTTATGCGCAAAGGCTATAGCTTGTCTCTTTTCTTTTCTTTTTTTCCTTTTTTTTTAACAATTATTCAAAATGATGGGTGATGTAAAATAAAGATCTAATTCCAAATATCTTGCGACATCCTTTAAATAGAAAATACCATCTTTTACGCTGGTGTAGGGAACAAAAATAATTTTTCTCGAGTAAGAAAAAGGTTAGGACTATTGGGCTAAAATGCTGGCCAGAAGCTAAAACACATCTGGTATATAGAAAGAGACCAGCATTAGACTAAGATCCCTTGGCATCTCTCCCAGTTTTTAAACATCACACAAAGAGAATATGCATTACACTTCAAATGCTATCCATTGGTTCATTATCAGCTTCAGATATGTCAATGCAAGCCTTTCTGTGTGTGCTTGGTGAGTAAGTATGTTTGAGGACCAGGTCAAATTGAGGGCTAGCATTACTTGGATTTAGGATTAAATCCACACAAATTGTCCCACCCTAACACATAAACCCACAAAGGAATCTCACGCATATATAGCCCACCTGACCGGCTATAGGGTCAACACAAGGAGAGGAAGAGCCCAAATATTCCTGTCTTAAAGACTTCAAATTTGACAGTAATGTTTCAGCTCTCTAAGTAACCTTAAATGTATGCTGCCCTCAAACTAGCTTTTCGCTGATCTTGTAATATTTTACCCACTTGTCTGATACATTGTTTGTTTCAAAGGGACAAGATCTTAGGTACCTTTTCTTTATTGTCTTGAGCACTGCCATAGCGATAGTGCAGTAGTAAAAGGTCATAGGTCTTGATTTGCAGGGTAAGTGTAACCCAGACCTTTCAACTTGCCATACGCATGTAGACACAAGTTGACATGGGTAAGCTCCAAAAGGTGGAATATCTGTGCAAAACAGACAAATCCGACAGTCAGATGTGTACCGTCATGCTGCATCTGAAATTTAGAATGCCCATCAATATATGTACATGTGAAGTGTGTAAGGAACTAACTGGAGTCTCTTCTTTTTTTCTTGACTTCCTCATTTGCTTTATAACACATGATTTTTATTAATTAGCCATAATTCGAAGAGGGTGTCATTTATAAATGAGATTTAACTGTCTCTCATTTCTTTCCTGTCTGATGAGTTATGCTCTAGATAGTGTTTGTTTTATCTATTTTGAAATGCCTATTAAAAAATTTGTATGTTTGACATCAACTAGTTATTTTGCAGGACTGCCATAGTTCTAGGCAAAGCAATACCGCTTGTTTTATTTCTTGTCTGGAATGCTGTTATTCTGGGAAGCATTTCAAATAATGCCATGGGCTCAGGTAATATCATGGACCCATTGCAGCAATTGCAATCTACCAACGGAGTTGTTGGAGTAAGTAAAGCATGGAACATTTTTAATTTTCAAGTCAGAATTTAAAATGATGTGCAATTCAAAGTGATGATATCCCTTCTTTTTCTTTTTTCTGGTTTCATTTATATAATCTGCAGCCTATTATTCAAGTGTTCTCACTTCTTGCAATTGCTACATCGTATTTGGATTTGTTTTGGGTCTGGCTGATTTTCTTGCAAACTGTAATTGCCCTTTACATCCCTTTTGATTAAACTAAGATCATGTCCATTTCTAGATAGCAATGTATTATTGGCATATTGCTTACGAACTCTCAGTCTATGCGTCACTGAACCTGTATTCAGTGACAATGAAACCACTGGCATTAGAAGCCACTTCTTGGCATTGCCATTAATCAAAAAATTATTAGAGGTAGTGTTATCACTGACCGTGTTGGTTTCTATCTATCTATTTGAGTTAAAGATAGAAAATATAGGATCCATATTTGGGTTCTTAAAGATCTTACTATTTTTAATTTGGTGAATGTTCAGTGCTGAAACTCCCAATGAGGGAGAACCGGCCTCTACCATACCTCTTGACTTTGATTCCTCCACTGGCACTATCTTTGCTGGACCCGGAAATATTTTTCAAAGCCTTGGATTTTGCTGGAACATATGGAGGTACTTGAGTACTTCTATGTTTTATATTGTTTCTCTTGTTGGCCACTATAATAAATTTCTACTAATTTAACATAATGTTGAGTAGGAAGATGCTTGTACGAGCTGTGGCTTACACCTTGCAAAATATAGCTACAAGATGATTATCCCTTTCAAACCATAGCAATCCTTTTGAGTAATTGCTTCTGTATGTTTAGTTGACTCAAATGGTCCAGGGGCCACCCATCCCAAAAATTAAGGCAAAAATAATAAAAAGCCAATAAAAGGGAATTTTCAATTTGAGTTCTATTTTTTAATTTATGCATTATAAATTTTAATTTTACCTAATATGGCTGGGATGTTCCCTGTTTCACGTTTTTGTTAGTATTGGTACTGTTTGGAGTTCTCCCTGCAGCAATGTCCTGGTCAGAAAGGTACTCAAATTCATCCCCATCTATGAAACTGCCACAACTGGTTCCAGGAGGAAGGGTAACTGTTTCACTCAACATTGGAGGGGCAGGATGTGTTGTTTTGTCAGAAATACTTGAGAACTTTGGGCCCCCTAGTATCAAGAATGAGAATAATTTTTTTGGATATGATCATTGGAAGCCTTGAAAAGCCTATACTTAGAGTTAGTTATGTCCAATTTGATTATCATTCACTTCTATTTTTTCCAAAAGCAAATGAGAGCCTTGCACCATATTCTCTGGCTGGTCTACACCCTGTCTTGTATATTTTGCTACCATAAAGGAAGTCTTTTATAGTGAGTTTATATTTCTGACTTTGACATAGAGAGATTAATATAGCGTAGGTAACCAAAGAGCTTCCCTTTTTCATATGATAAAGCTTTTAGATGCTGCATTTAATGTTATTGACAGAGCATAACAAGAATTAAAAACACACACACACACACACAAACGAGATTTCCAAGCAATTATTTGGAAAATAAGGCTTAAACATATTTTCATAATCCTAGTAACATATAACATAGAAACCAATATGTTTAAGTAGCTTCCCAATACAGAAACTGTCCAAGAAGCTGCTACAAGTTGTGCAAACAATTGTCCAAGTTGTCCTAACAACCGTGCATCACACTATCCAAAAGTTGGACCAATATGCTTTAGCAAAAACCGTCCAAAATACCTCAAAAGTTTGTATCATCCTTTGATGTAGCATAGTCCTAATAATTGTATACTATATATCATAATCTTAGAAAAAGTAATAAATAAAAGCACATGTTAAAGTTTTAAGCTATAGAAATTAGAAAGTACTTGATTCAATTGTGTAGAGCCAACATGGGATAATCACAAGACACCTTAGGTGGAAAAAATTATGTTTGAGCATCTCCTAGGACAAAAAAGGAATAGAATCAAAGGGTTAAAATCAACAGGTAAAACTAAGAAAAAAAATATTTCAAATATTAGAATTGAACTTACCATTCACCATTGAACTAGGTTGTAGAACTTGAGAAGTGGTTGCACATTTGACTTCTTTCCTTTTCCTCTTTCAGCTGATTTTTTATTCTAGCATTGGCTATCCCTTTCTTTCTCACAAGTGTCTGATCTATAACTTTAAAACCTTTTTCATAAAAGGTTTGAAAGTTTTAAATTTTATAGTTGATAGTCGAAGAGGGTAACAAATTAAAACTTATAATTTTCAAAATACTAAATTAA
Organism: Quercus ilex subsp. ballota; assembly: GCA_032727855.1. Classification (NCBI taxonomy): domain Eukaryota; kingdom Viridiplantae; phylum Streptophyta; class Magnoliopsida; order Fagales; family Fagaceae; genus Quercus; species Quercus ilex. Next base: position 1,408,134 of record CM064908.1, on the reverse strand, counting down.
TCCCTAAAGATTAAAAAATAAAAAGATAAAATCTTATAATTTCAAATGTAAAAATTAAACTTCAACTCATATAAGTGAAATAACATTGTGTTTTAGACTTAATAGTACCAAGTGTTTGATTTGTACTTGATTACCTTTGAAACTATACCGTTCAATTTGTTACTTTTTGAAAGTTTAGGGTTTAGTTACTTACACCTTTTAAAATGTAATTTTTTCCAAACTATTTTTTATTTAAATCAAACACACTTTCTAGCTTAGGAAAAAAAAAGTCTTTTTTGAGTGAAAAATTAGAAAAATATATAAAATAAGTTTTAAAACTAAAACATACCACAGAAAAAAGAAAAAGAAAAAGAAAAAAAAAACCAACATATTATACCTTAAAGTGTTGAATGCCTTGAAATGAATAGAAATGAATTGAATAAAGATTTATTCTCATTTTTTATTCTTTTCTTATAATTTAATAAGGACAAAGTTTTCTTTATTTTTTTTATTATATGTGAATTTTGACAAATTCATTATTGAATTACATTTTTTTATCTCATATCTTTTATGTTTGTAAAATTTTTAAAAAATAAAAAATCAATAGTTATGTTATACACAAATGTTTAAATTTATATTTTTTTTATTGTATAAAATTATGTATAAAAAATAAGTTTATGGATCGAATATTAAATAATATCCGATTTGAACAAAATTTATCGTGTGTGTTAAAAATATAAAGAATATACAATCCAACTGTTAGATTTAAAAATATGTAATAATGTTAATTTTTTTTAATGATTATTTGTAACTTGGAGCCAAATTTTATCCATTTAATAAGGACAAAGTTTTAGTTGAGGGGAGTAAGTTATACTATTGAACTACAAATTTTTAACTTGCTTTTAAGGTGTACTAAGGAGAACTTTATTTTTTATATAGGATATTATCTTTTTTATATATTAAGAAAATTCACAAAGTTAGTTATGACTTCATAAAATGTCAAAAATACCTCTAAAATTGTAATTCAACAAAATTAAAAAAAAAAAGACCAGATAAACTTTTTTTTTTTCGAAAAATTAGCACACTCTCTCTTTGAATATATCTCATGCATATTTAATACATTTGTTTCTTAAAAACTAACATACACTAAACTCAACAATTTATTCCTCTGCAAATCCTAAATTTAAGTTTCTTAAAAATTCATTCCATGTAACTTCACTAATAGTAAATAAATTCAAATTGAAAAATTATATTAAATTCAAAATGATGAAAAAGAGTATCACCACATATGCGGAGCGCATATGATGAGGCTAGTTTTATTTAATAGTTTGTATTTTATAATCATCAATGAACCGTTGAAATTAAATTATATAGGTATGGTATATAAAAATAAATATGTATATATTATACATCCAATTATTAACTTTGGATAGTTATAAAAAAAAAATTAAAACAAAACTAGGGAGTTATTCAAAAATAATAATTAGTGTCTAATAAAAAATTAACTTGGGAATTGGGATTAAATACCTGACAGAAAATGGTCCCCCCCCCCCCCCCCCCCCCCCCCAAAAAAAACGATAAGTTGATGAAAAATATAAACACCATAGCAAGGCTAAAACACACTTGGCAAAAAGAAAAAAAAAAAAAAAATATATATATATATATATATATATATATATATATTTATATAAATGATTTTTTAATTAAAAGATAAAGATAAGTGTAACATCAGTGAGGAAAATCAATGATTGATGAAGGTTCATCAGGGGCTCGCAAAAAGAGGGTAAAAAAATTAGTAGAAGCAAAGAATCGGAATAGGTATTCAATTAATATTTCAATCACCTTTGACAGACATCACTATCAAACAATGCTTTTTGTAGGCTTTTATCACAATTCTCACAGCCTTTTTAGTGTTCATCTTTGTATGACCCTCAAGCCAAAGGAAAATGCTCGGATCATAAAAAATGGTATAACTTTGTGCTACAAAGTTGTACTGTTTTTAATGGTCCTAGCACAACTTTCAAATCAAAACAAGCAATACTATTTTTTTTTTTATTTACTGACATATCTATGTGATAAACTGAGAGTGTTGTAAAAAATAAAAAATAAAAAATTTGATGAATTTATGTGATATTAATTATAATTAGAGTTCCCATTTGGCCATTGAGCAATTTCTTGTGAGTGCTTTTATTATCCTATTAGTTATTACGTAGTTTTCTTTGTGTATCTCTAGGAGAAAATAGGTAATTAATTTTTTTTTCCTAACTATCTAGTTAATTGTTAAGGTTTTGAAACTATATCTTTTACTAGCATTTCGAGTCTAAGAAACTCGCTTTAGGGTCTATAAATCGAGTTTTTCGGACTCGATTTTTATCAGTTGTTCACGTCTGATGTAGTATTTTTTTCACGTGGCATCTACCTGGAAATGGAGTTTTTAAGACTCGATTTATAACAAAAATAATTACAAAATATAGACCCAAAACCCAAAATACAACGCGGAAAGAAAGAAGAGAGAGAGAGAGAGAGAGAGAGAGAGAGAGAGAGAGAAGAAGAAGAAGAAGACGTGTAGATCAGCGCTGCCCAGCCGCCCCCAGGTCGCGCGCGCGCCCAGGCGGCGCTGGCCCAGGTCGTGAGCGCCCAGGCCCGCGCGCCCAGGCCGCGGTGCCCAGACCCAGGCAGATCTGGGTCTTCTCTCTCTGATCTAATAGGTTTTTGGGTTTTTTTTTTTTTTTTTTTTTTTTTTTTTTTTTTTTAAATCTGGATTTTAGGTGGTTGTTGGGTAGATTTGGTTGGATGTTTTGTATTGGCTGATCTGATTGTGCTGTTCTTGGATTTTTTTTTTTTTTTTTTGGTATTTTTGGGAATGGCTGAGAGACTTGAGAAAATCGAGTCTTAAAAACTCGATTTTCATGCAAACGCCACATGGAAAAATTGCCACATCAAATGTGAACAACTGATAAAAATCGAGTCCCAAAAACTCGATTTATAACCCTAAATCGAGTTTCTTAGACTCGAAATGCTAGTAAAAGATATAGTTTCAAAACTTTAATAATTAACTAGATAGTTAGGAAAAAAAAAATTAATTACCTATTTTCTCCTGTATCTCTATATTAGTTGTTTCTTTTTATGATCATCTGGTATATAGAGATTTCTTTTTGTGATTGTTATATGTTTGATATCTTTTGCCTAGGATGTTTTTTTTTTTTCTAGGTAATTAATATTCTGTTAAAGATACCTTTTTTTTAAACCTGTTTGATGTCTTTTTATATTTATTTGTGATTGATATGTTTGTTGCCTATTCACTCATGTTTTGGTCTGTGAAGTAACAAGTTGTTTCTTTTTATATGCATAAACATGTTTGTGTTTTTTGTTTTTTTAAATATTAATTATTCTAAATGGATATGTTGTTGTAATCTTTGCCTGATATTTTTTGTTTTAAAATTAATTCATGAAGGTTTATCATTTATGGGCTCGCAATAGGAGGGGGAAAAAAAAGTCCATTGGCACAAATGAAAATAAAATTCTTTTTTATTTTAAAGAAAATGCTAACGAGTGAATCTGTTATTGGGAGATTAAAAAAGTAATGTCGCAGTGAAATGACACTTGGTGTGAAAAAAAAAATTTCCTTTTTATTTTAAATAGAAATATTATTTTTCTATTTTATATACTTATTTTTTAATACACTTTATATTAGAACTTGTTGGGTATTGTTATTTAAATAATAGTTTTCAGCGTTTAAATACCATAATTATTTTTACAATACTTTTTAACTCACATGTATTTCCACTACATTTCATTAAAATATTAAAAAAAAATTTAATGGTGTCTCTTTCTTCACATACAACCACCATCATCCACTTTTTTTTTTTTTTTTTATTCATCCTCTAGATACGTAAAAAAAGGATAAACAACTATATGCAAAATGAATAGTATCAGTGTAAATTTACATAGTTACTATAGCAAACTTATAAATTTAAACAATTATACATGAATTTATATGAGTCATTTTAGGTAAAATTGTGTAAATTCTACCCATTTTTCTTTTTACACGGACGGAATTACTCTTCAAGTAAACTTTTTAACTTAACTATTGTGACTATACATTACTTAAAGAGTAATAAGTACAACTCCGGTTTAGGTATGATGTGAATTAAGACAATTAATTAAGAATTTTAACCAATTACTATAAAAAAAATAAAAAAAAAGTTATCACCAAAATTACCAAGTTAAAACATCAATAATACATAAGAACACAAAAATTTAGATGAGTAGATAAATAAATGATGTAATTGTGAGTTGACGCCTAAAATTGTCAACTCAACTATTGTGACTATATATTACTCAAACTAGTTCATCAAAAAAAATATTACTCAAACAATAATGAGCACAAATTTAGGTACGATGTCAATTAAGAAAATCAATCATTAAAAAAATATTATCACCAAAATCATCAAGCTAAGATATCAATCATGTACAAGAACACATAAATTTATGTGGAAACATTTTTAAGAGAAAACCTTGAAACAAACTTCAAATAAATTCATTGTTAAAAAATCTATTACAACTTATTTTCAAGTATATTCTTAATTTGAGATTTACACCAAATACAACAATATCTTTTCTCTAGAAATTAACATAAATTCACAGGAGAGTTTCGCTCACTTTGGATACAACCCCAAATTTGTCTTTCATCTTATACGTTTCAATGTTAAAAGAAGAAATTCATTACTTTTCTTTGCTCTCATACATTGTATCTTTGGTCCTTTTTCTTCTTTTTCTTCCACTAGGGCGCACACCATCCCAAAAAAGGTCACCTAAAAATGGATCCGGATCCTCTCAATTTCCCTTTGAAATGGAGAGTGTCTAGTTCATGGAGTTTGAAAATTATCAAGGGTCAAAAACGTGCCACGTCAATTAAAATGTAAACACACACACAAACAAGATTTCTAAGCAATTATTTGGAAAATTAGACTTAAACATATTTTCATAATCCTAGTAACATATAACATAGAAACCAACATGTTTAAGTAGCTACCCAATACAAAAACTGTCCAAAAAGCTGCTACAAGTTGTGCAAACAATTGTCCAAGTTGTCCTAACAATTGTCCAAGTTGTCCTAACAACTGTGCATCACACTATCCAGGAGTTGGTCCAATATGCTTTAGCAAAAACCGTCCAAAATACCTCAAAAGTTTGTATCATCCTTTGATGTGGCATAGTCCTAATAATTGTATACTATATATCATAATCTTAGAAAAAGTAATAATTAAAAGCACATGTTAAAGTTTTAAGCTATAGAAATTAGAAAGTACTTAATTCAATTGTGTAGAGCCAACATGGGATAATCACAAGACACCTTAGGTGGAAAAAATTATGTTTGAGCATCTCCTAGGAAAAAAAAAAAAAGGAATAGAATCAAAGGGTTAAAATCAACAAGTAAAACTAAGAAAAAAAATATTTCAAATAATAGAATTGAACTTACCATTCACCATTGAACTAGGTTGTAGAACTTGAGAAGTGGTTGCACATTTGCACATTTAACACACTAAACTCAACAATTTATTCCTTTTCAAGTCCTAAATTTAAGTTTCTTAAAAATTCATTCGGTGTAACTTCACTAACAGTAAATAAATTCAAATTGAAAAATTATATTAAATTCAAAATGATGAAAAAGAGTCTCATCGCATATGCAGAGTGCATATAATGAGGCTAGTCTTATTTAATAGTTTGTATTTTATAATCATCAATGAACCGTTATTATATAGGTATGGTATATAAAAATAAATATGTATATATTATACATCCAATTATTTTTATTTTTATTTTTGATACAAGATAGAATTCTACTCTAATCTAATCTAAGTGTATATGCGTGTGAAGCTCCCTCCTGGAAACTTGAACCCTGGGTCTTACCCCCCCACACCCTATAAGCACTTATACTTGTGGAGTGACTATCGCACCAAGGGTGTGCGGTGGTTATTATACATCTAATTATTAATTTTGGATAGTTATAGAAAAAAAAAACTGGGGAATTATTCAAAAATAATAATTAACGTCGGATAAAAAATTAACTTGGGAATTGGGATTAAATACATGACAGAAAATGGTGGCTCCCCCCCACCCCCCAACACCAAAAAAAAAGAAAGAAAATGATGGCCTTTTTCCATTTCATTTATATTATATGTACGTACCGATAAGTTCATGAAAATTATAAACACAATAACAAGGTTAAAACACACTTGGCAAAAAGAAAAAAGAAAAAAGAATATATATATATATATATATATATATAAATGATTTTTTAGTTAAAAGATCAAGATAAGTGTAACACGCGTGATAGCAAAATCAATAATTGCTGAAGGCTCATCAGGGGCTCACAAAGAGAGGGTAAAAAAATTAGTATAAGCAAAGAATTTGAAAAGGTATTCAATTAATATTTCAATCACCTTTGACACACATCACTATCAAACAATGCTTTCTACATACTTTTATCACAATTCTCACCGCCTTTTCAATGTTCATCTTTTTGTGACCCCCAAGCCAAAGGAAAATGCTAGGATCATAAAAAATGGTACAACTTTGTGGCACAAAGTTGTACTATTCATTACACTAAAATAAATTTATTATATTAGGTGTTAATACAATAAAATTAGTATAGTGGTATTAGACATAATATCACATCTAAAAATTAAAAGTCATTGCAATAATAACTTAAAAATAGTAAATTATTACATTAATAATAATTAATTTTAATAATTTATAATTTTCAGTTACAATAGAGATTTTAATACTAAATTGAATTAAAATTTTTTTTTTGCAATAACTTAAATTAAAGAAATCAATTTCTTTTAATAACTTAAATTGAAGAAACCATTGTAATAACTTGATACCAATTATATATTTTGCGATATATTATAATAGAAATTTTAAAGAGATGGCTTATTGCAACAAATTTAACATTGTAATAACTAAAATATCAATTATTTTACAATTTATTGTAATGACAAACATGAAGCTGCAATGAATATATTATTATAATGATCTAATTCCAATTATTTTACAATCTATTATAAGAAAAAATATGAAAAAAATAACTATTACAATAAATATACCGTTGCAATAATTTGAACCCAAATTATTTTTGTCAATTCTTTACAATTTATTGTAATAAAATTCATGAAATAATAGCCTATAGCTACAAGATATTCGAAGTAATAAATTGTTTATTGCAATAGCAAATATATTATTACATTAAAATTTTCATTAAAATATTTAAGGTTTATTGCAACAAAATTTTTTTGTAGCACAAACTTATTACCTCAAATTTTATTGCAACACTTCGTATAAACTATTGCAATGACTTCAATGTTATTGCAACGATTTTTTTTGTTGTAATAAACATTTTTTGTTGTAGCGATTTTTGATGGTCCTAGCACAACTCTCAAATCAAAACAAACAATACCATTTTTTTTTTTTTTACTGACATATCTATGTGATAAACTGAGAGTGTTGTAAAAAATAAAAAATTTTGATGAATTTACGTGATATTAATTATAATTAGAGTTTCCATTTGGCCATTGAGCAATTTCTTGTGAGTGCTTTTATTATCCTATTTGTTATTACGTAGTTTTCTTTTTGTATCTCTATATTAGTTGTTTCTTTTTATTATCATCTGGTTTATAGAGATTTCTTTTAGTGATTGTTATATGTTTGATATCTTTTGCTTAGGAGTTTTTTTTTTTTTGGGTAATTAATATTCTGTTAAAGATGGCTTTTTTTTTTTTTTTTTTTTTTACCTGTTTGATGTCTTTTTTTTTTTATTTGTGATTGATATGTTTGTTGCCTATTCACCCATGTTTTGGTCTGTGAAGTAACAAGTTGTTTCTTTTTATATGCATAAACATGTTTGTGTTTTTTTTAAAAAAATATTAATTCTTCTAAATGGATATGTTGTTGTAATCTTTTCCTGATATTTTTTGTTTTAAAATTAATTCATGAAGGTTTATCATTTATGGGCTCGCAATACGAGGGGAAAAAAGTCCATTGGCACAAATGAAAATAAAATTCTTTTTTATTTAAAAAAAAAAATGCTAACGAGTGAATCTATTATTAGGAGATTAAAAAAGTAATGTCACTGTAAAATGACACTTGGTGTGAAAAAATAAAATTCCTTTTTTATTTTAAATAGAAATATGATTTTTCTATTTTATATACTTATTTTTCAAAACACTTTATATTAGAACTTGTTTGGTATTGTATTTTAAATAATAGTTTTCAGTGTTTAAATACCATAATTATTTTTACAATACTTTTTAACTCACATGTATTTCCACTACATTTCATTAAAATATTAAAGTTTTTTTTTTAATGGTGTCTCTTTCTTCACATACAGCTACTATTATCCCCTTTTTATTTTTTTATTTTTTTATTTTTATTTATCCTCTAGATACGTAAAAAAAGGATAAACAACTAAATACAAAATGAATAGTATCAGTGTAAATTTACACAGTTACTATAGCAAACTTATAAATTTACATAATTATACATGAATTTATATGAGTCATTTTAGGTAAAATTGTGTAATTTCTACCCATTTTTCTCTTTACGATGGTATTGCTCTTCAAGTAAACTTCTTAACTCAACTATTGTGACTATACATTACTTAAAGAATAATAAGTACAACTCCGGTTTTGGTATGATGTGAATTAAGACAATTAATTAAGAATTTTAACCAATTACTATAAAAAAAAAAATGTTATCACCAAAATTACCAAGTTAAAATATCAATAATACATAAGAACAAAAAAATTTAGATGAGTAGATAAATAAGTGATGTTATTGTGAGTTGACACCTAAAATTGTCAACTCAACTATTGTGACTATATATTACTCAAACTAGTTCATCAAAAAAAATATTACTCAAACAATAAAAGCACAAATTTAGGTACGATGTCAATTAAAAAAATCAATCATTAAAAAAATATTATCACCAAAATCATCAAGCTAAGATATCAATCATGTACAAGAACACATAAATTTATGTGGAAACATTTTTAAGAGAAAACCTTGAAACAAACTTCAAATAAATTCACTGTTAAAAAATCTATTACAACTTATTTTCAAGTATATTCTTAATTTGAGATTTACACCAAATACAACAATATCTTTTCTCTAGAAATTAACATAAATTCACAGGAGAGTTTCGCTCACTTTGGATACAACCCCAAATTTGTCTTTCATCTTATACGTTTCAATGTTAAAAGAAAAAAATTCATTACTTTTCTTTGCTCTCATACATTGTATCTTTGCTCCTTTTTCTTCTTTTTCTCCCACTAGGGCGCACACCATCCCAAAAAAGGTCACTTAAACATAATGGAAGTAGAATTGTCCAAGCTTATACCAGGAGCTATTATATGATGTGGGCTGGACTTTTAAGGTGCCTTAACCCAAAGAGGGTGAGTACAGGCCAGGGAGAGTGGAATAGAAAGCATTCATTTTCATTTCCTTAACACGCAAGCAAATACAATGCTCTCTGCTCTTAAGTCTTTTCACTTTCAGTGACTATATTTGCATTGCATGACTCAAATTTTCACCAAAACAATGTGTTTTTTCTGAGATTCATAGCATTTCAAGTCTTTGCTTGTTGTTTCTTCACTACCCTCTACCTAGTCAACTCATTTTAGGTGTCTGAAGTAGCAAGTAAAGTAAGTGTACCATTTGGTTATTGAGCAACTTTCTTGCAACTTGCAAGTGCTTTTTATCCTATTACAAGTAGTGATTTCTTTTTGTGTTTCTATGTTATTTGTTTGAGTTGTTTCTTATTATCATCTGGGCTATATAGAGATTTTGCTTTTGTGATTATACTATGTTTGATGTCTTTTGCTTTTAAAAATATTATATTTTCTTTTTTTTTTTGAAGGAAAAAATACTTTGTGAGTTCTTTTTGGGTGTGCAAACACTTTGTGAATTCATGCCTTGCTATCCACAGATGTAGTCTATTGCTGAACCATGTCTGTTAGGTTCTAAGGTCTTAGGATTTTATGTATTTAGAACTCTAATTTGTAATGTTGGCAAACCATGATCAAAACATTGTATTTAATCTTATTCAGACTTGCTCAAAGTTGGTTTATTCTTGTAAAGTTGGAATCGAGTGGCTGCAGAAGTACTTGGGACTTTCGGCCTGGCTCGATCGATCGAAGAATAGACTCGATCGATCGAAAATCGCACAGGTTGAATTTTCTGCAGAATTTCCAACTCAGCCCTACTTCATTAAACGTTTAGGGTTTTATGTTTTTACCCTAGGTATATAAACAAAACCCTAGCCACGTTTTTGGTGGTTGTCTATATTGTATTGTTGCTCATACATTGCTGTTTTGTGTGAATCTCGTGTGAGATCTTAGAGGAGCTTTCCTTTACACAAAACTTAGGGTTTTCATGGTAGAGATGATTTCAACATCTTGAAGATCATTACTGTTGCAACCATTGGAACTTAAAAGAAAAGCAAGCGGGGAGCTTGTAGCTGATTGAGGAATTCAAGAAAGAAGTAGTCCGTGGATTCGGAGCCTGCGCGTGGTCGTGTCAGGAAGTTCTACTGGTGGGTAGCATTAGGAAGTCGAGCGGGGAGCTTGTAGTCCTTTTGTATGAACTTCAATTCTTTCATAGTGAATTCAGGTTAGCCTTGAGGATCGGTGGGTCAAATCCTCCCCAGGTTTTTACCGTGTGGTTTCCTGGGTGATCATATCTTGTGTTATTTATTTTCCGCTGCATTATTATTCTTGATATGATTGTTTGATTGTTTTAACCTAGTATTGCTTAATTTGACTAAGTAACAACTTGGCTAATTAATCTAGGCTACGCAATCTGGTTGTTTTAGGGGTCTAAATAACCTGTCAATGTCAATTCTTAGTGTTCTATCTTCTGTGGAGTTGTGTTTATTTTTAAATTCTTCTATCTTATTATTATTATTATTATTATTATTATTATTTGAGATCTTTCTATAGCCATAATATTTTTCACAATTAATCAAATTGCTATCATAGCTTTTGCATTTACAACATGTTTGATGTCTATTCGCTCATGTTTTGCTTTGTGGAGTAGCAAGTTCTCATAGTTTATAATGCATAAACATGTTTTTGCTTCTGTTTAAATTATTATTATTTTTATATGGATATGGGTGTTGTAATCTTTGCCTGATATATGGTTCTGCTTCTATATAGGTGTTCCTGTAAATCCTTTGAAAAATCAAATTATAACGCATGATGGGTCTGTTTAATCCACATATGCCTACAAAATAACGAGGTTTTGGATCTTCCTCCAACTCTAGTAGAGTTTGTGGTGCGTTTGTGCGTTAGAGTGTTCCAAGTGAAGCTAAAGATAGTAATGCCCCTGTAATGCGTGATAAAAGTGCTTCGAAATTCAATAAGCCTAATTCTCCTAATAGCAGTGCTAAGGATATGCACGAAGTGCCAAGCTTTGGTCTATCAATTTCTGCTTCTTCTAATGTCAGTGTTTTAGCCTTTTAGTTAAGAAGAGGAAGCCCATGGAAGAATGCAAGCCATTGGTTTTAGATGAGAAATGTGAAGGAACTTCCAAAAGAACTAGCATGAGCTATACGTACAAACAAAATGAGGATGTTGTGAATCAAAAGCGTAGAGTTCGGTCCAAGCAATTCAAATCTATTGATAGTCCTCGAAAGAAAGTACAGGCGACTTTGAATCTATTTAGAGAGTTGTTGAGCAAGCGCATGGGAGAAATGAAAGCAGAGTCAGACTTCAAAAGTGGGGCAACCAGGGCTGCTTATATTGAAGTGGCAAAGGATCTTCAATGGGAACGAAAATGGGTTAACGTAGACAAATGGATAGGACCTGTTGAAGAGTTGGGAAGGTTGACGCGGTTGAGAAAGAAATCTCTAAACTAAAGAGGGAACACGGGATGTCTTTGTGCACTGCATTGGAAAAAATGAGCTACCTTCGATCGTTGAGACTCAGTTCAACAAGTGAAAAAATCTCTAAACTAAGGAACAGGTCCTATCCGTTTGTCTACGTTAATCCATTTTCATTCCCATTGAAGATCCTTTGCCACTTCAATATAAGCAGCCCTGGTTGCACCACTTTTGAAGTCTGACTCTGCTTTCATTTCTCCCATGCGCTTGCTCAACAACTCTCTAAATAGATTCAAAGTCGCCTGTACTTTCCTTTGAGGACTATCAATAGGTTTGAATTGCTTGGACCGAACTCTATGCTTTTGATTCACAACATCCTCATTTTGCTTTTACGTATAGCTCATGCTAGTTCTTTTGGAAGTTCCATCACATTTCTTATCTGAAACCAATGGCTTGCATTCTTCCATGGGCTTCCTCTTCTTACCTAAAACACTGACATTAGAAGAAGCAGAAATTGATTGACCAAAGCTTGGCCACACGTATTGTTGCTTCCGGTCGTTATGCCAATTACATAGGATCACCTGAGGTATTGGTTTATATAGGTCAAGGTGGGAATCCAAGGGCAGGAAAAATTGAACCAAAAGATCAGAAGTTTGAGCGTGGAAACCTTGCTTTGAAGAATAGTATGGAAGCCGGAGCTTGTGTAAGGGTAATTCGAGGCATTGAAGGTTCTGAGGCTTCGAAAAACAGGATATGCGTCTATGATGGCTTGTATGTTGTGGATAAATTTACACAAGAAAGAGGAGAATTTGGCAAGCTTGTATTCAAGTTTGAGTTGATAAGGATTCCAGGGCAACCAAAGCTTACTATATAGGACATGAATGTGGAAATGTTTTCTAGGTTTGCAATGCTAAGTAGGAAGTTTTGTGTTTTGTTTGCTTTCAAATCAGTAAGGATTTCTCTGTTTTGTAAACTTAGCTTTGTATAATTGAAGTGTTTTCTTTAAGCGTTTGAAAAATACTGTTGTAAATGTCTAGATATCATGGGTGGTTAGAAGAAATTATAAAGGGCTATCTTAGAAACTTTGAGGAAAAAAAATAAAAAGCAATTAAGATTTCTCCATTCAAAGTAATTAATTAAACCAAGTACATTCTGAGAGGACAACAGTTTTGAGAACTATTGGCTTGCACCTTTGATTGTTGGCCATCCATCATGTCCAATTTGAATAAGAAGAATTTTTTAAATTTCGGCGTAGTGATAAATTTTTATGATAGGAATTAGGATTGGTTTTTATGTTTTAGAATTTGTTGTTGAGATTATCTCATTCTTAGCTATTTATGTATATTAAATGCATTATTGAGAATTAAATATAAAATTAATCAAAATATATATTTTCTCTCTCAAGTTTAGAAAATTGGTCATTTTGAATTAACTATCTTATATTCATTAAATTATTCCAGTTCACAACAATCTATTAATGGTAGGTGATGGCGGTAATTGTATTATTGCTGATCACTCAGCCACCACCACCACCATTTTACTGCTGCCAATCACCATTTTCCGAGAATCTTATGTGTAAATCAAAAATTAGAAAGTTCTATTTTCAACCAAAATGACGGAAAACAAATAATTTTCCCCAAAATCATTTTACATTTCTTTTTTGAATGTTCTACTTATTACCTGAACTCTTCGTCTCCTTTCAAACCCTTAGAGCATCCGTAACAGGTGTGTTAAATGTGTTAAATGCTATAATATGACACATTTGACACACTAAACACAAAAAACCCTTCTAACGAGGTTTGCCAAATCTTATAAATTTTGACACATAAACAGCACTGTTTCATTTTTGGAACGGTACGGATAGATGTGTTAAAAAAAATTTATTTTATTCATTCCTCTCTCTTCTTTATTACTTTTCTTTCTTCTCTCTCTTACTTTTTTTTCTTCTTTCTTCCTCCTCCTGCTCCTTGCTCGCTCCCTCTTCCCTTTTTCTTCTTCTTTCTTCTCCAGCATCTTCACGGTGGCTTCAGGTTCTTTTTTTTTTTTTTTCTCTGCGCCTCTTTCTCTCTCTCTTTTTTTTCCTATCACTATCTCTCTCTCTTTCTTTTCCTGTCACAAAGAAGAAGGCAATTCCGATCTGAAGCAGAGCTCGCTGATTGAAGCTCGCCAATCTGAACCTCTGCTCGCCGATTTGAAGCTCTGCTCGCCCAGGGGCAGTCGCCGATCTTTGCTCGTCGTCCTCCACAACTCTTGCTGTCGATAGTTGGTTGAGTTTGGTCATTGATTGATTTGTTGGGTTGGGGTTTTGTTGAAGATTTTGAGTTTTTTATTTTTATTTATTTTGTTGAGGTTTTTGGATTTGGAATTTGTTGGAGGATCCGGTGATTGTGGTTGTAGGTTGTGGCGGTGGTTGTTGTTGCGGCTGTGGTTGTAGCAATGGCTGTTGGTTCTTGGGTGGTGGCGACTGCCATTGGCCAATTATTTGTATATTTGCTGGGTTTTGGGTAAATATATTATTGGGTAAATATATTATTTAATGTGTTGTATATATTATTTTAATCTTTAAAATCAAAGAATAGAACATCTGATAAATGATATATTGTAAAATGACGTGTTAAAATAATAAAGTAAGCTTTTAGTGCGTCAAAATAGAATTTTTTATGAAACACCTGGTGGTGATGCTCTAACAAGGGAGGTGCCATTAAACCATTTGGGTAGTCAGGGAAACCATTTTACATTGACACCGAAACAAATGGAGACTAAGTTTGTGAGAATGGCATGTTATGCCCGCTTACGCCTGCTGATTGGCCAAATGTCCCTAAAAAAGTTAAAGAGGAATGTTGGGTGGAAATTGAGGTAATATGAAAATAAAATAGTAGTTATTTTGCTTTACAGCTGCTGTCCTAATTACCTGTGTATATTCAGTCGTTGTTGTAATTGTAATATAATATTTTTCTATCTCCACTTTGGCATTTCAGAAATGGTATATAATTAATGAGAATATTGTCCCAAAACCCAATCAAATGAGATGGGCAATGAATCAACTTGGGGAACTGAGGAGAAATCGCAGAACTAAGTTGAAGAGAGATCACAAAAAAGAAGGGCTGACACGGCAACAGGTATTGGCTAGCAAACCGCCAGAGATTATCACAGACCAATGGGTTGAGATGGTTAATTATTGGTTCGATGACAAAACTGAGGTCCTGCTACTTTCTTCGTCAATCTCATCTTCGTGGTAATTTAGTGAATAGATGTTTTGTTGTTTTATTTTTGACGGTAATGTGGTTGCAGACAAAAAGTATTAAAAATAAGGCAAGTCGAGGTAAGCAGGAAGACATAGCACGGAATGGGGCCAAAAGTCTTGCTCAAATTTCTAATCAAATGGTAAGAAATAAAACCCTTATTCATGAATGCCTACATGATGTTTTTGATATTTTGTTTTCCTATTTACCGAATTAACCTCATTTCATATGTTATAGGAATAAAGATAAGTTAGTTATATTATAGGTCTTTTTTGTAAGTAAAAAATGCAATAAATGACTCTCTATGCATCCTTTTACTATATAGAGATGACTTTGTGAATCCTCTTAATATGTACACATTAAGCAGCCACTTAAGGAGAGAAAGTCCACTAGATTGTGTGATAATGATTATGCTTATGGGGTAGGATTAGAAAGAACTAGCCATTGGAACACTAATTGCATTTTATGATTTAAATTTGATGGAAGGTGACTTTTTTATGTGAGATGTTATATAGATTTGGTTTATGCCCTAAAATAGCAATGTCATTGACACTTCTCAACTTAGTAAAATATAGAGCCCATAATCTCCACCTTATCTAATTATCCATGTCAACTAAATTTATTTATTACCAAATAAAATTCTATCCAACTCATTGATGTTAAGTTGATCATTCATTCAGTTTTTACTTCAAACGGTTGATATAAACAACCAAAAGCTTATTTTCATTATAGCTGATTGTTTGTGACAAATGGAACATGTACCGAATAAGATGTCAACAAGGATAGTGATTCAATTGGGAAGTTCTAAATGTATATTTTTTTTCATTGTTGGTGTACATATTTTCTAGCAATCTGGTCAGCATTGAAAATAATTGTTTGTTGAAAATCATAGAGAACCATGCCTAGTTTACTATGTCCCAAAATTTTAGATGACCCATGGGTAATTTGTGACAAATTTGTGTGCAAAGTGGGCATCTCAAACTTATCTCAAATAAAGTGTCATTATAGAAAGTCTATGATGCCTATTTTCTAAATACTCTCATTTATTTACAACTCTCTCAGCTTTATCTTTATTTCCCAGATTTGCTATGTTATGACTATTTCATTTTGGATTTGTGTTAATTGTGGCATAACATCATGGTAAGCACTAGTGTTTATTGTATTTATGTTTGTTCATCATGTAGGCGAAAGCTAAAGGGGCGGCAGTCGAACGCGCGGATGTATATCAACGAGTATACCGCACCAAAGATGGGGTTGCTGTTAGTGCCCGTGTGCAAGATAACATGGTAAACACAATTTGATTGAATTGAATTTTAGTGTATTTTGTGTTTGTACTAATTATGGTGTGTAATATGTTGTTTGGTTCTTGTGGGAAAACAGGATAGGATGACAGCATTTTTGAATGACCAGCAAGGCATACGACTACAAGGAGCGATTGGTGATGGAATCCTCTGGTCCAACGACGACGTGTATGCTCGGGTGATGGGTCGTCCAGAGCGCCCAGAGCGCGTATGGGGGGTAGGTTTTGGAATCACCCCAAAAGGAAGAAGTGCCATAAACTCTTCCCAGTCTACCTCGACTCCGTCGTCAAGCAGAGCTCACCAAAGGATGTCAGAGTTGGAGACGAGTTATGAAGAGCTGAGGGAGCAACTAGCTCAATCTAGGGAGGAACTAGCGAAGCATAGGGAGGAAGTAGCTCAATCTGAGACGAGGCATAGAGAGGAACTAGCTCAATCTGAGGCAAGGCACCAAGCAGAAATGTCCAAACTGAGGGCGTCGATGAGAAGCATGTTTGAGGAATGGAGCCACGAGTTTCGTACTATATATCCTTCTCAGGTAGCGAACAAATGTTATTTACCGAAACAGTACTTTTTGCAATGCATTGTTATGTGATATTAATATGTTTACGAAATTTTAGGATCGCAATGCCTGATGGGAATGATGGGAATGAAACCGTGAATCCTGAGGTAAACAAACTTTTTGCTGGTGACTAATAGTTGAACTATTGTTTGAACTATAAAATAATAGTTGAACTATTGTATTGCTGAACTTGACTGAATTGGAAGTTTTGACTAGATTGTTTTAATGAATAGTTGAACTATTGTTTTAGTCTTCCTAGCTCTTATGTTACCCTTTGTATTGTATTACAGTATTAGATCAGTGATGAGCTCTCCCTATTTGTAATTATCTAGGTACGTAGTCTCGCACATATCATATATATTATCTTTTAGTTATCTCTTTCATTTTGGCATTTGAAAAGCCAAATCACTCCATAATTAGGCAAAAAATAATGCTATGTCTCATTCCCTCATAACATTCTTCTCATAATATTCTTTTCATACAAATGTGCATCTAATAATTGTAACTTGACAAACATTTGGCAAATTTAACTTGACAAAGAATAATTTGTGCAGTTTTACTATGAAGTGTGTTAGGTTTTAAGGTCTTAGGATTTTATGTATTTAGAACTCTAATTTGTAATGTTGGCAAACCATGATCAAAACATTGTATTTAGTCTTATTTAGACTTGCTCAAAGTTGGTTTAATATTGTAAAGTTGGAATCGAGTGGCTGCAGAAGTACTTGGGACTTTCGGTCTGGCTCGATCGATCGAAGAATAGACTCGATCGATCGAAAATCGCACAGGTTGATTTTTCTGCAGAATTTTCAACTCAGCCCTACTTCATTAAACGTTTAGGGTTTTATGTTTTTACCCTAGGTATATAAACAAAACCTTAGCCACGTTTTTGAAGGTTGTCCATATTGTTTTGTTGTTCATACATTGCTGTTTTGTGTGAATCTCTTGTGAGATCTTTGAGGAGCTTTCCTT
This sequence comes from Quercus ilex subsp. ballota, assembly GCA_032727855.1. Classification (NCBI taxonomy): domain Eukaryota; kingdom Viridiplantae; phylum Streptophyta; class Magnoliopsida; order Fagales; family Fagaceae; genus Quercus; species Quercus ilex. The sequence goes on along the minus strand of CM064908.1, from coordinate 1,390,203 downwards.
TACACAAAACTTAGGGTTTTCAAGGTAGAGATGATTTCAACATCTTGAAGATCATTACCGTTGCAACCATTGGAACTTAAAAGAAAAGCAAGCGGGGAGCTTGTAGCTAATTGAGGAATTCAAGAAAGAAGTAGTCCGTGGATTCGGAGCCAACGCGTGGTCATGTCAGGAAGTTCTACTGGTAGGTAGCATTAGGAAGTCGAGCGGGGAGCTTGTAGTCCTTTTGTAAGAACTTCAATTCTTTCATAGTGAATTCTGTTATGCCTTGAGGATCGGTGGGTCAAATCCTCCCCAGGTTTTTACCGTGTGGTTTCCTGGGTGATCATATCTTGTGTTATTTATTTTCCGCTGCATTATTATTCTTGATATGATTGTTTGGATTGTTTTAACCTAGAATTGCTTAATTTGACTAAGTAACAACTTGGCTAATTAATCTAGGCTACGCAATCTGGTTGTTTAAGGGGTCTAAATTCCCGTCAAGTGGTATCAGAGCCAGATAGCTCTTTTTGTTTGAGATTTTTAATCTCTGAGCTGATCCTTGACCCCTGTTGTCATGGAGCATGGACACTCTCTGTTTGTTCCTCCTCACTTTGATGGGAACAACTATGCTTATTGGAAAGTAAGGATGAAAGCATTCCTGAAATCTATTGATGAAAGGGTTTGGAATTCCGTTGAATACGGATGGGTGAAGCCCGCTACTCCTGTAAGTGAGTGGCAAACTTCTGAAAAAGAAGCAGCAAGCTTCAATAGCAAAGCTATGAATGCCATCTTTAATGCTGTTTCTATGGAGGAATTTAAGAGGATCTCTAATGTTGAGGTTGCTCATATTGCTTGGAAAATCCTCCAAACTGTGCATGAAGGCACAAAGGCAGTTAAGATAAACAAACTGCAACAATTGACTTCTAGATTTGAAAGCATTAGAATGTCTGACGATGAATCTTTTGATGAATTCTATGCTAAATTAAATGATATTGTCAATTCTGCTTTTAATTTGGGTGAAATCTATGATCAACCTAAAATTGTTAGGAAGATTCTTAGATCTTTAACTGAAGATTTTAGACCCAAAGTGACTGCCATCACTGAAAGCAAGGATGTGGACTCCATCCCTGTTGATGAGCTTGTAGGATCTCTTCAATCCTATGAGTCTGACCTACCTAAAGTGAACAAATCCAAATCAATGGCTCTTAAGTCAGTTGATGATGTTGATGGTGGTGGATTTGATGATGAGCTCTCTGCTACAGAGATTGCCTATCTTGCCAAAAACTTTAAGAACTTTCTTAGGAATACAAATAGAAAGGCAAGAGGTACTTACACTGCTGAACCTAGAAATTTTAGGAAGAATGATCCCACTAAGGTTAACAATTTTGAAAAACCTAGAGAAAATTTTGGTCAATCTTCTAATAACTCTTTGGGTCCTTAGTATTTTGGCTGTCAAGGGTATGGTCATGTGAAATCTGAATGTCCTACATTCTTGAGGACTAAGGGTAAAGCTATGGCTGTAACCCTTAGTGATAATGAGGTTTCTGATGATGAGTCCGATGGTGACGAGGATGGAAACTTCATTGCTTTCACGGCTACTGCTAAAGTCAATGAAAGCATATCTGCTGAAGAGAGCCCTTCTGATGGGGAACTCTCTGAAGATGCAGATCTTCAAGAGGCCTATAACAAACTTTGCAAAATTGCTGCAAAGGATGCTATGAAAGTTGAACTTGGCCTAAAGAAAATTGATTCTCTTGAGCTTGAAAAGAGAAATTTGCTTGTTAAACTGTTTGATGCTAATGAGCTTTTGAATAATGTTAAATCTGAGAACATGCTTTTGCTTGATAAAGTTAGAACTTTGGAACATAATTTATCTGTTGCTAGATCTGCTAGTTCTAAACTTGATCACATGCTGAATGTTCAAAAGTATCCTTCTGATAAAACTAGGTTAGGATATGTTGAAAGCATCTTTGATTCAGCACCACATTCCACTACTTTTGTTCCTTCTTCTTCTTCTGAACCTTCTGTGAGTGAGGTTGTGAGTGAAACTGTCAAACCACCTGTGAGTGAGGTAGTTAAACCTGTAGAAGTTTCACCACCTAAGAAGATTAGGGTAGACTTAAGAGAATCTAAACCTAAGGAGCCTACCAAATCTAAGGACAAGATGCATGGTAAACCTGCTTGGGTTTGTCATTATTGTGGTAAGTCTGGACTCATTCGTCCTAACTGTTACAAGCTTCAAGCTGATAAGAGAGCAAATAAACCAAAAGTGCATGTGTCTCAAGCACAAGATCCTATGGCACTAATTGGTGAATTGGTAAAGGTATTAAACCTTTATTCCAATCCTGGAGTTGGGAATCACTCGAATGTGAATAAGAACTCCAATGCTCGTGGTGCATCTAAAAAGTTTTGGATGCAAAAGACTCGAACTAATTGAGTCTTTCTGACATGGTCCTTGTGCTTCATTGCTCTTTTCCTTTGTGACCATTGTTCTTTGGTTTTTGTGTTTTTGTTCTAGGACTTGCATTGCATTACATTCATGCATTTCATTCTAGGATTTCTTTGTTTTCTCTTTTAATAATTAAAAAAAAAAAATGGGGAAAAGGAGGAAGCAAAAATTATGTTTAACATGATGTTTCTTGGTTTTTGAAAACAAGGTTGGTCAATTTATTTACACATAACATGTCTTATGTACCTTGTTTAGTTTTGATGGGCTTATTTATTGCACTTTACTAGTTAAAGTTTTGTAGTGCATGTTGTGTGGGAAAGATGTTTATGGTGTTTATCACTTTGTCTTAATCTTGAAGTCACATGTTATTTGTCTGTCGGACTTGATCCTTTTGAGAAAGGCATAAATAACCATCTCACCACTGTTCACTAGCCAATCATGAACACCTTAGTGCATATCATAAGATTTTGTGCTCGAGAAAGTGTAGCACATGCACAAAAAGAACATAAGGTGTAGCCTCTTTAAATGCTTAATGCTTAAAACTGGTGTGTACTATTAGGCTTGATGCCATTTCACATAATCTAATCTGGTGTGTACTATTAGGCTTTATGCCAAATTTCACCTAAATAATGGGGCAAAATACAAGAAACTTACATGATTGCAAGCTTTTGTTCTAGGAGATGTGGGAGTTATAGGATGTAACTCTTTAGGTGATAGTCTCTTTTGAATTCTATGTGATGAATTTTGTAGACATTGTGATTGATTGCTATTCACATATCACCTCACATGTATCTCAAGTTTTTGCTAGTATCACACACTACACAAGTTACTCTTTGTTAAACACTGTACATGCTAGTGTGTGTTTTTGGTCTGACCAACCAAGTTTGAAAATATCTTGAGATTTATGCACAACATATTTGTTGCTTGAGAAAATTCAATGGGAGAATGATTGAAATTTGTTTTGAGAAAATTGGGTTCAAAATTTTGGGTTTTTGAAAGAGCATTCCATCTCATACTCATGCATTTTGTTTCTTCAATTTAATGCTTTGAGGAGTTATTTTCAAAATTAGGTTTGTGTTTTTCAAAAAAAACTGTGTTTTTTCTAAAAATTCAGTGAGCCTCTGCCCATTTCGATCGATCCAGCCTGTTTTTCGATCAATCGAAAAAGTGCTCTCATTTGTCTTAAAATGACTGTGCGTTTCGATCGATCGAATGTAATTTTCGATCGATCGAATATCGTGGAAAAGCTTTTTTAAAAGTTCAGATATGACTTTTTCAAACTCTCTATTCAAACTTTTCAAACTTTTTCCTCTCTCTCTCCGAGTTGGCAAAGCTCCACATAGCGATTTTTGTCATTTTCTTCCGAAGTTTTTGCAAAATCTTTCTCTCCTCAAGCCGGTAAGACCCTTTTGCCCTTCCTTTTGATTTAATTTTCGTCATTTCATGCATATATTCATGCATTTAGGGGCGATTTTCGCACTTTGCATTTTTGGGATTTTCATTTGATTTAAGCCATATTTTATGCAATTGATCATTGGGTTTTTTTGGGGACACATCATAAAAATGATCCTTGGTGGTTAATTTGATCAATTTTGTGTTTGGTGAAAAATTGAAAATTCTAGGGTTTGTTCTTGATCCGAATTGGGGCTTTTGTTAAATTGGGTAGAATTTGATGAAATTGGCTTGTTGTGTTGTTGTAATTAAGCATTATAATCTATGTGATGTGTTTTGTAATGCTCAATTCATCATTATATTTAAAAAATTTCAACAAGTGGTTATCAATTTTTGGGATTTTTGATAGAAATTCCCTGTTCAAGCCAATTTTGTCAAATTACTCTCAATTAAACTTAATTGTTTACTGCATTAGATCATGCATCACAACATTTTATTGTTCATGCATCACATAGATTTTTTGTTCTATATTCTTTATTGTGCTAATTTGCAGTTTGCCCTTGGTTTTGTTTTCTCTTGTTCTTTGTGGTTTTCACCTTGTGTCTCTGTCCTTTCCTTAGCACTATGCCTAGGAAGACTTGAGCCCGTAGGAATGTTCCCTCACCTTCTCCTTCACCCCCTCCATCCTTTGATAGTGAGAAGTTTTCGAGTGAGAAAAACCAAGAGATTTTTGAGAAGCTAAACATTAAGAGAAAGATATGGGCTGAGCGTTCTGTGTTGTTAGATGAACTCGATCCTGCCATTAGGGCAAATTTTGAGCGTCGGGGCTGGTTACCCTTAGTGGATGTTTCTGATCCTCCTCCACCTTCTGCCTTGATTAGAGAGTTCTATTCGAATATCTTTATCCGCATCTATGATTCCAACACTCTAGTAAAGAGTTGGATACGAGGCGTAGAGTACACCATTACTCCTCGGATAGTGGCTGATGCTCTAGGGGTACCGTTGGTCCAGAATCCTGTCTATCCATATGATGAGTCTCCCGAGATTAGCGATGTTTTGTCTTACATCACTGGTACTACTGTCCAGTGGGGTTCTGATTCTCGGATCACTTCTGCTGAGCTCTCCGGGTTACACTATCTGTTCTTTAGGATAGCTTGTCATTCGATCTGGCCCATTTCCCATGTTCACACCATTCCTCTTGAGAGGTGTGTATTTTTGTACGCTCTGGTTACTGATGCTCCTATTAGTTTTCCGCATCTTTTTCTTCGTTCTTTAAACGATGTTTATAGGAGTTCATCTTCTGCTCATGCTCTTGTACATCCTTTTTTCATTCATAGGATTCTTCTCTATCTTGATCTTAGTGGCTTTCCTTCCTCTTAGCCCGTTCATGTGATAGCTCCTATAGGTGCGTCTTTTCTTAGACAGAGGGCCGCTCATCTTCGAGCTGGTTCTAAACACCCTAGGTCTGAGCCCTCTAGTAGTGCACCTCCTCCTTCTTCTTCTGCAGGTATTGCTGGTGAGGATATTCCTGATCCAGTTGGTGATGATGCTGCTGCTGCTGATGTTCCTCCACCTCCTTCGGCCGACTTCGATGTTCGTCGTACTTTGGAGACTGTCATGACCGTTCAGGCGGCTCATGGTCAGATTTTGGTGGACTTGCTGGACGAGATTCGTGCTCTCCGAGCTGATTTTGCACGTCTTCATTCACCCTCACCACCTCCTTTTGATGGCGACTTGTGATTGCCCTTTGGCATTCCGTCACAAAAAGGGGGAGTGGAGTTTTGTCTTGTAAAGGAGTTTTTGTAGTTAGGGGGAGATTTTTTTGCTTTGAGGAGCTTGTGGAGTTTTTATATTGTATCTAGGTGCTTCACTTTGTATATCATTTTTGGGGTTATTCATGTTAGGGGGAGTAACATTGATTGATATACATGTTATTTTTATTGATTCTTGTTGCTTTGTGATTCACTGCATATTGATTTATATTTATGAGTTAATCATTCTTATATGTCTTTATTTTGTGTTGTGTGAATCTTACAAGAATGATTATACCTGTTGTTTTACTCTTTTCTGTCACACATGCGTTTATGCGTTTGTTGAGTATTTCAGGATTATACAGGTTGATTCAACTAAGCTGCTGTCTACATTTGCAACTGATGGATAGTAGTTAGGCTGAATTTGAATTTTATGAGCATTATCTTTGTAAAGGGCTTTTTACTTGTAAAACTTTGAGCTGTTAATTAGGGTTTTGTCACGGATTGCCAAAGGGGGAGTTTGTTAGGTTCTAAGGTCTTAGGATTTTATGTATTTAGAACTCTAATTTGTAATGTTGGCAAACCATGATCAAAACATTGTATTTAGTCTTATTTAGACTTGCTCAAAGTTGGTTTAATATTGTAAAGTTGGAATCGAGTGGCTGCAGAAGTACTTGGGACTTTCGGTCTGGCTCGATCGATCGAAGAATAGACTCGATCGATCGAAAATTGCACAGGTTGATTTTTCTGCAGAATTTCCAACTCAGCCCTACTTCATTAAACGTTTAGGGTTTTATGTTTTTACCCTAGGTATATAAACAAAACCTTAGCCACGTTTTTGAAGGTTGTCCATATTGCTTTGTTGCTCATACATTGCTGTTTTGTGTGAATCTCTTGTGAGATCTTTGAGGAGCTTTCCTTTACAAAAAACTTAGGGTTTTCAAGGTAGAGATGATTTCAACATCTTGAAGATCATTACCGTTGCAACCATTGGAACTTAAAAGAAAAGCAAGCGGGGAGCTTGTAGCTGATTGAGGAATTCAAGAAAGAAGTAGTCCGTGGATTCGGAGCCTGCGCGTGGTCGTGTCAGGAAGTTCTACTGGTGGGTAGCATTAGGAAGTCGAGCGGGGAGCTTGTAGTCCTTTTGTAAGAACTTCAATTTTTTCATAGTGAATTCTGTTATGCCTTGAGGATCGGTGGGTCAAATCCTCCCCAGGTTTTTACCGTGTGGTTTACTGGGTGATCATATCTTGTGTTATTTATTTTCCGCTGCATTATTATTCTTGATATGATTGTTTGGATTGTTTTAACCTAGAATTGCTTAATTTGACTAAGTAACAACTTGGCTAATTAATCTAGGCTACGCAATCTGGTTGTTTAAGGGGTCTAAATTCCCGTCAAAGTGGACAAGGATGCGTTTCCGTTCAACCCCTCCGGATTCTAAGCATGTTGTATAGATATATTTTTGTAAACACAAATGTTGCTGCCTTGGGATGTATAAGCTTCTTGCTGCCTTGGTATATTTTTTGTGATGTAAAACTATAAGCTTCTTGCTGCCTTAGTATATTTTTTGTGATGTAAAACTATAAGCTTCTTGCTGCCTTAGTATATTGTTTGTGATGTATATAAACTTTCATATTATCTTTTGGCAAGTTTGTGTCCCATGGGAGTAGTTTATGGAACTTGTGATTTATATAAACTTTTATATTCTCTTTTGGCAAGTTTGTGTCCCATGGGAGTAGTTTATGGAACTTGTGATGTTGGGATGTAACAGGAAGTTGTATGTGTGTATATATGGCAGGAAGTGTTGGGAAGTTGTATGTGTATATATGGCAGGAAGTGTTGGGAACTTGTATGTGTATATGGCAGGAAGTGGGAACTTGCAGGAACTTGTATGTGTATATGGCAGGAAGCAGTGATGTTGCAGGGGAGGGGGGGTGAAAAAAAAAAAAAAAAAAACCCTATAGCCGCGTTTTCAAAAACGCAGCTATAGGTGGTTTAAAAACGTAACTGAAAACGCGGCTAAAGGTCCAAGTTGTCAACAGAAACCCTATAGCCGCGTTTTCTAAAACACGGCTAAAGGTCCATAATAAACGCGGCTTATGCGTGACCTATGGCCGCGTTTTTCAAAACGCGGCTATAGGTACGCCACTGTAGCCGCGTTTATAAACGCGGCTCAAGCGCGACCTATGGCCGCGTTTTGAAAAACGCGGCTATAGGTACGACGCTGTAGCCGCGTTTATAAACGCGGCTCAAGCGCGACCTATGGCCAAAAACGCGGCCATAGGACTAGCACATCGAATAGCTCTTAAGAAGGGGAAAACGCGGTTGTAGGTCTTAGTTGTGGCCGCGTTTTTGAGAAACGCGGCTATAGGTGTAACCTATGGCTGCGTTTTTGGAAAACGCGGCCATAGTTCTGTTGCTGCGGTGCTTAAGCTGCGTTTAGAAACGCGGCTATAGGCTATAGCCGCGTTTTTTTGGGCTATAGCTGCGTTTTTTAAACGCGGCTATAGACCCCTTTTTTTGTAGTGATGTATTTCTTAACTTTGTAAAAATAGTTCTTTTTCGGCATTATTGAACATTTTGGTATAAGATTGTATATAATCCTAGAAATTTCTGTAATCTATATTATGGATGATATTTTACCTGAAATTTAAATAATAATAAAAAAAAACTATTATAAAAAGTTCTAGAAGGACCAGGAAAGTTTTTCTTAAAAAATTCATTCACAATTCCTTAAACTCTTCCCTTAAACCATCCCTAAAACCAAAGTAGTAACAACTAAGTAGATCAATGCATGGCCTGCTCTAGCTGATGAAACGAGTGGAATATTGGACTTTATCACATTATATCTATATCTACGACTCTATATATAAAATAAATAAATAAATAACCCTTCCTTGAGAACGAAAATGAATTCTTTTCAATTAGCCTTTCCTCTCATCGAAACTTGCATTTATGTCAAATTATATATATAAATTTCCATGTGTTAACAAGGTGAATGCATTTATTTCTATGGATTTTTATTTTTATTTTTGTATTTTGAGATAAGTAGACAATGGAAGGGAAGGTAGAGGTGGTTTACATGTACTAATCATCTTTAGATGGTGCAATAATCACTTGTATAAAGGAAGTTTTATGTTTTTAATTATAAAAGTTGTATAAGAAAAAAATTATTTGGAATACTTAAAAAAATTGATTTAGAATATGACATTACTTATCATATTTAGTTGTTTTGGGTACAATTGAAACAAAAACCATCCAAAGGTAAAATAAAAAAGAAATTTAACCACGCATGCAATCAAATATAAAAAATAATCGTGCCCTTCAATTAGTTTGAAATAATTCAATATTTTTTTAATTCACTAAAGGAATGTATTTTTAATTATATTAATTTTAACGATTTATATTTTATAATTCCTTTAATCTATATATATATATATATATATATATATATATATATATATATATATATAAAACTAGTCGCTAACCCGTGCGATGCACGAGAAAGTTCTTAGAAATACTAAAATTTTCCAATTAAAGAGTGGTCAATTCAGTAAAGTTCTTAGAAATACTAAATTTTTTTAATTAATAAGTGGTCAATTTAGTGAGAAAATGAATGTCGCTATTAATGTTTTTGGAGGGTTGAGAGAAATTTAGTTAAGATAAATGGACCTTTTTGCTATGGATTTTAAGGAATAAGTCACACAAATGGTTTATTACGATACTAATATTCAAAAGAATACACAATTCATTAGAATGTAAAGGATTTGAGTTGGTCAGCCAAGGTGTGTGTGTATATAAATAAATAAATAAATAAATAAATATATATATATATATATATATATAGTGATCTTGTCTCATATTTCTTAGTCTGCCGACAAAATTTTGAAACATAATATGATGTTTAAACATTGGTTATTGCCTGCACAACAATAAGGGTAAAATTTCAAATCAAAATATTACATGTCACATCTAAAGGAAACACTAACAAAAAGAAAAAAATATATGACATGCACTAATAACAAAAATTTATAATATTGGATTGCTTCGTTCTTCCCTCTGGCTTAACAGCTAAAGCTCCCCCGTCATAACGTTCCTGCCTTGTAAAACTTTGCAAACAAAAGCAGAATCACTCCACCTTTGTTTATCTCTTAATAATTAGGGATAATTACAGTAAACCCACCTAAGGTTAGACCCATTTTCACTTTGCCTACCTGTGGTTCAAAACTTAACACTTTGCCCATCTGAGGTGCCTTCCGTTAGGGATCTGTTACCCACCTCTCCCTTTGCCGTTAGAAAAACACATTTTTAGGGAAAAACAAACATAACAAAGATCAAAAAGTTAGGGTTTTTATTTTTATTTTTTTATTTTTATTTTTTTTTTATTGTTTGAGAAATTCTATGAGAACAAAACATAAATCAAGCTATTCTCTTGTCCAATGGGTTATTCAAATATGTATTGGTTTGAATCTGTACTCTTATCTGTTTCTTTGCCTAAAAAGCAATCTCCTTTTTATCAAAACAGCACTCACATACTCAAAACCCACAAGCAAATAAGCAACACGTGCACAGAGCTACCAAACAACTTCGGTGCTATCTTTGGTGAGATCTAAACAACTTCGGTGCTAGACTGTCCCACTCCGTTATGGAATCAACTGTGACAATGGTTGTGCTCTTCATATTCGCAAGCTGAAGATGATCACGATCATGATCACGATCTGGGTTGAGGAGCCGCAAAGAGAGCCGACTGTCGGATTCGCCGAGTTGTGGGGTCGTCGGATTCGGTTTCGTCAAGTTGATTATTCGAGTGTTTTGCTACTGTGACAATGGTCGTCAGATTCAGATTCAGGTGTTTTGCTACTGTGGCTGGGATTTAGAGTGGGTTTGAAGTTGGAATTGGGGGTGGGTTTGCTACTATGGTTGGAATTGGGGGTGGGTTTGAAGTTGGAAGGTTCCTTTCCTTTCCTAGGTTGATGGTGTTTGGTTGTGCAAAAAAGGACTGAGAATTAGGAGAGGCACAAGCAGCAAACCCATGGCTGATCTACCACAATTTTGAGTTGTTATGAGATTGTTGATATTAATATAGATTAAAAGTGATTTCATTGAGCCTTTGATCCGTGTGCTATTCCTGTGTTTTGTTCTCATAGAAGTTCTCAAGCAATAAAAAAAATCCTAACTTTTTGATCTTTGTTATGTTTGTTTTTTCCTAAAAATGTGTTTTTCTAACGGCAAAGGGAGAGGTGGGTAACAGATCCCTCACGGAAGGCACCTCAGGTAGGCAAAGTGAAAACGGGTCTAACCTCAGGTGGGTTTACTGTAATTATCCCTAATAATTAAGATAGATAGCTAACTTACACATTTCCAGAATTTTCATTTTCTACTTTTGCAGCCCCCAAAAAAAGTTGTCCTGATTTTATCAAAAGCTTACCTGCCATTAGTATTAAAATTCTTAGTATATACACCATTAGCATAGATATAAATTAATTTAAGAGTAGCCTTGTTTTAAAAAGGCCATAAAGCTCAAATATCACTAGCAACCAAACAAATGAAATCATTGCTCGGTACTAACAGTAAAATTCTCATTAATCTAGTGCAATATAGAACAAATGTAGATTTTATAAAAATATCCAATAATACTCATACAATATATCTTACTCCCATATTCATGTGCTAAATGGTTTTGCTTTAATATATAACATGATAAGGATTTGTGTCAATACTAATATGCTACAAACCTAATGTAGATTTTGCTCTCATTTATTTTGTGCCTTATTGACAAAATTCACAAAAGTCCCATCCAGTAGTTTAGGCTATTATTTCCCTATTTTGAAAAACAGAACTTGATATTTATTGAAAAAGGAATGAAATAAAAAAATAATTAAAAATCTCAAAATGAAGAACCAAAAATCAAGAACATAGAGGGAGATTGTTGGAAGTAGAATTAACGAACCTAGCATGAATTGTGAAGAGTCAATTGGTAAGATTTTAGACTCGATTAGAAAGGAAGCAACTCTAAAAGTTGAAGCTCGCCAAACTCTCTTGCATTGTTTTTGTACCTCCTGAGGTAGGGATACCAAGGGTTTTTACTGGATGAGCAACTAATAGACCAAACAAATCGGCCCATATTTCAACCATCAATAACACATCCAAAATGACAAAAATCTAAATAGATTAAAATGGGAGATGGCAAAAGAACTTAACAATTTATTTATATCTGCTGAAAATGTTACAGGATTTCCAAAACTGCTAAAGTTTGTCAAAGTTAACAAATTTTATATACCTAATGGAAACCTTTACTTGGTTCTTCATCTCAAACACTTATAAAATTAATCTATTCAGTTTAGGCAAAGAAATGTTAATGAACAGCCCACATTGAATTATGTATTTGTATGATTCTAATTCATAAAGTCTATAACTTATCTAAAATTTTTCAATCCAGTCAAAGAATTAAACAAAGATGTAAAAAATAAGGGAGAGATTATAGGCATTGGTTGGGCACATCGTCAAAAGTATGCTACAAACATGGATGGAACTCTTTCCCACAAGAATTCGATATATTTTGAAAAAAAAAAAAAGCCTTTTACCTTCCACAGCCTTAGGGTGTTATCTTTAGAAGCAGCAGCCACAATGATACCTTCCACAACCTTTTTTTCTAACAAAGATAGCACCACCTTAACAAAAAACAGTTCCCATGAATCAAAATTCCTAAGCAAATATAAATATCCCAATAAGCAGAGCACTCAACAATAGGAGTATAGGACTGCTATATTAATAGGAAATATTTTCCTCAAAGTGAAAGCTTATCTGTAAAAATTCAGCGAACCCTTCACATTGAAATTAAGATTTAAAATAACTTTCAGTAAGGATGGAAAGTTTTCTATTAGATTTTTTACCTTGTACTTCCTAAGTGATGGAAAGTTTGGTTTAGGGATTTTTACAAACACTTTGGGGAGCAAATAACACAGTCACCAACCAAAATCTTCAACTTGTAGTACAACTTTAAACAAAATACAAATGTATAAATAGTTACTAAGTATTTAACATCTAACCACTGTAATTTATCACACACACAATGAAGTATACAAAAAATTTCCAATACCAAGAGCAATATAAACAAAGAGAAAGTAAGAAAAACACAGAAAGGACACTTACAATGTGGTTCAAGTGGGCGTGAGAGTATGCAAACTTATGCAGGTTTTGTGGCCTACGATTGACAGATCCTTCACCAGTAACTTTGTTTTATATTCATAACACTCTCAGCTTTGCAACTCAATCGAGGAGAACAAACCACCATCTAAAAAATACACATAATTTAGTAAATTGACACAAAATTAAAATATAAAGGAAGTAAAAATCCACATTAAACAGAGGCCCAAGAAGGACAGTAAATAAATAAAATTTACTAAAATTAACAACAATTTATAGTATAATAACATATTACCAGTAAATTTTATTTATTTCAATCAACCTAAACAAATAAAAACCAATAAAATTATGGTATATAACACCAATAACCCAGAGGTTAGAGGTCAGTTCATGTTTTGTGTTTTCCAGGGAAAAGATGGAGAGGTTGAGAGAGAGTTGAAGAAGAAGCAGATATCTTCGATTTTGCACGGGTTCAACCTTAATCAAAACCAATTATCCAAATACCTAAATTAAAGAAAATCAAACCAAATCCAAATAACTAAATCTAAGATAACAATAATTAAAATACCTGCACTGGTAGCGGCTTTGGCGGTATATGACGATGGTGGGAGGCTGGCACTTTTTGCCATTGAAGGAGTGTAAGAGTGCCCATGGGATATGGTTTAGGGGTTTTGAGAATTGAGAGAGGCAGCGGCTAGAGAGAACGGCAAAAGAGAAGAAACGGTATAAAACGTAAAATAAAAAAGAAAAATAAAATAGTGGTAGAAGGCAGAGTATCGGGTTCAGGTTTTAAAAAGGTTTATTTTATTTTTTCTTTTTTAATATTGTGCTGATGTGAAAAATTGTGAGAGCTTTAAAAGTTTTGGTTATATATATATATATATATATATATTGATAATATGTGAAACAGAGAGAAAGTCAAATTAAAATTTCAAATTAGAATTCTAATTTTGTGTCATGTGTTTAGATTTATGTAGAGACCACACCATAATTATCATTCCAATTGTTCAATTCAAATCTAAAATTGGAGTCTAATTTTGCTCAATCTATCTAAATTTAAGTGAGACCACCTTATAATTATCCATTAAAAAACAAACGCTTTTTTTTTTTTTTTACTGAATAACACGTTAGGTTAATCTCCCCTTTCTAGAATTCTACCTTTTACGTTTAAAGGCTACTTTTTTTTTTTTGCCCAAATAAAACCTTGTGCTCTTCCACAATAATCAGACCCCGCCTATTTTCAGGTTCACCTCCCCTTCTACAATAATCAAACGCAAATCACAAAACCCAAATTCCTTCCTCTCCTACTTAGCTAACAGTACATCTTGGCAGTTACCACACCGGTTCAGGAACCTTAATATACATGGGAAATTATTGCTCCCCTCTTTTTCAATGAATGCTATGGAATTTGAAAGGTATCTTTCGGGATCAATGATGCATGCTTTTGGGTATTTTTGTATCTTATATAGGAAGAGATTCTCATCTATTCCAACCATTCCTAAGGTTTGATTACTTCTTTCTTTCATCTGCCTATACTTTCCTTTCTTTTTGTGAATAATTTTTATTCTTTAATTATATAATTTTTTTTTTTGTATTCCTATGCTTGATCTTGCATGTTTATTTTCTGCTTCAAACATCCGGTAACAACATATCATACACAAATTTGACAGAAATATATAGAATATTAAGGATTCCTGCATTTGCATTCCAAGGTTTGTTGGTTTTAAACAATTTCCCATCATGCTATCATATTCAAGCTGACAATGATTGTTATGTGCTTAACTGCATGCTATTTAATTTGAAGATATAAAATAATTTGTTTAATGAGTCACATGCTAATAATAAACTTTTTATGTACCCAGGATCCAAATGTGAGATTTGTAAACAGCCTTAATGAAGCAGTATCACATTTAGTCGTTGTAGGATTTGACATTGTTAGATATTTAGCTTAATGGTTTGTTAATTTCTCATAAACTCAAAAGTTTAGAAAACAAAAAGTATTCTATGCTTTCTTTTTTAATATTTTTCCTTAAAATATTATTATGATTAACTTTATTACCATCATTTGTAAGGGATTTCAATTTTCATTTTTTTTTTAAATTTATTCATCTATAAGCTAAGTTGTTTATTCATGCTTTAGATGTTTATTCAATTTTTTCGGGAAGGTGAAATTTTTTTGAGTTTTGAATTTGATGGGTGTTGTAGGTTCATCGTTGGGCCAACGAAGCTATTGTTCAAGGATCAACCAGCTAAATGTTAGCAACAAAGTTAACCTGTCTTGGAATTTTGTAAGCGGCCCATGTTTCTTTTCTCTCTATTTTTGCTGAATAAAACTTTTCATTAACACATAAAGAAATTAATACAAAATAGCGAATTAAATCCGTCTAGCTCTTCCAGCAACACAATAATAAATAAATATAAAAATCCATCTTACTCCATGTCTTAGAGAAAAAGAGCCCTTTTATGAATGTTTACAGTGATAGAGGCATTTTTCCAGTACGGTAGCTTGAGTAGGATTGAACTTGAGGATGGCAGATATAATTGCTAAAGTGTCCCTTTCAAAATGACATTAGCCCAAGAGACCAGGCTAGGTGAACTGCGAGAATGGCGGCTTTAGCTTCACCAGCAATAGGTTTGGCACAAAGTTTTCACATTATTGGAACCGGCCCAAAACTCACCAGCAATAAGTATGCATATGATATGTCCTAATAATTTTACTTCTATTATGTAATATGTTGAAGAAGGATTCTGCAGATGCAGTTAATGCAGAAACTGATGTTGCTGTTGAAGAGTTATAAGCAGGGTGTTGTGCTACATGTAGTTCAATGTTAGGCAGATGTGCTGCAAGTAGTTTAGTCTATTAAGTGAGCATGTGATGTGCACGTGACTTTGAAGTTAGTTAGTTAGTAGAGTTAGTTATCTTTCAGTTAGTTGGTTAAGTACTCTGTTGATGTATATAATCAGATGGTAGTGACCAATAATATTCAGATATGCATTTTGCATCATTCTGTTTTCCTAATTCCAAATCCTAATATAATACATATGGAAAAAATAAACTTATCGATTAAGTTTTGGGTTTGTGTTGAATGAGTTACTATAACTTAACAATGTATTCTTTGGTTTGCATTTTATGTTAGCTTTTGTTCATGAACTTCATGATCTATAACAATTTCTCTTTCCAATTTCTGGGGATTGAGGTGAAATCAATGGGATTTGGGAAGTGGGTCTGTTTAATTTCCTGGTTTTCTGTTGAGATTTGGTGCTGAGGATTTTTGTCTTTTGGGTGTTTCTTTTGTTTTGATTTTGATTTGGGGAGACTTCGAATGGTGAATTGGTTGACTTGGAATGGTGCACTGGTTGTTTGGCACTGCATGTGTTTGTGTCATTAATCTATTTGCTATGTATTGGACAACTTCTTATAAGTTGTTTGAAGTGCACGAATTTCAGCTGTACCATTTCATGATGCATTATGATCATTTACGTTTCATTTGATTTTTTATCACATAGAGGAGAAACTTTTTACTATAATTAATCTCTACTTTGTTTTAATTGGAACTCTTACAATACAAATATGTAAGTACATATATGTAATTGCAGGTACAGAACTACAGCCATGCTTAGCATGCCATCAACCTTATTGAAATTTATGTTGCATAAAGGATATAAGAAAGTTGTGTTATTTTCACCTTGCAATGGCAAAAACAAGATTTAGCAAAATAAGTACAGCCTCAAGCTCTAGATTCATTATTAAAAGAGAGAGCTTAGTTTCAAACTTGAAGTTATGACTGTGTGAGTGTAGTATTGTCATTATTTATAATCACTGGACTGCACCACACCAAAACCAATATTCAACGCAAATCTACTCATAGAATAAGTGTAAATTGAATGATTGATCAATGAAGGGAATGGAAGCTGCTGACTGCAATTTGTAGTGGTGGAGAACTCATGGGAAATGGGTGGTACAGTTGTGCATGATATACAATAATAATATTTGCTATGTGATCAACCCAATGTCATCGGTGGAGACTGTGGAGTACTCTACTTAGATCATGAAGCAAGTGTGATTTTTATTTTTTGATGAACTAAAAACTTTTGTTAAAGAAAGCACACAACATCAAAACACAGTCACTGCCTCCTTCCTGGTAACAACATCTAAACAGGAAGGGTAGTGCCCAAGATCAAAAGAGCCAACAAAAACATTTTGCAAAGACCACTTGCAAAAATATGGGCTGCCATATTTGCCTCTCTAGGCACCCAACAAAAGGAAAGACCTGCCATAATTTCAATCTCCCAAGAGTTTAGAAAGGTTTAAAAAGAACTCTACCAGCTGGGAGGTGTTGAAAAAAAATATATAGCATACTTAGAGCATTCACAGCAGTGTAGGTATAATGCTATAATGCTATATTTTACCTACACTATTACTAAATGCTAAAATGCTAAAATGGTGCTCCTGCAGTGGAGCAATAGCTAAAAATTTTAGCTGAAATGCTACAGTGCACATCTATCTATAGATGTGCACTGTAGCTTGGAGCAAAAAAAAAAAAAAAAAACAATATTTTATTCAGCCGGACCTCATTGTTTCTATTTTTTATTCCTTTTATCAAATCCGATCATTCATTCACTCTCATTCTCACTCTCTTTCGTTCATCTCTCATCTCAAGCCTCTCAAGCTCCACTCTCTCAACGTCGCCGCCATCGTCAAGCTCACTTCGGTACGATAGAACTTGCTTTTTTTTTTTTTTTTTTTTTTTCATTTGATCAAATCCGATCTCATTCCGCGCCTTCGTCTAAAGTCTCATCCTCTCCCCAAAACTTTCTCAAGCTCTCATCCTCTCTCAGTCACTGTGCAATCTCACTGTCTTGACCAGCCATGGAGCTCGCCGACCCACCCCTATTACAGAGATTTGGGTTTTTTTTTTTTTTTTTCCCTGCTATGGACTGCTGCTGGTGTTGGTGGTGGTAGTGGTGGTGGTGGTGTTGGTGGTGGTTGTGGCTGTGGCTGAGGAAAAAGATTGGAGATTTGGATTTTTTTTTTCCTGCTGTGGACTGGTGGTGGTGGTGTTGGTGGTGGTTGTGGTTGTGGTTGTGGCGGTGGTTGAGGAAAAAGATTGGAGATTTGGGTTTTTTTTTTTCCTGCTGTGGACTGCTGGTGGTGGTGGTGGTGGTGATTGAAAGTTCAAATAGTATAGAAAACATTATGAACGTTTAGACCCCCAATTACAAATTACCAATTCAAGCTTATTATGAAACAATAAATGTGCGGAACATGACCATAAGTTATTGACAGAATTGATAAACAATCTAAACCAATTTAAAATCACATTCACAGCAGAAATTAAATGGTAAAGATTAAGGGAAGAGAGATGCAAACACAAGGACAACACACGATGTGTTATCGAAGAGGAAACCGAAGCTCTCGGCGTAAAACCTTTCCGCCGCCTTCCAAGCGGTAAATAATCCACTAGAAAATGTAGTTGGGATACATGAACAGCAATAGACCCTCCAAGCCTAATCTACTCAGGTACCTAAGCCCTCAAAACTTCTTGCTCCAACGAGGTTGCGCCAAATCTTTTTCTTCTCTAGCTTACCGGATTCCGCTATCAACCATAGCATCAACCAATAACCATTGGTCCCTTCCAAACTGCTTCCCTTAGCACCAAAAGCCCTTCTCACAGACATGGGTGTGGTGAGAAAATAATTTGGTTAAGAACCTCTCAAGGGTGTATCAATGGAGAGGAAGAGAGTAGAGGAATTTGAAGAGTCTCTTAGATAAAGATTGTGGATGAATCAATCTTGTTTTTCTCTAGGATTTCTCTCTCAAAATTCTCTCTAGAAGCTCTCTACATTTCGTAGGTATAAGGGTCTATATATAGTGGGGTGAGAAAAGAATACGAAAAGACAATTTTTCCCAAACAGGGTAAGTTGGCGGCTTGGCCTCGCGACTGGTCTAAGTCGCGAGTTAAAGCCGCGAGTTAATGGCCTAGCCAGCCTGAGACTTTTGTCCTGTAGTGCGACAGCTAGCGTGACCCTTCACCTCTCCGCATGCTTCTCACGTGTGCTACAGTTGGCGGCTTGCAAGTTGCGAGTCAGCTGTGAGTCCTTGCTTCTTTGCACAATCTTGAGCATTTTTTCACACTCTCTCACATTCTACCCTTACATGAATCCCACCTAAATACAGGGTTACTAAGTGCTGAAATACAAGTAAATTGGCATGGAATAAAGCCAACAAGATGATTGATAAAATTCAACCTTACAATCTCCCCCTTTGGCTATTCCGTGACAAAACCCTACAACAAACTCTAGACTTAACGCGTGAGTTGGGAACAGTTGGAAAACTCACTCACACCTAACTCTAGAATTTGTGAAGCTCTTGAACCATAAGAACAAGTATCTCCTGAAACACAACAGCACAATAAATTCATTATATGCAGAAAACTTGTAATGCATATGGAACAAGCACAATGCGATTAAGTAAAATGGAATAAAGCAATAAACCATGGCTTGACCAAACAACCAATCACTATACAATAGTGATCACAATGCTCATTCTCTCAAGGAATGAACATCCGGACATGCAAGCAAATAAACTCAATTGTAGAGTATCATTTGCATGTCCAACACTCAACCAATGCATAAAACATATATGTATCTAGGAATAAGATCCTACAAGGGCACAAGAGTGGTGTACTAAAAGAAAATGCAAGGCATTTTAACATCAAGTACTAGCTACAAAGCATGTGAACAAAAACCTTAAAAGCTTACAAAAGCAACAGGTACAAGCATAAACTAAGAACCTTAAAAACCTACAAAGGTACCAAGTACAAACCTAAAACAAAATACTAAATAACATCATGTTATATACTAGAGTCAATTAACCATAGTTTATCAAACTCATAAACAAAGCAAAAACTTTATCCAAAGTATAAACATAAAGTAGAACAGAACAGAAACAAGCTGATTAAAAAAAAAAAAAACAATTTGTTTTGGACTGCTCCCCCTCAAAATAGCACTCCCCCTTAAGAGATGCTTCTTAAAAATTCTCCCACTTTTTGACCGGAATGGCCAAAGGGTCACTGTTGGGAGTTAAGACTGTCAAACTTTGCTGAAAGAACGTTGAGTTGATCCTGAATTGCTACCACCTTTTCAGAATGCTCATTCTGAACTTCTCTGAGTTCATTAATCCTCTCTAGGATGATTTGAAATGCATCTGGTGGAGGTGCAGCTGATGAAGTTGAAGCTCTGCTTCTCTTGCTTCTGCTTTTGGGTGTGACTGATTGTCTTGCAGCTTCTGCTTCAGTTTCCATAGGATCACCTTCTCCTTGGTCACCCTCCTCTTCATCTCCTAGAAGACGAACTTGTATCCTTGTGAGAGTTAATTTGTTTATGGCTGATAGAGGAGTCATGAGACTGATATCTTGAAGGATTGCAACCCCTTTTGCTCTGAAAATTTTCATGAGAAGACTAGGAAAGATCAGCTTGGGCCTAGAGGTGGTTTTTGTCTCTTCCACAATTGTGTCAAATGTGTGGGAGCTGATGTCAATAAAAGTTTTCTCCTTGAGCTCCATGAGGAAGATAGCTCTGGCATTAATGAGTGTAGTCAGCTTCCTTATTGGATACAAGTTGAACATCATGATGGTGGTCAGACACCTGAAGTCAGTAGGAAAGTCAGTAGTGTTGAGACATCTCTTTTCTTTAACACCACCAATCCGAGCCAGGACAGTGTCTAAAGATAGCAGCCTGTCTTTGTAGTTGGTGAACTCATGATTCTCTAGTCCTTCAAGCCCCAGAATCTCATCAATATCATGAGCATCTATGGTGAACTTATGTCCTCTGATCTAGTAGTTCAACTCATCCTCCCTTATGCTTACATTTGCATAAAATTCCCTTATTAAAGGTTCACACACAAGAGGTAGGTCACCCAGTAACTTCTCCCATCCTCTGCCTTCAAAGCATTCTAGAATGAAGGTATCTTTCAAGTCATTTAGATTCACAAACCTCTCCTGGATAATTGTTCCCTTTATGAAGGAATCTATGTATCTCTCAAAGTGCTGAACAGACCTAAACAGGTTGTGGTCCATTTTCAGCCTTTTGTCAGTCTTCTTAGCAGGAGTCTTCTTCTTTGAAGGTGTGGGAGGCATCTGTAAGCAAGCAGAAGAGTCCACAACAAGAGCAGAACATAATATGTGGAAATACACACAGATTAGAAATAGATTAGTTGCAAAGGGAGTAACAGAGTGACAGGTCAACACACAGACCAAGCACAGTTGAGACCCAAAAAAAATCCCAAATAAGACTTAACACCACAAAAAAATCAGATTGTATTGATGCAAACTGGAAAAAGCATTAAACAGCTATAAATGGACAGTGTAAACCCACATTCAGACACAAGATAGCAAATGTCAAAATCAAGATATCTCCTCAAAATAGAAGCACACACATGATATGGCAACATAGACACACATCATTATAAAACAAACAACTCAAAAACTCAGACAATCTGAAAATCCCAAACTCACATGCAGGGTTAATCATAGAAAACCCCAAACCCATATACTCAAAGGGTATGAAACCTCACCAAAAAAAAAAAAAAAAAAAAAAAAAAAAAAAACAAAGCATAGAACAAGACAAGCACAATGAAATTAAATTATGAGAGCAAGTATATTCAGCAACAAAAGAAATCAATCCCAAACAGCCATATCCAACATTTTAAGCAGACCCTTGTACAAACACAGTATTTTGCAAATCAAAATGGCAACTCACAAATCAAGATAATAATGTTCAAATCATGAAATATGAAGTGAGGGAAAGAAAATCCATACCTTTTTCTTGAAGATTTGAGAAGAAATGATGCCAAAATGAAAGATTTTCGAAGAGTGACACGGTGAGGTTGAGAGAGTGAAATGGGGAAGACAATGAACTGTCATAAAAGTACGAGGGAAAAACTGAAAAAAAAAAAATTTAAAAGCTGACTTTAAAACGCAAAACACGCGTTTTTCGCGACTGGATCAAGTCGCTAGTAAGTCGCTAGGGTAAGTCGCGAAACACTGTGAAACCAAGATTCTTGAAAAATCTTCTAAGTGTTTTTCACGACTGGAAGGTCTACCCGCGAGAGAGTCGCGAGGTGAGCAGCGAAAATTTCTGAGTATCCCTCGCGATTGGACCCTTCACCCGCGAACAAATTGCCACACTAAGCCGCGAAAGTCACCAAAACTCAAATTTTGAAAAATATTCTAAGTATATTTCGCGACTGAAACCTTGACTCGCCAGTGAGCCACGAAAAATCTCGAAGTGAGCTCGCGACTGGGGCATGCGACTGGGACAACCCGCGATAGAGTCGCCAAAACAGGACAACACTGGTTTTGAAATTTTTGACATTTTTGTAAAAACAAAATACTTGCCAAAAACAACCTAAAATACTCAAAAATCTTTTTGTGTTTGATCAACAAAGATTGAGCATATGAAAACACATTTAAACAGGCACAATCACACAAATGAATATGGCATTCATTGAACATAGACTTGTGTGTTGTGTGTGAGTATAAAAAATGAGATAGTTCTTAGTCTAATGTGAAGCTTCAATGATCAATTCAATCAAGGCATATACAACTAGCACTAGATAATGTGACCTATCTCAATTATAGAAGAATGCATATATGACCTCCCACATAAACTTGATATCATTTCTTTGAAACTTTTCATTTGACTCCATTTTCAACATATCATTTGATCTTTTTGAATCAACACATCTCATTGTGAGATTGATGCCTGAAATTTTTGATATTTCATTTTGATGAGTCAGCCTTTGGCTTTTTGGGCATCATACATTTTATTTTGGTCACTTTCCCTTTTTCCTAGTCAAATACTAGTATGTGCAACAGGTTTTTGTAGCTCAATATCTCTTTTCATTTGGATATTTACATTTGGAGAGCTCTTTAATTAAAAGCGATAAAATAAAAGTGGGAAGATATATAGGCAGAAGTCTATGCATGTCTCAAGATCAACAAAACTATTCACTAATCATTCATGACAAGGTTGAAGATCTATTTACGACAGTCACATAGATTTCATGATTTATCCCATAATGACATGAGTGCATAGGGAACAAGCTAAGCTCATTGAGGCACAAAGCCATTAGTACAAAGGTACAAGGCAAAACATGATTTGAGACAAAACTCAACAAAGTCGATCAAACTTTTTGGGTTTTCTACTTTTTATGTGTTTTTGGATTTTTGACATAAAAGTAAGAAAAGATTGATCAAAAACAATGTAAAAACATTTAAAGACGAAACAAATAAACAACCAAGTAGATTACAAAAACAAACAAGCAAAAAGCATACAACCAAGCATATTCACAAAGCATAGGAAGAATTAATGCATGAACATGATGTAATGCTTATGCATGAGTACCCCTCTTCACCCACACGTCACGTGCATTTGGGGTGATATCTTTGACGGATTGGGTACGAGAGTTAGGACTTTCAAACCTTCTTGTGAAGCTTTCCAAGCAAGTGGTGAAGGCACCGATCATCTTCATTACGTCCATCATTCTGGGATCGCGATTTTGACTTCTTGGTTGCTCACCACCCCAAGACCTCTTGTCATTTCTCCTTCCTCGTGATCGAGGAGCACTTGCATTGTTTAACTCTCTTAGCTTGTGACAGTTGGGTCTGGTATGTCCTTACAATCCGCAATAGTGACAAAGATGATTCATTCTAGGACCCCGTTGTGATCTTGGAACTGATCTTCCTCTACCTTTAAATCTGGCTTCTGATTGATTATGAGACTTATTTAACACCCGTTGATCAGCCACATTCTTCTTCTTTTCAGCCTTAACTTTCTCAGGAATAGGCTCTTCTACAACCGTATCTTTGGCCTTCACAAATTTCACTTCTTTGGTGACATTGGCTGATGAGCTACTCCCTTTGGTATATCCCAACCCGGACTTGTCTGAGGAAGGTTTTTGAGATGAAATAACATCTTCTAACTTCTTGGATGAGACCCTCTCTATCTTGGCATGAGCTTGCACTACCTCTTGCTCAAGAAATCTTACTTTTGTGTAAGCTTCTGATAATTCACCATTAAGTGTTTCAATCTTACACTTCACCTCCTTGTATTGTACCAGAAGACTTTTGTAATATTCCTCAGCTTTCTTCATCTTCTTCACAGCCGCCTTTGCCACCCTTGCATATTCACCCGATTTCTCAAGAAGTAAGGCGTAATTCTCTTGAAGACCAGATGTATCTTCATCCTCTTCAGCCTCCGATTCTTCAACAATCCCAATAGACTCCAAACCAGAATGCTCACTAAGCTCCTTCACAAGTGTACTCAAATCATCTGAGGATTCCACATGTGCAATGGTCATGAATGCGGAGTAATTTCCTTCTCCGTCACAGCTATCCTCAGAATCAGAATTTGATGAATCCGAGTCACTTATAGTAGCATAGACCTTACCCTTTGACGTCAAATAGTTGGGACATTCCTTTTTGAAGTGTCCGTGTCCATTACACTTGAAGCATGTGATTCCTTGCGAAGATTGGGATTCTCTACCCTCTTTCTTTATGAATTCCCTTTTCTCCTTCTCGGAATTCTGAAATTTTCCTTTGTCACCAAATTTCCCATCGTTCTTGAGTTTCAAGAATCTCTGAAAGTTCTTTACAAGGTATGCCACATCTTTATCTACTACATCTTCTTCCGAAAAGTTAGGAGATACCACTCTCTCATCAATTATTTTAAGAGCAAGAGATTTGCTCTTCCTTTGTATGGGCGATGACAATTCATATGTCTGTAGAGACCCAATCAGCTCTTGGACTTTGATGTCATCAAGATCCTTGCTCTCTTCAATAACTGTTACTTTGATACGGAAGCTTTCCGGCAGTGACCGAAGGATCTTCCTTACTATTTTAGAATCCTTCGTCTTTTCCCCCAAATTGAATTTGCCGACAACCACCTCGTTCAGCTTACTATAAAAAGAGTCAAAGGACTCATCCTCGCTCATCTTGAGCTTCTCAAAGCGAGTGGTCAACATCTGTAGCTTGGTGTCTTTCACTTTCTTTGTTCCTTCATAAGTAGTCTCCAGAAATAGTGATATGTGAAATTCTTCTGGAAAGACACCACAGAAAATAACATTCAAAGCTTTACTGTTAGCATTAGCCGCCGCAAGAGCTGCCTTATCCCAAGTGGATTTGGCAGCCTCCGGCCTAGTCCAACCTACGTCAACAGCATCCCACACAACATCATCAATAGAACACAAAAATGCTCTCATCCGGACTTTCCAAAATGCATAATTATTACCATAAAAAAATGGTGGCACATTCAGAGATTGAGACCTATCCATCTCAACAAGGGGTCAGGGATCGTACAAAGGTGTTTAAATCACAACAAGTGCACTCGCTTTGATACCAATTGAAAGTTTAAATAGTGTAGAAAACACTATGAATGTTTAGACCCCCAATTACAAATTACCAATTCAAGCTTATTATCAAACAATAAATGTACGGAACATGACCATAAACTACTGACAGAATTGATAAACAATCTAAACCAATTTAAAATCACATCCACAGTAGAAATTAAATGGTAAAGATTAAGAGAAGAGAGATGCAAACACAAGGACAACACACGATGTGTTATCGAAGAAGAAACCGAAACCCTCGGCGTAAAATCTCTCCGCCACCCTCTAAGCGGTAAATAATCCGCTAGAAAATGTAGTTGGGATACATAAACAACAATAGACCCTCCAAACCTAATCTACCCAGGTACCTAAGCCCTCCAAACTTCTTGCTCCAACGAGGTTGCGCCGAACCTTTTTCTTCTCTAGCTTACCAGATTCCACTATCAACCATAGCATCAACTAATAACCATTGATCCCTTTCAAACTGCTTCCCTTAGCACCAAAAGACCTTCTCACAGACGTGGGTGTGGTGAGAAAAGGATTTGGTCAAGAACCTCTCAAGGGTGTATCAATGGAGAAGAAAAGAGTAGAGGAATTTGAAGAGTCTCTTAGATGAAGATTGTGGATGAATCAATCTTGTTTTTCTTTAGGGTTTCTCTCTCAAAATTCTCTCTGGAAGCTCTCTACATTTCGTGGGTATAAGGGTCTATATATAGTGGGGTGAGAAAGGAATACGGAGAGACAGTTTTTCCCAAACATGGTAAGTTGGCGGCTTGGCCTCGCAACTAGTCTAAGTCGCGAGTTCAAGCCGCGAGTTAACGGTCTGGCCAGCCTGGGACTTTTGTTCTGTAGTGTGACAGCTGGCGCGACCCTTCACGTCCCCGCATCCTTATCATGTGTGCTGCAGTTGGTGGCTTGCAAGTCGTGAGTTAGCCGCGAGTCCCTGCTTCTTTGCACAATCTTGAGCATTTCTTCACACTCTCTCACTATCAAAATGAACAGATTTACAACTGCGCGTTGTAGGGATGAAAGGCCCAGGGGTATGTATCTACATATGTATTGGGCTAGGGGCCCAATCTGAGGACCTTAAATGGTCCGAGGACGAATAAACACTGTCATAGGGATTCGTGTTAGTAGGTAAAGAGGTAAAGTCTGATCATGATCACCCAAGAAGGGGTTTGAGGAGTAATGTCACCTCGGTTGAACAAAGCCAAGGTCAAAAGATGTGATCTGCCATCAAGAGCAACATTCCGGACAGTTCCATGGATAAGGATAAGTATCAAGAGGGAACAGGCCAGAAGAAAGCTATGAAATATCTAAGGAAAAGCTACTACCACCGCATTGAATACTCTGCAGCTAACTATCTGGTCTCGTTAATGAGGAAGTGATACTTGAATAGTGGTTTTCAGCCTTCCAGCTACTACCCAAAGATTTCAGGAAGGTACTGATGGGATAGGGACCAACACCAACAATTTGATCTGTACGTGGAGGGTAGAGATGAAAGGGGAAGATAGTATAAAATAGAAGAGATACCCTAGGAGAAAGGGATCGGAGAATTGAAAAAGAAACACTGTAGCAATCAAAACTGTATCTGTAACCAATTTCAAGTAATATATACTAGAACTGATCTCCTTAGACTGCGCCGAGGATGAATTTCCTTATATAAATCTAGTCTACTTCTACTTGATTGTCTTCCAAATCCATTCTAACTGTTATCTAACTCATTAGAACCTAGTTTTTCAACCCACTCTCTACAAATTCATTGTATTGGGCTCATTGGGCCTAGATCCACTTACACTTTGGGCTTGGGATCCAAATCGTGTCCATACACATACACACGTTATTAAAAAATTTTAAAAAAAAAAATCTATACAAAATGATAAACTTTAAACTGATATTAATGTTAAAACTGGGGAATAAATCCTAGAACAAGAGACAATTTGATTCACCAAAAAATAGTTCCCATAATGTTTGTTTTCCAAACTTTGATTCCATTTACTCACATCATATTTATAGAATTTTGAGAAGTTTCAAACTAATAATTACATGATCAGTTTCAGTTTTATCTATAGAAGCTTTTCAATTAGAAGCAATATTATAAGAAAGAGAAAAAATAATAATAATAAGGAAGATTTAAAGGTTACAATGAACATTTGGACTGTTTTTCTATCTAAATCTTTCATTTTGTAGAAAATAAAAGGGAGATTGCGAGTAGAAAGAATTGGTAGTTCTGTAAAAATAATAGTCTAATGGCTTAGTACCTGTAATTTTATTGAAGTGATGAGGGAACTTTGATTCTCTAATTCCTGAATTACCTTTGCAAAAGCTCCATTTGGATCACCAAGCTTGTAGGTTTTGTACTGTTCCCCTTGAATCCTATACCAGAAGATGACGACAGAAACACGCCCAACTTTCCAAAAGTCATGGCCTTCCTTTGGTTGCATACTAAGCACAAATTCCATTTGCATATCAAACAATTCCAAAGTTTTGAGGCCTTTCAAATGGTAGATTCTGAAGGGCACCTCATTGAGCATTGGGGAGGATCCAATTCAAAGCTTTTCAAGAAGAGGCAAGGCACCTTCATCTATTATCAAACTATTCAATCCTCTCAAATTTCGAAGTCCTAGCAACTTGAGTTTTTGAAAGCCTCCTTCCTTAAAATGCAATTGCTCACCTTTGTATCCCTCGTTAAGCCAAAGTTCCATCAAATTAGGAAGAAGTTGAAGAATGTTCAATGGGTCATCCATTAATCTTGACCATTGTAAACGGATTTTAACTATATTCTTAAGTTTGACAATACATTCCAGCAACTTTTCTAGTCTGCCTTTTAGGCTGAGAGTTTGTAACAAGGATGGAAGAAAAGACATTGATTACAATTCAAGATTTTCTTCTTCACTTGTTGAACTGAGTCTCAACGATCGAAGGTAGCTCATTTTTTCCAATGCAGTGCACAAAGACATCCCGTGTTCCCTCTTTAGTTTAAAGATTTCTAACTTTCTCAACCGCATCAACCTTCCTAACTCTTCAACAAGGGCAGCACAGTCGACTTCCACATTATAAAGCTTCTCCAAGGACTCTAAAGACCCAATGCCACTTTGTATCTTTACTGGTCTTCGAGAACCAAAACTAACGTCAATATTATTGTTTCCAACGTAGGCCACGAGGTATCGTAGCTTACAGAGCCCATTGATCTCCATTGGTAGCTTGTACACAAGGGAATGTTTCAAATCCAAAGTCTCTAAGTTTTGTAGTTTACCTATGGACTTTGGAAGCACCTGCACTTTTGTATCTCTCAAGCTTACATATCTTAGATGGAATAAGTTGCCTACTTCCTTAGGAATGTGATTTATAGGAGCACCTTCAAAATCCATAATTTTCATGAGTTTGAAATTTACAAAACAAGTAGTAAGAAAAGCATTGGGCACTTGATCTACTCCCAAAATGAGAATAGAACGAGTTTTGGAACTAGTAATACACTTCAAAGGAGTATCTACATTATTCTGAATTGAGAGGCGTCGAGCAATCCTATTAAAACTTGAATAGTTTTGTATTGAGATCAAATGGAAACCTAAGTCCTCTGACCTAGATAGAATGACCTCACGCATCATATCATGAACTCGACACATTCTAATTCTGCCAATAAAACTGACATGTTCCACTTGAATCAAACTTCTATGAATGAGCTGCTTCAGGTAGTCTTGTGCAACATCTTCCAATGTTATCCCTTGTTTTTCTTTTATAAACCCTTCTGCAATCCAAAGCCTAATTAGTTTTGCACAACTGATGAAGTAATCCTTTGGAAACATGCCTAAGTATAAGAAACAAGTTTTGAGTTTGTAAGGTAGATCAAAATAGCTAAGTGATAGAACTTTGGTAATACTTAGGAGATGAGGATTACTTTGTAGCTTTGAACTAAGGCTATCGAGAAATTTGCGCCACTCAAAAGCGGACTTTTCCTTGGTAGACAAAAGATCACCTATAACCTCAAGTGCTAATGGCAACCCTTACATCTCTCAATTATAAGATGTGACAATTCAACTAATTCAAGAGGACAATTCCTTGATTCACGTTGGAATACTTTCTTACAGAAAAGTTTGTAGGCTTTTTCTAAAGGTAGAGGTGACAACTTATACACATGATAAGATGGAGATTCTTTGTTAGTGGGAGCAAAACTTTCACTTTGAGTTGTGATTATTATTCTACTACCTTTGCCATTATTTGGTAAAACATGTTTTATATATCCCCAAAACCTTATATTCCATATATCATCAAAAACTACAACATCCCTCTGTTCAAGTACAAATTGCCTCACTTCTTCAATTAACTCTATCTCTTTCATTGTGTCAATAGACTCAATACTCGTAGAAGCAGACTCCTCACTTGTCTTGTAGAACTGCTTTATCAAGTGCCTTAATAGCTCCTCCATCTTGTATGATTGAGAAACAGTAATCCGAGCACTACAATCAAAGTGTGCTACCACCTTTTCATTTTCATACACTTTCTTGACAAGAGTGGTCTTGCCAAGCCCACCAATGTCAACCACTGAAATCACCATGCGAATGAATGGTCCTTCTACCAACCACTCTATCAATTCGTCTTTAGGAGACTCAATGCCTACAACTTCTGCTTCCTCAAGGAAAAGGGATGCCACTCTAGGGTCATGCCATGTATCATGTCTAACATAATTGCTCGGTCCTCCTTGCTCCAAGAAGTTGAAGCCATATCTTTCACCTCTTTCTCTAATCAACTTGAGATCATTATTAATCCCTTGAATCTTAGAGGAAATCACATGTCTCAATTTCAGATTTATGGTAAAGTGAAAAGCCTTATGTAGAAAACGAAAATGCCGCCATTGCCTTGGAGGATGTTTTGCTAAATGAAATATGTATTCATCAATGACATCTTCTATGTTATAAGATTTTTCCCTTACCTGTTTGACCCATGTTTTTGTGACGGCACTCATGTCTCCCATCTCGGCCCTTGCATCTGCATCCTTAAGGAAGGATTGAATGCTCTCAAGTTCACTATTGATGTCATGTCAGCAACTTTGTCATGGATACCCTCCAACAGTGTCGCTTCTTGGGCTAAGACAGGATCAAATTCTGAATAAGTAGCTTCACTGCACTTTCTGCCATTAATCCTCCTTAGATCATTTCACTACACACCTTTAGCTATGATCATTGATATGGCTACACCTACAGAAAGAAAATGATTGGTTCTATTCTTTGAGCTTGTCTAAAGTGGCTTTAAGCTACCAACAAGGAAGCACGGAAACGAGTTCTAATAAACGAGTAGCCAGTCTTTAAGAGTCCATTTGGTTAGAGAAGTGAAAAAGTGAGAGGATGGAAAAGTGAGAGGATAGAAAAGATTTAGTTTTCCCTTATGTGTGTTTGGTTGGAGGGGTGGAAAAGTGGGAGGGTGGAAAACTTTTTTGTTTGGTTGGAGAGAAAAATGGGAGGATGGAAAATATAGTTTATATAAATTGACTATTATGTCCTTATTATATAATAGTGGGAAAGTGAGGGGGATAGGTAAGTGTAATAAAGTGGGGGTATTTGTGTAAAATGCATTACTTTTTCTCCTCATTTTCCTCTCAATTTTGGAGAATAAAAAAAGTGGACCCAGGAGGGAAAACTTTCTCCCCTATTTTCTGTCTCTCCTATTTTCTTTCATCAACCAAACAGTGGAAAACATCATTTTCCACCCTATTTTCTTCTCCCTATTTTTCATCTTACTTGTTTTCACCCCAACCAAACACACCCTAAGAGTTTATGGAGGACCAGGCTATAGAAAATGCAAACGGTGACTTTCTGAAATTTCCCTACTGCTCTTGTGACTTCTACTTGTACCAAAGAAATAGGAAAAATAGGGAATCTATTGGACATGTCTCAATCTCAATTCCTTTTTCTTTCCCACTTCTCACAAACAAACCCACGTCTCTTTATTTACCCGCTACATTCTTTTTCTTTTTCTTTTTTGTTAAGTAAAAAACAAAAATGTTAGTTCTAGATAGCTTGTGAAATCTTTGATGATTGAATAAAAGATTTGGGGTTTAATTTACACCTCTACCAAAAATTAGATTTTGAAAATCTATCAAAAAAAATTTTTAAAAATAAAAATAATAGATGAGATTTATAAGTGCTAGTCCCAAACATTTCTTAAAATTATGTGATTATTTCTAAGAAAGTATAATCATACGATATATTCCCAAGATTTTCTCACGGTCAATTTAGTAGCAATTTTTTATATATGAGAAATTTCGTAGCAATTTTTTTTTTTAATTTTTATTTATATATAGAATAGTAGCAATTCAATGACCTTTTTGGCCAAATAGAATGATTTTTCAAAAAATTTAAGAGAAAAACATCTGGCCAAACTTATTTAGTTATGTAACACTTTTTTGAAACTTGAGTTCCAAGTGAAATTCAACAATTATTATGGAATGAGACAAAAGAGCGGTCATCTTCAACATGAATT
This sequence comes from Quercus ilex subsp. ballota, assembly GCA_032727855.1. Taxonomy (NCBI): domain Eukaryota; kingdom Viridiplantae; phylum Streptophyta; class Magnoliopsida; order Fagales; family Fagaceae; genus Quercus; species Quercus ilex. Next base: position 1,358,615 of record CM064908.1, on the reverse strand, counting down.
TGCAAAATTATATCCTTATTAAAAGAACAAAAGATCTTTTGTCCCTCAAATTATTGTACATTCATAATTGGACGTTTTCCTTTTTCCCCTTTTTTGGAGGGGTTTTTGGTATTTGTTTGTCAGTTAATATGGAATAATTAGGAACTTTGTGAAATAACGCAAGGAGGCATCTTAAGCCTTAAGGAGATTGTAGGAGTTGCATTGGCATTTAGGCCTTAAGAAGCAATAGGTTTGAGGTTCCTTGGAGAATCAAAAAAAGAAGCAATGGGTTTGGGATCCTTTGAAGAATCAAAAACTTTAGCTGTGATAATGTTAGTTTTAGTTGGGCCAGCAAATAAAGCAGCCCATTCCCTAGCCAAATACTCTTCGACAGATTCTTTTTTTGGATCATTTGATTTTGGGCTTTGCCCCCTCTGTTTTGGCTGGTTGGTTTCAATAGAGTCTTTCCTTTCATAAAAATTAAAAAAAATTAAAAAAGAAAAAAGAAAAAAAAAAGAGACATCTTAAGCTTGGTTCTCAACAAGCCAACAGGTGGCACACTCTTGACACTCGACATGTCAAATTTTTATTGGTAGTTGCTACCATCTCACGTCAGCCTCAAAGAACCCAAACATTACCTCATAAGCAAGGCCTAGTCTTTTACGTGGTAGGGTTCATTTTGACACTTGATGAGCATGTGAGATCACAATGTAATGACTACATAATTGACGAGATTTGGAGACTCTCATAAGTCATAAATGTGTGTGCGGTGGAACTCAAAAGAAGAAGAATTTGCGTTGGACCCGTATTAATATGTTGTTCAAATCTAAGTCTTTTAAATAAATCCATCTAAATAATTGTAGGATGTAACTAAATGCTAAAATTTTCTTTTTGTTTTTTTTTTCTTAAATAAATATTCGTTTTAAAAAATGCTTTTCAAATTTGTGTTTAACCCAATTGAAAATACTCATTAAGCTAATAATTATTTTAGTTTCACCACAACTGTTTTAAGCCCTAAAAGGAGTAAGTATTTAGTATTATGATGATATATTGGTGCAGTTTGGACTCCACGTCCACGTTTCCTCAATCCGCGTTTTTCCTTTTTTTTTTTTTTTTTGGCCGCATTATTTGACTCTGAGAGACAAAAAACACTGTGCATGAACAGTGCGTGCACTGTTCACGCACTGTTCATACACTGTTTACACAATAAAAAATATTAAAAAATGGGTCCCACGGCACTATTCACACATTTAAAAATTATTTTGCTACAGTGTTTTCAGTTTTTAGTTTCAGCAACAATAAGTTCAATCCAAACGGACCCATTAAACCTCTCACAAAGAGTGGATTCCACATGAGAGAGTTTTGATATATCGCTATAACATAAACTAAAAACCGCCTTAAAAGGGAATGTTAGACCTATCATGAGACTTTTGTTATATGAAATAAAATTCACATTTGATGAGACTTTTGTTACTTATGACGGATGCAAGAGCAAGAGATAAATTTTAGGTGTAAATGCACTTTTGGTCCTTATATTTTAGGTCATTTCTCAGTTTAGTCCCTAAACTGATTTTGCTCCTAGGTCAGTCCTTGATTTTTTAAAATCGTTTTTAAAATGGTTTCTGCCGTCAACCTAGTAACAGAAAAATCTGAGGTGGCAAACAAAGTGCATAGGTGGCATGTTAAATGTTGATGTGGTTAATAAAATAAAATTAATAAATACCACATCATCATCCATGTCAGCATTTTAATAAATAAAAAAGCCATATCAGAAAATTAAAAAACAAATAATGAAATAAATTTTTTTTAAACACTTTTTTTATTTGCTTTTCATTATTTTTCGGAAGAACATTGTTCTTCTTCTTCCCCAGGACATGAACTTCATGCTTCATGTTCTTCCCCAAATCAAACCCAATAAATCCAAGAAATCAAACCCATAAACATCCAGTAAATCAAACTTAATAAATCCAAGAAATCAAACTCATAAACCACCCAATAAATCTAAGAAATCAAGCCCATAAACATCCAATAAATCAAACCCAATAAATCCAAGAAATCGAACCCATAAACATCTAGTAAATCAAACCCAATAAATCCAAAAAAAAAAAAAACCCACAAACATGAAACTAAACTCACGAGACATCTCCATCTCTGAAACACAAACATGGCCACACCGATCTCCACGGCCACACCAATCTCCACCTCCACTACCGACCACCCACCTCTACAGAAACCCAGAAAAACCCCACCTACAACCAAACCTGTAAACACAAATCCAAGACCCACACCAATCTCCACGGCCACAGCCCACCCCCACTGAAACCCAGAAAAACCTAGCCTCTCCAACCAAACCCAGCCATCTCCATCTCCATCTCCAACCAAACCCATAATCCAAGATCCATGGATTACTGATCTCCACCCCTACCATCCCAACCACACCAATCTCCACCCCGAACACCGATCTCCACCTCCATTACCGACCACCCCATGGAAAATTAGAAAAACCTAGAGATTAGAGAGTCGGGTTTATAGAGAGAGAAATGTCAAAGATTAAGAGAGAGTGAGGGATTGAAAACTTGAACAAAGAAAAAAGAAAAAGAAAGATACAAACACAAATACGCACCAAGAGACAGAGAAAGAGAGGATCTGGAAAAAAAATTAAAAAGAGAGAGAGAGAGATACAGACACAAACATAGAGAAAGAGGATATGAAAACGTTTTTTCTTTTGAATTTTTTCAGTTTAATTTTTTTAATTTTTTTAATTTTTTTATTAATTAAAATGCTGACATGGATGCTGACATGGATGCTGACGTGGTATTTTTTAATATTATTTTATTTGTCATATCAATATCTAACATGCCACCTATGCACTCCGTTTGTCACCTCAGATTTTTCTGTAATTGAGTTGATGGCAGGGACTATTTTAAAAATGATTTTAAAAAATCAAGGACTGACCTAAGAGCAAAATCAGTTTAAAAACCAAACTGAGAAATGACCCAAAATGTAGAGACTAAAAATACATTTACGCCTAAATTTTTAGTAAGGAGAAACAGGGAATCTATTGGACTTGGATATATGATTACTTTTTGAATGGGCTTGGGGTCCATAATATTCTGGTCTAGATACATGTAGTGTCCGAGACTCCTAGGTGAGCCGAAATTTCAACTCGAATTCTTACCCTATAGTAGCCATAGATGAAGCAAGCATAAGCTTAATAGAGAAAGAACTATACAAGTCCTGCCGTTCTAGTGGCAAGTGACAAGCATTGGATTGAATTGACTCTAATATTTCATGTGAAGATATACCTTACTATTTTTTGTAGGTTATAGTCTATAAACAGTAAATGAAGTGGGTCTCTTAAGGATAATATTAAATGGCTGGAGATAAATTTATAATTCATAGACTGAATTTATTACAAGGTGGGTTGCAAGACCATTGTAATTATTATGTTCTGCCTCACATTCAGGTTTGAATGCTTTGTTCACTTGTTCTTCTCAACCAAAAAAAAAAAAAGGTTAAAAGCGTTGTGGGTTGGCAAGCGTAAGCGTATGACTGTCAGTGATGAAAGAAAAAAATTCACTGGTAATGCTGACCTAAGTTCGTTTGGTCCCCCCAAATATAAGCATGGGGATAGTTATTGTTTTCCATAGGTTTACTGTTTATACACACATCCAGTGTTTAGACATTGCCGCACGCTTGAAAAGGCTCTATGATCAAAGTCTTTTGGCTTAGGGGTGTCAAACGGCTCTGGAATTTTGAATCCCCCACTCACTAGTCCCTATTCCCTAATGATCATCATCAAATAAAAGTTAAAAAAGGAAATGGAAAAGACAAGTTTGATTTCCTCTTTAAGAGTTTGAACAACCCATATAATCTCACAATTTTATAGCACAGTGGCAGCAGAACCATACACAAACATAATGGATTTGTGCCTGCAAACCATTGACAAGTGTTTTTTTTTTTTTTTTCCTCAGAACATGTGCATTATAGCTCATAATTGAATATTTACTATATTACTATTTCTTAACACGTACCCTCAAAACATTTGTTAACAAGGTCTAATTTTTATATCACAAGTCTTTTAGATAAAAATCTTAGAACACAACATTAATCTCATCTACTAACTTAACATATTGTGATTCGTGCATATAATAAGAGTCGTGTCAATGATAAAAAAACAAAATATAACTTTACTGTTACTCACGTCTAGTTAATGGTCTCGATTGCCCTTGCATCTCATCATCTTACTAGCAGCTCTGTAGAACAATGACAAGCTGGTGGCACCATGAGCAAAGAGAGATGACCTAATTCTACTACTTTCCACAAGTGAGGTTTTTGTTGGCTCAAATTCGCATGTCACCAAGTTAGTTTCTTTTCTCATATTTTTATTTTTTTAGGTTAGATAGAGCGACTCCAAGATATAGACTAGGCGACTTTGAACTCTATCTCATAGATCATATAGAGGTCTGAAAATTACTAGACCAATCACTTGGAGTATTGCAAGATACTGATTTTTTTTTTTTTTTTCTCAAACCCTTTTGATCAAGGATAATCACTTTTATTAGGCTATCACTGATTGTGGATCTATTTATCGATCTCTCACACACATCCATGTCTAAAAGGGTACTAAGGCATTGAAAATTATTCCCTATAAATTTATTTGATCTATCCAATTAGATATCTTTCATATGTTCTCTCTTAGAAGTGCTTCGATCTGCCTAATAATCCCATACTCGGTAAAAATAACCCAATCAACATGAAAAATTGATTACCAAGATAGTTCATGGGCCAAAAAAACTAAGAAATGATTTCCCTGTTTAGGTACCACTTTGTTTAGCAAAGGTCCATGGATTGTTTGGAACTATGATGAGCGATATGCACGATATATATATATATATATATATATATTCATGTCTATAAGGTTGAATTTAATCAACTAGTGTGTTGGCTTTATTCCGTGTCAATTTTTTTTGTAATTTAACAGTTAGTAACCCTGTATTTAGGTGGGAATCATGTAAGGGTAGTGAGTGAGAGAGTGTGAAGAAATGCTCAAGATTGTGCAAGGATACAGAGACTTGCGACTGGGACTCGCGGGTGACTCGCGACTGGCAAGCCGCCAACTACAGCACACTAGTGAAGTGTGTGAGAAGATGAACAGTCGTGCCAGCTGGAGCACTACAGGACAAAAAGTCCAGCCTGGCTATTCTGTTATCTCGCGGCTTGAACTCGCAACTTAGTCAAGTCGCGAGGCCAAGCCGCCAGCCAACCCTGTTTTGAAAAACCTAACTCTTCGCATTCCACTCTCATCCCAGTATAAATACCCCTGTAAGGTTGAAATTTATCAACCATCTTGTTGACTTTATTCCGTGCCAATTTGCTTATAATTTAGCACTTAGTAACCCTGTATTTAGGTGGGATTCATATAAGGGTAGTGTGTAAAAAGAGTGCGAAGAAAAGCTCAAGTTTGTGCAAAGAAGCAGAATTTTGCGGTTAGGACTCGTGGCTGACTCGCGACTAGCAAGCCGCCAACTATAGGCACGTGAGAAGTACACAAGGGAACTGAAAGTCCTGCTAGCTATCGCACTACAGGACGAAAATCCCAGGTTGGTCAGGCCATTATGTCGCGACTTGGACAAGCCGCGAGGTTAAGCCGCCAACCAGCCCTGTTTAGCAAAAACTATCTCTTCGTATTCCAAACACACACCACTATATATAGACCCTTATACCCATGAAATGTAGAGAGCTTCTAGAGAGAAAAATTGAGAGAGAAACCCTAGAGAAAAACAAGATTGCCTCATCCCCAATCTTTATTAAGAGACTCTTCAAATTCCTCTACTCTCTTCCTCTCCATTGATACATCCTTGAGAGGCTATTGACCAAATCATTATCTCACCACACCCACGTCTGTGAGAAGGTCCTTTGGTGCTAAGGGAAGTAGTTTGGGAAGAAATCAATGGTTATTGGTTGATGCTATGGGCTATAGCGGAATCCGGTAAGCTAGAAAAGAAAAAGGTTCGGCACAACCTCGTTGAAGTAGGAAGTTTGGAAGGCTTAGGTACCTGGGTAGATTAGGCTTGGAGGGTCTATTGCTGTTCATGTATCTCAACTACATTTTCTAGTGGATTATTGACCGCTTGGAGGGCGACGGAGAGGTTTTACGCCGAGGGTTTCGGTTTTCTCTTCGATAACACATCGCGTGATGTCTTTGTATTTGCATCTCTCTTCCCTTAATCTTTACCGTTTATTATCTGCTATGAATGTGATTTTAAATTGGTTTAGATTACTTATCAATTCTATGTTTGGCTTATGTTCATGTTCCGCACATTAATTGTTTGATTATAAGCTTGAATTAATAATTTGTAATTTGGGGTCTAAACGTTCAAAGGTGTTTCATACTCATTTTAAACTTTCAATTGGTATCAGAGCGGGTACACTTGTTGTGGTTTAAATACCTTAGTATGATCATTGACCCCTTGTGTGTTTTGCCATGGATAATGCTTTGTATGCTTCTATGGATGTTGTTGATTGTAACATGCCATATGTTTGTGAAAATGCCTCTATGAGTGTTAATCCTCATAATTGTGATGACATGTTACTTGAATCTATTGATGTTGTTGGCAAACTCTTGAAGAAAGGAGCTAAGAAGTTTCAAAAGAATTTGAGCAAGTTCATTTGTGAAAATGATGATTTGATTACTAAGCTCAAAGAATCCAATAAATTGGTTGAAAAATATAAGAAGCTTGCTGAAAATTCTCTTGAAAAGATGAAAGAGTTTGAATGTTTAAATATGGACTTGGATGCTAAACTTGTTTTGTCTAACAAACTTGTTGATGATCTTAAATCTGAAAATGAATCTCTTAAGATGCATGCCAAGTGTTTGATTGCTGAACCTACTGTTAAAAAGGGTGAAAATATTTGTTGCAATCATGTTGTGGTACCCGATTTTATGTCTATTGTGTGTTCTACCTCAAAGGACAAATCAGTGTACATTCCTCTACACAAAAGAAACCAAAAAGTGGAGAGAAAGGCTCTTAAGCCTAAGCCTCTTTTTAGGTCCCATCCTAAGGATTTGAGTGGATCTAAGTTTGTTCCTACTTGCCACCATTGTGGTGTGATTGATCATATAAGACCTCAATGTCATAAGTTAAAGAGAGAACAAACTCATGTTACTAGATCCCCTTCCAAAAAGCCTAGTGGACCTAAACATATTGTTTGTCACCATTGTGGTGTTTTTGGTCATCTAAGACCGCATTGCTCTAAGTTTCAAGCTCTTAAAAGAATTAAAAGAAAAGAGAAACTTGAGCTGTTTGGAAGTTGTGATATAAAAGATAAACCGGATTTGGGGGGAAATGGTAAGTTGTTAAAGAAAGTTTTTAATGTTCTTGCCTCCTTGTCTATGTGCATCTCCGGTTCTCATTCTTCCAACCATCATCTCAGTTCTCATGAGATACTCATTCCAAACAATCATTCCGTTTGGATGAGGAAGGGTTCTTATGGTTGAGTTTTTGCTCTTTTGGTCCTTGATCTAATTCTTTCGATTTTTGTAGGACCCTTCATGCATTAGATGCTTCATCTTTATGCATTTGTGCATCATGCATCTCTTCATATGCATTGCTTTGTTTCTGTTTTTTATCTTACTTTTATGTCTTTGTTTTGTGTGTGTAAAAATACAAAACCACATAAAAATTCAAAAATTCAAAAAGTTTGATCATATATGTTTGAGCACATATCACATATGAGTTTTGCCTTGTACCTTTGTACTTATGGTTTTGTGCATTTACGAGCTTAGCTTGTTCTTTATGCACTTATATCTTTGTGGGAAAAATCTTGACATCTTTGTGGGAAAAATCTTTACATCTTTGTGTGATTGTTGTAAATCGATCTTCAAGCTTGTCATGAATGATTAGTCAATAGTCATGTTGGTCTTGATATATGCGTAGACTTGTGCCTATATATCTTCCCACTCTTTTATTTTTATTGCTTAAAGGGCTCAACAAATGTAAATCTCAAAATGAAAAGAGATAATGAGTTGCAAAAGCCGTCGCACATACTAGTATTTGACTAGGAAAAAGGGAAAGCAACTTTTATGAAAATGTATGGTGCCCAAAAACCAAAAGCTTGTTCATCAAATTGAAATATCAAAAATTTCAGGCATCGATCTCAAAATGAGATATATTGATTCAAAATGATCAAATGTTATGAATTGTAAAGAAGCCAAATGAAAAGCTTCAAAGTTGTGTAATCATTTTCTTGTGGGAGGTCATATATAAATATTTCTATAAGTGAGATAGATCATTTGTCTTAGTACTAGTTGTGTATGACTTAATTGAATTGATCATTGAAACTTCATTCTAGACTAAGGACTATTCCACACTTGATACATACACACAACACACTTGCCTAATGTTCAATGAATGCCTTACTCATTTGTTCGATTGTACTTATTTAAATATGATGTTTGTGTGCTCAACTATATATGGATCAATCTAAAAAGATTTTTGATCATTTTATATGTATTTGGAAGTAATTTTTATCACTCTTTGTGTTCATGTTTTGTGCTTAAATTGTTTTTCATTGTTTAAACATGTTTTGGTGTTGAAAAACAGGTGTCAGAGTTTTTCGCAACTGACTCACGAGTCGCGAAACTGGAAAAATGCATTTTTCTTACATTTTTTGGTTCTCTGGCAGAGAGATTCGCGACTTACTCACTACTTACTCCCGGGTGAGCACTCAAGTCACGAAAAAGACTTAGAAAATTTCATGAAAATCATTTTCGCGACTCATCTCGCGACTCGCCCAGTCGCGAAATGCCCAGAATCAGTTTTTAAAGAGCTTTTTCGTAGGAAACTTGTTTTAAACCTCTTCCATCCTCTCTAAAACCCTTATTTCAATATTTTTACATTAAAACCTAACTAATTTGAATGGTTTTTCATTCCAATAACATCTTTAAGGTAATTTTAAACTCTTTTCATTGTTTTGAATCCTTGGATTATGTTTTGGTGAGTTTTGTACTCTTGGTTGGGATTTTCATCATAGGGGTTGGGAAAACTAAATTTTTATCAAAATTTTGTATGTGATTGGTTTCTTTTGGTGATTTTCTTTGGATATTGGCCCCTTGGGGCAAAAAGAACATGTATTAAGGGTGGTTTTCATGATGTTCATGCATTGTTTCACTTTGTTTTTCGTAGTATGCATGCTAGGTGTTTGATAAAATGCCTCTTAGGCATTTTCTCACTTGTTTGGACTCCAATGAGTATCAAATTTTGAAGTTTCTCATGTTTTCTCATTAGAAACATGTTTGGTTCATTGGTTGTGTTTAACACATCTTGCCCCACATGTGCATTTTTCATGCATTGGTCATGCATTGCACTTAGCCACCTCTTGCACACACCTTGCTACCTTTTCATGCATTGGTTCATATATTGTTTCTTCATCCTAGCATGTCATGTCTTAGGATTGAGCTTCATTTTCTCATTCATCTTGCACCCCACATGCATTATTATCATTGTTCATACTTTCATCTCTTGCCCTCATTTCTTCTTGACCCTTTGTCTATTCCTGACAAAAAGGGGGAGAGTATACTAGAGAGTTTTTGTCATTTCTATATGACCCTTGTGCACATTCTTAGGGGGAGAAATTCCATTTCTCGTGCACATTTGTTGGGGGAGTGATATTCCATAGGGGAGATGCATGTACCAAGGGGGAAAAGACTTTGAGCTAATAAGAAAACTTTGTTTTGTGTTTGATCAAGTTACTCATATGTTTCATATCATGATTACTTGATTGCAATTTACTTGTTACATTATACTTGTCCATTTATTACTTGTTTTACCTTGATGGTCTAATGTGTTTTGTGCAAGTGTTTCAGGTTACAGGTATATATGTTCCAAGTTCATCACAACTCTTATGATTCATGATAGGGGGAGTGATATGATAGGGAAGTACTTTATTGTTTGTACCTGGTACCTTTGTAGGTTTTTAAGGTTTATATTTATATTTTGTACCCATGTTACTTTTGTAAGTTTTAAGGGTTTGTTTCTATGCTTTTTGTAGGCCTTTATGGTTTGTACCATGTTTTATGCAGCCTTTGTGCTTTGTTAAATCAGTACTTCTAACTAAATGTTATGCATTTCCTTCTAAGTACTGTCACTCTTGTGCCCTTGTAGGATTTCTCCTAGATGCACATACTTCATGTACTGTGCATTGGTTGAGTGTTGGTCATTCAAGTGATTTGTCTTGTGTTTGTCATCTTGAATGTCCGGATGTTCATTCCAAGTGTGAATGAGCATTGTGATCACTTGGTTATAGTGATTGCTTGTTTTGGTCTTGCCATGGTTTATTGCTTTACTCCATTGCACTTGATCGCATTGTGCTTGCTCCATATGCATTACAAGTTTTCTATATACAATGAACTTATTGTGTTTTTGTGTTTCAGGAGTACTTGTTCTTATGGTACAAAAGCTTCACAGATTCTAGAGTTAGGTGTGAGTGAGTTTTTCAACTGTTCCCAACTCACGCATTAAGTCTAGAGTTTGTTTTAGGATTTTGTCACGGAATAGCCAAAGGGGGAGATTGTAAGGTTGAAATTTATCAACCATCTTGTTGGCTTTATTCAGTGTCAATTTGCTTGTAATTTAGCACTTAGTAATCCTGTATTTAGGTGGGATTCATGTAAGGGTAGTGTGTGAAGAGAGTGCGAAGAAAAGCTCAAGTTTGTGCAAAGAAGTAGAGTTTCGTGGCTAGGACTCGCGGCTGACTCGCGACTGGCAAGCCGCCAACTACAGGCACGTGAGAAGCACACAGGGGAGCTGAAGGGTTGCGCCAGCTGTTGCACTACAGGACAAAAGTCCGAGGCTGGGCAGGCCGTTACATCGTGACTTGAACTCACGACTTGGACAAGCCGCGAGGCCAAGCCTCCAACCAGCCCTATTTGGCAAAAACTGTCTCTTCGTATTCCAAACACACACCACTATATATAGACCTTATACCCATGAAATGTAGAGAGCTTCCAGAGAGAAAAATTGAGAGAGAAACTCTAGAGAAAAACAAGATTGCCTCATCTGTAATCTTTATTAAAAGACTCCTCAAATTCCTCTACTCTCTTCCTCTCCATTGATACATCCTTGAGAGGCTATTGACCAAATCCTTATCTCACCACACCCACGTCTGTGAGAAGGTCCTTTGGTGCTAAGGGAAGCAGTTTGGGAAGAAACCAATGGTTATTGGTTGATGCTATTGGGCTATAACGGAATCCGGTAAGCTAGAAAAGAAAAAGATTCTGTGCAACCTTGTTGGAGCAGGAAGTTTGGAGGGCTTAGGTACCTGGGTAGATTAGGCTAGGAAGGTCTATTGCTGTTCATGTATCCCAACTACATTTTCTAGTGGATTATTGACCGCTTGGAGGGCGGCGGAGAGGTTTTACGCCAAGGGCTTTGGTTTCCTCTTCGATAACACATCGCGTGTTGTCTTTGTGTCTGCATCTCTCTTCCCTTAATCTTTACCGTTTATTATCTGTTGTGAATGTGATTTTAAATTGGTTTAGATTGCTTATCAATTCTATGTTTGGCTTATGTTCATGTTCAGAACATTAATTGTTTGATTATAAGCTTGAATTGATAATTTGTAATTTGGGGTCTAAACGTTCAAAGGTGTTTCATACCCATTTTAAACTTTCAACCCCTTATACCCACGAAATGTAGAGAGCTTCCAGAGAGAATTTTGAGAGAGAAACCTTAGAGAAAAACAAGATTGATTCATCCACAATCTTCACATAGAGATTCTTCAAATTCCTCTACTCTCACCCTCTCCATTGTTACATTCTTGAGAGGTTCTTACCCAAATCCTTTTCTCACCATACCCATATCTGTGAGAAGACTTTTTGGTGCTTTGGGAAGCAGTTAGGAAGGGACCAATAACTATAGGTTGATGCTATAGGCTATAGCAGAATCCGGTAAGTTAAAGAAGAAATTGGATCGGCGTAACTTCGTTAGAGCAAAAAGCCTGGAGGGCTTAGGTACATTGGGTAGATTAGGCTTGGAGGGTCTTCTGCTGTTCATGTATCCCAACTACATTCTTTAGTGGATTATTTACCGCTTGGAGGGCGGCAGAGAAGTTTTACGCCAAGGGATTCGGTTTCCTCTTCGATAACACATCGTTGTGTTGTCCTTGTGTTTGCATCTCTCTTCCCTTAATCTTTGCCATTTAATTTCTGCTGTGGATGTGATTTTATTTGGTTTAGATTGTTTATCAATTCTGTGTTTAGCTTATGTTCATGTTCCGCACATTTATTGTTTGATTATAAGCTTGAATTGGTAATTTGTATTTGGGGGTCAAAACGCTCATAGTGTTTTCAACGCTATTTGAACATTCAATGTCAAAGTCAGCTCACTAGTAGTCTCTAACATAAGAGTCAACCCTCTCTCAGCCTCCTCAAACCTCCCTTTGCTCAAATAAACCTGAACCAACACTAGATGTGGCTCCTCCTCGAAAGGGTTCTTCTCAATACTCCTCAGAGCAACTCCTCAGCTGTCTCTATTCTCTAACCCTCTCTACGTATCCCAAACAACTTCCCAATACTACAAGTCCCTCGCGACTATTTGCTCCCCTGCATCTAAAACTTTTTTTTTTTTTTTTTTTACAGTTTTCGAAAACAAGTGGCACCACAAGCTCACAAGTGGCACCACAAGCTCAAGATCATCATCTCTATCAATTGTACCCCTCTGCCACCAACCCTTTTCCTCTCTTCCATAAAAATCTCTTCCTCTCTAAGAGCAATCACATCAGATGGTAAAAAGTTTTGCAAAATAGAAAAAGGTAATCTTTTTATATATTTTGGCCCAAAAAAGCAACACATCAGTTTGTGCAAAATTGTGCATTCATGCACAATTGCTACAGTAACCGTGCATATATGCACAGCTACTATAGCTCGTGTATAACATATTTTATTAATTTCACGTTTTGCGCCTTTTTTTCTCTCTCACCCTTCAGTTCCTCTCTTTGCCAACAGAGACAGCAAAGAAGAAGAACACAAACCAAAATCAAGCCAAACAAAAATCATCCCAAATCCAAACCAAAACCAAGCCAAACAAAAATCAACACAAACCCATATGATCTGCTACACAAACCCACACAAACCCAAACAAAAATCATAAAATTCTTCAAACTTGGTCTAAATCAAGATCCCAAATTCATCAAACCCTCTCCTAAAAAAAATAAATCATCAAACCCATATAAATAATCAAACCGAAATTGCAAAAGAACAAGAAGAAAATGCAGAAAAAAGCTTACCCACCAAGAGTTTTCTCTCTTTAGCTTCTTGTTTCAGCATTAGCAGAAGAAGAAGAAAGACGAAGACACTGAAGAAGAAAAAATGGAGGAAAAGAAAGAAGGAGAAGGAAAAGAAAAAAAAGAGGAAAGTGAAAAAGAAAAAGAAAGAGAGATCAGATATACTTTGGCGTGTGGGTTAAAGTTGGAGGGGCATGGGTAGATGTGAATAATAAAAAAATGTGAGAAAAATATTATTTAAATAAAAGAATGTGTAGAATAGACAAATTAATGTGGGTGTTTTATAAAAATAAGTGTGTAAAATAGAAAAAATAGATTTTTTTGTGTAAAATAGAAGAAAATTTACACCCACTAATGTGGTTGTTCTCACAATCAGATTATATAAAGCTCCTTCCAAAAGTCATAATGATTTTCTAATCTTGTTTGACGTATGCAGTAAAGAAGTGGACAAAATTAGAATAGGTCATAGGTCCTAAATATTGCAATACTAAATCCAAACTGAGATAAGTCAAAACAAGGGCTTTCGGCTAGCTAACTTGGGTTTCGGCTAGAATAGGTCATAGGTCTTTACTCTTTAGTTTCTAACTAGCTAACTTGGGTTGGACTGGGCTTCGGTTCATGCACATGCATCTTCAACTGGGTTGCTTGGAGGCTGAGGCTTTAAGGCCTTGACCCTTGAGGAAGTTGGAATGGATGGAATAACAACATTAGTGGCATACTGGCATCCATCCACAAACATGCTTATACCACCTGTTCGGCTAATTAGAATAGTCCTCATCATCAAAGCCAGAGCCTAGAGCAAACGAAACATGCTTATACCACCTGTTCGGCTAATTAGAATTGTACTCATAATCAGAGCCAAAGCCTAGAGTAGATGTATAGCTGCCATTCCTATCCTTTGTAGAAATGTTATTAGCTTTACTTTTTGTATTTAGTTTAGTTATATGGGTCATGTTAATTAGTGTCTTTTGGACAATTGTTAATAAATTATTTTATAAAACTTTTAACCATTTTTATAGAAAATATAAAAAGTAAGTCAAAAAAATTAATTGCTTTTTTCTTTTCTCATAAAAAGTTTCTAAAAATAGTTCATAAATTAATGCGTTTAGAACATTTGTTAACTTTTTCCTAGTTCTATTAAGTGTTAGGAGTCGCCACCAACCATTGAAATTATAAGGTGTGATTGATCACCTAAATCTAATAGATTTTCTTTCCTAAATTAACTAAGAGAAAAGTTATCACCCCCCTTGGTCAATTGAAAGACATTTTCGGAAATATGTACTTGAATTCCTCCAACTCCAGTACTTGTCAACCAAATATAACAAAAAAACAGGGAACGGTTTGCACGGTTGTTGCAAACCATAGGAGCTCATAAAGTACCCACCAAAATGGTTCACATCCGAGTATGAGTGACCCGAATAACTCAGTGTCTCGATTGGACAAACATTAACTTAAGGCCATAACATAAAAGAAGCCGGTTCACAAAGAATAAGGGTCCACCTCCCAAACCCATTATCTTGTCTTCTCCACCAAATATGCCTATATTTGTATGTGTGTACCATATAACCATGTACAGAATTGAAACTCTCTCAAATGCCATAGTTTTAAAGTTTAAACATAAGAGTGACCTAGGAGTAGGACCCATCATCATATGACATTTGGTAGAAACAACAACCTTAAAGATTACAGTCTCCCTTATGGAGTAAGTGGTAGATAAAATGATCACAAGATATCTCAAAATAGCCGGAATAATGACCCAGGGTTAAAAATTGGGTTAGGTTAAAGGTAGCATTGCTCACAATTTTGGCATTGTACTTAGAAAATACTATTGTCCATGTCCATGACAATATGATGGGTAGTTAGAGGAAACCCACCCCTGCCTTAATGAGATATTCCTTAATGCTTTGGTCTAAGCCAGATACCACCTCTACCACGTGGAAGTTACTTTTGAGGGAGAGATTATATCTGGTTTGGATTAAGGCATTAGAGAATTTCTCATTGAAATTGGGATGGGTACTCCTCTAACAGCTCAACAAATTGTCATGAACACAAGCAGTAACATTTTCTAGGTACAATGTCAAAAGTGTCAGCAATGCTACCTTCAATTTGACCTAATTTTTGACCCGGTTCAATCTACCAACTATTCTGAGAAATCTTTCGTCTGCCACTTACTCCAGAAGCAGGATTGTAATCACTCAGGTCGTTGTCTGTACAAGGTGTCATATGGTGATCGGTCTTACTTCAATGGCACCCTTACGTTTGAAACGGAGGCATTTGGGAGTTTCAATTTTATAAATGGTTGTAGAGTGTGGGCATACAAATGTGGGCATGTTTAGTTGAGAGGGCATATGATGGGTTTGGGAGGTGAGCCCTTATCCTTTGTGAACCAGATTCTTGTTGTTAGGGCTTTCATTTACTGTTTGCTCGACCAAGACACTGAGTTATCCGAGTCACTAATACTCGGATGTAAAGCCATCTCGATGGGTACTTTTTGTGCTCATATGGTTTGTAACAAAAAAACCCTATTTTTTAATTATATTTGGGTAAGAGGTGTTGGGATCAAAGGTATTCGAGTGCTTATTTCCGAAGACACTTTTCAATTGATTGAGTTAAGTGACAAGGGAGTGATAATTTCGTATCTAAATTTCTAGGTAGGCTTCCTAACATTCAGAGCTTTCTCGACAACACGTGTTTTTGGTTTAAAAAGTGTGACATGTGTACAATCTAAGTTTAATTGATTTTCTCTCCTAAATTAATGGAGGGAAAAATAAACTGATGCACTAAAGGCATTGGTCGATAGTGTTCGTGAATGTCGCTGTCACCAGCGTCAGTCCGGCTTCCTACCACCGTCAATAGCCTCGCCATCAAGGCACATACGCACCACCATCAGATTATTGGAACTACCGCCGGTACATGCTTTCCCCCTTTTTAGATTTAGGTATGAATTTTTTTTTTTTTTGGCTAAGATTTATGTATGATATTTGATTTTTTGTTTTAAATTCTTTGAGAGGATAGGTTTTTTTCCTTTTTTTTTTTTTCTTTTTTATAACTTACTGAAATTACAAAAAAAAAAAAAAAAAATTTAGTTTTGGTTTTTCACCGTAAAGAAACGAAATTAAAAACAGTTTCCTGTAATTAATCTTAACGAAATCCTTGGCATCAGATAAGTGTAGGATTGAGTGTTGTGCTGATATTTGTTTTTTCTTTTTCAATCTTATTTATTTAGGTTTATTGTTCGGTTAAGGTTTATCGGAATTGTAGGCACAGAGAGATAGGCTGTGTACTTGTAACTGGTAAAGTTTTTGTTTTTTTTAGCTTTCATTTTATATTTTTGGGGAATGAATATGATTTAGGTTTGAATTTCTTGGTTGGATTGGTTTAGATTTTGTTATTTGTGTTAGGCTTCCATTAACGATGCCTTCTATAGTATAATACTATAATACCAATTTTAATATAATATGGTTTTAGATATCCAGTAAGTTAGTGCTTATGTTGGAGAGTTTGCAATCATCACAACAACAAAAAAAGGATTTGTACTATGTACATCATACCTGTTTGATAAATGTCTTATAGATGTGTTTATTATTGGTATGATTTATTTTTTTGGGGTTTATTTATTTATTTATTTTTGATAAGTAAGAAGAGAATATTATTAATATTGCTGTTCTCATCAAATTCAAATTCTTTGAATGTATTAGTCATTGAAGGTAAAAGATAACATTTTTCTTATGCCCATTTTAATTATAGTAATCTAATCTAATGAACATTCTCTGCCTATAACATTCAATATATGAATGACTTATATAATCTCTCTGATGGAGAATATTGGGTTATCGAACATTAGATTTTTTTAAATCAAATAAGGATGCTTGCTGTTTTGGAAGACAAAAAAGCTGGTGTATCTGTTATTCTTTATTATTAGAAGAGAAAGTTCCTTACAGCTTGAGTCATACAAATCACTCAATTTTAGCCTTTTGAAGATAAATAAGTATGTGTTGGTAGTCCAAAAAACTCTGCCATTTCCTACCCAACCATTGACCCAACTGTATGTAATTGATGGTCTCCACGTTAGAAAGATTCCACTAATGGTAATGGTAATGGTAACCATAACTACATTTTAGTAATATGCTCACAAAATTTTGATAAAATTCTGCTGTTGTTTTTTATTCTAAAATTTATTTTTATCGTTTATAATTTACGTTTTATGATGTGGAAAGAAGCACTAAGTTCCTATTTTGATGTTGTTGTTACTTATATATAACATCCATAGTCTATTGAATAATTTATGTTGTTAGAGAAACCGATTGAAGTGGATAAGAATGTATGATTTTCCTATCAATCTTGATGGGGCACATTATAGAGTATCTCTATTGTTGTTGTTGTTTTTCAATTGTGGTGTTCATGGCATTTAAGTTACATATTTTTTGGCAAACCGATCATTAATGTAGCTTCAAGCAAATTAAATATACATGATTATTATTGAATTACAAAAAAAAAAATAAAAAAATAAAAAAAAAACTTATACTAATTGAATCCACATACTTCTAAAAAAATGACAAAAATATGCAAAACAAAACCAATACAAACCCAAATATGTCATTAACCAAATCTAAACTAAAATATCAGATAAATACAAGGTAAGTTAGGTCATCCTAACTTGTCAGTTTGATCTACCAACTCTTCTTAAAAAACGGCCTTGTGTTTTATATGGCAAAGATCGTTGTAGGGTTATAACTAAAAACTAATTGAGACATACCCCAAACTTAAGCCTAGATTAGTTAATTGCAAAATGATCAAATGTATGGGAAAGAGTCTTCCCTAGAAGATTGTAGAGAGCCTTTCAAACTCTATGCGTTGCTTGGTAAAACTTGGAAATTTCTTAAAGCCAAAAAACTATGGTATTGAATTGCTTTAGTTATTATAGAAATTGACCAACAACCAAAAGCTCTTTCGCTTTATTCATGAACTAATCTATGATCCTCTTGAAACAAACCTTGCATATGACCTAAGATGGTTTTCAGATTTCAGTCTACCCCAAAGATTAAGTTTTCTTGATTTTGAAGGATTTCAGTTGTGATTGGTGACGACTCTGTAAATGAGAGTTTCAATTTCAAATAGTGTTTTTATATATGGATTACTTTATGTTGTTAAATTTGAGTTTGGTATTGATTCAAAATTTGTAATGGTTCATTTATATAAACCTGCCATGTTTTCTGAATTTTAGATAATTATAATTAATTACATGGCACACAATCACGTCTTATAGGATCTCAGTTTCTAGCGCCTCATTTATATTGGCTCTTATTAGGAATTTTGTATTTATAATGACATATTTTCCCCCATATGTTAATGTAGATCACTCATCCTTGACTTATAAGACTTTTGGCTACTATTCGATAAGAGCTACTAAATTAAATTGAAAGGTTAGGAAAGCCTAATTTTCCCTTTGTAGCTATTATTTAATTTGTAACTCTTTGTCCTTTGTTGATGCTTGATTAAAAAAAATAGAACTAAAATAGTTTTAAAGATGATCAAATATGGACTCTTTGATTCTAAAAATAAACGCTAAAACTTATTTATTTCCTATACCATGATATGATAGCAGGGAAAAAAAAAATAGAGAGAGAGGAAAATGCAAGAGAAGCACGCCTAAAAAGATGGTTGCAAATTTTTGAGAAACAAACCAATAGAGAATGGCATGAAAGAAAAAATAGTTTACAAAATAAACTTACCCAGGCTAGGAAATACAAGGGAATGGTCATTGCTAAAAAAAGAAAAAAAAAAAAAGAGGGATAGAATGGTGTTAATTCATGACTGCTCTTTGTTGCATTCATCTGGTACAAGTACTAACGTTTATGTGTTAAGAGGTTCACTTCTCTTTCTGCCACTTTGTACTTAGTAGTTCTTTATACATTCCTTTTTCTAAATTTGAAAATAAAACTTTCTATTCACATTTGATTATTAGATATTGACGTTGACATGGGCCATTCCTTTCGAGAAACTAGAATGAACAAAAGTACAGATGATATTTTGGAAAAAGGTAGGTCCAATTGTTGTGATGTTCTTCAAGGAATCCATGAATCAGAAAATGAGAGTGGTTGTGAAGAATTTCCAAGTAAATGACTTAAATTTACAAGGAAAAAAAAAAAAAAAAAAACTTGACTTTCATTTTGTTCACATCTTTAATGTTGTTCCCATATTTTAAAATTCATATAGGAAAATCTACTAAACCTTTGAATTTTGGTCCACCTTATTTATGCGTGTGTTGTGGTTCAATTTAATGGTATGAAGAGAGAACAGTAAAATCCAAGAGGCCTAAGAACCTAAAATTCTCTCTGTGTTGTATGGAGGGTAAGGTTAAGTTGCCTTTGCTTAAGAAAGTACCTCCTCTTATTGATGAGCTGTTACAACATTCATTTGTTTGAGAAAGGAGCTGAGAAAATTGTATCTAAGACTGCAAAAGAACTTGCAGAGATGCAAGCAGAGGCATTTTCAAATAGAAATGTCAATTATATTTCTTTATTGTTTGAGAGCTGAACTTTTATAAACCTTTACCAATATTGTACACATACATATCATTATATACCATTTTTTTTAAAAAAAATTACAAAGGTATGCTGCATGTTTTCCGTAGCTTTTCCTCTTAATACTTTATCTTTATTAATATTTTCCTCTTATTGTCTCGAGCTTCATCATGTAAGAATTCTATAATTACTAATTACAATTTCGAAACAAAATTGTATATTTGGTTTGTGGTCTTTAGCATTTTTTAGTTTTTCTTACGATTTTCATGAATGTTGTTACCTTGGGATGCTGTATTGTGAAATTTCTCTAGCGTAGTCTTTCCTAACATAGTTATTCACTATAAGATTTCAACCTCACAAACACTTGATAAAAAGGACTGCCCATTATAATCTTGATATGATTGCTTGATTAACAGTAGAATACAATTACAAAAGTGAATGGTTAGAACTTAAAGTAAATTATTAATTAGAATGAAGACATGAATGTGAATGAGAATGTAAAAATTTACTTGAAATTCTGAGTTAAAGAAATTCTTATTTTTTATTAAAGACAATAATATATCCAATATGGTTAATATATTGTATCTTAAAATTGAGGCTCACATGGTTTGATTGATTTGGCACATTACTATTTATTGTTGAAGAGAAATTTCAATTTTGAACATTTCTTAAAATTAGATAAATTTTCATTAGAGTACTCAAACTCAAGATATTTGACAATTTCTAGCGTGGAAGGTCAGTATAGTACTATGAATGCAATAAACTTATTAAAAAAAAACTAATGGTACAGGTCATGATGTATGTATGTATACTTTGCTAAATTTGTGACTATGTGTATACAAAAATTGAAATTTGATGTAAATGTCCTACCAAGGGAGATTCAAAATATAGTTGGCAGCTAATATTACTTCCAAACATGTTCTAGGGATTCACAAAATTAGAATGTTTTCAGTTAAAATTATTTTTGCCACACTCACGTTTTTTTTTGCAGCATTTTTGTTTGGAATTCCTAATTTGCACATTATTTACTTTGCACACCTGCTTGGTACATAAGAAGCTCTCATCAAATTAAAAATAATATATTAGAACTTCTCATGATGCCTTCAAAGCCAATGTAATACAATGAAAGTAATCTAAATTTTGCTTATGAGAGAATTGTAACTTATTGTTTAAGGATTTATTAAATGTTTGTGAATTCTTGAAGTACCTTTTAATTTAAGTGAAAATTATTGCAGGACACAAAAGACAAATTTGTAAGAAAAACAAGGCAGGAAAGCGGTTCTCTATTTACAACTGCCATATCTGCTAAAGAGGAAAATCAGATGATGATAGCATACCAATTCAAATGCTTCACAAACGAAGCACGGCTAATAAACAAAATGCATTGAAGAAGAAGAAAATTTGAAGAGAAAAAAATAACCAATAGATGTACTACATTACCTGGATGAAATTTAAAGTATTTTATTATATTCTTATGTTAAGTTGATAGTATTTTAAATATGTAAAATGTTCATGTGTATTGCGTGTGTTAAATGATTTTTATTGAATTATTTTTGGAATTTTTTTTACTGTGTATTTAGGATTTAAATCTGTCAATGCCCTACTCTACAAAGTTCTATTTAATTTTCGGTTTTTGTTTTCCCTCTTACCTATTCTTTTACTTTTAAAGAGGAGTTGAAATTGTGGGACTTCGAAATTTGAAAGTATATAATGTTCTTTTTACAAAGTTTATGTTTCATAGATTTTGCATGTTTTGATTGTGAAATCTAAAAGTATAATTTTCTTTGTACAAAATTAATAACATTTTAGGTTGTGGCATAAATTAATTTCCTAAGAGATTCCTATGTGTCGGTTTTGGTGTTTATTAAGGTATTCATTTTTTTCTTTTTCTTTTTTCATTTTTTTTTTTTTGATATAAGATAAAATATCTACTCTAACCTAATCTAAGTGTATATGTGTGTGAGTCTCCTTTCTGGAGACTTGAACCCCGGCTCTTGCTCCCTACATCCCACAAACACTTATACTTATTAAGGTATTCTAGAGACTTATAAGCTGCAGCAAAAAAACCATTCAAGAGACCCATAACCTATATCAACAAATAATAGTTAGCACATATATCTTTAACTAAAATTATCTCCAAAAAATAATGAGAACCAATCTCTGCTAATCATGATATATATATATCCATGACAAGGGTGTGAATGAAATGATTCATCAAACTATTATATATGTACATAATGATAAGCAAATGGACAAACACCTTTTTTTTTTTCTTTTTCTTTTTTTTTTTTCTTTTTTTTTGAAACCGGAACCAAATAACTTCCATTAATTCAAAAGACTAGAATCCAAATACAAAGCATCCACTGCAGGGGGAGGATCCTCCTCCATCCATACAATTTCATTATCAGATAACCTAGCAAATTTTGCCAAAGCATGAGCAACACCATTGGCACTACGTCTAACACAGCTAATTGAGATGGATCTAAAACTTGTAGCCAAGCACCAAATATCTTCATAGATTAATCCATGCTGAGAGAAGTTTGGTTGAGCCTGTGAAACTGTCTTCATCACTAGAGCATTATCCCCTTCTAGAATCACCTCCATAAAACCAGCATCTATGGCAAATTCCAGAGCTTTGCAACAAGCCATCACCTCCAACTCTTCACTATCCCTCATAGCACCACCCTTGGCAGCTATAGTAGCCATAACTTCACCATTTCCATTACGAATAACAACACCATAGCCCGAAGTCGCACCATTATCAAAACAGGTTCCATCAAACTGTCACCCATTGTGAAACTGTCTCTCTTATGTTTTTATTTTTAGGGATTAGTCACATATGAGGCTTGGCTACGTTGATTTAGCTATAGATTTTGTGCTTTCTTCATAGTATGGTCGCTACTGCTTTAGATTTTGTGTTTTCTTTCTGAATTGGTAGCTGCTGCTTTCTTTCTTTTCGCAATGGGTGGCTCCACTTTTTTCTTCATTGAATCCAAAACGTTTGAGTTTTCTGTTGAGGAAGGGGGTTCTTATTTTTTATTACGGATCTTTGAGAGAGGGCTTACCTCAATGCGCTCTGTTTTTATGGGGAAAGAGAGTGCAAACCGATTCTTGTTCCATTTGGAGGAACTACTTTCAAAGCGATCACCTGGTCATTTTGCAAGAACGATTAGAGAGGGTGACATTGTTTTCATCCTTCAATTGGGGTCCAACGACCATGGCACGTTTTTAATGGTTTCTGAACTTCTTCATGGTTGACGGAAGGGTAACATAGTGATACCGGAGGGAAGGTTGGGTAGTGGCTGGCGAGGCTTTGGCTTAAACCTGAAGAAAACTTTAAAACCAACTTCCCTGAGTAGTCATGGATCGCTTCATAGAATACAAAGTGCACCAAAGGCTGATGCGGCGATGGTGGTTGGTAAACCTCATAATCACGGCGGTGCAAAAAATATAAGTAAGGAGAAAATTATGGTCTTTCAAAATTTGAATCCTTCAAATCCCAGTAATTCAGTCTGTGATCAAGGCAGGAATTATTCTGGGGAAGATACGGCATAATTTGGGGTTGATATTTTGTCTAATATTAATGTAACTGCCAAAAGTGATTTGCTGACTCTAGACATCACTTTACGTGTGGAGCGTGGGAAAAAGGGGCAGTGGACTGTAGTTTTTTCTTTTATTAAAGATGTGGGCTCCAATCATATTAGCCATCCAAAACTGAACCGCAACATCCAAAACTGGGCCCCCAAACCTAAGCCTAAAGCCCAGCCTCAACAACCTTTTATTTCTAAGCCTAAAGCCCAATCTCGGCAACCCACTTTTTCCAAGCCTAAAGACACCCTCTCTCAGCAAAGTACAGATAAGATGCTGATGAAGCTCATCTCCCCATGCAAACTTCAACTATCTTTACCACCAATGGCACTTCTTACCCACCGAGGTGCACCACTAGTACCGATACCGTTATGCCTCCAACGTCCACCATCATCAAGGACACCACGTCCAACATCGTCATCTCCCCACCGGTGAAGAACAATCGCACTCCTCCATCAACGGCCGATATCAATTTCTCCCCACCAGTGAAGAACAGCCCCTCCACCAACAGCAGCAGCTCTTCTCCACCACGGGCTGATTCTTTACAATTTGGGGCTGTGTTAGCCATCAACCTACCATCGTTGACCAACGGCACTTCTCAATCGAGCGCTACTGCTCTCTCTGATTTGCCAATTGCTCCGATGCTAGTTACAGCTGAGGATTGTCATGTTGAGCCTCACCCCTCCATTAAGAATTTCATTGAAGATTTGGAGCACACCTGGGGTAATTCTGAGAAATGGGTCTTAGAGCTTCGTGGAGGTAGGCAGATAGCTATCCCTCTCTCACTTTACCACTCACCTGGGAGCTTGTCGGACTTTTTCGATTTTGAGGGAGCTATGGGACAGGGTAACAACACTTTCAAGGAAGAAGGGCATATTGTTAGTTGGGCGGATGAATGTGAAGGTGCTCTGGATAATGTTTCTCTTGTTTCAAGGTCAGATTGTGAGTTGGGGGAATTTGATGGGGGTCTTGTAAACTAGGAAAATGATAAAGAACCATTGGTTGTGCAACATTTGGCGATGGCTAACCCAGTTGCTCCACTTGTAGAAGTGGCAGATACTTCCACTCAATTATCACCATGGGTTGAGAAACGAATTAAAGCCTTTAGGAAATCTGTGGGTACTTCCTTGGAAGGCTTCGAAGTAGAAATTA
Organism: Quercus ilex subsp. ballota; assembly: GCA_032727855.1. NCBI lineage: Eukaryota > Viridiplantae > Streptophyta > Magnoliopsida > Fagales > Fagaceae > Quercus > Quercus ilex. The sequence goes on along the minus strand of CM064908.1, from coordinate 1,334,088 downwards.
CTGGGATTTTCTTAGCTTTGGAGGCTAGGAAGAAAGCTAAAATGCAGGTAGTCTGCTCTCAGAAGAGAAAGCCTAAGACAAGTTTTAAAGGGCATCGGGAGTTGAAAAGTCTGCTAAATTCTTGGAACTTTGAGAATAATTCTGATTTGGTAGGAGATACTAGTGGGGAACAGGATTCTGTGGTGCCTCAATGAATTTGAAAATTATCTCGTGGAATGTTAGGGGGCTGAATAATTGTGAAAAAAGACTACGAATTCAGAATATGATCAGAGGTTGGGGTGCAGACATTATTTGTATGCATGAAACAAAAATGGAATTAATAATAAGGAAAGAGATTCGGAGCTTGTGGGGTTGTCAACATTTGGATTGGCTATATTTGGGCTCTATAGGTGCTTCAGGGGGTGTTTTGGTGATGTGGGATAGAAGGATGGTGGAAAAAATTGATGAAGCAGTGGGAAGGTTTTCTGTCTCTTGCAAATTTAAGAATGTGGTAGATCATTTTGTCTGGGCTTTCACTGGTGTATATGGACCAAACTCTGATCATGACCGGCGACTACTTTAGGAAGAGCTGGCTGGTATTCATAGTTGGTGGAATGTGCCTTGGTGCATTGGAGGTGATTTTAATGTCGTGCGATTTCCTTCGGAGTGACTTGGTGCAGACTCTTTCTCATTAGCCATGCTTGATTTTTCAGATTTCATTTCTGAACACAATCTTATTGATTTACCGTTGGAGGGAGGTACTTTCACTTGGTCTAATTCTGGAGCAGTGGCTTCGCAGTCTAGGCTAGACAGGTTTCTTCTCTCTTCTAATTTGGAAGAGCACTTTCCTAATATTCGTCAAAAAAGGCTGCATAGATTACTTTCAGACCACTTTCCAGTTTTGTTAGAAGGGGAAAATTTTCACAGAGGCAATCGTCCTTTTCGCTTTGAGAATATGTGGTTAATGGCAGAGGGTTTTGTAGAGAAAGTGAGAACTTGGTGGGAGTCCTATCATTTTCAAGGTTCTCCTAGCTTTTGGTTTGCAAGCAAATTGAAAGCTTTGAAGCAAGATTTAAAGAAATGGAATGTAGAAGAATTTGGCAATGTGGAGGATAAGATGAACAAGTTATGGAAGAACCTTGAAGCATTGGACTTGCTGGAAGATAGTCGTCCTCTGTCATATGATGAAACTTTGGAAAAAGAACGGCTTCGCATTGATCTCAAAAAGGTAACTCTTATGGTTGAAATATGTTGGAGGCAGAAATCTAGGGCCCTTTGGATCCAAGAGGGGGATAGAAACACCAAGTTCCTTCATAGAACAGCAAACTCCCACAGAAGATTTAATATGATAGACAATCTGATGGTGGAAGGTGAATTGACATCGGATCCTAATTCAATAGCAGCTTGCATCTCTCACTTATATAAACATTTGTACACTGAAAATGAGGGCCAAAGACCTGTGCTTGATGGAGTGGATTTCTCTATGATTTCTGAGGAGGAAGCTGCTTGGTTAGAAAGACCTTTTGAGGAAGAGGAGGTATATGGTGTCATTCAAGGTTGTAATGGCGATAAATCTCTAGGACCAGATGGTTTCTCAATGGCTTTCTTTAAGGCTTGTTGGGACTTTTTAAAACTTGAAATTATGGAGGTTCTTGCCAACTTTCATTCACAAGCTGTCTTTGAGAAAAGCCTTAATGCAACTTTCATTGCTCTCATTCCAAAGAAAGTGGATGCTGTCAGTGTGAGAGACTTTAGACCTATTAGTCTTGTGGGTAGTATTTATAAAGTCATTTCCAAGTTGCTGGCTAATAGGCTGAGAAGGGTGATTACTGGAATTATCTCTGAGTCTCAAAATGCTTTTGTTCTGGATAGACAATCCTAGATTCTGTTTTAATTGCTAATGAGTGTTTGGATAGTAGGCTCAAGGCAAGGATACCTGGGGTTTTATGTAAGTTGGATGTGGAGAAAGCTTTTGATCATGTCAGTTGGGATTTTCATATGTATATGTTGCAGCGTTGCGGATTCTCTGAGAAATGGAGAAAGTGGATTCTGTTTTGTATCTCCATAGTGAGATTTTTGATTTTGATAAATGGCTCCCCTAAGGATTTCTTTGGGAGTTCTAGGGGGCTGCGCAAGGAGATCCTCTCTCCCTGCTCTTATTTGCTATTGTTATGGAGGCATTAAGACGTTTGTTGGATGGTGCGGTTCTGGCTGGACACATTTCGGGCTTCACTGTTGGTAGCAGGTCTAATACCCCCCTCATGGTGACCCACCTACTCTTTGCAGATGACACTTTAATTTTCTGTGATGCTACAGCAAGTCAGATTGAATATTTTTGGGAGATTTTAGACTCTTTTGAGTCAGTGTCAGGGTTGCATATTAATCTAGCTAAGTCAGAATTAGTTCCAGTTGGAGAGGTGACTAATATGGGGGAGCTTGTGGCATTGCTGGGTTGTAGACAGTCATCTTTGCCAATGACTTACTTGGGACTGCCTTTAGGTGCTCAATTCAAGGACAGGGCGATTTGGAACTCTATCCTAGAAAGAATGAAGCGAAGGTTAATGAGTTGGAAGCGATTATACTTATCAAAAGGTGGTAAGATTACCTTAATCAAAAGCACTCTCTCAAGTTTGCCAACTTATTTCCTATCTCTCTTCCTTATTCCTGTGGATATTGCTATTCGTATTGAGAGGCTTCAAAGAAATTTTCTTTGGGGTGGGATAGACGAGTCTCCTAAATTCTGACTAGTCAATTGGGCCCAGGTTTGTTCTCCATTGCAGTATGGTGGTTTGGGTATTAAAAATTTGAGAACATTCAATCAAGCTTTGTTGGAGAAATGGTTATGGAGATATGGAAGAGAGACAACCCATCTCTGGAGGTGGGTTATTGAGGCTAAATATGGGAATGATTGGGGAGGTTGGTGTACAAAAGAAGTCTCTAATCCTTATGGTGTTAGTCTTTGGAGAACAATAAGACAAGGCTGGCCAGCCTTTTCAAAATCCATTCAGTTTGAGGTTGGTGTTGGTGATAGAATTCAATTTTGGCATCATGTGTGGTGTAGGAGCTGTACTCTCCGGGAGGCTTTTCCAGAACTCTATAATATTAGTTGTAATACGGAGTCTTATATTGTAGATGTTATGCACTTTCCTAACCAGAGGCTTCACTGGGATCTTCTTTTTTCTAGAGCTCCCCAAGATTGGGAAACAGAGCATTTTTACACTTTTCTAGATCTTATCAATTCACTGCCCCTTAATGGTGAAAGTCAGGACAAACTATGCTGGAAACCAACTAGGAATAAGAATTTTAAAGTGAGTGAGTACTATCTCTCTCTTTCCTCTACTCTCGACATTTATTTCCCTTGGAAGCTTGTGTGGCATTCAAAGGTCCCTACTAAGGTTGCTTTCTTCTCTTGGACTGCCTCATTAGGTAAGATTTTGACTACTGAAAATTTATGGTATAAGGGTGTCGCCGTTGTAGATTGGTGCTATATGTGTAAAAAGAGTGGGGAATCGGTGAATCATCTTCTTCTTCATTGTCCTATTGCTTATGAATTATGGTCTATAGTGTGGGCTCTATTTGGTCTTCAATGGGTTATGCCGCATGGGGTCTTTGATTTATTTTCGAGTTGGCAAGGGTCTTTTGGTGGGCATCGGAGCATTGATTTATGGAGGGCTGTCCCACATTATGTCTTATGGTGTATTTGGCGAGAACGGAACTCAAGATGTTTCGAAGGGAAGGAACGGTCTATTTCAGAGATTAAATCTCTTCTTCTCCACACCTTGCTAGAGTGGAGTTCTTCCTTTAATCTTTTCCCTTATTCTAATTTTTTAGAAGTGCTTGATCTTTGTAATTTTTGTGTTTGATGTACTGTTTTCCACGTACATGCCCGGTGTACCTGGACTTTTAATTAATACAATTTTGTTATTTATCAAAAAAAAAAAATTCAGTTTGAAGAACTCTCCTTGTGGTGGCTACCATGCTTGACTTGCAGGGACGTGGACGGATACAGATACACTTAATTGGTCTTGTGCATCAAAAAACTCTCTCAAATAATCCGATGCACATTGGTGAGACCGTGATGGATGTTGGAAGACACCCCCATGCAACACCGTGTTCCTCTGTAGCCAAATTTGCCAACAGATCACCCAAAATAAGTCCCATTCCTCCAAAGACAGCTTCAGCATGAGACCAGCTACCAACTGTCTAAAATCTACTTGCTCAATCCCAAATTTTTGAAATCTGATAGCATTACCTGCCTAAACATCCTGTGCAGCCCCACACTCCCAAAGCACATGCAATACTGTCTTCGTAGCTCTATGACAGAAGCAACAACTCACATCCTCCACCACCTTTCTCCGAACCAAATTATCCCGTGTAGGCAATATATTTTGACATGCTCTTCAAGAAAAGAGTTTTAACTTATTGGGGACCCTTGCTTTCCAAACCCGTGACCATAAGGAAGTGCTTGCTCTATGCACTGAAGCCTCTCCTGAAGAACTCTCTGCCATCTTCAATAGCTTAGCTACATGGTACCCGGACTTCACACTATATCTGCCATTCTTTGTAAACAACCATACCAAGGAATCCTGCACAACGCTCCTGCTCAAAGGAACCTGAGGAATAGCTTCAGCATCAAACTGATGGAATAAAGCCTGAATTCGTTCTCTATCCCACTGGTGGATCTGCCAATCTATTAAGTCTGAAACCCTCCACTCCCAAATATCCTCCTTGGGTTGGAACAAAATTTTTCCGGTTGGCTGATTAGGTAACCAATAATCCTTCAGAACATGGATGGAAGCACCATTACCCACTCTCCAATAACACCCTATCCTCAAAACCGGTTGGGCCGCCAACAAGCTCTTCCAAATGTAAGAGCTATTTTGACAATCCTTCGCCTCAAGGAAATCACACCACGGAAAATATTTTGCCTTAAAACAACTAAACAAAAGAGAGTTTTTATCCTGTAACAACCACCATCCTTGCTTTGCTAGCATTGCTAAATTAAAAGATCTAATATCTCTGAAGCCCATCCCACCCTCTTTCTTTGATTGTGTTAAAAAGCTCCGACTTTTCAGTGAATTTTCCTCTCTTCACCAACTTGGCCCCACCAAAATCTGGCACACATAGGATCCAACTCATCACATAATTTCCCAGGCAATTGAAACATCCCCATCATATAGGTGGGAATAGATTGAGCCACTACTTTTATCAGAATCTCTTTTCCAGCCCTAGAAAGGAACCTCCCCTTCCAACCTTGCATCTTTTTCCAAACTTGTTCCTTAAGGAAAGCAAAAGAATCATATTTCCTCCGTCCAATCAAAGTAGGCAGCCCCAAATAAGAATCAAACCTTTCCACGGCCTTCACCTTCAGTTTATCAATAATCCATGCTTTCTACTCCACAGATACATTGCTGCTAAAATAAGCAGAAGACTTCTCTAGGTTAATGCATTGGCCAGAAGCATCAGCATAGAGCTGTAGAGTATCTGATACAACCTGCACTTCATCTTTATTAGCCTAACAAAAAATCAAAGAATCATCAGCAAAAAACAGATTAGTTATACAAGGAGCATTTCTACAGACTGCCACTCCATGCAACTTCCCATCTAATTCTGCTTTAGCAAGGAGTGAGGTAAAACCTTCAGCACATATCAGAAACAGATAAGGGGACAACGAGTCTCCTTGGCGAAGACCTCTAGAAGGAATGACATTGCCATAGGCTTTTCCATTAATCCAAACAGAGAATGAGGGTGTAGAAATGCACCTCATACCCCTATCCACTCAAACCTCCGGAAAACCCAATTTTATCTTCATACCCTTAAGAAAGCTCCATTCCACCCTGTCATAAGCCTTACTCACATCCAACTTAAGAGCTATAGCCCCCTTTTTACCCTTCCTTCGAATATGCACGGCATGCAAAGTCTCATAGGCTACAAGCACATTATCAATAATAAGGCGACCTGGTACAAATGCACTCTAAGTAGGAGAAATTATCTGTGGCAAAATCAGCTTTAGCCTGTTCGCCAAAACCTTTGAAATAATTTTATATATCACATTACAAAGGCTAATCGGTCTAAAATCTGCCATTTTTTTCGGTTTCTTTACTTTAGGAATCAGAACAATATGAGTATAATTAACATCAGGCTCTATATTACCAGAATGTAAAAAATTTGACACAGCATCAGTCACCTCATTACCCACAATATGCAAAAAATTTTGATAAAAAAGTGCATTCATACCATCAGGTCCAGGAGCCTTTGTTGGTCCCATTTGGAACAACGCTACTTTAACTTCTTCACTGCTATATGGCCTGGAAAGCACCTCCTGCATATCATCTGTGAGTCTATTAGGAACTATAGCAAGGCAATCCTCCATTCTGTCACACGTGCCTGTTGTAAAAATATTCATGAAATAATCTCACGCCACCTCTTTCACTTCCTCAACTTCTTCCACCCAAACCCCATTAGCATTCTTGATTCCATAAATATAATTTCATCGCCTTCTTTGGGAGGCTTTGGAATGGAAAATTTTAGTATTCTCATCTCCATATTTTAACCAAGAAACTCGAGACCTCTGATGCCAAAATATCTCCTGCTTCAGCAATAAATCATCCAGCTATTTGCTCACCAGTAGGAACTCACTCCTGCTTTCTTTAGTTAACTCACTTTCATTCATCAACTCCAATTTCTTTTGTAGCCTCTTAATCTCCTCAGTTTCTGGTTTGGTCTTTGAAGAACCCCACGCATACAATTCAGCCCCACAAGTTTGGATATAGTCCCTAACAACAACCAGTTCTCTTCAAACTTGAAGCCACTAGTCCCCCTTCCTCTAACTTGCCGATCCTTCATAGTTTTCAACAGAATAGGTAAATGATCAGAAGCATGGCTGAACAAATAAGACACTGAACTTGCAGGAAATTTTTCCGTCCACACCCTATAGCCGTAGCTCTATCCAACTTTTGTTTTGTATGGGCTAAACCTGGTCGCCTATTAGTCCATGTAAATTTATGCCCGGAAAACCCCAAATCAACTAGCCCACAATCCTCCAAAGCAACCCTAAAATCCTCCATCTGATTATAATAAGGTGCATGGACACTTTGCTTCTCAGATGCATGAAGAATGGCATTGAAATCACCTATACAACACCAAGGACCCTCAATGAAAGACTGTAGATGAGATAAAAGAGCCCATGACTTCCACTTTTCATTTGCCTTTGGCCATCCATAGAACCCTGTGAGGTGCCACACAAAGCCATCGTCTTCCACTACCTTCGCTAAAATATGGTTATCAGTAAAATTAATAACATCTAAGTTCATTTCCTCCTTCCACAGTAATGCCAACCCACCACCCGAATTTGACTTTTTCAGAATCAATTTATTTTTAAAAGGTAAGTCACCACAATGCTTCTCAAAACCACTTTTATCTAGCCTTGTTTCCATAAAAAAACATACATCGGGAACTTGTTCCCTCACTAACTTGTGCAGGTTTTGAACTGTTCAAAGGTTCTCAAGCCCTTGGCAATTCCAACTTAAAAGCAACATTGCTCTCGGCAAGGGTGATCCAACACCCCTGCCGCTTCAATCATGTGTAAATCCTCACCAATCTTCCCACTCTTGCCTGTACTCATTGTATCTTCTGCCTCCCCGTCAGCAAACATAGCCAGCATGTTCCTTTTACCCAATATGGACCTTGCTCCTTCTTTAATTATTTCCACAGGCCCAACATCCATACGGACCAGCCTAGTCCATGTGGGTTGCTTTTTAAGTTTTCTCAGCCCAGCCGCTTCTACAATGCTTTGCACGTGCTCTGGTTGAAGTGATTGCGCCAAATCAGTCCCCTCATCAACACTTGAATTCTGAACACCTAAACCTAAGAAGCAAGTGTCTCTGTTTTCCTTATCCAAACCTTCAATCCCATGATTCTCGGCCCTAACCTCGTGACGTGCCAAATCACTTCCACCCAATCCGGTTGCAACTTCCCCCACTTCCGCCCCCATTTTGCACTGGTTACACTCCTCACCGCCGCTGCTCTCCTCCACCACTGCCATGCTATGTGAACCCCGAGTACCCTCCCTTGCTTCATGGACAATATCACGGTTATTATCCTTCCCAGACCCCCTTCCTTGTGGTGATCGTGCCCTTCCTCCCATTGCCTTCAGCCAGTCTCCATAGCCACACTCCACATCAGTTCCAGTTTTTCTTTTACTAAAATACTTAGCACAGTAACGGAGATCATTCCCTAGGAGACCACAGTAATGGCAAAAGACAGGCAACCGTTCATACTTGAAATTTACCCAATGTTTCCTCCCATCCGACCCTGCCATAAAAGCCCCTCGCCTTATCTTTTTCTAACGGAATCGTAACCTTAACCCGCATAAAGAAATTTTGACTCTCATTGTTGCGCCGCTTCTCCACTTCCAAAACCCTACCCAACCGGTTCCCCACCTCCTCTGCTACCCGAGAAGTTCTCAAGTCAAAAGGAGCCCCCCATATTTGAACCCACAGAGATATTGATTCGAACTTGACATTCGTTGCCGTCATCCCCGACTCCCATCTGGTTAGCAACAATGCTTGATTATCAAAACACTAAAGACCATCTGTATAGACTTTGTCCAATTCAAACTCGGATCTGAACTTGAATTGAAATAGGTTTGACCCCACCTCAGCAACCTGCACTCCATCTTCCAGCCCCCACACTTTTTTGATTGTATTCAGTGCTGCTCTTTTATTAAAAGGTTTGTAGGTTAAGAATTTACCAATAAGACTCAAAGCACAACTCTCCAACTCTTCTTTTCGACCTTCATCTGATATAGTAATAGTCTCTTCTTCCTCCAAAGTTAATGTCATCTTCTCTAAAATCTGTGAGACGTCGTCTACCATGGCTATAGAATCCACAAAATAAAAGGAAAAAGGAAGGCAGCCCCGTAGGAAACCCTAAGGGAAAGAACTCTCGTAACCGAGAGAGAGAACTCCTACAAATACATTTTAAGTACATAGTAGAGGATCAAATGCAAATATGGAATTAAGACTTAAAAAATATTAAACCCGTAATGATAAATTGATTACATAAACATTAAGAGATATCTCTTTTATTTCAAATTTTTATATGTTCCTTCAAACCGTCACACAAATTATGATAAATAACTCAAGGGCTCTAACTAATGGTTTTCTGACTTTCTATTCCATAAACCTGTAACCATTTTTTTCTTTTGAACTTTTTGGTTGTAAAATTTTCTCTAATGTTATGGTTTGATTCATTGTGGTTCCTAGGAATGGTAGATATAGTATTTGAAATTGTCATGCAAGTTTTAGTTCGATGTAATTCATTGCAGTTCCTAGGAATAGCAGATTTCTTATTTGAAATCTTCATGTAAGTTTTAAATTGGTGTGTTTCAACCTTATATGTGGTTTTTATTTTTATTTTTTTATTGAGGTTAATTTGTTTCTATGTATTATTTTTTGTAGATTCTTGCTTGAAGCAAATTAGTAAATGCTTCAAATTAACAAATTAGTAAAGGGTAGAGTATTGAAAACCAAAATCGTAGAGCACTCCACTATAGTGCAGAGTGTGCTACGCAAGCCATAATCCAAGTATAAATTTTATAAATGTGTTTTTTATATGCAGGGACGGAACCAGGATTCAAACTTAGGGGGGGCCAAAGTTCTTTGTTCTTAGATTTTAAAAAATTGGAATATCAATACTAGAGGTCGACAAAGTTGCATTATTAGCATTAATTTATTAATTATTATTTGTATTTTTTCTTTTGAAAAAAATTTAATAATTGAATTTTAAAATCAAGAGTTTTGCAAGTCAATTGGCACGTCTTAATATTTTCAAAGTTTAACTAATGTGTGGATGAAGCAATCAATATATGGCATAGGAGTTGTCTCTATGGCTATGAGGGTGAAGTCATTTGAGAGGGGCATAGAGCTCTCAAGAGAGAGGGAGAAATTGGGTAAAGGTTATTGGGTTTTTGTGATTTTTTTTGCTAGGATTTGTAATTAATTTGTTGTTATTGTTTTTGCTTAGATTGAATTTATGATTTGTCCAAATATTTTTTTTATTATCTGGATATGTGCATTTTTTTTTTTATATAGATTTTGCTTGTTATCTATTTGTTGGATTTCTTGGGTCAATTGTAAATTTTTTGGGGAGGGGGCCAAGTATATAAATTTAAGAGCTAGAATTAAAATTCTTTTTGTTAATACACATACTAATATTTTTGTTTCCCAAAGGTTTTTTTGGTTGGGGGGGGGGGGGGGGGGGGGGGGGGCAATGGCCCCCCTCTGCCCTTGAGTAGTTCCGTCCCTGTTTATATGGTAGAAGCTTGACAAGATGCTCAAAATAAGTCAAGCTTTAATTGCTTAAAGTCAAATTCTTTTTTTAGACACTATATGCTTAAATATACTACATTATTCAAGTTTAAATGTATGTAGTGGAAGTATGATAACTAAGTTTATGTTGGTTACAAAGTTTGTTAATATGTAAAATGAACCCGCGCATTGTGCGGGTTAAACACTAGTTTAAATAATTACTAAAGAATTTAGCATTTGAGCTTTGGGAAAATGTTAATATATAAGCCGGCATGTACAATGAAATAAAACAAATGTATAATATGTGAGAATTTGAATGCATGACATGTATGAATCTACCCTAAGATGACATGTGAATGCTCCACATGTAATTCTATTTTAGGTTGACAAAATAAACATGTGAATTTATCCTAGGATGACATGTGAATGAACATATGAGCATGAGAATACAATATATCCTAGGGAATGACATGAAAAATGCATAAGTATGTGAGTACATAAGCCATAGATCTACCCTAAAAGATGACATGGTAAGTGCATGGGCATGTGAGTAATTTATTCTATAAAGCAAGACTAAAAGGCATAACTAAACATGTGATTGCATGGCATTTACTAGGAAAGTAAGTTGCACGAACAATTAAGAAAGACTTACCTCACTCCAGAGCATAACATAGCATAGTAAAAATACTCAAAGAAACAAAAAGGAACACAATGGTTGTTTTTATAGAAAAACTTGTTTACTTTGGCAAAATATGGGATCGAGAGGGCATTTTTGTGACCTAAAGAGCATTTGTGCAATTTTTGAAGTTATATGGGCTTAAAAACACAATTGTGAAGTGTTGGGTCAAAAATGTGATTTGGAAAAGTTTTTGGTCAAAAATGTAATTTGAAAGGTTTTGGGGATCAGAATGTAATTGTGAAAGTTGGATGGTTAAAATGCAATTTGGAAAAAATTTTATGCCAAAACTGTAATTTTGAAAGATTTTGTGGTTGAAAATGCAAAAGTTGGAGGGTTAGAATGCAATCTGAAAAAGTTTTGGCCCTTTTGGGATAAAATGTAATTTTGTTAAAATTGGAAGGTTAAATTATAATTCTAAAAAATTGGGAATTTTGTGAATTTTGGATGGTAAAAATGCAATTTAGAGAAGTTTTGAGCGAAAAAAGTAATTTTGTAAATGTTAGAGTTAAAATGTAATTTGGAAAAGTTTTGGGGTTTAAAGTGTGATTTTGAAAGGTTTCAAGGTCACCTTGTAATTTTAATATTTGATTTTTATCAATTGGAGGGGTCAAGGTGCAATTTGTTTGAAGTATCAGGTTGAATGTAATTTCGGATTAGACTATTTGTTTGAGTTGGGTTTAAGTGGACTAATTGGGTATGTGCGGAGTGTGGGGGTTAGGCTTTTTAGTTACACGACTAGTGATCATTCATCGATACTAACTACTAACGGTGGTACCTTTTCTTAAACTAGTACTTGCTGCTGTTGTTGCTTGATTTGTGACCAGAAAAGAAAAAAAATGAAGGCAATAGATTAAATTTTGCTTGAGTATATGACACTTTTAATAACACTTATCAGATAAGAAGTTTTGAAGTTAAACATATTACATAATTCATGAAATTCATTCTCTAATAAACTATTATCATTTTACTGCTACTAATTGTAATAATCATAATAATCATTCAAATAAAACATAATAAACAAAGACAAAGATTTAGCGCACACATAAATATTTTAAAAGAACAAACAACAGAAATACAAACCATTCCATATGCATTTGTCCTATCTCCAACCATAAATTTAGGGGAAAATAAAGAAAACAAAATTTAGTGAATTTTATGTCATTTAAAATATCACATTCAACTATGAATCCTTCACATTTTAACAGGGCATTCAAGTAACCACTAAAGCAATCCTCAAATCGAGCTATTATTATAAGAAGCAAAGAGACCTACATGCAATAAATCCTATAAACAAACAAGTCAACAACAGAAAACCAGCAAATAAATTGCTACAAAAGCCACAAGTTTTACATCAGATGGCAAACGCAACATCATACAAACATCCAATTAACTACCCTAACCATAGATCAGTCTTCAAATCACACCCCAATGGCACTCAATGTTAATTAAAACCAAAAACTAGTAACCCAATAAGAAGGAATGAAACAAATCATAGGCTCCACAAACACAAGACACATCAACAACAACTCAACAGCAATGGTAGTGACGCTCAGCAAGCAAGTAGTATAAATTAAAACCAAAACCCACTATTCTATTAACAAGAAATGAAATAAATCATAGGCTCCACAAACACCCACATAACAAAATAATTGATAGACTACAATGAAGCCTCAACCATATTACACCAAATTAAGGATCATCATTCTATCTCTAGGCCCCCCAAAAAAAATGATTCCTCCAAAGTCACTTTTGACAATTTTGGAATCTCAGGCCTAAAAAGAACAGAAAAAGACAAGAATGTGCCTAACTCTTTTCTCACACAATTACCATCATCAAGCAAAAATGAAAAAAACAGCAAAACATTTATAAAATAATTGATCATATAAATGTTATATAATAATATCATCAACCCACTAACACAAAGACCAATAGCAATTAAAAAAAATACCAATCAGGGAGTCACAATTCAGAAACCAAGACACAAACAACGCGCTTCTCACCTAACAGAGATTGCAATATCAGACTAAACTAGTAACAAGAACACACACACAAGTGACACAACAACAACAACAACAACAAGAAGTCAAAGCAGCAACAAAAACAATGACAAAGTAACAAACAAACAACAAGAACTTAAAAGAGAAAAAACAGAAGACTTATGATACCTTAGAGAACCCTTGGCTGTTAGGTATTCGACCTTGAAGAGGAAGCAAAAAGAGTAGCCAACTTGAACAAATATCAACTCCTGTATAAAATTAGGGTTTCAATTTTTTAAATTAGAAAAACAAAATTAATCAAACAAATAAGCAATAAAATACAATCAGATAAACAAAATAAAAATGTGTTAGGATTTCATCTTTTAAAATTATGGGTTCATCTTCTTTTCTTTTCTTTTCTTTTTTTTATTTATTATTATTATTATTATTATTATTATTATTATTATTATTTTTACAGTGAAGATAGAAGTATATTGCTCATTAAAAAAATAGAACAAGGAATAAAAAAGAAGAAAAAGAACACATTTGTGCCCAAACAAATTAGGGGTTCATCTTTGACCCAACAAATCAAATCAAAACAATTAGGGTTTCATCTTTGAATCCAATCGCTTGGTTAGTTTTGGTCCCTTAATCTTTGAATCAAACAGAAAAGTATAGAGAGAGTGACTACACAAGATACTCGGCTATGCAATTTCTCAAAACTATGATCTTTAAGTTTTAAATAATTTGAACAAGATGATAAACCCATATCACAAAATGGAGAAAAAGAGAGATGAAAAAGGAAGAAAATATACCTGACCTGAGACTAGAGAGTAAAGAGACCAAGAGGCTGAGAAGACTTAACCCATGGTGGCCGTGTCAGGTGTGGTGTGAGGCGGCGGCGGAGGCAGCTAAGGTTTGGTCCGTTTGGAGAGGAGTAGGGAGAGTGTGACTATGGAGTGTGGAGTGAAGAGTTGAGACTAGAGAGTGACTAAAGAGTGGAGAGAAACATAATTGATTTATGAGAGTGAGATGAGGACTGAGGCAACTGGCTTAAGTCTAACCTTTGAAGGACTCATGGGGAAGTGGAAGACTTTGAGGCCTCGCTTGGGAGGAGGGAATGGAATAGAATGGAAATGAATGAAAATAATCATTTTAGAATATTCTTCCATTCCCTTGTTTGGGAGTTTTAATGGACGGAATGGATAGTCCATTCCCTTGTTTGGAAGTTTAAGTGGGAGGGAATGGAATGGGTAGGAGGGAACACTTATTCCTCTCTACTCCCTTAAAACCTCAAATTTTCATTCTCCCCAAAATTGGGAGAAATGGAAGGAAATGAAATTAGATTTAATGATTTTTTTACTAAAACTCTCAAAATACCCCTATATATTCAACTACTTATTTTAAAATAGGGGTCTAATAGTAATATTGTCATAAAATGATTTCATTCCATTCCTTCCATGCTGCTCCCAAACAAGATTACTTACACTCCATTCATTTTCATTCCATTCCATTTCTTTATTTTAAAACATCCAATCAAGATTACTTAATTCCATTCCATTCCATTCTTTTCCATTCCCTTATGATCATTCCATTCCATTTCATTCCCTTCCCTTATGAACTCCTAAGCAGGGCCTGAAAGTCTCTAAGTTTGATTTGAAATTTTCACATTACACATTTTTTTCATCCACACGTATATCAAAAACACCCAAACAACATTACTCAATCTCCTCTACCAAACACCCCCGATTTTGATTTTGCTTTTGCGTATAAGGTTTAGATAGCGTTTAACAGTTAACAAGTTATGCTTTAGTCTTATCAGTCTCAGACTTCCCGTTTTCACCTAAAAAGAACTAAAGAATTTTTTTTTTTTTTTTTTTTTTTAAATTTGAGACCTTTGGTTGGGTCGGGTTCTATGGGTTTTTAACTCATTAACCCCGCTACCTGAACCAACTATTCAATTTGTATTAGAAAGAGACCTGAATCCGACCAACCATGGACTTTGGATCTACCAGTTGGGCCTCGGTTCGGTCAGACCTGGCAGGTTTGGTCAGGTCTTTTACCTGCGGGACAGCCCTAAATATCTTAGCCACAACATTCCAAGCAGCATCATCACCTTCAATGATTTTTTTTTTTTTTTTACTGTGAAGCACTGAAGCACATCACATGCAAGAGAATAAAGAAAAAGAAAAAACGAAAAAGGAAAAAAGAGAATTCAGAGAAAGAAAACTCAAAACTGTGGCTTAATGATAAGGAGACATTTTTGTGAAATTAAGTTTGAAGTCAGAGTTAGACACACTTATCAACGTTCCTAATTCTCTCATCTTCAATTGAAGCCATCGTTGGATTCAGAGGTGGTCTATCCCTCATCTCTTCCTCGCTACCTTGCTACTCAACTTCAAACCCTACCCCCATAGCCCAAGCTTGAGAGCTTTCAAAACCCAACAAAACATAAACCCAAATACCAAGAAATCTCCAACAAATCACCCGACCACTTCAACCCCTCCAAAACATAGAAAAGCTCCCTCCTTTTCACCATTAAAAAAAAAAAAAAAAAAAAAAAAAAACCCAGTAAAGTCCCCTTATTTTTTCCATTTTCTCATCAACTACAAGCAAAAAAAAAGTAAGGTTTTCAAACCCGAACCGTTCATTGAATCGTAAAAGGGAGAGGTTCAAAGTTTTTGAGGTCGAACCAGGATAGAACCGTGATGACGTCATAATTAATTTAATAATTATTTAAAATATGAATTAATATATTAAATTAATATAAGTAGAAAAATGAACTAAAATAGTCTAGATAAATATAAAGATCTAATTTTCAAATGTCTTTTTTATATCACAACTTTCATAAGGCAAATAAAAATTTGAAATCTTAAGCAAACATAAATATTGTTTGATAAAAGTCAATATTTTACTTTTTTTTAATCTTTTTATAAGAGTTTATGTCTAAATTATCTCAAGTTATGCTCAAGCTCATTAGACCATCCAATCAATTGTTTTATGCCCAAGCCCATTTGAATATTCAACTCTTTATGAAAATTTTTAAAATAAAAAAATAAACAAAAGTTAGAGGAGTGGCCGGATAAAGACTTAAAGCTTTACAAAATTGATTAAATAAGGAGCCCAACGAAATTTTAAAAGGAGTGGTTGATAGAAAGCAAGCTGTCAATCATCTTCAAAGCCTATTCAAGCCTACATACTTTACTTGACTATATTTATGGTATGTGGTTGTAAAGATTCTGACACTCCCAACTCCCACCATTCAATTTTCCACTATCCTTTGTCATTTCCAATATTGTCACATGCTTGGGTTCATAAAACTAAAAATCAGTACAAAAGAAAGCACTGGCTCTTGGAGTATCTCAACGGCTTGAATACTTATAACAAGTACAAAAGAAAGCCAAAAAAAAAAAGTTAGCATCTGGAGGAGAGGACGAAACAAAGAAGAAGAATAAGATACTTGGGTTAGTCATCTGGAAGTTAGTCACATGCTTGGGTTCACATGATGAAGGCTGCTTGTTGTGAGGGTTGATTTATTCATTTTTGCTTTTTTCCTTCTTCTTCGTTGTCTTCTTCTTCCTTTGCTTCTTCTTCTTCTTCTTCTCTGTTTTTTTATTTTTATTTTTCTCCCTTTAATTTGGTTCCAGATCTGAAAAAACCCAAAGAATTGCTGAAGTATTGGCCAAAACTTTGCCAAAAAAGGGGAACCGTCCGAACCTCAAAAACCGATCATGGTTCTAAGAGCCGTATGGTCTGACCACGGTTTGCACGGGTCTCTTTTTTTTCCCATAAAATGGTTCTTGAAACTAAAAAAATCACAAAATTCAGAGGTTCGCGGTTTTTCCGGTCGGACCGTATGGTCTGGTCTGGGTTTCAAAACTTGAAAAAAAAAGAACTAACAAATACAAGCAGATAGATACAATAGCAAAGAAGCCAAAGCAGGTCAAGAAGCAGCAAAACATAGGTAATATCCGTTTTTATACAAAGCTAAATTGTTGTCTAAGTCTGTACACATCACATCACACATGTATCTATTACACATGTAAAGTAAATTGATTTTCATCCTCATACAAAAAAGATATACACATGTAGACACACAGTCCCACAGAGACCAATTTTTCACAACAAAAACCCACTCACTAAGCCTCCCTTTCCACTTTTCAGGATCATCACCGTCGATTGCCAGCACTCTGGCCCCGCCAGCTAACAAAACGTCTTCAAGTTCAACCAGCTAACTAGGTATTTTGAATCTGTCAGATGCTTCTTTCTTGAAAGTTCAAAAAGGATATGAACCACCTTTGAACGTTTAGACCCCAAATTACAAAAATACCAATTCAAGTTTTATATCAAACAATTAATGTGCGGAATATGATAACAAACTTATAACAGAATTGATAGAACAATCTAAGCCAAATATAAACACATCCACAGCAGTAAATATAAGGCAAAGATAAAGGAAAGAAAGATGCAAACACACGGACAACACACGATGTGTTATCGAAGAGGAAACCGAAGTCCTCGGCGTAAAACCTCTCCGCCGCCCTCCAAGCGGTGATAAAATCCACTAAAGAATATAGTTGGGATACATGAACAGCAGAAGACCCTCCAAGCCTAATCTACCAAAGTACCTAAGCCCTCCAAGCTTCTTGCTCCAACGAGGTTACGCCGAACCTATTTCTTCTTTAGCTTCCCGGATTTCGCTACTTGACCATAGCATCAACCAATGTATATTGGTTCCTTCCCAAACTGTTTCCCTAAGCACCAAATGAACCTTCTCACAGACGTGGGTGTGGTGAGATAAGGATTTGGTAAAAGGCCTCTCAAGGTTATGACAATGGAGAGGAAGAGAGTAGAGGAATTTGAAGAGTCTCTAAGGTAAAGATTGGGGATGAGGCAATCTTGTATTTCTCTAGGATTTCTCTCACAAAATTCTCTCAGGAAGCTCTCTCAATTTAGTGGGTATAAGGGTGTATATATAGTAGGGTGAGAAGGGAATGCAAAACGTCAGTTTTTGCCAAACAGGGTTTACTCGCGGCTTGACCTCGCGACTTGTTCAAGTCGCGAGTTCCAGTCGCGACGTAACGGCCTGGACAGCCTGGACCTTTTGTCCTGTAGCGTGACAGCTGGCGCGACCCTTCAGCTTCCCAGTGTGCCTCTCACGTGCCTGCCTTTCGCGGCTTGCCAGTTGCGATCCACCCGCGAGTCCTAGCCGCAAGACTCTGTTTTTCTTGCACACTCTTGAGCTTTTCTTCACATCTTCTCACACACTACCCTTACAATTTTCCCACCTAAATACAGGGTTACTAAGTGCTAAATTACAAGCAAATCGGTCACGGAATAAAGCCAATCAGATGGTTGATTAAATTCAACCTTACAATCTCCCCCTTTAGCTATTCCGTGACAAAACCCTACAACAGACTCTAGACTTAAACGTGAGTTGGGAACAGTTGGAAAACTCACTCACACCTAACTCTAGATTCTATAAAGCTCTTGAACATATGAATAAGTAACTCCTGAAACACAATAACATAACAATATCATTGTACGCAGAAAACTTAATAAACATATGGAGCAAAATAGGCATGATCAAGCAAAAATGAACATAAGCACAAAAGCAGTAATTCATGGCAAGATCAGCAATAGTAGTCACTTAAGCAAAAGTGATTACTATGTTCATTTACATAGGAAATGAACATCCGGACATGCAAAATTGATAAACTCAATTGAAGAGAATCATTTGCAAGTCCAACACTCAACCAATGCATACAAACATATATGCATCTAGGAACAATCCTACAAGGGCACAAGAGTGTTGTACTTAAGATAATGCAAGGCATTAACAAGTACCAAAACACAAAAACATAAAGGCTGCATAAGCAAAGTTTTGCAAATACATGGCACAAACCATAAAAGCCTACAAGCATGCATAAGTGCTATAAACAACCCTCAAAGCTTACAAAAGCAACAATGGGTACAGAATAGCAACTTTGGGTACAGAAGCTGAAACAAAAGAACTGAATAACATCATTATATATATAAGTAATCACCAAAGATTTCTCATGTTGAGAGTAAAAGGGAAAAGAAAAAAAAACTTAAACCAGTGTATTAAGCAAGAACACATATTTAAACAAAAATATTTAAACTCCCCCTTTCAAAATGCACACTGCACAAACTCCCCCTTTCAGTATGCCCCCTCCTTTTTAGTCTTAGACTTCACTCCCCCTTGCTATGCTGCTCTCCCCCTTTTTGGCACGAATAGCTAAAGGCTATCCTCCAGCTTCTGTTGTATGTTATCTAACTGTAACTCAATGGTTCCGAGACACATTTGAGTTTGACTATGAAAGGAGTTGAGAAGTCGTTCTAAGTCCGAAATCCGATGTAGCACGGTTTCAGTGAAATAACTTTGCTTTAGCATTTGAAAACCAAGTGGAATAGACGGAGTGCCAGTTGATTGTGCCGGAGTAACTGTAGTAGGGGCAGATGGGGATGCCTGTGTGGATGGCTCAGTCTTAGGTTTCTTGGAAGAATGACTCTGGCTTGCTTGGAGAGAGTACTGGGATATTGGTCGGGAACGAGTCAATACTCTCTCATTTGATGAAGGTCTAATACCTTTATTGAGAACAATCTTCATGACTAGACTGCAGAAGGGAAGAATTGTTCGTGTTGCTGAACGGGCCGATGTTTTCCCAATGATATGGAATATATGAGCACAAATGTCAATCGGGGCACCAGAAATAAGATCACACAGAAATTTCGCCCTTCCAAGATTGATGAAGGTAGTGTTTGACAGTGGATAGAGATTGGAGAACATGATCAGCTTCAAGGTTGTCAATTCTGGTGAAAATAAGGCCGTGCTTATAGATGATCCTGTGCTTCCCACTTCATGTTTAGTTCCCAGAATATGAAGGATGTCTTGGGCATGAAGTTCCCGATCATCGTATGGAGTTCGATCCACATCTTTTGGTCTGGTGATGTGAAGAATCTTAGCAATAGAGTCTGCATTTATGGAAAATTCTGTTCCTCGAACCCAGCATTTTAACTCGACTCCTGTATATCTGGCATTTGAAAAGAATTCCTTGACCAATTCTTCAGTTGGATCCTCAAACTTGCCAAATAAGTCAGCCCAATCTCTTCCTTCAAAGATTTTAGGGATAAATGTTGCCTCTAGAGTATCAAACTTGACCACTCTTTCCACAATGGGAGTTGACTCTTTGAAGATATCGGTGTAGGTCTTTGAGTCTGTAGGAGTCCTGAACCTCTTAAATGTAGATTCTTCGGATGACTTATACGATAGACGAGTCCGTTTAGCAACCGGGGTTGACGGATCATCAGTGACAATGCCTTTGCCTCTGGATGAACAGCGAGATATCTGCAACAAGGTTGACATACACAAAAGAACCAAAATGCAATACCACAGGAAGCAAACATAAGATTGCTTAGTTTCAGATAAGAAGGGGCTAGATTTAAAAAAATAACAAAATATTAACGAAACCAACCACAACACGGAACACCAAATATAATGAGTAGCTGAACATTTCAGAACAGATACTCACCATATTACACATGACAGAATGCCAAAAACATAATATGAGGGATGCAACACAGTCTAGACCCACATCATATAACACATTCTCTCAATAAACAAACACATGAACCCAAAGGACCACAGAGAACCACAATATGAGCAAGATAAAACCATCAAAACACATTACATACAAACCCATAGACACAAGTTCAAACCCATTACAACTCACCAAAACAGGGACACTATTCACACTAAAAAGATACTTGAACCAAGTACAATGAAGGAAGATAGAAAGAATCCATACCTTTCTCTTGCTGTTTGATGAAGACATGATGTAAAAATGGATACTTTTTCAGTGAGATACGAAGTGTTTGAAAGAAAAGTGAGGAAGACAGTGAACAGTCATAAAACTTCGAGGGAAAAACTGGAAAAACGATTTTAAAAACTGTCTACAAAACGCAAAACACGCGTTTTTCGCGACTGAATCAAGTTGCCAGTAAGTCGCCAGATTGAGTCGCGAAACACTGTGAGGAGAAAAACTTGAGAATTTCTCTAAGTGTTTTTCACGACTGGAAGGTCTACCCGCGAGATAGTCGCAATATGAGCCGCGAAATTCCCTAAGTACCTCTCGCGACTGGACCTTCCACCCGCGAACCAATCGCCACACTGACCCGCGAAAAGTGTAAAACTCAAATTTAAAAAAAAAATTCTAAGTCTTTTTCGGGACAAGAGTACTGACTTGCCTGTTAGCCGCGAAAAATCTCTGAGTGAACTCGCGACTGGGACTAGCGACTTGACCAACCCGCGACTTAGTCGCCAAGGCAGGGCAACACTGTTTTTGAATTTTTTTTTTTTTTTTTTTTTAACATTTTGCAAAAACAAAGTACTTTCCAAAAACAAAATAAAACACTCAAAATCTTTTTGTGTTTGATCAACAAAGATTGAGCATGTGAAAGCACATTTAATCAAGTACAATCACACAAATGAATATGGCATTCCTTGAACATAGACTTGTGTGTTGTGTGTGGATATCGAAAATGAGATAGTCCTTAGTCCAATGTGAAGCTTCAATGATCAATTCAATCAAGGCATACACAACTAGCACTAGATAATGTGACCTATCTCAATTATAGAAACATGCATATATGACCTCCCACAAGTACTTGATAACAATTCTTTGAAGCTTTTCATTTGGCTCCATATTCAACATATCATTTGCAACTTTTGAGCAAAGAAAATCTCATTGTGAGATAAATGCCTGAAATTTTTGATATTTCAATTAATGAGTTAGCCTTTGGCCTTTTTGAGCATCACACATTTTATTTTGGTCGCTTTCCCTTTTTCCTAGTCAAATACTAGTATGTGCGACAGGCTTTTGCAGCTCTATATTTCTTTTCATTTGGAGATTTACATTTAGAGAGCTCTTTTAAAGCAAAAACAATAAAAAGTGGGAAGATATATAGGCATGAGTCTAGGCATGTCTCAAGATCAACAAGACCATTCACTAATCATTCATGACAAGGTTGAAGATCTATTTACAACAATCACATAGATTTCAGAATTTCTTCCACAATGATATGAGTGCATGAGAGACAAGCTAAGCTCGTTAAATGCACACAGCCATAAGTACAAAGGTACAAGGCAAAACATGCTTTGAGACAAAAACTCAACAAAGTGAACAAACTTTTTGGATTTTCAACTTTTTATGTGTTTTTGTATTTTTGACACAAAAACAGTAGAAGGAAGAAAAATAAATAAATAAAATTTTAAACACACATAAACTACAAATTAAACAAATGCTCAAAAACACAAAGCAAATAACCAATCTTATCCACAAAGCATAGGAAGAATTAATGCATGGACATGTTATAATGCTTATGCATGAGAACCCTTTGTTACCCACACGTCATGTGCGTTTGGAGTGATATCCTTAACGGATCGGGTACGAGAGTTAGGACTTTCAAACCTCCTATTGAAGCTCTCCAAGCAAGTGGTGAAGGCGCCAATCATTTTCATCACGTCCGTCATTCCGGGATCACGGTTTTGGCTCCTTGATTGCTCACCACCCCAAGACCTCAAGTCATTTCTTCTTCCTCGTGACCGAGGTACACTCACATTGTTGTCAGCTCTTAGCTTTTGACAGTTGGGTCTAGTGTGTCCTTGCAGTCCGCAATAGTGACAAACATAGTTTATTCTAGGACCCTGCTGCTATCTTGGGAGAGATCTTCCTCTAGCTCCAAATCTGACTTCAGATTGATTTCGGGGCTTGTTAAACACCCGTTGATTAGCCACATTCTTCCTCTCGGCCTCAACATTCTCAGGGATGGCTTCTTCTCCAATAGGCTCTATGGCCTTCACAAATTTCACTTCTTTGGTAGTTTTGGCCAATGAGCTACTTCCTCCGGTATAACCCAATCCGGACTTGTCTGAGAAGTGTTTCTAAGACGAGATAACTTCTTCCAGCTTTCTAGAGGAGACCCTTTCTATCTTGGCTTGTGCTTGCTCCACCTCTTGCTCAAGGAATCTTACTTTGGTATAAGCTTCCAATAACTCTCCATTTAGTGTCTCAATCTCACATTTAGCCTCTTTATATCTAGCCAGTAGACTTTTGTATTCTTCTTCAGCCCTTTTCATCTTCTTTACAGCCGCCTTTGCAACCCTTGCATACTCACCTGATTTCTCAAGAAGTAAAGCGTAATTCTCTTGAAGACCCAATGTACCTTCATCCTCTTCAACTTCCGATTCTTCAACAACCCCAATAGACTCCAAATCAGAATGCTCACCCAGCTCCTTCACAAGTGTCTCCAAGTCGTCTGAGGATTCCACATGAGCAATTGTCATGAATGCGGAGAAATTTCCTTCTTCATCACAACTCTCATAGGAGTCAGAATTTGATGAGTCCGAATCACTTAAAGTAGTGGCATAAACCTTTCCCTTCGACTTCAAGTAATTTGGGCATTCCTTTTTAAAATGCCCATGCCCATTACATTCAAAACATGTAATTCCTTGTGAGGGTTGGGAACCTTTACCATATTTTCTTCGAAACTCTTTCTTTTCTTTTCCTGCATTCTGGAATTTTCCTTTGTCACCAAATTTTCCACTATTCTTGAGCTTTAGGAATTTACGAAAGTTCTTTACAAGATACGCCACATCTTTATCTACCGTATCCTCTTCCGAAGAGTCATGAGATACTATCCTCTCATCAATGGTCTTAAAAGCAAGGGATTTGCTCTTCTTCGCCGAAGGAAGGGACAACTCATATGTCTGTAGAGAACCAACCAGCTCTTGAACCTTGATTTCGTCAAGATCTTTGCTCTCTTCAATGGCTGTAACTTTGGGCCGGAAACTTTCTGGTAGAGACCGGAGAATCTTCCTTACAATCTTCGAATCCTCCGTCTTTTCCCCCAAGTTAAATTTTCCAACAACCACTTCGTTCAACTTGCTGTAGAACACATCAAATGACTCTTCATCACTCATCTTTAACTCCTCAAAGCGAGTGGTCAACATTTGAAGTTTTGCGTCCTTCACTTTCTTAGTTCCCTCATAGGTTGTCTCCAGAATTTCTCATGCTTCCTTAGCAACGGAGATGTGAGAAATCCGGTGGAATTCTTCTGGAGAGACACCGCAGAAAATAGCATTCAATGCCTTGCTATTTGCATTTGCCGCTGCAAGAGCAGCCTTATCCCAATTTGCCTTAGGAGCATCTGGTTTAGTCCAACCTATCTCAACTGCATCCCACACAGTCTCATCCATAGAACACAAAAACGCCCTCATTCGGACTTTCCAAAATGCATAATTATTACCATAAAAAAATGGTGGAACATTGAGAGATTGAGACCTATCCATCTCAACAAGGGGTCAAGGATCACACTCAGGTATTAAAATCACAACAAGTGTACCCGCTCTGATACCAATTGAAAGTTCAAAAAGGGTATGAACCACCTTTGAACGTTTAGACCCCAAATTACAAAAATACCAATTCAAGCTTTATATCAAACAATTAATGTGCGGAATATGATAACAAACTTATAACAGAATTGATAGAACAATCTAAGCCAAATAAAACACATCCACAGCAGTAAATATAAGGCAAAGATAAAGGAAAGAAAGATGCAAACACACGGACAACACACGATGTGTTATCGAAGAGGAAACCGAAGTCCTCGGCATAAAACCTCTCCGCCGCCCTCCAAGCGGTGATAAAATCCACTAAAGAATATAGTTTGGATACAGGAACAGCAGAAGACCCTCCAAGCCTAATCTACCCAAGTACCTAAGCCCTCCAAGCTTCTTGCTCCAACGAGGTTACGCCGAACCTATTTCTTCTTTAGCTTCCCGGATTCCGCTACTTGACCATAGCATCAACCAATGTATATTGGTTCCTTCCCAAACTGCTTCCGTAAGCACCAAATGAACCTTCTCACAGACGTGGGTGTGGTGAAATAAGGATTTGGTAAAAGGCCTCTCAAGGTTATGACAATGGAGAGGAAGAGAGTAGAGGAATTTGAAGAGTCTCTAAGGTAAAGATTGGGGATGAGGCAATCTTGTATTTCTCTAGGATTTCTCTCACAAAATTCTCTTAGGAAGCTCTCTCAATTTAGTGGGTATAAGGGTGTATATATAGTAGGGTGAGAAGGGAATGCAAAAC
The DNA here is from genome assembly GCA_032727855.1 of Quercus ilex subsp. ballota. NCBI lineage: Eukaryota > Viridiplantae > Streptophyta > Magnoliopsida > Fagales > Fagaceae > Quercus > Quercus ilex. Next base: position 1,308,971 of record CM064908.1, on the reverse strand, counting down.
GTCAGTTTTTGCCAAACAGGGTTTACTCGCGGCTTGACCTCGCGACTTGTCCAAGTCGCGAGTTCCAGTCGCGACATAACGGCCTGGACAGCCTGGACCTTTTGTCCTGTAGTGTGACAGCTGGCGCGACCCTTCAGCTTCCCAGTGTGCCTCTCACGTGCCTGCCTTTCGCGGCTTGCCAGTCGCGATCCACCCACGAGTCCTAGCCGCGAGACTCTGTTTTTCTTACACACTCTTGAGCTTTTCTTCACATCTTCTCACACACTACCCTTACAATTTTCCCACCTAAATACAGGGTTACTAAGTGCTAAATTACAAGCAAATCGGTCACGGAATAAAGCCAATCAGATGGTTGATTAAATTCAACCTTACATTTCTTTCTTTCTTTCTTTCTTTCTTTTTTTTATTTATTGCTTCGGCTTTTGTGTTACGTGTGAGGTTTAGAAACAGAGCTACCGCCAGTGGTGGCGGCGGCGATGAGGCTTTGGCGATGGTGGCCAAGACCGGTTGGACCGGTTTAAGGCTTGATTAGCTGATTTCAATCAGCCCACACAGTAAGCCCAGGTTCTTTAGCCAAGATCCAAGCCCATTTAACTCTAAACCCATAGACTTAGCCGGCCCACGTTTTAAAAAATTTCAACCCAGCCCACAAACAAAATTCAGAACCAAGCCTAGGTCCAAAGACAACCAAATTTAAATCCAACTCACCACACGCTCTCCTCCAACCTAGATCCACCACGCAAAACACAACACCTAATCTATGATTTTCACTACATAGATAAGTTATTATGTAGATACGTTTGAGTGTGTTGTCCCCTAATTCCTTTTCCTTTGAGCCCAATCCACAAACCAGATGGGACAAAATCACAAGATGTTGAAATCCCTTTAGCTCAGCCTACTATGATGAATGACTTTGCAATTACTGAGAGGTTTGTGGTGATTCCTGATCAGCAAGTTGTGTTCAATCTCCCCAAAATGATTAAAGGTGGCTCTCCGGTTATGTATGATAAGAACAAGATTGCGAGGTTCGGGGTTTTGGACAAGAATGCCACTGATGCTTCGGAGATTAAATGGATTGAAGCTCCTGATTGCTTTTGTTTCCATCTTTAGATTGCTTGGGAAGAGCCTGAGACTAATGAGGTTGTTGTAGTTGGGTCTTGCATGACTCCAGCTAACTCCATTTTCAATGAATGTGAAGAGAGTTTGAAGAGTATTTTGTCTGAAATTAGGCTCAATTTGAAGACTAGTAAGTCCACGCGCTGCCCTATCATACCGAAGGCAGAGCATGTGAACTTAGAGGCTGGTATGGTGAACCAGAATAGGCTTGGAAGGAAATCCCAGTTTGCATATTTAGCACTTGCTAAGCCATGGCCTAAAGTTTCAGGTTTTGCCAAAGTAGACCTTTTCACTGGTGAAGTGAAGAAGTATATATATGGAGACCAGAGGTTTGGTGGTGAGCCTTTGTTTCTTCCCAATGACCCCAATTCAGAGAATGAAGATGATAGCTATATTCTAGCTTTCGGGCATGACGAAAAGGAGTGGAAATCAGAGCTTCAAATTGTTAATGCTAAGAATTTGAAACTAGAAGCCAGTGTTGAGCTACCATCCAGAGTTCCCTATGGTTTCCATGGAACCTTCATAAACTGAAAGGATTTAGAGAAACAAGCCTAATGTTAGGCTATCTCAATTTCTCTGCGATGCTTATGGATGATTTTTCATCCATGTTTGTAGATTATTAGTAAATTGTAGGAGAGATTTACTACAGGGATGCTTTGCAGATATGTCCCCGGAATCTCCTTCTCTGTTTACAGTGACAATTTCATCATTTTTGTTTTTTGGTTGTTCACATGTGAAAGGTTTAGGGGACCAGCTTGTAGCTTTTGGGCGTTGGTAGAATTTGAGCTTAGCTGGTTTCTACTTATTCTTTCACTTATGTGCATGTTAAAAGTACATTCTTACAAAATAGAGTGTAATCTCTTTTTCTGTATATATCTCTCTCTGTAATTATCTGTTCCATTCTGTTGTAAAATATCGTACTTCATAATATATATCAACTTGCCTTCTATATTGAATTATTTTCTTAAACTTGGACATTAATTCAAGAATATACAATAAATATTAATAAATAAATAAAATCAGGTATAAACACAAACATTGCACTGCATAGCTTAAACTCATCAAATCCAATGTCTTTTTTTTTTCTTTTTTCTTTTATATATAAATATATATATATATATATATATATATATATATATATATATATAATATTATAACTAGAAGATAACAAACGAACATGTACAAAATTCGGAATTGCACTTAGGCTACATTTGGAAGTTCATAAGGGAATGAAAGCTAATGATCATAAGTAAATGGAATGGAATGGAATGTATTTAAGTAAGAAAAAGGAATGGAATGGAATTAAAATAAAGGAATTGATGTTTTAAAATAAAGGAATGGAAATGAATGAAAATGAATAGAATGTAAGTAATCTTGTTTGTGAGCAACATGAAGGGAATGAGTCTTTTGGCTGAATATTGCAAAAAATGAAGTTTATTTGTGATATAGGTACTGTTTAAACTTATTTGAGAAAATGAGAAGAGAAGTGAATTTTGGCAACACCAATGCCAAAATTCTGAGAAAAAGTAGGAGAGAGGATAGAGAAATGATGTGACGGATGGGGAGAGAGAAAAAGAAATTTCGGCAATGATATTGCAGAAATTGGAAGATTAAAAAAAAAAAAAATTGAATTGTGGCAAGAGTAATGCTACGGCCACACGCTGTTTTACCATATTTTTTATAAATTGTTGTTATGGCCAATTTTTTACTGGTTCTCATTAGTGCCTACCAACATCATCACTTTTTTATTTACCAATAATCACTCATCATATCAACAGTTTATGAAAGTTTTTGTAAAAAAGTTTGTAACTCTAGCATTTTGCCAAAAGTGAATGATTAAAAAAAAAAAAAAAAAAAAAACTCTATTGTGACAATTGAATTGCTGAAATTGGAGTAAAAATAAAAAATAAAAAACCTTGATTGTGGTAAGATACAGCCACACTTTTGGAGGACTAAAGTGTGTATCTCTGTCATTTTACTCCAAAAAGTGTGGCTGCATTAATCTTACCACATACTCCTTCAATTTCGGCAATTCAATTGCCACAATTGAGTTTTTTTTTTTTTTTTTTTTTTTTTTTTTTTTTTTTAAATCATTCACTTTTTGCAAAATGCTAGAGTTACAAATTTTTTTACAAAAACTTTCATAAACTGGTGATGTGATAAGTGATTATTGGTAAATAAAAAAAGTGATTTATTGGTAGGTACTAATGAGAACCAGTAAAAAATTGGCCATAAAAACAGTTTGTAAAAAATATGATAAAATAGCGTGTGGCCGTAGCATTACTCTGGCCACAATTCATTTTTTTTTTTTTAATCTTCCAATTTTTGCAATATCATTGTCGAAATTTCTTTTTCTCTCTCCCCTTCTGTCACATTATTTCTCTCTCCTCTCTCCTACTTTTTCTTAGAATTTCGGCATTGGTGTTGCTGAAATTCACTTCTTTCCTCATTTTCCCAAATAAGTTTGAACAGTACTCATATCACAAATAAAGTTCATTTTTTGCAATATTCAGCCAAAAGACTCTGGAGGGAATGAAATGGAATCATTTTATGACAATATTACTATTAGACCCCTATTTTAAAATAAAGAGTTAAATATATAGGGGCATTTTGGGAGTTTTAGTAAAAAAATCATTAAATCTAATTATATTCCCTCCCATTCCTTCCAATTTCGAGGGGAATGAAAATTTGAGATTTTAAAGAAATAGAGAAGAATGAGTGTTACCACCTATCCATTCCATTCACTCCCACTTAAACTTCCAAACAAGGGAATGAGCTTTCCATTCCCTCCATTAAAACTCCCAAACAATGGAATGGAAGAATATTCTAAAATGATTATTTTCATTCCTTTCCATTCCATTCCATTCTATCCTTCCAAACAAGGCCTTAGACCCAGAGCACAAACTATAATCCAATACATGGGTTATTCTTGAAATTAAACATGGGATAGGAAAAGCAAGTACCGTGCACGAGTTCCAAACAACGACACTAATGGAGGCTGAAAGCATAACAAAATCACAAGCAAAGATTTATGATTAGCCAAAAGGGTATTATGTAAAACTCATGAAAGCTTAACAAAAAAGGAGAAGTGAGAGAGTTTGGTACCCTAAAAAGATAAGGTTTAGAGAGACGAGAATGGATATTGCCGGAATGGGTCAATCTTGTTCAAATGAAAACCCTAGGACCCAAAAACAAAGCCACAAGCATTCAAAGTCCTAAAGGACTGAAACCAAGAAATAAAAAACGGACAAACAACATAACAAAATCGATTTACTTGCATAAAGACTTACTTTTTATCAGATAATGATAATGACAAAAGGGGAAAAAGTTAATGCATCCAAGAGGGGATTATGAGGATCAAATCATTGTAACGCAAATACCTAAATCAAACCCCAACCAAATACCTTGAAGAGTGAGAGGATCGGCGGGTTGGAGTGCTAGCCAAATTGTCAGAGGTAGCACTGCAACGCAACAACGACGACACGGTGAGGATGATCGGCGGTGAAGTGGAGGTCAGTGGTGGCAGGTCGACGGTGAGAGGCAAGAGCTAGTGAGGGAGCGAGAGAGAGTGATTTTGGGTAAAACACGTGAGCTATAGGTTTTGGGTGAAACACGAGTGAGAGAGTGATTCTATCGTGTAGGGCGCCTATGGCCGCGTTTCAGAAACGCAGCTATAGGCCCTTTGTAAAAATAAAAAAAATAAAAATAACTGTTCAACCTATAGCCGCAATCTAAACACACGAATTTCAAACAAAAAGTTTTATCAAATACTTCATTGTGATTTTAAATTTCAAAAAGTACATTTTAAAATCCTTGTTTTTCAAAAACACACTTTTGAATTTTAAAATTATAATTTTTCAAAATCACACTTTTCCAAATAGCTAACTCCTAAAACCCTAATTTGGTGTTTGATACGGGAGAATTCACATTACTCCTAACATCCAGATTCTTGAGAATGTGATTCCTTACAATCTGGATGCCTAGGAATGTAGCTATTCCTATGTTTGGTTTCATTGGGAATCTCTTAAGATTCCTAGAAATGTAAGATGATAATGTTTGGTTTATTCACAGGAATCTTAAATAAATTATTTATTTTTCCCATTCTATCCTTAGATTTGAATGTGAACTACCAAGTCCTTAAAAAAAAATCTTCCTCTAAATAAATAATGAAAAACAAAATAAAAACTATTAATTATGACAAATTCATTAAAACTGTAGTCTAACATTTCAAAATGATAATATTAGACAAAAGGCAACAAAACCCAAAAAGAAGTAGAAGTGTTTAATAAGAACCTACAAGTTAGTGGAGCTCCAATGTGATGAAGTCTCCTATAGTAATAGTCTCTCTGTTGTTAAGAGAAGTGGGATTTTGCTCCTTGTCTTCAACAGTAGATGTTGTTTTGTCCCTTCTACACAAAGGAGAGTTTTGTTTTGGTTTGTCTGATTTGTCTTTTTGTATCTCTATGGATATCAAGCATATCTATGGAGCTTGTGGGGTTTATTTGTTGTGGGGTTGGGGAAACAGTTTTCTTTTTGTGAGGAAAAATGTGATCACTGTACTGGGGTTTTACTCATCCAAGATAATAGCAACCAGTAGCAGTTCTATGGACTGCGAGCCCTCAATCCAAACTTCAGTGAAATCCACGACGAACCCTCCCATTCCGGTGACCTCCAACCATCAACGGAGAAGCAAGCTGGGCAACAGTATAATCATTGACACGTCCGAGAAACTCAGTAATGCATGCCCTGGCGTTACTCCAATAAATGACACATTACGTGAAGTTATTCCTACAGATAGCGATGTGATTAATGGGATTAACCCCCATTCAGTTGGTCCGGCTATTGAGGTGATTAATGGGATTAATGCCCAATCAATTGGTCCAAATAAAGGAGTGATCAATGGACCTAATTCCCAATTAGTTGGGCTGGATATAGCGACAAGTGTATTCAACGCCCAATTAAAGGATAATGATGGGGAGTTTTCAAAATTTAATGCTGAGGAGCCATCCACGTTCATGCCAGGTGTGAAGGAATCTCCCTTAGTCCGATTTCATGACTAGATACATGAGACAAAAGCAGCAAAGGGGAATGAGGCACGTGCATCCCATTAGCCAGCTAGGGTTTTCCAAAACCCTAAGCCACTTCATGTCTTACCAACTTGGAGTCGTCGACCAAGACCCCTACCCACAGTCAGCCATCACGTTGAACTATCCTTAGGGCAGAAACGGGATGCTAGCAACTTTGATGTTCATTCAGAATTACCATCAAGACATCGTTAGGTTTTTTTGGATGATAATGGAGCCCTTTTTGAATTGGTGGAGGTTGATCATCAACCCCGCCAGGCACAATGAGTTCTCTAGTATGGAATTGTCGTGGGCTTGGGAACCTACGTACAGAGAGAGAGCTTGTAGAGATTATACGGGCAAAAGATCCCTCTGTCATTTTTTTAGCCGAAAATATGACAGATGATGCAAGGCTAGAATTAGTTCAAAGAAATATTAATTTTGACCATCGATGGGTGGTACCGGCACAAGGAAAAGGAGGAGGTTTGGTTATGTTTTGGAAGTCAACAATAAATTTGAAGGTGGAAAGTTCACATCGGCATTACATTGATGCTACAATAGATAAGGGTACGAATAATGAATGGCGTTTGACAGGATTTTACGGCGAACCAGAGACAAGTAAAAGGAGAGAGGCTTGGGAAATTCTCAGGCAACTCAAATCCCGCTAAGGAGTTCTATGGTTATGTGTCGGTGACTTCAATGAAATTACAAAACAAGACGAAAAAACACACAATCAAATGCAATTATTTCGAGATGTTATCGGTGAATGTAATTCTATGGATTTAGGCTATGTGGGGCCGAAATTCACATGGAGCAAGCACTTTGAAAGTGGTCTTTCAATTTGGGAGAGGCTGGATAGGGGTTTAGCTACAAATAGTTGATTCTTAAAATTCCCTGGTTCTCGAGTTTTCCATTTACATGGGAATTCCTCAGACCATAAACCATTACTAATTGTATTTGCTCCTCTTGATTTACCTCAATGAAAGAGACCCTTTAGGTTCGAAGAGATGTGGTTGTCTGATCCAAGTTGTTCAGAAACAGTTCAGGCAGCATGGTATCACACAAGTATCTTGGACCCGAACAATGAAGTCCTAAAAAAAAATTGAGAAGTGTGGGGCTGATCTAAGTTGGTGGAATCGTAATGTCTTTGGCAATGTGAGACAAGAATTGATCCGAAAGAAGGAGTTACTGCATAGGGCCGAAAATAAGGCAATGAATCTTGGAGATAATTCAAGGGTTCGGGAATTGAAAGCTAAAATCAATGTTCTTCTGGATAGGGAAGCGAGGATGTGGGCACAACGATCTAGACTTCTTTGGGCCAGCCAGGGTGATAAAAACACAAAGTATTTTCATAGTCGGGCTACTAAGAGGTATAGAAAAAAATCAGATAGTGGGAATCAAAGATGGGCAAGAGTCATGGAAAGTTGAACCGGCTGAAATAGCCACAATTGTAATAGATTACTACCAAAATCTATTCACATCTGAAAGATTAGATCCATCAAGCTGTGTTCTAGACCATGTACCTACAGTGATAACTGAAGAGATGAACTCTTCCCTATGCCATGAGTTCAAGGAAGAAGAGGTATTATCAGCTTTGAAGCAAATGGTACCAATGAAAGCCCTGGGCCCGGATGGGATGCCACCATTGTTTTACCAACATTTTTGGAGCACCGTGGATAAGGATGTCACAACCTCAGTATTGTCATGGCTAAATTCAGGTACCCTACCCCACCCCTTAAACACACTTTTGTTACACTCATTCCAAAGACTAAAAATCCTGAATATGTGCACCAATTTCGACCTATTAGTCTTTGTAACGTTTTGTACAAAATTTTCTCTAAAGTGCTTGCCAACCATTTGAAAACACTTCTCCCAATGATTATCATTGAACACCAATCAGCTTTTACCAAAGATAGATTTATATCTGATAATATCTTGATTGCTTTTGAAACTCTACATAGTTTGCATATATATAATTCCAAAAAAGGGGGCTTTATGGTGGTTAAATTGGATATGAGTAAGGCATATGATTGGGTTGAGTGGTCTTTTCTAGAAGAGTTGATGAGGAAGATGGGGTTTAATGAGAAATGGATAAGTCTGATTATGCTCTGTATTAAGACGGTCACATATTCCATTCTAATTAACGGTGAACCAAGGGGTCTTATTCATCCAACTAGAGGCATTAGACAGGGTGACCCTTTATCTCCCTTTCTTTTTTTGCTTTGTACAGAAGGATTGAATGGCTTGATCAAACATGCTGAAAGAAATGAAGATATTCTTGGATTCTCTCTTTGTAGAAGGGGCCCTAAACTAACACATCTGCTTTTTGCAGATGATAGTCTTCTCTTTTGCAGGTCAACGATGGAGGAATGTGATAAGGTGCTGAAAATTTTGGAAACCTATGAGAGAGTATCGGGCCAAAAAGTGAATAGGGATAAAACTTCCCTATTCTTCAGTAGGTGCACTCCTCCAAATACCAAAACCAACATCAAGCATGCTTTAGGGGTTCGAGAAATTTTGCATTATAAGAAGTACCTAGGTCACTTGTGGGGAAGGTAAAAAAGCAAGTTTTAATTACATCAAGGAGAGGGTGTGGCAAAAACTACAAGGGTGGAAGGGAAAGTTGCTTTCACAAGCTGGAAGGGAAGTGTTGGTCAAAGCCATAATTCAAGCCATTCCTACTTACACCATGGGTTGCTTCAAGATTCCTTTAGGCTTGTGCCAAGAAATTGAGTCATTGATAAAAAAAATTTGGTGGGGTCAAAGAGGGGAGCGGAGAAAGATCCATTGGGTAAGGTGGGACGAGATGACAAAATCAAAAGTGGTGGGTGTAATGGGATTTAGAGATTTGGCTCTTTCTAATTACTCGCTTTTAGCAAAACAAGCTTGGCACCTAATTCATAACAAGTCCTCTCTTTTTTACAAGGTGTTTAAAGCAAGGTTCTTTCCAAATTCAAATTGTACACTTTTGGAAGCAAATGACACAAGATATGGCTCCTATGCTTGGAGGAGCATTCTTAAGGGTAGAGAAGTCCTGCAATGTGGTGCTAGATGGAAAGTTGGTAATGGGGAAAAAATTAAAATATGGCAGCACTCCTGGCTCCCAAGGAAACACCCTCCCCAAGTACTCTCCCACCCTATTGAATCAATGGAGAACTCAACAGTGGCAGAGCTGATCAATGAAACTACAAGGCAGTGGAATGAAGACCTGATAGACGGAGTCTTTGCAAGTGAGGAAGCTGCCATGATCAAGAAAATACCGCTGGGAAAGGTTGTTTCAGAGGATGTATTGATATGGCCCCACACCCATGATGGAAGGTATACGTGCAAGTCAGGATATAGGTTCTTAAAGGAAGAAACAGAGCTGCATTCTACCCAGCAGCATTCACTCTCGGATTCAAGGCTTTGGAAGGGATTATGGTCCCTTCAGGTGCCAAACAAAGTGAAGAATTTGATGTGGCGTGCTTGCCGTAATGCTATGCCAACAAAAGCGAATTTGGTGGGAAGGAAAATCATTGATGACCCTCTGTGTGACCGCTGCCATGAAGCTCATGAAACAGCTTTGCATGCCATCTGGACGTGTAATGAAGTAGACGTGATCTGGGCTGATCCTCAGTTCTGGTCTTGTTGAAGGGAGGTACCTTTTCTCAGCTTCAAAGAGCTATTATCCTGGATGATAGTGCAACAAAATAACACCGAACTCTTTGCAATGACTGCATGGATGATCTGGAGACAGAGAAACCAGGTCCAACTCCACCAAGCAGCTTGTAACGTCGACCAAATCGCCCAACATTCCACGGAGATGCTTGCTGAGTATCGAGCCTGCCAAACTATACCGTCAATGTCTCGGTCAGAGAGGCAAACACGAAGCAGGCAATGTTGGAGAGCACCATCGGCGGACATGGCAAAAATTAATTTTGACAGGGCAGTCTTTTCCGGCGAGAACAAGTCAGGCATCAGCGTCGTGATCAGAGACAGCTTAGGCTTTGTCATTGTGTCATGTTCAAAGAAGCTGCAGCAAGCCTACACTAGTGCTGAAGTTGAAGCGCTTGCTGCTGCCACAGCTTTGTCCTTTGCAGCTGATGTTGGTATTAACAGAGCAATCTTGGAAGGTGACTCACTGGAGGTTATCTCAGCACTTTCCCAGGATGCTCCTATACTGTCCTCATTTGGTCCATGGATTGATGATGCTAAGGTCTACTCAAATAGTTTTTTTAAATTGCAATACTCTCATGCAAGGAGAGAATGTAATAGTGTGGCTCATAATCTGGCAAGATATGCGATAGACATTCTAGATTTTATAGTGTGGATGGAGGATGTTCCACCATGTGTTTCATCTGTTTTCCAGGCTGATTTAGCCGGGTTATCTTAATAGATTTCATTGTTTTTCCCCCTCAAAAAAAAAAAAAAAATTCAAAATGATAAGTATGATACAAAAACAACTATTTAAATTCTCAAATGCTTTATTCTTAATAATAATTTTTAAAAGAGTTTAATCCATACCTGGCAATAATGGAGGGTCCTCTTCAAACTTTTTTTTCCACACGTGAAACCTAAATAAAGCTTTGTTAAAGAATATATCAACAGAGTTGTCTATCCTGTTTATGTTGTTTTGGCAGGAAAAGATAAAGACAAGGAAAAAGATATTGATGAGTTGTTTTATATTTTATTTTAATTGCTTAAATGATAAGGAAAAAGGGTCAAAATCGTCAATTTATAAATGTGGGTACCTAGGATGTACGGATCTTCGGGCCAAGGGCTTTTTGCCTTGTAGCCTTTTACACCGCATCCTCGGCATGTCCTTCAACGTCCTAGGCCATCCTCGAACGGCTTTGCAACGTCCTAGGCATGCATGGCAACGTCCTCGGACGGTGTCCTAGGAGTCCCACATCAAAGGAAAACCCCCCCACTTGCTGCTTTATAAGCTGTGAAGCGAGGGAGTAGTGTACCATCAGTTTATAGTTATTCGAATAACTAAACTGATGGTACACTACTCTCTTCGCTTCACAGCTTATAAGGCAGCAAATGGAGGGGTTTTCCTTCGATGTGGGACTCCTAGGACACCGTCCGAGGACGTTGCCAAGCATGCCTAGGACGTTGCCATGCATGCCTAGGACGTTGCAAAGCCGTCCGAGGACGGCCTAGGACGTTGAAGGACATGCCGAGGATGCGGTGTAAAAGGCTACAAGGCAAAAATCCCTTGGCCCGAAGATCCGTACATCCTAGGTACCCACAATAAAAAATACAATTTCCTTTAAACTTGGGAATCTGAATACTCACTTGTTTTAAAGAAAATCCACATTCCTATTGAGAGGGGCTTAAAGGGGGAATCTAGATTCTCCTGGCATCTGATTCTCTAGCATGATTTGCAACCAAACATGAGAATCTTTAAACATTCCTAAGAATTCTAAAACATTATCTCGTACTAAACGCCACATAAATATAACAACTTATAGTTAGATTGCAAGGGTTCATATATAATAATTACAATATTTTTTTAACAAGAATTTATTAAGGGGGTGGATACTTTGTTCATCCAAATAAGGGAGATCTAGCTTGAAGGAATAAAATATTCTCCATTTTTTTTGGTAGGACGATCCTATCTTTAGATGAAATAAGAGAGTTTATGTTACCCTTAAAATTAAATTTTATTTTGTATATTATAATGCACATGGGATTGGTGTCTCTCTATACTCTCCATATTATTATTGGTACTCTCCATATTATTACCTTAACCACAAATCCTACAAGTAATCTTGCAAAATGATTTGGAAAAAAGAAAAAGAAAAAGGAACCTAGCAAGCACGCCACGCCATTACTTTATCAAACAACTCGCCGTCCCTATCCCATTCAAACTTGATCCTAAAGTAACCGTCGACTCAATTCTTCTTTCCTACTGATCCTTTCAATTCGCCTCTAGGTCCCCACCCCCACACCCCTTTCTGAACAACTAAAAAAGAATACTGCTTGCAACCACATGCCCCAAATATCAATAAACTAATATTTCCTAGCTCAATCATGTCTTTCCCATTAAAATACAACATTGTGTGAAATACATTGTCGTTATCCTAACAACTAATCTTCCTTTTTTTGAATAGCAATGTCAATGTGTCAATCATACACATATAATTATTGTTCACAACTTGGAATGGGTGACGAATTCTGATGGAGTAACTTCATTTTCATATATATTTGCTACTTACACAGCTTGGGGGTGGGGGCGTGGACTTGGGGCCAAAGAGACTCACAAAATAAAAACTCGGCCCAAATCCCAACATCGAAAAGCCCAAGCCCATGAGATGATGCTGATCTGGACTAGCTACCGAGGTAATTCGAGGAATACCCAATTGAGAAGAGACCAATGGATCTATCGAGGATGCAACTTCTATCCTCATTCTCGATGAACACAGAGAAAACGATCATAGCATAAAGTAATAGTCATCTTCACATTAATTAGGTATTCTTACCTAATGTCTATCCCTTTAAATGATGAATGACTGGCCTGAACAATAAAGATAAACCAAAAGTCTCCTTTCATGATCAAAAGATAGCAGAAGAGGTGTCTAATGGGACAAGCATCTCTTGTCATCCACCCAAGAAATGCACAGCTGGAAAGGAGGAAGGAGGAGGGATAAAAGGAGGAGTTAGCCCACAAGGTAAGGGATCCAGAAAAATTGAGAAAGAATAGCAAGAGAGAGAAAAAAGAGAGAGCTAAAATCTATATCCATTTGTTTACACTTTGTAACTCGGGAAGTAGTTTTTCTCAATCAAAGAGTCTTATTCCACCATCTTTGTTATTCATTTTTTTGTCTAATCTTCCCATTGTGAATTTTTTCACCCTTTCTTAGAAATTAATTGTGTTGATCAAATGCTTATTCTAAGGTTTGAGTTTTTGACCTCCACAACAACTTTATATATATATATAAAGTTGTGTATGTAGCAAATATATATGAAAAGATTTGAACTTTGACATCATGATAATTATTACATCAAAAATATATAATCAAAAATTGAAAAAAAAAAAAACAAAAACAAAAACCAACCCTAGCTAATTTCATTCCTAATGTTATTGTTCTCATGAAATTTACTTAATTAACCTTTGTCGGAAATGTTTTGTGACAAGGGCAAAAAAAATGTAAAAATTGCCCAAATCTCTCCTTTGGTTCTTTAGAAGTGATTATTTGTGGAAAGTATCAAGCCCAAAATTCCAATATTTAGTGAATAGAGGCTAATCATGCTTCAACAAATAAAAGAGAAATTAAAATGTCAAAAACAAAAATGTAGAGAAATGTATAAAAACGCAACTGGTCTAGAATTTCGACCCACAATAAGCAAGAAGAGAAAGTAGAGAAAGGTTGTGAGGAAGAGATGGAAGGTTCTCCTGTAACCCATATTTCCATCTCCCAAGCTTCGGAATTATCAAAATGTTTGCTGGTTAAATGAAATTTAATTTTGCTCTAAAGTTTCATCTCAATTGGTAAAATGTGGTTGGTCTGTTGATTTCAACTGCTTCTTTTTCATAGGTAAGTATCTTTTAGTTATTTGTGATCTAGCAGTTATGATATTTTATACTTAGATGCAATGTCTACACTAGTCGACCCCAAAAATTGAGGATTAAGGTTTTTTGTTGTCGTCCGCCATGTTGCCACTAGCAAAACAATGTGCTTTTGAGGAGCCAATGCATGGAGACAATAACGGGTGCGAACACAAATCTGATTTTGCTTCCGGTCCAATTTTTAAAACCATGTATATGTGTGTATCTCTATCCTATAATACAGTCTCAATATTAGTGCTGCAAGAAGCTTGCAGTTAGAATCCATGTGCTAAAGTGACAAAAAGAATGAAAGTCATATGAACTACTTTAACTCTTTCAAAAGCAACATGGTCACTTCTTTTATTAAATTCTGATGAACAGAATATCGGGGAAGAAAAAAAGCATCAGGGGCTTATCTCTTTTCTTTTTTTTTCTTTTTTTTTTTCCCGAATGACACACCTTCCTTGTTTGTGATCCACACCATAGATACACCCATAGAACCACTTAAATGTCATTATAAAGTGTGACAAAATATTGTTTTTTTTATTAAGCTAGGATTTACTTTAGTCAAGTAGTGAAACTGTTATAATACAGTTTCAATATTAGTGCTGCAAAAAGCTTGCAGTTAGAATCCATGTGCTGAAGTGACAAAAAGAATGAAAGTCATATGAATTACTTTAACTTTTTCAAAAGCAACATGGTCACTTCTTTTATTAAATTCTAATGAACAGAATATCGGGGAAGAAAAAAAGCATCAGGGGCTTATTCCCCCCCTTTTTTTTTCCAAATGACACACCTTCCTTGTTTGTGATCCACGCCATAGATACACCCATAGAACCACTTAAATGTCATTATAAAGTGTGACAAAATATTGTTTTTTTTAATAAGCGAGGATTTACTTTAGTCAAGTAGTGAAACTGTGATTTGTGAAGGAATAAAGTAATATTATGACATTATTAATTAAACTGCTTTCGCATGAGTTGTTAAGAAAAGGCCATTACCCAGCAAAAAAAGAAAGAAAAAAAAGAAAAGAAAAGGCCCGAAAAGATAATTTCCCCGCTATGGAGTATGTTAGTAAGTACATATATGCTCTGAAAAATAAAAGTTAAATTTTTTTTTCATGGGGATGAACTCATTGACATAAAGAATTGAATGTTTAATTTGTCCAATTGTTATTTACTGCTACACATGAGGTAGAATCTGTCGCAACTAGATATAAGTTCAATTCAATGATGAGAGGTAAACTCTCTCTCTCTCTCTGAATACATATTTTTTTCAATTCTTTTGTTTCCATTTCTGTAAGTTTTTTCTGTAACCTTGCAAGATCTATGGGTTGGGCCATTAGCTTTTTTGGACGTTTGTCGAACTTAGTCTTGGCCGGACAACAATTTTTTTTTTTTTTTTTTAGAGAATTTTAACATATGGCGTTCACTTCTTATGATAGCTTTTTATCACCAAACCAACACACCAATCGATTTTTGGTGTAGGCAAAGATTGAATCTTAAATCTCTTATTCAACTATCAGAGATTTTACCAATTGAGCTAACTTTTGTCCACTATATAATTCAATCTCATGTATTTGGTCCAACCATAAATATTATCATAGCTTAGAAACGAGATAAATAAAAGTTAATTATCATGAATTGGGAATCATAGATTTAAATTTTATCATACGATTAAGTTTGGTATCACAACTATTTTCACAACTTTGCCACAATTTGTACACATGAAAACTTGTGAGGGTTGAAATTGTGGACCCACATGGTTCCATCATTTTTTTCTATCACTTACAACTTATCATGTAAGTGAGTTGTAAATAAAGTTGTGAAAATTGTTGCAGTAATAGACTTATCATGTCCGTATATATCAATAAAGAATATATAAGGTGGATATAATTTTTAGAGGGGTGATATAATTACATACTATGGGTACCAAAAAAAAAAAAAAAAAGAATGCCATGCGTAAAGATTTAACCTCATTTTTATTTCTGGGCTGATATTGTTAGTTGACACTTGTAACTTCTCCACCAATGGCAATGCTACCAGGACTACCTGACCACATAGCCCAACTCTGCCTTTCTTTCGTCAACCCTTCTCTTCTTTACTCTGTGTGCCACTCATGGCGGCGCCTAATCTATTCACCTTCCTTCCCTCATTTCTTCTCTTTATACGCTCTTTTACATCATTCCCAGTCTTCAAATTCCAATTCCAATTCAATAGAATTCTTCAACTTCGATCCCATCTCATCCACTTGGGACCTCCTTCCTCCACCACGACCGCCACTTTGTGTCCTTCTCCACTACCCCATCTTTCATATCCCAAAACCTTTTGATTCAATCGGTCTCTTTCTCTCAGAACCTTGTTCTCCTTGCCGCCACCACTCATAATTTCGCACCTGCACTCTCTCACCCTCTCATCTTCAACCCACTCTCCAAGACATGGTCCTTCGGACCCCCACTTGCCACCAGGGCTGGCCCAAGCATTTCGGAGGCGGCAAAATCTTCAAATGGGTATTTATGTTATTACTTAAATAATATTTAACTAGCATTTTATATAATAATTTTTTTTAAATCCGTTATTTTTACTTTTTAATATGATTTTTTTTGTTGAGAAAATGCTAAAGTTATAACAAATTTTACTACAAAATGGTGTTGTAATGAATATAATCAATGAAATGAGGCTTTCAAAAATACTAGAAATATTATAAAATTTACAACATGAGAATTACAAAGATATAACACCAATCACAAATATTCATTTAAAAATGCATTCAATAGTTTGTTGAAATCCACCTATCATATTCATTATCACATCAAATTATAAAAGTTATATAGACCACCACGCACCCTTGGTGCAATGATCACTTCACAAGTATAAGTTCCTGTGGGATATGAGAGACAATGGCCGAAATTTAAGTCTCTAAAAGAGAGTTTCGTACACATATACACTTAGATTAAACTAGAGTAGAATTTTTATCTTGTATAAAAATAATTAAGTAAATAAAAGTTATGTAGTAAAATTTATAGTATTTTTAACTTTTTTCTAATTGAATTACTTGTAATTAGTAACACGTCTATTTGTAAGACGTATTTATTTAAATTTGTCTTATCTCTATCTCTAGCATTACTTAATTCTATTTAAATTTGTCTTATCTCTATCTCCAGCATTACTTAATTCTTTGAGCCTTCTTGATAGTGGAAAAATATGTAAACTAAAATGTTTTAATATCTCTCAAAAATATTTATATAAATAAAAAATAAAAAATTTGCCCCCAAATTTGGGGTCTTCTCTAGTAAGGGGGCCCTAGGCAATGGCCTAATTGGCCTAAGCCTGGGGCCGACCCTGCTCGCCACACTGCACCACTGGTGCGCTGTAGGTAGGGGCAAAGCTAGAAATTTTGGTTTGGGGGGGGGGGGGGGGCGTATTACATATTTATATATACATTCATTTACACAACTACATATTGATATTCACACACACACACAAGTGTGTGTGTGTCCATGAGAATTTCTTTTTAAGTATTGTCACCCCCAAATATTACATATCCTTGGTGTAGGTTTTTTCATTTAACATTTTATGACTAAATCAAGTATTGACAAACAACTCGAAACTTAACAACATTGAAAGACTTAATCCAAATAAAACAAAAAAAAAAAAATTCTAAGTAAAAGTTTATTTTATTAAAAATTTACTATTTGAACTCAACAACTAAAACTTACGAATTAAGAGAAGAAAAAACTAAAAAGTATTTTTTTTTTTTTGCTTACAAGATGGATAGTTTGATGTTATTAACCAATATTTTTTGGAACCCACAATTAGTTGTTCAATTACTTTTTGTAGGGGCCAACTTTTATTTTTTGGAGGGGCTAACTATTAATTTTAAGGTCTAATATTTTTTTTTAAAATTGCAAAATACATATACATTATGAATTTAGTGTTTCTTCACATGTTTTGTTTTGGAGCATAACAAATATAGGATTGAGTTTGATGTGTTCATTTTTCATGTTGCAGCTCAACAAGTTCAAGAATCAGTGCTGCAGATTTGGGCTTGCAATAGTATATGATCTTTTTGTGATGTATAGGATCTTTTTGTCTTTTGGTGATATATTTTTTGTAGCACATATATTTTGGCAATGAACTTGCAGATTTGGGCTTACAAGCTGATATATTTTTTGTTTGCCAGCTTAATACCAATTGAATTCACAAACAATCTTTTTTTTTTTTTTTTAGGGAACAAAGATTCATTTCCACAAGAAAATGAAGTACAACAGGAAAGACAAAAACAAAGGAAAGAGACACCTAGCTACAAACCTGCCAGGGCAGGAACAGCAAACAGAGATAATCCCTCATAAACCAAAAAAAGATTTACTCTACACACACCGGCCAGCTAAGAAAGCTTATGTACTACCCTGTTGAACTCCCTTTTCAAATGCACAAATCTACAAGAATAGAAAAACCCCAAGGATCCCAACTAAACAAAGAAATGTGCAGCCTATTAAACTAACTCTATAACAGAGTCAGCTAAACTCGAGAGGACTGTTTCACAAAAATGCTTTTAGGCCCGAGTATTCTCTTCCTCTGAAACTTCTTTCCCTCTCAAGCGCTTTGTTCCTATCTCCTTCATCAAGGCGAGAGTTTGTTCATCGCTTGTTTTTCCTTTCGCACAAGCAACTTTTTTCAGGCTGCCTTTACCCATAATCTGTTTTCCTTTCTCGTTAGCTTTGGCCTGAAAAATCACACCATCATTGACTATACTGGCCTCTTTATTCTGTACTGGCCCCTCATTCTCAATCTTTTTTAACTTACCCTTTCCTGGCCCTAATTTTTCTTTGTTTGGGCCAAGCACCACTTCTCCATTTCCTCTACATTCATTTATTGTTTTTGTCTTTAATGGGCTTGTAACTACCTGATCTTCACTATTGGGCTTTTTGGTCTAGCCCATTTCTCTTACAACTTCCCTTTTACTTTTGAATAACTCCCTGGCTAACCCTTCTCTATCTTGCATATGTCCCTCACGTGCTCCTATATTGTTCAGTATTTCATGTATCACGTGCTCCACCTTTCCTGAGCTATCCCATCTACTCTGATAACTTGCTGCTAGTGCTTCTGACCCCCCCCCCCCCCTTGTCTTTTCATCCTTGTCTTCTCCTTGTCCTCGATGGTGCTGCTCCCACCCAATTTTTGATTTTCTCCATTCCTACCTTGAACGGAACAATCTAGGTCCTCCGCCGTAGACTGCGACCTTGCACCGGTGTCTCCGCCACTTAACGGTTCCTGAATCCTACTTCCTAAGCCTTTTATCTCTTCATTTATTCATTTGGACACACCCCCAGCTCTTAACCACTCTCCGTATTGCCGGTCCAAAGGCTGACCTTCACTAACCATGTTACAGTGCTTATCATCATGTCCTAGTTTTCCACAAGAGAAGCAGAAAGTGGGCAATCGCTTATATTTAAAGGTAACCCAGCCTCTTTCTCCATCAATATTTGTGATATATCCCCCTCTTCTAAGGGGCTTCTCCATGGGCAGGTCCACCCTTACACGTATGAACTTTGCTTGATCTGCTTGCAATGCCCTTTTATCTACTTCAATAACCTTCCCTAGTTTACACCCAATATCCTTCCCAGCCTCCTCTGTCATAAGTTCAAACGGTAGACCCCAAATTTGCACCCAAAATGGAGAGTGAGTGAACGAGATATTGGCTGTTGACAAACTTGGTCTCCATCGGCATAGAGGGAGTAAGTTATTTTCGAAGTTCCACGATCTGTTCTTCTCAACCCACTCCAGCTGGTACATTGAGTTAAATTTGAATTGTAAAATATTATTTCCAACCTCCACGATTCTGAGATCAAAACCCATCTTCCAAGCGGATCTTTACGTGCTCTTAAATGCTCGCTAGTTTTGTTGTCTATCTGCAAGCAATCTCCCAAATAGGCTAAGTGAGCACTCTTCAAGGAGATCTGGTGTGCTTTTTGTTGATATAACAATATCTTCCTCTTCTTCTTTTGTGAGCTGTAGCTTATTTAGGCTATCCACAATGGCTTGTTCCATACTGATCTTGAGTAACAGAATAGAGTGAAAGACAACTATTGGAAGAGATTGAGAAAGAAGAGATGTGATGAGATGATATGGGATGAGAGCAGGGAGCCCTTAAGCCATAGGACCTAAGGGAGGAAGGACTCACATCGTACAGAGAGGAAGGAAACTCTTACCTGAGAGAGAGAGAGAAACTCCTACAGGGGAGAGAGAAACGAGAGCTTTCTTTTTAATTCACAAACAATCTATCTTCACACATTTAGTTTTGTAATAACCCATAATAATAAGTTATGTTGATGCGTATGCATGTGTTGTCCCCCAATTCCTTTTCCTTTGAGCCCAATCACCTTCAATGATTGCTTTTTTGACCGTGAATAAAGACAAAGAAAAAGAAAAAGCAAAAAAGGAAAGAAGAGAATTCAGATAAAGAAAACTCAAAACTGTGGGGCGGACATTTTCCATTATAGGCCTTGAATTTTTTATCACTTTTGTCTAGATTTTAAAATTTCCACTAAATTTTACTAACGCAATTGCAATCTTTATTTTCAACTAAACCAAAAGTAATTACGAGTTTAAAGTAGTATCCAAGGACAATAAATTAATTCAATTTATTTATATAACAAATAAGAGGCAGGAGGACACAAATATTGATAAAAATTCATATTTATATTTACTTTATTTTTCTTGATATATATATATATATATGATAAATTATACTTTACCACCCTAAACTATGCACTAGATTACACTTTGCACCCTCAACTATTCAAATGCACACTTTGCACCTTAAACTATCACACTTTGCACTCCAGTGTTACTTTTGCTGTTATGTTTAACGGAATGTTATTGCACATGACAAGCACATGCATCTTGCTTAGGTGGAACAAACTTAAAAAACCAAAACACCCTTCTTCAAAATCAATTAAAACAAAACCTAATTTTTTTCACATCTTTCTCCTAGTCTCTCATGCGTGCAGCTTCTTCCCCAAATTTAGATTTTTATAAACCCTAAATCCCCAATTTGAATGAAACTAAGATACAATAATAAAACCGTGCATGATAAGAGATATGATATACTATTGATTTGGGAAGAAAAATATTCATGTCTTATTGCTGCCATGATCTTGAGGTATGTTTTATTGTTACACAAATAAATTTTCTGTATCAGTGGACAAAAGGTAGCACTCATGCCAATCATAAGCAATGTCCTTAGTGAGACTATTGAGAAAGTCAGAAACTTCATTGTTACTGCCCAGAACATGATAAAAGATCCTCTTTTTACAAAGAATTTGAACGTCTTCGAGTGTGTTCATAAGTCCATCGAAGAACATAATATAAGATGTGAAATAAGGTTTTACACTTTTTTTTTTTTTTTTTTGAGATAGAGTTTCAACCTATGGCGTCTGCTCCTGATGATAGTTCTTTATCATCAAACCAAGATACCAATCAGTTTTTAGTGTAGGCGGGGATTGAACCCCAGGTTTTACACTTTTATTGCACTGTTCATAGGCAACAAGATTTCTCAAGATTGGTCCAGTTTTACCCATTGCCTTCTTCAAGCCCATTATGAAATAATATTTAAACTAGATTTTTAAATTGGGGATTTAGGTTTTATAAAAACTAGTCGCAGACCCGCGTGTTGCGCGTGAAAATTTATTTTATTTTATGATAATGATATATATATATATATATATATATTGCAGGATTCATGGTGATGGGAGGTTTTGGTCTTTGAATTAATTTTGTATTATTAAAGATATTCGGAATAGAATGAGGAAATTTTTTTGTAGATTTTATTTGTGAAACATAATTTCTACCATACTTGGTTGGCCAATTTGTACATTTCCAAGTCAATTAAGCACATTTTGCATGTTACATGTAATTCTTCGTTTCCATAAGGGTAAAGGTATTCATGATCCCAATGACCCACTCCATTTTTCTTGCATGCTTGGTTATTTGGGATGCAAAATGTGTTTGTTCCAAAAGTTGTATGTCGAAAGATTTGTTGATAGTTTTGCAGCAATAGTTTTCCATTGGGTTGGTTTAGAATTGATAACAGTAGTTGTATTCTCTCATCATTTGATTTGCATAACAACGCAATTGTCAATCCATATTTTGCATTTTTGTCTCCTTCTATGTTGGCTTAAAAAAGGATTTGTTTTCCCGCTTTAGTTTGATCTTATACAAAATATTTGTGAGCTCCAACCCAAAATAGTGCTTGTTTGTTTTCAACCCTAAAGCATTGATGAATGAGTTTTCCTTCCTCCTTTCGAAGGAATAAAGAATTTTGGAGCAGTCTAGTTAGATTGATGCCGTGAAGAACTTTTTTTTTTTTTTTTTTTTGTTAGCCGATTGAATCGCTTGCAGTTGTTTTTTAAAAACATAAACACATATTAAGAAACTGATGTGCTGAAAAAAATCAACTGGTGACAAAACATGTCAATAATCATATACTAAGGATGACATATGAACATTGTTTTCATCACACTTGCAATATTGGATCTACGAAGTCAATTTTTATTTTTTTCCAAAAATATAACAATGACTCTAAAACTGTGCACAACTTCATTGTATAAAGTTAATAAAAAAAGAAAATATAGGACTACAATATTTTGTGCCACAATTTTGGACATGGTAGATTGTGATTAGTAGAGAAAAAGTGAAAAGTTGATGTGAAAGTATCAAACATCAGTTGTGAACTTAAATGTGTACCTCGTTTTGACGTTGCCTAAAAATTTTGGCGATTGTCTTCCCAAATTGGAAAATATTTTGACCAATAATTCTGTAGGTAATTCATGTTGCATGCTCATTTTTGTGATTGTGTAAAGAGTATTTTTGATATTTTTGGTTTGTATTTTTGAAGTTGTTTAGGATTGTAATTTATAGTATTTTGCTAGCTTTATGAATGAGTGAACTGTTTTAATTATTTTATTCATAATTTTCATCGTTTAGTTATAATATGTAAATTAAAGCATAAGAATACATAAATGCAAAGTTAAATGTAAATTTATAACCATCCATGATAAATATGTATAGACAATTTTTGCATTTTTTGATTGTTGCATAAATTATTATTTAATTGTCTAATTATAAATATCTAAATTAAGTAGAAGAACATTTTCAAAAAAAAAAACAAATTAAATAGATGAATATGTAAAATCCTCTCACACGTTATTCTTACAACCGAAGAAGGTGCCATTTCACTCATTCATTTACTACATGACTGATGGTCTTGGTATGTGGCATAAGAGATCCTTCCTTCCCCTTTTAATTTATATTTGAGACAGTAGCTATATATATATATATATATATATATATATATATTTTTTATATAAGTGCCTTATGTTTTGTCTAAAAATAAAGAGTCCTCATAGGAACACAAAAAGTCTTAATAATTTCACGACATTATTAAATTACTTTATTACCTCATTTTTTAGACCAACCTCATTTTTTTTTCTTTTTTTTTTAATCTCCCTCAATAATTTCCCCATTTTTTCAACTTGTTTGGGTTCTATATTCTTTTGTATGAATGCCAAGATTCAAGAACTGATCTCAGCAGTAATTTAATAATAAAAATAAAAATAAAAATATACTTGGTATATATGATAGCAATGTCAAAAACAAACAAACCCCAATTCCAAAAATCAAGAACCCATTAATCTTAGTAGTAACAAAAACCAAAGCATGGAAAATAAATATGATACCAATGACAAAAACAATCAAACCCCATTTCCAAAAACCAATATTCTGATAAAAGAATCATAGATCAACGATTTCAACCAACTAACATATAAATGAGAGATCCAAATCCACATCTCAGTCTTTCTTATTAATATATACATATAAATGGCCAAAAAAAAAAACCATCATAGCAAAGTCTAATACATATCAAAAGCAAAGCCTTTATGGAACACAGGAATCCTGAGGTATGAGGTAACCCTTGAAGCTATGTTTGAATGAATAATAAATTGGTAGAAACCAAAAGATAATATAAAAATTATTTTAAGATACCATAAGATAGTATAAAAATATTTTAACATAACCTTTTCATTTTATTTATAATTGACAGTTTGACATACTTGAAGAAACAATTCAGCTTTTGAACTTGCAATTCAATAGATAGTTCATAATCAATTTGTAGAAAATATGAACAACCTACACAACCAAAAGATAATATAAAAAATATTGTAGTAAGTTCACACAAGTAACATGAAGAGCATTTTTCTAAAACTATTTGGAGATTCTTGCCTTTAAGCAGTTCCATTAATAATGAAAACATCACAGGGTAAGACCCAACCCAAATACTTAATCCAACCTCGTTTTTTAGACTAACCTCATTTTGGTATTTTTTTTATTTTTTATCTCCCTCTGTTTTTCCTCTTTCACTTTGTGTTAAAAGCTTCCACTGCCTATTTTAGCATTGCCCTGAATTCTCACCTACATGCTATATATGCCTTCTTTTTCTTTTTCTTTTTCTTTCGATTTTTTTTTTCTTTTACAATTCATAATTTATGAACCCAACAAAGACAACTGGAGGACCCTTATTCCCCTTAACTTTTATTCTCTCCTAAGCTATCCATTTCACTGATCAATGACATATATTCAACCTCATAGAAATTCAAGCTCTAATTGGTGTCTTTGAAACAATTCCAGAAGTAGCAACATCTCTTCATGATATGTTTTGGCTTAATTATCATTTTTCAGTCATTATAGAAAGCCATTTGATTACACCCACCTAAAAATCAATTTCTAATTGATATTTAGAGATACCTGACTATATATACCAGCTTTTGAACTTGCAATTTAATAGATAATCCATATTAAATTGGTAGCAAATATGAACAACCTACACAACCAAAAGATAATATAAAAAAATCTTAGCATAGCATGTTCATTTTATTTATAATTGAGAGTTGGACACACTTGAAGAAACAATCCAGCTTTATTTACAATGGGATTTCCCAGCAAAGCAGCTCATTCAACAATGTCCTATTTCTTTTGGTTACATAAATTGTTCGGGCAACAATGGAATTTCCCAAAAGGCATATGATACATGGCTAATGCACTTTGGTTATTTATTGTGAGCTACAAAAGAGAATTTGTAAAATCACATCCCAAAAGGCATATGGGATACTATGGAAGGACTCTGATGTTGCTCCTGCATCACAGCTTGTGGCAAGATACATTGGTTCGAATGAAAATTTACAGGTATAAATGCTCTATTGGGAAATTTTCTTCAAACAATCTTGAAAATTTTGAGCTATTGTGCTATGTATTTAGTTTGACTTTACATCAATCTGGGGTAATCTTATAGATCTACTAACAATCTCAAATTTGATGGCCTATGATATTATTTTGCTGAGTTTCACATATATGGAAAATGATGCAAACGTTTTGACTCCAGATATTTATGGCCATTTAGGCGTACTATTTTCGTGAATACATCTCTGAAGTGGACTCAGTTAAAGTCAAGTTTAAGGTAAGTACTCGATTTCCTTCAAAGACAATATACTGATATAGGGAAAGTCACCTATCATAAAAACCACACTCACACAGTTCTCCAAAATGCAAATATGATAAAAAAAACTTGATGTATTAAACCATGCTTAGTAACGAAACCTATATTTAGCAAGTTGTTCAATGCAGATAATAAAAAAAACATTCAATAGGAAAAAAAAAAGAAACCTGAACATTTCAAGCAAAGAGTACCATGGCAATCAGTACATATTTCATCAAAATACATGCTTAAATATAGCTCAATTGGTATTTCCTTCTCCTATAATAATCAGTCGAAAGGTGAGTTCAAGAATTTAAAACCTGCTAGGTAGGTTTGTAACTTACCAATAAAACAAAATGGAAGAGGTGAAATGTATTGGTTGTAAATTGTAATATGTGATTTGCATATGTATCGGGATGCCTTGTGAGGATATTTTGTGTTCTAAATGTTTATTAGATTTGTTTCAATGAATTACCTGCCTGAAAAAGAAAAATGAATAAGTAAAAAAATATTCACATAGTAGAAGTGTTTAGGATGGGGGCATGAGGGTATCAATTCTACATATATTAATTCAAAGATGCAGTTGAGGAGTTGTAGGGTGAAGGATTGGTCTAGGGAAGTTTCTTTACTTGATTTTGTGAAGTATGCCTATTGCGCATTCAACATGATTCCTAGCTAATTATTAACTAAAGGCAGTAAAAGAAGGAATTAAAACTTTATTACTTGGAGTTACTTCCTAGCTAGTGGCTACTGCCTATGATACTTTAAATACATTGAATAATATTATATAGAATGAACCATTTCTTGGAGTTTAAATAGGATCACTACATATTAAGAGGCATATTTTCTACTTACCAGATTCTATAGTCATATTGATTGTCCATGATTTAAAGTTGTCCTCTAGGTGGAGGAGATTTGATCCAAGACATTGGAATACCTTTCAGAAGATCCAGCAATTAACAATTATGCAAATTCCTAATATCTATGGAGTGGCTTATATGAGAATTCTCTGTATTTTTTGCATTATCAATATGAAGTTTGCTCCCACACGTACACAATAACATGTTCCATATGACTATGGCTTTACAATTACATGACCCATACATCAGGCTAAACAATAACATCCATATTAGATTAAGTTCCTTAGCTGGAGAGCAAAATATATTTCCCACTCACATAGATATTTTGTAACATATTGTAAATGTGAAGAATCTTACATTTTTTTCTTTATTGAAATTTCAACATAGATAGAAAAAGAAAAAGAAAATGGCAAGATTGTTTCCAAAAGAAGGCGTTTAATTTATTGTGATATATAATATATGAGTAGATGGTGGCCAAAAAAAAAAAGAATAGCTATGAGGAGTCCAGAAATATCTTCAGTAACATCATAGCCTATGATTCATAGGAAAGAGAAATATGATTCAGATTCTTTTCTTTTAAATTAATTACTATAGTGGAGTACAAAAGGACGAATTTGAAGGCTTTAAAACAGTCAGTTGTTTAAGGCAGCACATAAAAATTGGAGAACCATCCAAATTAGTGGAAAAAATGCACAAGGGATCTCATTAAAAAAGAAAACACAAACTCTTTATTAATTTAATGGCCACCATTTCATACAGCTATGAACTGTACAATTTACAAAGCACATAGCATCCCTCATGTCTTGTTTCATGTTCTTATATTTTGAGTTGAATTGACACTCATAATAGTGGGAACCATGTTTTATTTTGTTGGAGGAATCATTCAGAGAGTGATAAAGAAAAAGAGAGAGACACAGAAGAATCACAAAAAAGTATTTCTGAAATTAGCATATGCAGGTTTCTACTTTGTCTGTACTGAAGAATCCACACAAAAAAGTATCTCAAGTACTGAAGAATATATTAAAATAGATTTATACAGCATGATTCTTTTAGGGGTCACAACTCACACAAGGGAAAGCTACTAAAATCTTAACATTCCAAGTCAATTGGTACTATAATATGATGCATGCCAACTGCACATTCTCTTGCATGATTAAAAATCTTGGATGTGACTCAAGAGGTCTCAAAACAATCTGCACCAATTGTTTGGCCAGTTCTAGTAAAAGATGACAGATTTAATATGTAGATTCAATATAGCTAGAAAATCAGAATGAACATACCGAAAAGAAGCAGTGCTCCAATTAAATAACCCAGCAGTAACAAATTCAACACCATAGGCAAAACAAATGAAGAAAGGAAAAAAAAAAAAAAAAAACAACCATCAAGCAAAAGAATAGAGCACAGCATGAAATAGTAAAAGGTGACAAATTTAATTTATAGATTCAATATAGCTAGAAAATCATAAAGAACATACCCAAAAGGCCAAAAGAAGCAGTGCTCCAATTAAATAACCCAGCAGTAACAAATTCAACACCCTAGGCAGAAACAAACGTAGAAAGGGAAAAAAAAACCATCAAGCAAAAGAATACAGCACAAAAGAAATTGGGATGCAGGGATACCTCAACTGAACCACCCGCTTACGTCAGTATTCATATAGGAAGGAAGGAAGAAAGAGAGGTTGCCGTTAGAAGCCGAAACAGAAGCTGAAACCGTAGAACAGGAAGATGAAACTGTGAGTGAAACGGTAGAAGAGAAGTTGAAACCATGAGAATCAAGAGGTGGGGAAAGGGAAGGGGAAGGGACTAAACTTGAAACGATGAATGAAAACGTTGGAGATAGAACTTTGAATCGTGTAACAGAAGGAAAGGGAATAGGATAAGTTGTAACCGTGAAAAAACATCAAGTTTGACAAAGGGATTTAGTTGAAAAGGTGTTGGGAGTGGGCTTGGGCTTTACAGTGAAATTAAATGTATAAGAATTGGACTTTAAAGTAGAGATAGGGCTGGAAATAATTTTAGTTTTATTAATATTTTAAAATTAAATTGAAAATTTAGAAAAGAAAATAAGAATGACATGGCTGCTGATGTGGCTCAATGTGAGCGTAGCAACATTAAATGCTACGCTTCAGCTTTTAGTAATATATAGATTTAAGTTTGGGGAAGAGGCTACACGCATGAGAGACCAGGAGAGAGACGTGAAAAAAATTGGGTTTTGTTTTAATTGTTTTTGAAGAAGAGTATTTCGGTCTTTTAAGTTTGTTCCGCCAACATTCTCCAAAAAAAAAAAAAAAAAATGAGTTTGTTCCACCTAAGCAAGATGCATGTGCTTGTCATGTGCAATAGCATTCCGTTAAATATAACAGCAAAAGTAACACCGGGATGCAAAGTGTGATAAGTGTGATAGTTTAGGGTGCAAAGTATGCGTTCGAATAGTTTAGGGTGGTAAATTGTAATTTTCTCCCATATATATATATATATATATATATATAAATTGGTTAGTAATAAAAAAAAATAAAGGAATTATCATATATCTGTTATACATAAATCTCACTTATCCTACCTCGTGGGATTCAAGTTTAAGTTCATTGGATTTAAAATACAAAAATAAAAGCTTTGGTTTATATAAATGAATTAATTTCCAACCAGTTCAACCCACATTCTAACCCGTTTGTTCTGACCTGTTCTTCATCTTCTGTCCCTCATCAGAGCCTCCAAATGAAAGTGAAGGAAAAAACGCAAGAAGAAGCAGCATATTTTCACAGCTAAAGCCTTAAGAAGCTTTCTTCTTCATTCCTTCGCAATTTTCAAGTATGCCATTTCTCACTTACATACTTATCTTCTGCTTTCTTTATATTTGGATTATGAAGAATTCTCAAGACCAATTTTAGATTACATCAAATTTTTAAATCTTTTTTAGTTGATGAGAACAAGCTGGGTAACTCATTACAACAAAATGTATTTTTAGTGACGAAAAAATTTGTCACTAAAAGTCCATTTTTTCGTCACTAAGAATCTTTAGTGACGAAATTGGACTTTTAGTGACGAAATTCGTTTCGTCACTGTAGCCCCGTTGCTAAAAGTCCTAGTGACAAAAAATTTCATCACTAAAAGTCCGATTTGTTTAAAAAGGAAAAAAACTTTCGCGACGAAAACGTTTCGTCGCTAAATGTTTTCCTCGCTAAAAACAGTATTTAGTGACGAACAATTTCGTCACTAAAACTATTTTCTGGTACATATAGTGACAGAAAAATTCGTCACTAAAACTATTTTTAAGAAAATCCAGGCACGTATAGCGACAAAAATTTTTGTCACTAAAACCATTTCTTACAAAATTTAGTGACGAAATATTTCGTCACTAAAACAATTTTTTGTTGCTATATTTGTGATGAAGAAATTCATCACTAAAACTTATTTTCTATTTTTACTATTTTCATAGCGTTGATATTAACCTTTAACCTGTAACCTGTCATTACATTATTAAAACCTCACATTTGATTAACACATTTATTTCCACATTTATAAAAAATCGATCCATACATTCCACAAGTTAAAATTAAAACAAGTATCCAATTCAAATTTCTTCCATACAATAATTGTTTGCAACACATACAATAATTGTTTGCAACACATACAATAACTTAAGATGTTTTATAACAATACAAAAAATGTTGCATAATATAATTAGAACTAACGGAAGATGTCCCCATATGTCTTCGAATAATGCCAAAAGTAAATCCCCTTAAGCCACCAATAAGAAATCTGCACAAATATACAAATATAAAAACACTACATTAAAATTATCGAGTGTAATATAATACAATTAGTTTCAAAGCCTTCATTATCTCAAAACAATCTACCCAAAAAAAATATAAACATCATGCCATAGGATCATGTGCATAATAATACATAGAGAAAGCTGGTGGCAAAAGGTCACAGGCATTAAAAATCATGTGCATATTGCATAGTTCCTAATTGTCAATTCTGGCTCCCAAAACCTACAATACATTGTAGGACATAGAGGCAAGGGTCAGCCATGATTTGTGGAGCTATGTCCTTCAATGTCTAGTTGGTTTGGAATAGCAACCACACCATAGAAATGTATTTGAGCACTAATATGATGACTACAGTATCAAAGGAACCCATGTTTTGATAAATGCTATGCACCTATCATCACACCTAATTAACAAGTTTCATTCACATTTGCAAGAAATTAAAAACACTCCCAATATGAATTTAAACCACCTTATAACACCATGCAAGCCACCCGCTTGCTACAACACAACAACCCACCACAAAACCAATCATAAACATCACAAGTATAAAGTGTTTACAAGTATTGGAATTGAATAAAATAATATTCATCACATCTAATTAACAAGTTCCATTCACATTTGCAAGAAACCAAAAACACTCCCAATATGAATTTAAATCACCTTATAACACTATGCAAGCCACCCGTTTGCTCTAACACAACAACCCACCACAAAACCAATCACAAACATCACAAGTATAGAGTGTTTATAAGTATTGAAATCGAATAAAATAATATTCATCACATCTAATTAACAAGTTCCATTCACATTTGCAAGAAACTAAAAACACTCCCAATATGAATTTAAATCACCTTATAACACCATGCAAGCCACCTACTTGCTCCAACACAACAACCCACCACAAAACTAATCACAAACATCACAAGTACAATGCTTACAAGTATTGAAATTGAATAAAGTAATACTCATCACATCTAATTAACAAGTTTCATTCACATTTGCAAGAAATTAAAAACACTCCCAATATGAATTTAAATCACCTTATAACACCATGCAAGCCACCCGCTTGCTCCAACACAACAACCCACCACAAAACCAATCACGAACATCACAAGTATAGAGTTTTATTTTGAAAATTAAAATAAATAAAATAAAAGGCAAAAGAGAAGTCAGGGGGCTTACTCAAAGAGAATTCGGCTTTCCTTGTGCTAACTACACTACTTAGATTTTACGAGTATTCTCAAGCTTGATACAAGAGGGCCAAGTCAAAGTGACTTGTTGACTGCAGAACTGAGTGCTGACTACACTGCACCACCACGCAGACTCTCGGTGATCACATTAACCTTTGGCAAGACATCCCTACCACAAAAATAATTATGTGAACAAGAAGTTGACACCGACATGATCTTCCTTTTCTAAAGAAATAATAATCTGTTAGTAAAACATAGGCATTCCAAGCAATGAAAACACACACACACTGTGTGAAAATTTATATATAGTTTCTAAAGTGAAAATCTGCAATGGATAAAATCACAACCCAAATAATCACATTGTCAACCATTAGTTAAATACTTTGCAATAAATCTTCACACACTCATGTACAAATTAGAATACACAAATGAGTTATCAATAAAAAGAAGTTTTATTGTACTTATAATATTACACACTACACAAACTCTTCACTATTTCACCCTTTCTTCCTTATCTTCTTATATCTATCTCACTTTAATGGCACTGGATGCAAGCCATTAACTCCTATCACCTAAAAGCAAAAGAGAAAACTCATACTGCTTAGTACCTACACATTCAAGCCAAA
Source organism: Quercus ilex subsp. ballota (assembly GCA_032727855.1). Lineage (NCBI taxonomy): Eukaryota > Viridiplantae > Streptophyta > Magnoliopsida > Fagales > Fagaceae > Quercus > Quercus ilex. Next base: position 1,277,278 of record CM064908.1, on the reverse strand, counting down.
ATATTTGACAGTCAAAATTGCAACAAAAGAAAGAAGTGTTTCCTTCTCATCCTATAGAAATGAAAAACATGTAGTATGCAATGAAACCAAATCACTATCCAATTAAGTAGGTGATGAATCTTATGATTGCCAGTATGATTGTGGCCGAATCATATGAAACCAAAACTCCCTTTGACTGCAATATCCAAACACTGTCTCCTTCCAATCCAAACATCAGTAATTGCCACTCCAAGTCGATCAATTAGCAATCACTGAAGTTTAAAGACTTTCTTATAAGTGAATATCATTTCTACTATAGGCCTGAGACCCAATTCCATACCATTGGACTAAAACACTGTCAATCATTTTAAAAACAAAAAATAAAGGATATACAAGCATAACCAGCATTTTGGGGATACATTGCATTCAACCAATGACATTAGAACCCAACACACAAAGCATCAGCAACAAACACAATTTTTCAAGGCCTCTATGCAAACTCCAATGTTTTACAGTTTCTATTTTCAAATTTAAAATAAAAATAAAAAAATAAAAAACAGAAAGAACAACATAAAATAAAACTAAAAAAATTCTTAAAAATTATTTTTATTTTCAGTTCACCATTAAAAGAAGATGAATAGAAAGTACCAAATGGGTTTGTAACGGCGTCGGAATCATCAACCTTCGCGAGAATGGGTGGGAGTTTTGAAGTTGACGGCCGTGATGACTTCGAAATCGTCACAAATGGGTTCGTATTGGCGTTGATGGTCGGAACCGTTGCGAATGGGTTAGGTTTCTAATTATCAGTGACGTTTCGGTCTCTTCTTATCAATGACGCTTGACTTTCTTCTCATTGCGACGGTTTCTTTTGGGATCAGCAACGCTTGGGCTCTCATCGGTGATGGTTTCGTCTGGGATCGGTAACAGGTTCTTTTGGGATCGACGACGCTTAGGTTGGGTTCGGAACCATCGCGAAAGGTTATCGGCGATGGTTTGGGTTCTTATCAGCGATGGTTATCAGTGATTGGGTTTAGGTTTGGGTTCGGAACCGTCGTGAAAGGTTATTGGCGACGGCGGACTAAAGCTTGATGGAGGTGAGGCTTGGGTGAACAGAGAGTGAAAGAGAGAGATGTGAGGGTGTGGTTTCTGAAAAATGAGTGTGTTTCTGCAGTTTAATATTAAAACTTTTAGTGACAAAATTATTTTGTTGCTAAAAACTTAAAGTTTCAGCAACGAAAAATTTCGTTGCTGTTGGGGTCTTTTAGCGACAAAATTATTTCATCGCTGATAATCTCCCAACAAAACCTACAGCGACGAAATTATTTTGTCACTAAAAACTTAAGCTTCAGCGACGAAAAATTTCGTCTCTGTTGGGGTTTTTTAGCGACGAAATTTGTTTCATCACTGATAATCTCCCAACAAAACCTACAGCGATGAAATTATTTCGTCACTAAAAACTTAAAGTTTCAACGATGAAAAATTTCGTCCCTGTAGATTAATTAAATTCGCGCCCTAACTTTTCATTTTGGCGCCCTTGTTTCTAATCAACAAATAGCAACGAAATTTCAATTTCATTGCTAAATGTTATTGTTTTTTCATTTTTAGCGACGAAATTTGAATTTCGTTGCTAAAGGTTTTTTTTTTTTTTTTTTCATTTTTAGTGACGAATTATAAATTTCGTTGCTAAATGTAAGTTTTCAGTGACGAAAAATATTTTCTCACTAAAATTCATCGCTAAAAATACATTTTGTTGTAGTGTATTATTTTGTTTACTTTGATCTTATATAGTGAATTTTGTTCAATTCTCAAGACCCATTCTCGCTTTACATTGAATTTGTATACCTTCAGTAGAGGAGGTATCTCCACCGTAGATTGCCACCCTCTGGCCCTGCCGGCTAACAAAACGCCCTCAAGTTCAACCAGCTAGCTAGGTATTTTGAGCTTCTTTCTTCTTTCTTTTATTGCTTTGGATTTGTGTTATGTGTGAGGTATTGATCTACGTGGATTTTGGCTTATCATTTCATTTATATCCTTGCATTGTTTTTTTTTTTTTTTTTAATTTCCTGTATTTACAAGGTACTTTTTTGGATGAATTTATATATTACTTTTTTAGGGTTTGAAAATTTAAGGAGAGAGAGAGAGAGAGCTTAAAGGTTTAAGCAAAGCTGGAGAGAAACAGAGCTACCGCCAGTGGTGGCGGTGATGAGGCTTCGGCCATGGTGGCTGAGACCGGTTGGACCGAGGTAAGCCTTTATTAGATGATTTCATACCATTTTTCTGTCACCAACCTTGAGTTGCCTTAGCTATACTCAATTTCCAACAACGTTTGCACTTCAATATGACGACATGATTCCATCTTTAACAAGGATTCACATCCCGTGCAATACCTCAAATCCCAGCCATCCTTTTCATCTAATGGCTCCTTATTTTGACACCTCACCAGGACATGCTGGTAATCCATGTGCCCACTTAAGATTTCATTTCAACTTCCCATTTTTCAATTTCACTAAAACTCTCTCTCCTGTCTCTCAAATCTCAATACCTCCGAGCTCTCTCCGTCACTCTTTCGTTTCCTGTTTTCAAAAAAGCTTGAGAAAATAAGGGTGTTTTCTAAAAAAATTTCTTGTGCTTATTGCCCAGCTTGTCTGAAGTGTGCCGCTACTGATCTATCGCGTTCTCTCTCCACCCATCACTGCTGGTAAGCCCTCGTCTCCTCCAATCAACCGATCAAATTGTTGTGTGTTTATAGTTTTTGCTCTATTGGGCATATATTGGATGTGTTTGGCATTTTTTCAATTTGGGTGAGAAAATGATTTCAGATTTGTATGATTACCTTTGTGCTATTGAGTTTTAACTTGTGAATAGTTTCGTTGGGTCTTGCGTGCATTTGGCCTTCTAAGTTTCATATATTTATATATATACTTTATTCAAATGGTGGGTTTATGTTCATTTGTGAAAGGTGTTTTAATTTAGTTAAGGTTTTTCAGGTTTGATCTATGGAGGGATATGAGATTGAGAGAGAAAGAAAGAGAGTTTGGTCGAAGGAGAGAAGAAGCCACCATCGGAGGTGGTGGTTGTGATGAGCCAGCCTTGCCGATTTGGGCTTGTTTCAGAGAAAGACCACCACTCGGTAAAAGGGTTTTCTTTTATCTCTATTTTTTTCAATAATCTCTATTTGGTTGCTAGGAAAGGAAGGAAAGTAAATAATGGTGTCACAATTTTGTTGATTGATTTATTGGGGTTGAATTTAATTCTGTTTTCTCTTTTTTTTGGTTTTTAGCTTAGGAATTGAGATCAAGTCTTATATTTCTTGCATTTTTGTCAATTGCTTAAAAATGCTTGAATCCTTGTAATTTGTATTCAATGGGCTTATTATTAGGTTCCTAATGATGAAAGTTTGAACCTTTATGAGCTATTTAACCAAAGCATGAATGTTCAATACACTAAAGGGCTTTCACAGAAAAATTTTGACAACACATTTTCATTTGGAGTTAATTACATAAAATTGAATTTAAAGACTTCTTGTAGATGTGTTGTTAAAAAGGCATGCTTTTATTCTTCTTCTTTGGTTTGCAATTTGTTGTGTGGTCAATTAAAGTTATAAATTGCAATAAAATAGAGTAATTTGGTCATAATATTTGGGTTCTCTCTATCATGATGTTAACGAGGAGCGTGATTTTAAGAGCATGTCTGAATTGGTTGTGTGCACTGATGTTGAAATTCTGATAGGCTGTGTAAATTGTTTTCATTGTTAATCTACCAGTTTTATTTGAACAATGGGGTTAAGAATGATAGAGTAAATCATTGATGGATGGGAAATAAATAATGACTCTTGCTTTGTATTGTGCAGTTGGCATCAATGCAGTATTCATGCAGACATACATTGGAAAAGTTTCATGCCCATACATCTGTGGGAAGCAATTGGATCATGGGGTGCTTCTAATGAAAGGCTTTCCCTGTTACACTTAAGAATTTTGAAAAGCTCATTGTGTTCTCATAATTTTCAAAGTGGATTGGTTTCCATTGCATGCACTTGCTCATTACTGAGATTTTACAGAATGACAAGACTTACAATGTTTTCTACCATTATGGCTCCTATTTCTACAATGACACCATTTATAAAGTATGTAACTTAGCCTTCTAGCAGAGAAATGGAATACAAATGGGATCAATCCAATTCATTAAGAATATCAAATGCACCCCAAATAGACACTTCTAATGTCTTTGCATTGTTATTTTATTAATTTCATGTGTCATCAAAGTTTCAATAAACAATTGAAATTTTGACTTAAGGTTCAAAAACTCGCATGTTTCCACAAAAGGTCGGTCTTTTGATGCATAACGTAGTTCGTTATCAATGGCCAAATTTATATAATTTTCATAAGGATCTTTTCTCTTCAACAAAAGCCATATGACATAGCTGACCCACTATTAGCAACCTTATGAAAAGTTGAAAACTAGACTATATAACCATTAGCAACCTTAATCACTTGCATTCAAAAAATGAACAATAGTTTAGTACATGCCATTGCATTAAAAATATTAATCACTTGTATATATAATTAATGTCTAACTAGGAGTTACTCAAACATGCACTTGTACAATCTAACATGTTTGAGTAGCTTCTTTAGTTACAAAAAATTATCCAAAAAATTTGCTACATGTGCAATCAGTTATCTAAGTTGTTAGATATGTTGTTCAAAAAACTGTCCAAAAAATACTATCCATTGTGCAATAGTAGCCATGTCCACTGTGCAATATACCCTCAGACAACCTGCCAAAAAATGTTGTCCAAGCCATGTCCACTGCAATATACTATTAGACAAACTGCCAAGAAATGTTGTCCTTCATACTACAAATCAATATTAGCCTGAAAAAATGTCAACAAAATCAAGTTACATTTTGAACTTAAACAAACATGAGAAAATTTCACTATAATTGAACTTACCATTTATTAGTTTTTTACATACCAAAAAAGTGTTGTGTTTGCAGGCAAGCATTTGTATTTTCAACACATGGAGTTAGTCCATAATTGAACCTAACTTCATTTCCCTGTGTATATATATAAACAAATAAGTTTATTCATTTGGTGAGTAGAGAGGATATAAAAACATGGATTTATTTTTTACTTGCCCAATATTCATTTGGTGAGTAAGAATTAAAACTAAATATTTTAAATTTGAGGGACCAAAACCAAACTTGCCTCAACCAAAATTATAATAAGTCACTCACCAAATTGTTACAGGTTAAACTCACACAAAAGGCCAGTCAGGAATGATTCAATCATCTTCTTTGGCTTATTCCTTATTGTCCATTTTGTTCTTGTAAGAAGGTTCCTATCATTTTATGAAAACACTTTTTTTATGAATATTATTTTGTATAAGGAACTTGAAACAACATGAAGAATCCCATTCAAACAAGAATGAACATTTATGTCTCTCTTTTCTTTTGTTGTTTAGAGGCTGTTTGGATGGACAATTTTCATGACTCAATTCTCAGTTTCCATAACTCAATTCTCAAAAATGGTGGGACCCATAGCAAAATACTCGTTTGCCTGCACCAATACTCTATTTCCATAACTCTGTTTCCAATACTCAATTCTTTAGTTTTTGAGTTATGAGTTATAGAAACTGAAAACAACTTTTGGCTGTTTTCAACTTTCAGTTTTCTGTTTTCAATGGCAAATTTGTAAATAACATCACGCAGCCGGTCCCACAGTTAGATTTTTGCTCCCTCTTTATCTTCTTTTCTCTCTCTTTTTTTTCTTTTCTTTTTGTCTTTCACGGGTCTGGGTATCTGCTCCTCTTCTTCTCCTTCTTCTTCTTCTTTTTTTTTCTTCTTTTCTTTTCTTTTCTTTTCACTTTCTGGGTCTGGTTCTTTTTCTTTTTTTTTTTCTTCTTTTCTTCTCTTTTCACTTTCTGGGTTTGGTCCTTTTTTTCTTCTTCTTTCACTGGTTTCCGTTGGCTGGGTTTTTTTTTTTTTTTTTTTTTTTTTTGTTCTTTCACTGGGTTCTTCCTTCTTTCTTTTTTTTTTCTTTTTTTTTTTTCCACCTGGGTTCACCGTCCCTGGGTTTCTTCCTCTTTTTTTTTTTTTTTTCACTGGGAAACTCACCCAACCTAGTGAAAAAAAAAAGGAAAAAAAAAAGAAAAAAAAAGCTGCAGTGGGTGACAGAGCTGAGGCCCGCAAAATAGTGTGAAAAATGTTGAGTTATTGCATTTCAGTGATGTGCCAAACAGGTATTAATTTTAGAGTGATGGGTGATGAGTGATGAGTATTGAGTGAAGGAAATTGAGTGACGAAAATTGAGTGACGAAAATTGAGTGACCAAAAAACGGTGGCCAAACAACCTCTTAGTTTTCTTGAAGCAAAAATTGAATTTTTAGCATAAAATCCAAATGGCCAACCACTACTGATACTCTGTTTTGTTAGGTAGGACAAAGAAAATGAAAATAGAGTAATTTTTATCATATGGGACACTTCAAAAATTAACAATTCCACTTAATTAGACTCCAAAAACTTCATTGCCTATTTGAAATTCTTCTTCGCTACCATTAAATTATCTTATACATAACGATTCTCAAAAAAAAAAAAAAAAAAAAAAAAAAAAAAAACAAACAAACTTATACATAACAAACACGCACACAAATATATAGGAAGTGAAAGAGGGAAAAGAGGTACTAGAAAGAGGAGGACAGATGGAATTTTGGGGAAAGTGGCTTCGTTGCTTCGGAAAGTGGCTTCATTGCTTTAGAGAGAACTTCACTCCATGAGAGTTGGGATTTGGGATAGCTTCAAACACGAGAAAGAGGGAGGAAGTTCTTTTGTTGAAGAGCAAGATGGGTCTTCTTCGTTGGCGTCAAAATCAGACGAGCTTGAAGCTTCGCAGGAGCTTTGGAAAAAGAGTAACTCTACTGGGTTCTTGAAACTATGGAGGTTCAGAGAATTGGTTCATCGAAGCAACAGTGATGGCAAAGAGAGAGGCTTGGCCTTGTGTGGACTGGTATTGGGCTGCTGTGACAATGGATTGAAGGAGAGGCAGAGAATGGGTTGAATGAGAGGTAGAGAGCAACCTCAAACGCAGGGGAGAGAGAATTTTTTTTTTTGATTTTTGGCTGGGTTTACTCAAACTTACCAAAACAGTGGGCGGGCTAAAATTTTTTAAGGGTAAAGTAGTATTTTTGTTATTGGTGAGGTGTCAATGATTTAAGTTATTAGATTAAATGGATGGCTGATATTAGAGGTATTGCATGAGATGTGAGTCCCTTCAACAATGAACATTACCTCTTGGCATGGGAATCTTCTTGCAGCTTTAATATAACAATCACTGTCATTGATTATAGGACTGTAAATGTAACTTGGTCATTCAGCTAAAAAAAAAAAAATGTAACTTGGCCGGGTCCACATACCTCCTAGTATATTATGGTCACCCCTAGCTAGCTTATGGTTTGCTTTGATTATGCATGCGTGCAAAGGACTAAATATCTGACGTTGGACGCTTTTAAGTTTGCTACCATGCATGCATGCATGCATGTGGGAAAGATTGTAGATTAAATAATATATAAATGGGACGCTTTTGTCTAGGACTCTCTCTCTTTCAAATCATAATATCCATTTTTGTCATTGACTTTTTTTTTTTTCTTTTTCTGAATAAGATATAACTCTCTCAAAAGGAAAAAATAAGTTGAACTCATAGTTTAGGCAAGCAAGGATTTTTTTTTTTTTTTTTTTTTTTTTTTTAAATATGAACGTCTCTCTTAAGTCTTCTATCTCACACTGTCTCTCAAATGTGCATGCTCTGACCTAAAGGAAAAACTAAAAAAAGAAACTAAAAAGATTCTAAGACTATAGAAAATGTCATAATTTGTGTCACAATTGTCCTCGTATCAAATTGTCAGTGATTGAAAAAAGGGATAGATTTTTCACAAATAACTAGCTCGGAGAATAGTTATGACACTTATATTTGTACTTGTGCCACTGTTAACTTTGGATTTGGATCCTCTCCATTTCTCTTTGAAATGGAGGGTGTCCAGTTAAGGGATGAGATTTAATTAAAATCAATCTATAATCTGAAATATGCCACGCCATTTAAAAGACACTAACCTAACATTTCACGGAGAGCCATGGGCAAACAAACGTCAATTTCACTGTTTTCTTTCTTCTGACTCTTGGCTCTCTCACTCATCTCAGTTTCTTTCTCACTCTCAACAAAGTCCAGCCATGGCCGACCTCTCCTTGCGCGCACATCACCTCCATTGACAGATCTTATGACCGGAATCACCCCGAATATCTAGTAAGGAAGTTTTGATATCAGCTTTCTAAACCCCACCCAAAAAAAAAAAAAAATTATGAGTAGTTCAAAATTTGATATCTGATATATGATTTTGTTCTTTCTTTTCTTGTTTTCTTTGTCAAAGAGCATCCTTATATTTCATTTAGAGCACTAAAGATTATCCCTTACTTTGATTGAATTTTTTTCCTTTCCTTGCTATAGATCTGTGGTAACTGTAGTAGGTGTATATGAGCTTCTCTCATCTTGGTTTCTCTCTCTTTTTACCCTTGGATCTCATTTTATTTTAGTTTTGATTAGTTTGATGACTGTGTTTTCTTGTTGAGTGTAAAGCTTGATGATTTTGCTTGAATTTGAAATTTGGGGTTATGGGTCTCTAGGCTTTGGCATTAACTAAGAGTAAGTTCTGATTTCAGTTTATTTAAAAAATCATAAAATCTTTTTTTGATTTAAGTTATATATTTATATAATAATAATAATAATACATAAACTGTATATAAAATTTTGTTAAACTTTGAAGTTTCAAAATATAAAATCTATGCAAACTATCTTGGGGAAAACATGACTGATTTGAATGCTTAATGTTAGTTTGGTAGCCTCTTATCAAAAAAAAAAGAGGTCATCTTAAAATCTCTTCTGGTAGTTTGGTTTTGTGTTTACAAGGTCGTGATTGTTCAAACATCATCTTCTTTTATTTTAGGTCGTGATTGTTCGCTTTCTGTTTCGGCTGGAGAGTTTTTCGGATACAAGGCGAATTGCATTTACTTCAATCACCAATATCAAACTCATGTTTTCAAGTTAGAGGATGACGGCAAGGATGACAGCATTGCCAATGTAGATATTTGAAGGACAGCAATCCACCCTGGTCTCTCGCTTGTTCTACTTGGGTACATATTTATCTTGTGACTATCAATCTTTTAGCTCCTTTGTTGTTATGCGTCATTTTTCTTGTTGGTTTAAACCATTAATCTTTTAGGAATTATGGTGCTGTTAGTATTTTGGCTTTTATCTATTGGTAGTTCCAAGTTGTTCCCTGTGTTTTTGTAGGGATTGTTATTGTCAACTTTATATTCTGTGCCTATGAATGGTTCAGAGACCGAGAAATTTGAGGAAGGAAAGAGACTAGGTAATATTTTATTTGAATCTCTTTTAAAGTTTTTACTCAATTGTGCTGGTCAGACAATTAAGTAGTTAGTACTCAGTACTCGCCACTCTGAGAGCTTAGCTGAAGTGAAGCTAACCTCCATGAGATAGTATTTCCTATATCTCTTCATGCTAACTATAAATTGTGTGAAAATGGATATTCATTTGTTTATATTTGTTGCAATGACTACTTAAGGGACTCATGGACAGCGTCTTCTTTTGTGTGTGTGTGTTTTTTTTTTTTTGGGGGGGGGGGGGGGGGGGGGGGGGGGGGGGGTGGGGGTGGGGGTTGTTTCAGCCATTACCATATGAATTTAGTCTTTAATAACATGTGTTGGATTTTTGATTCAATTTCAAACGTGTTCATTTTAGCCCTTCATTATTTATCAGTGAGGAAACACTCGATGGATATTGAACCAACGATCTCATCCTCCATCTTCCTCTTACAAGAAGAGAAGATACTGTTCAAGCTAGAGCTTATTGGCAGCCTAAATAAACATCATCTTTTATTGAAGCCTCCATGATTGCATCCTAAACTGCTACTAGGTAAGATGTTGGAACACTACTTGCTCCCCCACTGAAGATTAAATCTACCCTGAAGTCCTTTGCTTCATATGCAAAACCACTCTATTTGAATTTCCTTTTCCTGCACCCAGCCAATTTGATGATGAGTTGCCAATCCCTGTTGGAGACAGGGTTTTGAGTCAGCTAGCTGTGATCTTGAGATTGGGATTGTCCATTTTAAAGGCCTCCTGATACCTGAGTGAAAGAAGGCTTGAAAACTGTTAAATAACTTTGCTAGGACTTGAAAACTGTTCAGTGCTGAGAACTTATGCTGTGAGGCATATTGATATTTTTTGTATCTAACATGCCTTCTTTCTTATTTTCTCCTTTCTGTAGGGCATCATTTTGGTATAATTGTTGGGGAGTCAAGCCATCAGAAATTGTCCGAATCTGCAAAATCTTCTCAAAAAGTAGATCTTTAAGGATGCAAGACTTTCTTCTTCTTTTTCTTGCCCAATTTTCTATGAGAATTATGTATTATAGTGGTGAAAGTTGTTTATTGTCAACAATCATGTTGTTATGGTTTCAATAGAACTCTTGTTATCATGGATTCATGGTCTTGTGATCAAAATGTTCATTTTAATAAACTTTTGTTCATTTTTGGATCACTGCCCAGGTAGATTTTCAATGAAGATTCTTAAATTCAAAATTTCCTTTGTACTAGTGTAAAATTTGAATGAGTTTATTAGCAAAAAATTTGATATTTAATCAAACAGATAATGTCATTGATTTTATTTCATAGCTTATGTAACTTACCCTTGATACAATGTGACAAACTTCAATGTTCAAAATTCTTATTAAGCTATGAAGCATAATCCTGTTTCAATTTGTACAAACTTCAAACTAAAATCACAAGGTGACAAAGTTCACCACTCAACTCGGCACATTGCTCTTCAATCATCTCGTGCTTAACATACTGCTGAAATCCATATTAATCATGGTAGTGGTAAGACTTGAATATTTAATCTTTCAATATATTCTGATGTTGGAAAAAATCCGCTACAAGAATTAACGAACAAATACATGGTCTCTCTCTTTTTCCCTCTTAAATGATCAAATGAGCAAGTATTTGTAACTCTGCAGGAATTATTATATGTATTTGATTTGAAGATTGCTTTCTTTGTTGAAAACGTGAACCTTGAATGGTTTCATGTTGAACCTGAAATGTATGGTCATCTTGTGCTTCAAAACAAGCTATGAACCTGAAATGTATCTTAATTCCATATATTCAAATATACAAAGTATACTCGAAACTCTAGTACACCATTACCAAACCAATTGGTATATAAACAACCATTAGAGCATTTGTTCACAACTTATGTCAAAGATTACAAAACATGATTCTAAATTAGAAAAAGAATATCCTAAGCTAGAAAAATGGCTTGACTATGTGCACCATCCTATACACTCCACTTAAGACTAATTTCACAGATATTTGGCTCAACTGGTAGAGAGTTGAGTTCAACTACAAATAGGCAGTCATGCAACAAGATGGATCTGATCAATACCAAGAGGATTCCTCAAATAATCAATTCCTGCAAACACAAAACGAAACCATGAAAAGAGATGATACCTGTAATCCTTATTATTTGGCAAGTGAATCAAGTGATACAAACTATATTAGTAAACAGTTTATATACAAGCATCATACTTTTTTTTTGGATAAGTATATACAAGTAGCATACATATACTCCCTCTAAATAATTATAAACTAAAAACTTCCTTCAGAAACAAAAGCAGCGGCGAGTTAAACTCAACTGTATTACTCAATCACAAAGATTTTTGCTATTAATCAATATTTCACAACAATTTCAAAATTTTAATTGTAAAGTAAAAACAACAAAAGCATAAACTACAACAAGCTTTAAGCAAATGAATTCACTATCATTTGAGTTCATACAAAGCAGTCAAATCAAAATTCACAACAAAACCATATCCAAAACAACCTATTTTTTCTCATAGCTCAAACCCCCAAATTACCATTTCCAACAAAACACTACATCACAACAATAACAAAGTTTCAAAAATATCCAAAGCCCAGAACCCTAATCAGCAAAAAGTTCCAAAATTTGAATCAAACTACTACATCACAAGCTTCCCGAAGCCGATCCGTACAAACCACCACCACCACCCAGATACACAACACAACAATAACAAGCAGAACAACAAAGCTCGCAGATCCGAGTATAATCGGAGCCTGGAAAAAGGTTAAAAAAAATCAAAGAGTTGTTAATAAGAGGGATTTACCAGAAGCCGATTCAAAATCTTTCTTGGATTCTCGAGAAACAAACACCCCTCCTCCCCTCCCCCCTTGATTCGATTGGGTTCGGTGAGAGAGAGAAACCTAAGAGAGAAAGAAAGAGACAGAGGTGGATGATTGAAATACAGTTGATGCACAACTGTGTGTGGGTATGGAGAACTGGAGAAGCTTGACCAATGACCGTCGCTGGGTTTGATGGGAGGGAGAGAGAAACGGAGAGGAGAGGGATAGAGAGTTAGAGAAGAAAACCTACGTTGAAACTAACGTTAACTCAGTTAAGTCTCTGTTAGTGCTTTTAAATGACGTGGCAAATTTTAAGTCATGGATTTATTTTAAATCAATCTCAGCCCTTAACTGGACACTCTCCATTTCTAATGAAATGGAGAGGATCCGGATCCGTTAACTTTAGGCTATACAATGAAAGAATTTAAAGGTCTGTTTGATAATGTTGTTCTAGTGTTGCGGAAATACGTATGAGTGAAAAAGTATTGTAAAAATACATATTATAATGTTTAAATAACGAAAACTGTTGTTTAAATAACACAACCAAACAGACCCTAATAAGTTGGATGTTTTATGATCCGTCTTCTTGTCTTGTCTTTCTACCTTTTAAATTGAGTCAATGATGTGCAAAGTCAGTCAGAAGTACAAAAACAACAACCTGAAAATGACTGCATTCAAAAAGAGGGCGGGGAAACATTTTTTTTTATAATGAACCATATATAGTTTCAACTGGAATCTCAGTATCTCAAAGGCTGTGGAAGGGGGACACAACTTTTCAACTCACACTCAGTGACCTTAGAACCCTGTAATGGAAAAAGAAAAAGATTACTTACTATAAATGGAAAAAGAAAAAAGGAAAAAGGAAAATAAAAGAAAAAGAAAGAGATCCTATTCCTATTCCTATCTTCTTCTTTGTCATTCGTCGATCAGACTCCATCTCTCAAAGACCACCCCACTCCAGCTCTCAGATCTAAAGCTTTGGTGTACGCGCTTTCTAACATCATTCTTTCTGTTCAATCTTTTGGATATGTAATGTTGGTTTGTTTGTTAGAGCTTCTTCAGCTTTAATGGTTGAGTAATTTCTTTCTTCTTTAGCTGGTAATGTTTCCATATAATATGTGTACTGTTTTCCAAATCTGCATGCCTGTTTTATGGTTGAATCTCTCTAGAAACTAGTGTTATTTAAATGTCATTTGCTGGGTTTGTCTAGTTATTTAAAGGTTTTCTAGCTTTATCATCTGTGATTTTAACATTCGTTGTTTCTTTCTTTTGATTAGTTTAGCTTGCTTTTATGGCGTAAAATAAATTGTTTTACTTCTTGTTTGCCTGGGTTTGTTTTTGTTATGTACAATTTGACCGTATTGTAGTTAATCTGTAGTATGGTGGCTTAATGCGTGCTAATTCACCCAAAAAAAAATTACTAGTAGTTTTGGTCCTTTTATTGGCACTTGGAAATAAATTTTTAATTTTAATTCTAATTTTTATTTCATTAAAAAAATCTAATTGTTTGGACAGTAACTTCAATTCCCTAGTAGATTTAGTTAGTGGATCAATAGAACTATAAAAACTGTAAATTTATATTTATAAATATAATTTTATTAAAAAATATATTAAATAAAGTATTTTTTTAACAATTAAATATTCAAGGACTCAATTTTGGTTTCACTTTAAGCCTCAAAATCTATTGAGTAGGCCCTGATTGTTTCTTGGAATTTACGTGAAATAAGGCCAAGGTTTTAGGCTCTATGGATCAAAACCTGAAAATATAGAATTGGTTTTTTTTTTTTTTTTTTGGGGGTGCGGGGAGGGTTAGGGCTGTTTGAAATTCACGCGTATTTTTGAAGTCTTTTATTTGGTGTGTCAAAAAAAAATGTCTTTTATTTGGGGAAACACATTCAAGGATGGAATCCAAACCCTCAATCTTCTGTCATGTTGTTGTTCACAATGAAGGAAATCAGTAATATTGTGAGGATTGTTTGTGAATATGTGCTCAAATAGTCACGTGGTGTTATTGTTTATCATCCATTGGCCCTAAAAAGAATTGTAAAGTTTTTTAATGGACTTTGTATCTAGACTGATGATTGAGTATAAAAGTGTGAAAACGGTGTCGTATAGTGAGCTCGAACTTATATTGATGGTTGAGTATAAAAGTGTGAAAACTGATGATGCTCAAGATCGTCAGTTAGAATGCTCGTCCAGAATAGTATCGTCCTATGCCAACCTGACCCTGAGGAAATAGACGGTGAAAGGAAGAAGTGTGGATCACCGGTGTGGTGCCTGCCACATAGCCTCCGATGCTAAAGTTAGAATGGCTAGAATAAGAATAGCAATATTAGAATATCAATCACTATGAACTAGAGTTCATGTACCTTTTTGTCAAGTCTCAAGATCCACTACAACAAAATGTATTTTTAGTGACGAAAAAATTCGTCACTAAAAGTCCAGTTTTTCATCACTAAGGACCTTTAGTGACGAAATTGGACTTTTAGTGACGAAATTCATTTCGTCACTGTAGCCCCGTCACTAAAAGTCCTGGTGACGAAAAATTTCGTCACTAAAAGTCCGATTTGATTTTTTTTTTTTTAACTTTTAGTGACGAAAATGTTTCGTCTTCCTCACAAAAAACACTATTCAGTGACAAAAATATTTCGTCACTAAGAACACTTTAGTTTACTAAATCATATTTAGTGACGAATAATTTCGTCACTAAAACTATGTTCGGGTACATATAGTGACGAAAAAATTCGTCACTAAAACTATTTTTAAGAAAATCTAAGCACATATAGTGACGAAAATTTTCGTCACTAAAACAATTTTTTGTTGCTATATTTGTGAAAAAAATTCGTCACTAAAACTTATTTTCTGTTTTTATTTTTTTTATGGCTTTGATATTAACCTGTAACCTGTCATTACATTATTAAAACCTCACATTTGAATAACACATTTATTTCAACAACATATTTATAAAAAAATATTCATAAATTCCATAAGTAAAAAATAAAACAAGTATCCAATTCAAACTCCTTCCATACAATAATTGTTTGCAATACATGATAACTCTACCTAAACCCTATTTTAGAACTAACGGAAGATGTCCTTATATGTCTTCAAGTAATGCCAAAAGTAAATCCCCTAAAAGCCACCAATAAGAAATCTGCACAAATATAAAAACAATGCTTCATTAAAATCGTAAAGTAAAAACATTAACTATGTTATAAGAAATATTTCTAACAATACATTAAGAGTAACCATACCAATAAATTAAAATCACAACTCCTAATGTATAAGAAATATTTCATGAATGCACAAATCTATATTAATACTTAAACAAATATACATTGCACACTCAAACACTCTCAATATTAGTTTAAACCACCTTATAACACCATGCAAGCCACCCACTTGCTCCAACACAACAACCCACCACAAAATCAATTTCCAACATTAACTATGTTATAAGAAATATTTCTAATAATGCATTAAGAGTAACCACACCAATAAATTAAAATCACAATTCCTAATGTATAAGAAATATTTTATGAATGCACAAGTCTATATTAATACTTAAACAAATATACATTGCACACTCAAACACTCCCAATATTAGTTTAAACCACCTTATAATACCATGCAAGCCACCCGCTTGCTCCAACACAACAACCCACCACAAAACCAATTTCCAATATCACAAGTATATATAGAGTTTTATAAGCTTTTAAATCAAATAAAATACTATTCATTACATCTAATCAACAATACTCATTCACATTTGCAAGAATTGAAAAACGCTCACAATATGTATTTAAACCACTTTATAACACCATGCAAGCCACCCGCTTGCTCCAACACAACAACCCACCACAAAACCAATCACAAACATCACAACTATAATGCTTACAAGTATTGAAATCAAATAAAATAATATTCATTACATCTAATTAACAAGGTTCATTCACATTTGCAAAAAATGAAAAACACGCCCAATATGTATTTAAATCACCTTATAACACCATGCAAGCCACCCGCTTGCTCCAACACAACAACCCATCACAAAACCAATTTCCAATATCACAAGTATATATAGAGTTTTATAAGTTTTTAACTAGAATTTATTTACTTTGCTCAAGCTAAGTTTACAACTTTCAGAAAAAATCCAAAGTTACTGCAAACAATGTGTATTTAGTCTGCAAAAGAAAAGTTAAATTTATAAGTACAAAAGTTAAAGAAAAGCTTGTAAAAACTCATTAAATACCAGAACCTAATCCTAGGAATCAATTTAATAAAAACTCTTAATCATATATGACAATGAACACCCATGTGGGGGTATATGTATATTACCTAAATCTATAACTTCTCATTTATCTAGATAAAAATATAGTAAATTATGTGGGGGGGGGGGGGGGGGGGGGGGGGGGGGTGGCGGCTAACCCACCAACCTGAATTAGAAAATAACAAAGCATCCCAATCCTATGGCTTTAATCAACCGCTAATTAGCATCTACCAACAAACCAAATCTATAGGTGGTTCTAATTCCTTACTTATCTTACAAATGGGTTTGCCAAATCAATCCTCCAAAAAGTACTACTTTTGAGATGATGAAAACTTTTCCTCCCAATTTATATACTATTTTCTAAACCTGTCAGTTCATCATTTTTTTTTTCCAGTCTTTTGACCAAACTATTCCATTCCTTATTACACATGATACATGCCAAAAACAAAATCCCATTAACCGGCTTCTTCGGTTGTCTATATATGTGTTACTTAAACATGTCAATTTCCAACACATTCATTTCCTAATCTTCCTTACACACAAATTAATTAGTAAATTAAAACAAGGTACAAGCCTCTGAGATTATTCACCAATAATTTACCAATAATATTATGAATGCAGTAAATTAAAGGAAGAGGAAAGTAACGGGTGAGAGAGAGTGAATCATACCGAGAGACCAGTAAGGCATTGGAGCTGGTCTACCTATGAAAGAAGTGTACTGATCAACCACACCTAGAGGTGTAGGGCCAGCAAAGAAGTAAAAATCAAAGACACCACCAATAACCTTGTATGCCAATGAAGTCCCTCTGTAAAACACATCCATCCAAACTAGAATCATCCAAACAAAAAGAACTATAGAAATCTAAAAGAATTACAGAAATTGATAAGTACATATATAAGAAACTTTCTTTACAACCATCACACAGTAAATATCAAATACCCAAACTAAACAAAAATGCATATACCCATTACTGTATCAAACAAAAAAATACCCAAAGGAACTAGAATCATTAAACAAAAAAATTAACATCAAGCATTTAGAATCATTAAGCAACAATACCCAAAGTAAGTAGAATCATTAAACAAAAATTAACAAAAAAATTAACTCAAAACGGAAAGAAAAAAAAAATACCCATAACGGTAGGCGAAGAGTCGCCGGCTGGGTGGGAGGCGAAGAGTTGCCGGAAGCGTCGCCGATGGTGCGAAAGAATGAATCGTTGCCGGAAGCGTCACCGATGGTGCGAAGGATTGAAGCGTCACGAACGGTAGATCGGCGACGGTGAGGCGAAGTGAATCGACGACGGTGTGAGAGTGAGAATCGGCGACGGACTGAATCTTCACAAACAGCTGGCGAGTGAAGCGTCGCGAACAGTAGATCGGCGGGCGAGTAAAGCGTTGCGAATGGTGAGAGAGTGAGAATCAACGACGGTGAGAGAGTGAGAATCGGCGACGAACTGAATCGTCACAAACAGCCGGCGAGTGAAGCGTCGCGAACGGTAGATCGGCCGGCGAGTGAAGTGTCGCGAATGGCTAGCGAGTGTAGCTTTGCGAATGGCCAGCGAGTGTAGCGTTGCAAATTCCCGGCGAGTGAAGCGTTGCAAATGGTGAGAAGATCGGCGACGGTGAGGTTGGGTTTGAGAAGATCGACGAATGGTGAGAAGATTGGCCACACGTTGCGAATGTAAGGGGCTAAACTAATTTTATGAGTGAAGCTTTTTTATGAGAGAGTGAGGAAGTGAAACAAAATAAAAAGGGGCTGAACTGATTTTTAGTGTAAAACATATTGTGACGACTTATCTTTCGTCACTATTAGATACCTTTAGTGACGAAAATTAGCTTCGTCACTGATAATGATACCGATTTTTATGGTTTTGTATTTAGTGACGACTTATTTTCGTCACTGTTTATAACTTTCAGTGACGAAATGGGTTTCGTCACTAATAGTATTCTTATCAGCACTTTTAGTGACGAAAATTTTAGTCACAAAAAACTTAAACTTTCAGTGATGAAAAAATTCGTCACTATAGATGAATTTAGTTTGGCGCCTACATTTTCGTTTGGCGCCTTTAGTTCAACCCAACATTTAGTGACGAAATTTATTTTTCGTCACTAAATGTTACTAATTTTATTATATTTAGTGACGAAATATAAATTTCGTCACTAAATGGTACTTTTTAGTGACGAAAAAATTTTCCTTACTAAAATTCATCACTGAAAATACATTTTGTTGTAGTGAGATGGATATATATGGGCGCTTTCTTCTTCCTTCTAGCCATTGGTTTTGCCTTAATGGTGGTATCATTTCCGAATCTGTAACGTCCCTATAGGGTGTTAAATGGAGAGATATATCTTCAACGGTATGGAAGTTCATTATTGTCCTTGTAACGGTTCGTCATTGATTGAAGGATGATGGCCTCGCCTTCGCCAGGTAGTTTACCAAGGGCTGGGCTAATCTCGAGGTCATCCTCGTCCATTGTTCTTCTCAGAGGGACAGAGATATGTTCGGGACTATAAAAAATGGTGTCATATGGTGAGCTCGAAATTCTGTACGTTGGTAGTGGCGTGAAAGTCAGTTAGGATTTGTTTCTCTTTCCTGTTTTTGTAGACCAATCCACGTAATGTGGAGATAATTAGGCCTGTAAACGAGTCGAGTTTTGTCGAGTAGTGCATGTTCAAACTTGACTTTTCAAAAAAAAAATCAAAAGTTCAAGCTTGGCTTGAACTTGTGACAAGCCTAAAAATAGTGTTTGAGTTTGAGTTCATGGGAAAACCAAAAAGTTTGGGCTTGGTTTGGCTTGATTAATTAGTCAAGCCAAACTCAAGCTTAATATCAAGCTCAAACTCAAGCTCAAGCCAAGTTTTTGAGCTTGAGATCTAAAAAAATTACATTATTAAATGCTTAAATCTCTAAAATTAAGAAAAAAGAAAAAGAAAATAGTATACTCATTTTATCATACATCTAGTCTTATCTATGATTAGCCATTATTCAAATTAGTAATTTACATAATTAAATTTATTCATTCATCATTCTTTGTCTACAGCTTTAACAAATGTTCAAAATACAATTTTTGCATTCATGTTAGATGGTGAAGGACTAGAAAAAAACATGTTTGTAATTACTACGAATGAGAAAATACTAACATGTTTCATAACTTTACTTTAGATGATTGATAGAAAATGATCATATGTGGCCTACTTAATTATTTATTTATTTTTAAATGTAACTATAGTCCAAAGTGGTCTTTGATCGGTTTAAAGGGAAGGAAAAAATTAAGGTAATATAAGTAGTGGTCTCATGCTAGCCATGTCATTATTCAAATTAGTAATTTACATAATTAAATTTATTCATTCATCATTCCTTGTCTACAGTTTCAGCAATTGTTCAAAATACAATATTTACATTCACATTAGATGGTGAAGGACTAGAAAAATACATGTTTGTAACTACTACGAATGAGAAAATACTAACATGTTTCATAATTTTACTTTAGATGATTGATAGGAAATAATCATATGTGGCCTACTTAATTATTTATTCATTTTTAAATGTAACTATAGTCCAAAGTGGTCCTTGATCAGTTTAAAGGGAAGGAAAAAATTAAGGTAATATAGGTAGTTGTCTCATGTTGGCCATGTCATTATTAAGATATGTGTAATTGGTATATTTAGCTAACACATATAAACTTATAAATGAGTCTATACTTGAATTGTTGTGTATCAAGCCTAATAGTTCACGAGCTTGTTTGTGAACAAATATTTTTGCTTAGCTCAACTTGTTTATTAAATGAGCCTAAAATTAAGGCTTAAACTTGGCTTATTTATAAACAAACAAACAAACATGAACAATTTTTTTATCAAGCCGAGCCCGTGTTGTTTATGATCGGCTTGGTTTAATTACAGCCTTAGAGATAATGGTTATTCAGTTATTCATGAGCTTTGTACTATAAATATTAAATAGACCTCTGAGCTACAAATTGTAATTAAGCAAGAAATTAAAAAAATCAAAGATCTCTCTCTCTCTCTCTCTCTCTCTCTCTCTCTCTCTCTCTCTCTCTCTCTCTCTCTCTCTCTCTCTCTCTCTCTCTCTCTCTCTCTCTCTCGGGGTATTGCACAGATTCAATCACAACCTTTTTGTTCTTGATTCAATACGAAATACTGTTTCTTACAGATTTCATCATGCTACACCAATTCTCAATATTGAGATAATATGTTTTGAGCATTAAAGAAAGAGCACAAGGAGCTTTTAGTTTTCTATTGCTTTATTAAGAGATTTCTATTTCATCTGACTAATTTGATCAATAAGATTAGATTAGATTAGATTATATTTTTAGGTGGTTTTATTGTAAATTGTGAAGGAATATTGGGAAAACATCACTATAGTTCATTCCTTTTACATATCTCATTTCCACTGCTAATGAATTAGTTTTGCTTGTTTAATTTTGATATTCTTACTGAAAGATAACTTATAATACAATACTAATTGTTTTCCTTTTCTTTTTATTATTCAGACCGGGGTGAGCGGAGAATATTTCATTCCAGTAGGGCTTGGTACACCTCCAATGCCACAATATTTAGTTATGGACACTGTAAGTGACGTTGTTTGGGTACAGTGTCTGCCATGCATCCAATGTTCCCACCAGCCCCAACCTATATTTGACCCAGCTCATTCTTCATCATATTTTGACATACCTTGCAACTCATTAGCCTGTAACCTTCTTTCCAAGAAAAGTTGTCAAGCGGGCCGTTGTTTATATGATATCACTTATGGAGATGGATCCTACAGCAAGGGAAATCTTGCTTTGGAGAACTTGGCTTCTAGGGATCTTCTCATTAAGAAGTTTGCTTTGGGGTGTTCACATTCCAATAATGGTAACTTTGGAGAAACCGGGATAATGGGTCTCGGTCGTGGAATGTTTTCCATTCAGAATCAAATAGGTTATCTAATTGGTGGGGCATTCACTTATTGCTTGCCAAGCCGGGGTGGTGGGTCATCTGGGTCAGTATTACTTGGACGTGATGGTATTCCTATGAATGCTGCATGGGCCCCCTTACTTAGCAACGCACAAGCTCCAAGTTTTTACTACGTTGGATTAGTTGGCCTCGGAGTGAATGGAATTCGGCTACCCCTTTCTGAAGATATGTTTCAAATAACTAAATCGGGTCAAGGAGGGGTGATTATGGACACAGGCACCACCGTGACTAGGTTCCCAAAGTTGGTTTATGAAGCATTTCGAGACGCTTACATTGCGCAAAACCCAAGCCTCCCTCGAGCTCCCGGAGTAGAGATATTGGATTTGTGCTATGATTCTGAGCTTTAAGTGACTAGTGTATCTACTGTGTCTTTTTATTTCTCCGGTGGAACAATCTTGACCCTTGCACCACAAAACTTCATAACTAGAGCTGGGGACCTCGGAACTTATTGTTTTGCATTTGCTCCGTCTCCTTCAACCATTTCAATTATTGGAAACGTCCAACAAGAGGGGATCCAAGTTACATTTGATGTGGGATATAGGGTTGTGGGATTTGGTCCCAAACTTTGTTGATTGAAGGAAAAAAAATAAAGAAAAAAAGAGGTGTTTGAAGGGTAAGAGTGCTCAACTTGAGACTACTACAGTTTATGGTCACATATCTTTTGTGTGTTTTCTTTTGTTTGTAGATCATTTAATGGTGTGGCTTGTATTTTTTTTTTTTTTTAAGGAGCTAGTAAGTTACTCTCTCCCTTCCCTTTTTTTTTTTTTTGTCCCGTTTGAAAAGTTAAATTTTTTAAGTGAACATTATTTATTATCTTATTTATATTTTAAAAATATATAAGTTTCTAAAACTACTATTAAAATAATTTATCAAAAAATTGGGTTAATAAATTAATAGGCTAATAATTTTTATTTTTAAAAATAAGATAATATTTTGAAATATCTTAAAATAGAATAGAGGACAAAAAAAAGTGAGACAAAAAGAGCAACATATAATGTTTTATCTTCCATGTATTATATGATTATCTATTTATCTCTTGGCAATGAAGTTATTGTTGGTTTTTTCACAGTAGTATTCGTGATATCTAAAAAGTGGGAATGGAGGTTTTAACCGAGGAAATTTTTGTGGATTAAACTCACACTTTAGAGTAAGTGCAATTTTCTTCTCATCAAAAAAAAAACCAAAAAAAAAGTGCAATTTTCTTCTTAAAAAAAAAAATCCCTTCAAAAATATATCTCAGAGAAACAGAGAGCTGCTCAATTTTGGTTTCTCCGTGAATTTGTTAAATCATGGACACAACATGCTCTCATCAAATATATCTCATAGAAAAACATGCGGTGACAGACCAATTAGAAAGTGTAGAACAAAGACCAACTCTTTTCTTTCGGGTAAGAATTTCCTTCTCTTTGGTTCTGTTTCTTCATTTTTTTTTTTTTTTTTTGTGGTGTATTGAGGATTTAATTTTAGGCTTATATAGATCTGATTTTATCTGGAGGTTTGATTTGGGTGTTCAATTTGGGGTTGATTTAGGAATTTAGTTTAATATTTTTAACAAATTTATGACTATTTTAGTATTCTCTCTCTGTTTGGTTTAATTGATTTCGCATCAACTGTGAGTCTTTTACATGTTTGATGAGATGACTGTGAATTTCATCATATCTGGGAGGCAGTGCTGTGCAATACTGATTGATTTTGGTGCAATTTCAGTTTCACTACTACGCACAATTAAAAGGGACTCAACTGTTTGTTTACGAGACATCTTACTATTAATGAAATGGGTCATAATTTTCACAGTTTTCAATTCACAAAGAGCTTTCCAAACTTTAGAATTAACTGCAGATTGGATTAGCAATGTTTTGAAATTCTATCAATACATTCTATTGCTCATAAGGTAAGCTAAATTTTTGCTCATACTGTTTTGGATTCCAGGTTAAAAGTCAATTTGAAGGATTTCTTGGCTACAATTAATTAAACCCTCCCGAAATTTTATTGAATTTTTTTAACTTCTGTTGAGTTACCTTTGTATTTTTTCAAAATGTGACATCTTTGTTAGTAATTCATATAGTTTTGTCATATCTAATCTCCGCTCAATGAGCATCTCAAGTGTCATAGTGACCGGTGATAACTTGAGCAATTGCCATTGCAAATGAGGCTGGCATTGACAAGGTGTTTGCTGAGACTGATCTGCTGGGAAAAGCTGACAAGATCAAAGAATTGCAGGTAAGCTTATTTGGCGTAGTTACCATGTTGAAATAGTGCAATATGGTATATAAATCTCTTTTTGAAAGACTTATAATTAAAAAAACTCTCTTTTTGAAAGGTAGTTGTCAGTGAGTAATTGGTAAGGTGACAGTATAATAGAGAAATGATTTGAAGGCTGAATAAGTATTGAAATTAGGGGAAAAGAATTCATAAAAAAAAAAAAAGGGAAAAAGAAAAGATAGGCGCAAAGGACAGAAAAATATATTAAGAATTTTTAATTCCTCAACATGCCATGCATGCAATTGTACCTTTATAATCTTTGAACAAAGAGTCCTGTTACCTTACCTTGTTATTTTCACCATATTGGATTGTGTACAAGTATTAGAGGGAGAAAGAGAGGGAGAAAGAGAGGGAAAAAAACACACCAATAATCACTGTCCAAATTTCTAATAGTTTGGTTACTAGGTTCTAGGAACCCGAGTGGAAATCTGACCCCCAGGGTACCAACAAGGCATCTTTCCATTTCTTTGTGCCATATGAGCATCATTTGAGCTGGTTAGTGGAAGGTTGTATAGAGAGGAATTTTATTGTGGATTGGTAAATTACACACACATCCAATAGACTTGAACCTATGATCTCACTCTATCCCCTTTTTTATTGGAGGAGGGAGTGCATTCAAGTTAGAGCTTTTTGCTAATACAACTAACTGGAATTAAAAATTATTACAAATTTCTAGATGCGGCCTTTAGGATTTCCATGATAATTGATGTGATTCATTGCATTTTGCATAATATTTGAACTCCATCAGTTTTGTTTTCAGCATTTTGTGAGCCTGCTCTGTTTTGTTTTTAGCATTTTGTGAGCCTTTTCTGTTTTGTTTTTCTTATTTGCACATTATCTTATTAAGATTTAGATAAATATGACTAGGTACTCTACAGATGTGGCTTTGTGCAGCCTTCCCAGGCTTTATATTCACCGGCAATAGCTCTGTAGCCATACAAGCCAATAAGCTTTGGATCCATATATCATAATTTAACTTTGATGATAATTATGTTTGAATTTTACTTTGATAATTGTGGTAGCATTTATTGTTCATTAAGAAAAAGATTGTGATGACACTTTGTGGGGCATGCAAAATTTAAACGCTTTACTTCTCTTGCCTGTGCTTGGAGCCCCCATCTTCTAATGCACAGTTTGGTTACTTATTAATAGTTTTTAAAAGTATTACAATTCAAAAAGAATTATAGTATTTGGAACTGAGTTTCAGATTAGTAGGACTAGGAACCAAAGTTAATTCTTCTGGTGTCCAAGTGGTTCATAAGCTTCTAATACATTTTTTTGAAATGACTGAATGATGATGAATTGGATGTGATCTCATTGCTATTGAACTGTGATCTCATTAATCTAGAGAAATAATGCTGCGGTGGGTTGGATTGCTGATAGGCAAGCTGCACTTTATGAAATTTGGATGAAAAACTATTTCATTGAATTGATTCTGTAGCTGTACAAATGTATATATATATATATATATACTAACTTAACAGATAAGAGGTTGATTGACATGTTGTGCAAGATAAAGTCATTGCAAAAGTAATTAGATTGCTGCACATCAAGACCAAGTCACAGATAGGAGATATGTTAACCAAAGCACTTCGTTTTCATCAGTTTTCTTTCCTATTATCCAAAATGAGCCTAGTTAACATTCATTCCCCTGCTCATCTTGAGCCTAGTTAAAAGAAAGCTTGATCCTGGTCTAGAAGAGAGAAAAGAAGAAGAAAGAAAGCAAGTCAAACTAGTTTAAATTTCTTGTAAAACGACAGTAGTTTACTTGTATAAATTAAAGCTAAAGGTCGTTTAGTATTAGAGAGTTAGTTGAATTATAAACCACATGTTTGTATATTAGTGGCTGCCTAATTGATTGTATATTTACTTGCCATGTACGCATTAATTGTTCAATATAGCAATATACATACAGTTTTCATCAAACCCATATATATATATATATATATATATATATATAATCGACCACTTTTTTGCCTTTTGTTATATAATAATGTTTTCTTTGCGTTTGGCGTTTGGGGTCTATGGCTACTGGCTTAAGCAAGGTGAACCTAGCACTGGCAGCAGCAGTTTAGCTGGAAAAAATGGGAATTTGCCCATTTTGCCAAAACTTTTCAATAAAATGTCTCACATCTGAAACTAATTAAAGAAATGCCCCTATTTTGAAACTCGATTTTTGGACAATTAAGTTATAGCAAAAAAAAAAAAAAATTCCTAAGTCCACATTCGCTAAAACTCGATGTTCCAAAAATCGAGTTTCAAAAAATAAACATTTTCTTAATTAGTTTAAGATATGGGGCATTTTACTAGAAAGTTTGTGAGAAATGAGAAAAAAACCAATTTTGGCCCAGTTTAGTGAGATAGATGAGGAATTTGGATTTGGAATTTTTCTTCTGAGCTAGTCGGGTGAAATCTGTAGCTAGGAGGGGCCCAGTCAATTCCTACTCTAACTTACTATATCCATAGGAATAGCAATCTTGTTGATGCAGAGCTGTGGGCTTTGAGTGATGGGCTGAAGGCTCATCTACTACATTCATCAAAATCAACTCCTTCTAAACCTGCACATACATCAACTACGGCCCAACTCAATCACTAAAACTCAAACCCTTTCAACCTAGTCGGTTCACACAAAGCAACAACCAACCCAATCCAAAATTGATGTACCCAATTTAACTTCTGAGGGGTATAGTAAGCACCTTTAGAGGCCCACAAATATCAGATTTTTTGGTCAAATAAGTGTAGGAAAGGGAATCAATAAATCCAATGCAATCTTTGGTTAGAAATTAGGGTCATTTAGGGTGTACTTTCAAATTTCTTACAGAACTTCAGGTATACCCATATTGGCTGCATAAACATGTAACTTGTCAAAGCATCTGGAGAAAATTATTATTTTCCCTTCACAATTCTTTCTCAACCGTATCAAGCCCTTTTACTACTCTAGCGAGATTAAACTATTTTTTAGCTCAATCTACCATATCTTGAGAAGGTAAATTCCATGTCAACGGTGCAAGGGGCTTGAGACAAAGTAAAGGCTCATTGTCCTTAAAATGTCCATAGTACTTAAGAAAAATATGAACTTTAGCCTGAGAAGTGAGAAGTAGTTACATTACACTTTGATTGAAAGAAAATGTTGTTGAGTTGTATAAAACATCTTGGTCTAGCCCACATGGTGAAGGCCCAATTGTACGGGCATGTCCTTGTTAGTGTAATTTTGGAATCCCATTTCAAATAGAATTAGTCGCAACCCCCCCTTGTGATGCATGAAATTTTTTTCATAAATTTATAATGTCATTATTATGTTTGTATTAAACTGAAACAAATAAAATTTATTTCTATAGGCTTCTTACCTTCGTAATTTATATCAACTAAAAAATTGGTAATCATGAAAAACCATAAAATGTTGGCTTAAAGAGGATTCATATGCTAACTATGAAGCATGGGTGCATTTCTGGATTCGTGTGCGGGTGTGGGTGTTGGTACAGGACTCGGCAATTTTTGAAAAAGTAGAGTGCGGGTGCCGCAATTAAAAAATTATTAAAAATATTTTTATATAGTGAATTTAATATTTTAATATAAAAAAATTCAAATAAACGGTAGAGTTTATTATTAAAAAACAATTATTTATGATATGTTTTTAATACAATCAATATTTTTGGTAATTGTAAACAAAAAACCACATTGCCTTTACTGCTTTTCCAATTCCCAAGTCCACCCACATGAAATAATTGACTTTTCCACCTACTTAATTTATATTTTTTTGTTATATACTTTTATTCTTCTTCCAACCATTTTTTTGTGTCTTATTATCTTCTTCTTCCTTCTCTTTTCTTTTCTTTTTTTTTTTTCCCTCTCAAAAGGCCACATGAAGCAGAAGAATGGCAGGCAGCTACCCATTTCGGTGGCCATATCGGTCTATTTTGGTGATTGTTTCTACCGAAATCATACCAATTCTGCCGTTTCGGCCAGAATCAGGCCGAATCGGTGCGAATCAAAAAAAAAAAAACGAATTGGCGCGTCGGACGCCTGACTCCGCGTCGGGACGGGTCTGGTGCGGGTGCAACAACCGTGGAGTCGCACCCGTGCTTTCTTGATGCTAAGCATTGTTTCACAAGTTTTACTAACATAAAAAGTAATTTTATCCTTCATAACTTTACCCTTAGTTCTTCTCACAACTTATTCAAGTTACATGCAAATTTTTTTTTTTAAAGAAAAAAGAGAGTAAAAGATCATACAATTTGAGAGCCTTAGCCCGCTCGAAGAGCCTTCCATGGATCCAAACCCTGCTGCCTTCAGCTTTCTCTGCATTAATGCTGATGGAAATTGAAATTAAAGTGAAACCCAACCCACCATTCATTCCCTCCCACATTCCAAGCCCAATTGCTAAACAAACTCTCCAGCATCTCTGAAAATCTGCTCATACTGCCAAAGCCCAGTACCCCATGTAACTCGGTCTTTCGAAAGGTTTAATTTTTCTCTCGAAACTCAAAAAGGTTTGTCTTGTCTTCTCAATGCTTAATTTCTTCTGGAAATATCCAGTTTTACACCCATATTTGCTAAATGTTAGATTTTTGCTGATAATTAGTTTTGGCCATTCAACCGCTAACACCTTTTATTTTTGTATTATGTTATCTTATTTTCATTGGATTGTGATTGTAATTGTGTTTAAGAAAATTCTTTCCAAATGCTGAAGATGGAAGATAGAAAGAAGGTGAATACTGAATACGGTAGAAGAAAAAGAGTAAGTAAAAAATAAATTAAATAGTAAGTCTGCAATGGGTACTTAGAGCCATAGATAAAAACATTAGTCATGCCATGAGAACACGACTACATTATCATAACTTAAAAACTATGGATAAAAGGTGGTAGTGGTGGTAGTGATGATGAGTATTTAAAGAGGATATTTTTGGCTTTTGCCTATGCCATATGGGAGGTTGATGGTTGCTTTTGGCTTTTAGATGGCGTGGCTGTGCCTTCTTTAATGGTTGTTTGCTCAAGATCAGTTCCATGCAAAAGCTTCCATAAATTATGTTGGTTTGCTTTTGAAATTGGTTTGGCTATTGCCTGAAAACTGGCACATTAACAAGCATGATCAAATACTCAACAAGCTAGATTATTATATATCACTATATTAGGGATCATTGAAAATAGAAATATAAGAGCATTGGGGTTTAGGCTTACATCGTTCATGTGATGATCTCTATTTAAGCTAAAGAGCTTTTTTAAAGTTTTGTGAAGCGTAGCAAATTTATGAGTTACTTTAAATTTCTAGGATTAGCAGCTTAGTCAAGAGCCTGCTCAATAATTACTAATTAGTTTACCACTGAGGTTTAAATGGAGGTGAATATTGCAGCCGATTTGGTTTGTATGGGTTGAGCTGCCTCAGTTTTGTAGTGATGTGCATGCCTTACTTGCTCCACATGAATCTAGATCAAGAAGTGAGGTGTGCCTTATTTTTCACTTTTATGCTACCTTTCAGACGTCTTTATTCATATTTTACTGTCAAACTACAGTCTGCTCATTGCTAACCTCACCTGTATACTCCCACTTAGCCAACGTTATTTGACATAATACATCTTTTTTCCCATCTTAAAGAGGCTGTATCGCCTTTATTTGGTGGCTCAGGGTCCGTTTGTTTTGGTGGTAAACGATTTCAGGAAATCATTTTCCACCTGACCCCACTGTTTGGCAGCTACGGAAAATAGAATTTTCTGGAAAATATGTTTCATTTGACCATAATTTACTCCTTTGACCCGGAAATGGTTTTAAACTCTCATTTTCACTTCAAACCATTTCCGGGTCACGCGCAAAAGAGAGAGCCAGAGAAACTTCGAAGAGATCCAGAGAAAGAAGAGAGCTCGCCGAGAAAGAAGAGAGCTCACCTCGCCGAGAAACACCGTTCCAGCCACTCACATCGAGAAACCCAGAGAGCTCAGCCTTCGCATCGTGCCTCTGATCCAGCCACCACACCAAGAAACCCAGAGAGCTCAGCCTTCGCACTGTGCCTCCGATCCAGCCACCACACCGAGAAACCCAGAGAGCTCAGCCTTCACACCGTGCCTCCGATCCAGCCACCACACTGATCCAGCTCACTCCAGGTCACACCGAGCTCAGCCACCACACCGATCCAACACAAACGCAGACCCACGGTGAGTTTTCTTTCTCCGGTTCACCGTGCCTCCGATCCACATCCCTTCACAACCCATCCTCCCGACCCACCGCTCGGATCCAATCGCATTATATATATATATATATATATATTTTTTATTTATTTATTTATTTATTTATTTATTTACTGTTTTTATTTAATTTTTTTAATTATCCATTTTTTATTTAAACTGTGTATTATTGATGATTGGGTTTAGGGTGATCAATGTTTTTGCTATGCTTTTGGTTAGAATTTGGCTAGTTGGGTTACCGTATGAAATTTTGGAGCTTGACCCATGATTGGTTTTTGCTGTGATTTTTTTTAGAATTTGGCTAGTTGGGTTATGTGCAGAACTTTTGCTGTGATTTTTTTTTTTAATTTGGCTAGTTGGGTTATGTGTAGAAATTTGGAGCTTGACCCATGATTGGTTTTTTTTTTTTTAGAATTTGGCTAGTTGGTTTTTGTGTATACAGTTTTGGAGCTTGATATATATACTTTGATGTAGCAAATGTTATGTAGTTGCCTATTGGGGTTATGTATACTTTCAAGCTTGAGACATGACTAAATTGTATGATTTTTTTCAGCATTTGGTGTTATTATTTTCTTGCAGTAGAATATGTGTGTGTTTAAACCTTAATTGAAGGTGCATTGGGTATATAGGTGATTGTAAATAAAATGCAATGTGATGGTATTGTGATGATATCAATGTGTAGTTATCAATGTGATGGTATTGTGATGGCGTAAATATTGATTGTAAATAGAATGCAATGTGATTTGGTACTCGTTATAAATGTGGTTTGGATGTTTTCTGTTTGTGGCTGTTTTTATTTACATACCTCTTAGACCACAGTGTTTGTGATTTTGTTAGATGAAGAAAAAAACCAAAGCCGCAACTCTTGCCTCAGTTGCATCTGTCCTCCTTGTGGGTGTTGCATTGTTAAGGAAATTGCAACGTAGACATAGACGACTACCTAGGGCGCCTTATGTTAATCATGCAGCCGAAAGAGAGGAATACATAAATAGTATTCTGCATGGAAGTGAGATAAATTGTGTGAATCAACTTAGGATGAAGCCTATAGCTTTCCACCACTTATGTCACATCCTTACTGAGGGGGAGCACGTACGCCCGACTATTCACATATCTGTTACGAAACAAGTATTCATTTTCTTACACATTATTGGTCATAATGTGAGGTTCCATGTAATGGGTAGTCGGATCTATAGATCAACTGAGACTATTCATAGATACTTCAAGGTCGTCCTTAGGGGGGTCCTGAAATTATATAGAGCTCTAATAAGACTGCGTAGCGAAGATACACCCCCAGAGATAAGAAATAGCAAAAAGTTCTACCCATATTTTAAGATAAATATTGCGACTTGTATATTTTTGTAAATTGTGAAGATTTGTGTAATTTAAAACCATTATGTCTGTTGAAAATTAGGATTGTGTTGGAGCAATAGATGGTACACATGTTCGTGCATCTGTGCCACTTGAAATACAATGAAGATTTCATGGTCGCAAAGATGGAATCACGCAAAATGTGTTAGCTGTCATTAGTTTTGACTTAAAGTTTACTTATGTATTGGCTGGATGGGAAGGCAGTGCATATGATTCACGTGTGTTAACTGATGCATTTGCTAGACCAGGGGGATTTTCAATTCCCGACGGTATTATACGATTACTTCACCTTTTTGGTTTATTAGTTTAATAAATATTGTGCGTTTTCCTAAGCATAGTAGTGTTTGGGTTTTATTTTTGAATATTTGTAGGTAAATATTATCTTGGTGATGCTGGTATGGTAATAAAAATGGAATATTGTCACCTTATCCGAGTGTGCGATATCACTTGAAAGAGTTTAGTGATCGTCCTCCTGAGAATGAGAAAGAATTGTTCAACCTCCGACACTCTTCATTGAGAACTACCATTGAGCGAGGGTTTGGAGTGTTGAAGAAACGCTTTCAAGTGTTGGATGCAGAACCATTTTGGTCTTTTGAAACCCAAGTGAAAGTAGTGTTAGCATGTTGTGTGGTTCATAATCACATTATGGGGGTTGAACCAAATGACCATAGTATGGAAAATGCAATGAACGAAGTAGAGTCTAGTGACCCCCAACAAGAAACACAATCACATCGAAAGTCCGTTAAAGACAATAGATCGTGGAATGCTAAGAGAGATGAGATATGCCAAGCTATGTGGTCTGATTATATCAGGAGTGGAGAGTAGTACTTTATTTACATTTTTATGATTGCAATATGTGTTTTTTTTTTTTTTTGTAAAGACAATGTATTTACTATAGACTTCTAGTGGCGTAATGAAAAAGTATTTTCAGCATTACATTGTCATTTCTAGTGTTAGCATATTTCATTCTGTTTTGCAAATTTTATAAGCGTGGTTGTATGTGTGTTTGATTTGTTGTTCATATTCCGAGCGTAATTACTAAATGCTACTCTGACTATAAAATTTTCATATGTAGTAATGTCAAAGGGTAAAGAAAAGGTGAGCAGCAACAAGCAATTTAGGTGGCTACCGCCCATGCATGAAATGATGCTGACGATACTTGCACAGGAGGCTGCAAAGGGCAACAAGCCCTCTAGCACCTTCAAGGCAGGCTCCTTCGCTCTTGTAGCGAAGGAGATAAGTGCCCAATTTGGAGTTAAGTGCCACCCCTTCTATGTTGACAATCGGATGCGGACTCTAAGGACCATATGGTCCACTAATGAGAAACTTCGAAAGAAGAGTGGCTTTGGTTGGGATGATAACCTCAAAATGATAACATGCAATGTAAAGACGTACCAAGAAGAAGGCATCTATGAATTAAATGTAGAGGTTAGATGAAGTTTTAGTAAGTTATATAATTGTGTGAAGTAAACTTTGTCATGATTTAGTAAGTTTTAGTCCTAGAGTAATGTCACACTACCATATCTAGATGTTTAAATTCAGCATCTACTCCACACCATGATTTTATGTTTAATTTGACAAGTATGGACACCCAGTTTGTTTTTCAAATAATAATAGATTTTTTTTGTTTATCATTGATCTAAAACATTTACTGGCATGTATATTGAATTGAATATTGAATTTATGAGTGAAGTAATTATTGCACTGTTATTATACGTTCCTTTCTCCCTTACAGGCACATCGAAAGCATACGGAGTATCTAAACAAAAAAATTGAGATGCATGATGAGTTAGCTATTGTTGTGGGGAAGGACACAGCCACGGGTGGCTTTTCTAAGTCCTATGTGGATATTGAGAATGAGTCAGACAATGGGGACAGTGCTGAGTTTGTTGCAGACAATGTGGAGGAAGGTGTGGTCGAGAAAGGAAAGAATGCAATCGAGTCATCCACCACTGGGTCGGGAATTTCCAAATCCCGCAAAAGAGGGCGTGCACCTTCTAATGCTAATGATAGTGTGCTGACTGATCTGTCTGATCAGCTGAAGGAAATAGCTGTGGCTCTGAAAGAAATCAACCGAGGCTCGGTGGATTACACAGCTCTTTACAATGAGGTCGTGGCTATGATGGCGGATGGGTATAGCAAAGACATGCTTGCAACTGCGTTTGACCATCTTTGTGAAAATGAGAAGGCAGCACGGGGATTTCTAGCCAAGAATGCTAGGCTGAGAAAGCTGTGGTTGGATGGTTTTTTGTTCGCACAACTTTGACTTGTCTGTTTCATGTTGATTGTGACGGTAGCTTTAGGAATTAACTTTTGTTGCAGTACTAGTATTGACCTGCCATTTGTATTAAGTATGTAGTCTTTTGTATTATTGGGACGATACAATTACCCAAATTATGTATTTATACTGTTCAGATACCACGAGTAGGTATCATTTTTGTACACCATGGAGGTGTAATGCCACCTGAAACGATTGATGTGGCTGTTTTTATATAAATATTATAGGTATATTTAAATTATTATTTTTTATGTTGAAGTGAATGATTATTTTTGTACTGTTGCAGATATGCCTAGGCAATGCAGGTGTTTGAATTTGGATGATTATTTTTTATGTTGAAGTGGATGATTAGTTTTGTACTGTTACAGGTTTGTCTAGGTAATGCAGGTGTAGGAATTTGTAAGGCATTTCATATTTTCCGTAAAATGATCCACAAACCAAACATGAAAATTGATTTTCCGTAAAAAACGTCCTACATTTTTTGTAAAATGTTTGACAGAAACAAACATGGGAATTGATTTTCCGGAAAACATAAAGCATTTTCCGTAAAATGTTTGAACTAACCAAACACCGGAATTGATTTTTCGTAAAACGAATTCTAAGACAGCCAAACAACCTGAAAGCATTTTCCTTTTTCGGAAAATATTTTACGCAAACCAAACGGACCCTGAATATGGTACTTCTGTTCAAGTAAGTTCACTGAGGTCTCAGCTATCATACACCATTTACATACTAAAGCATGTATCATGATTTCTTACAAGGCTTTTTCTAATGGAAACTAGATAGTGAAGTCTATCTTCCGTTACTAACTTAGAGCAGCTATTTTAACACATGTATATATGCTTAAAGTACAATTCCATAAACTTCCAAAAGTGATAACAAAAGGCATAGTGTCACACCCCAAACCCCAAATGGTCCAAAGCATAAGAAAGACGTCTCAAAGTACCTATAGATTTTTCCTTTTTGACAATCCAATCTACAAAAATCATATCAAGTACCAACATCAAGAATTATCATAATAATTTCATTGAATGTATTCTCAAAGTAAATCAGAGCTCTATAACACATTTACGAGCAAAACTAAAAATTATGTGTCTCCACATAATACATGAATATATTACAAAACTTTGATGATTTAAATGGAAAGTCCCAAAGTTCTCTAAAATATGCAATCCCAACAAAACTCTTGGGCTAACAAGCCTCAAGAGCCCAACTTCTAATAAAATTAACTACTGCAAACTCCCTTAAAAACAATTAGATCGAATCACCAACCATTTGTAATGTAAGTCTCCTAATTCAGCATAAAACTCTAATCACTACCAATAAGGCAAGCTCTATTCTCATGATATAGCTAATTAATCTGTAAGACTGTGAAAAAATTGGGATGTGCTAAGGCCCAGTAAGTAGCATATATAATTAATGGGGGTGGGAGAAATGCAAGTTTCATCTTCAATAATAATAATATGACAAGAATGATTAAATAATGAAATACAAGATTCTCAAAGTAAATACCTTGAAACCATATACTATAATCTGTGAGCACTAACAATATAATTTCTAAAGCCATAAAATCTAACATACGGTAATTTATCACAAATATACCATACTACCATATAGACTGGTTAAGGGATCCACCCATTCACAACTGGCATGATATTGTCCTCTCTGGTATGCAGACTCTTGGCCCTATGGACAGCAACCTCACCCATACCCTTAAGGTTTTTCTCTCCCCCCATGGGTAGCAGAGAGAGCGCATCAAATAGGACCTCTCTTGCATGTGGTCTCTTGGCCCCACGGGCAGTAGTCTCACCCACACACAATCAAGGAATCCTCTTCCCCCTATGGACAGTAGGGAAGAACGCGTCATCCAAAGTGAAAGAGCATTGACCTAACCTTGATTCCGTTGTCACAAAGACCACGAAAACTAAATCGGGTGATCACTGGGGAAATCACACATGGCATGGTGTTAAAACAACATAAACTCATAGGTTACATTACTTTGAAACACATAGTTCATATCCAGATAGTTTCAAAAAATCTTAAATAATCTAACTTTTACAAAGTTTGTAAGGTTTTCAACTTCATTCTTGTCAAAAAGATTTTCTATCAATTTCCCAAGTAGTAAGACAAGATAAGCATCTTAAATTTTCCAATACACCATAAAATCCAAGATTTTCTTATCAAGATTAAATAAAAGCTGCTCATTTTTCCATATCAACAATTCATGCATTTCCCCAAATGCAATACCAAATATGATGCTCTTTTCATATATAATAGGGTCACAATATAATGCTTTTATGAAAACATATATCCATATATAATTTTCCAAAATGTATTTGATCCAAAAATAACATTTACAAAACATGGTTATTTTCCAAAATCCCATTAAAAAGCTACTTACCTCGCAACTGCAAAATCCTAATTCTCTAAGCTCCAAGGAGATTAGCTAGAACCTAAATAATATCAAGTAAACCTATCACAATAAGCATAAAGCTTAAAATTGTATATAGCTACAATTTAGGAATTGTCAAATAAGCACTTAATTAGGCAAGCCTAGTATTTAAGCTCATCAATAATAATATATTCCACTTCCAAAGTTTCTCAACAATTTGAGATTAGGTAGAACCTAAACAATATCAAGTAAACCTATCACAATAAGCATAAAGCTTAAAATTGTATATAGCTACAATTTAGGAATTTTCAAATAAGCACTTAATTAGGCAAGCCTAGTATTTAAGCTCATCAATAATAATATATTCCACTTCCAAAGTTTCTCAACAATTTGATTCACAAGGCATAAACTCCAATTTATAAAGTTGACTCATTTAATATCATCTCCAACATTATGACTAGCTTCCATAAAATTTACATTACATCATTAAGAGACCCATGAAAACAAATTCAAAATATCCTCCAAGACAAGAAATTTAGGACTTCAACTAACTCCAAATAAACCCAATAGCAATGGAAAAATTGGATTTACCAACCATCATTTGTTATAACTCAAAACTCCTAAATTTTCCACCATACATAAACCTTAGATAGTCATCATTAGTACAAACCATATACTCACTCATCAAATAATTCCACAAATACAAAAACCCATACATAAAAACACATAAATATCACTTTCAATGCTCATAAATCACATGGGTGACATTATTAAAGCTTAGATAAAATAACCTCAAGCAAAAAATGTAAAACCCACCAAAAAGATTAGAAATTTTTACCTCAAAAAAAGGATGTGAAGGTGCTTATGGGTTCCCAAGAATTTTTCGGTGATCTTGCCGGAAAATGATGGTGGAAATGGTGGTGGTGGTGGTGTGGAAGTACCAGTGAGAGAGGGTATAAGAGCAAAGAGGAGTATATGAGAGAAAAAAAAAAAAAAAAAGAAGTGAAGTGAATGAGCCGGCCAAAGACTAAAGAGATAAATGAATGAGTGGTGGGGAAAGGGGTTAGGTGGGGCACGTGTGGTCCACTAAAAATCTGACATTTTCTCTTACTAATAAAAAAAAAAATGTTAAAGTAAGAATCATGAAGGAGGTAAACAACTTTAGCCAAACCTAATTTAGTAAGCTAATGGAAATGAATAGAATAGAATCATCCCAATTGTAGCTATTCATCATTACAAGTTCAGCTGAAGTCTAAGCTTCTTGTTTAAAGTAGAAATCATTGTAATTATCAATCTATCTCATGAAATTTGCAATGATTAATAAATGAAAATAATGTATAAATAGTTAATTGTAAATTTTCAGTTACTAACAAAATGAACTCGAACCAATGGCTTTATAACCCTTATATTCTTCCTCTCGGTATTAAATTAAAATATAAATTAGGTATTACTTACAATAGAATAGGAAACAATTTAGACCATATAATAAGGAGACTTATTCATCAATGAATTTATTATGAACTCAAACCTCAAAACCCAAATCCTAGAGCAATTCAAGAAAAGACAAAAATCTTCTAGTTCTAACTTCTAGTGTAGTCCTCTCCACTCCATAAAGAAACTCTTCTAGTTCTAACTTTTAGTGTTTGATAAGCAAATAATTTCTTATGAATATAGAAAAATGCAAAATCACAGGTTCACAACTATCTTCCTCACAGCAAGTGGGTCTCACATAGATAAATATCATCTCCCTCACAAAAGGTGGGTCCCACACATCCCACTAGAGAGATGACATATATGCCGGATGTAAAATATAATTTTCAAGCTTAACAAGACAAGAAACACTATTAACAGCAAACTCACAGAAATGATTTAGAGATCTGTCGTTTGCTGAGCCAAAAGGAACCCACCCCCCCAAAAAAAAAGGGGGGGAAGAATTGATTACTCCTCTTTTGTCTTTGGAGTGGGCTCTCAAATTGTATCTTCATGTTTTGTCTTATTTCTGGGCTTTGGACATTTTAAGAAGAAGGTCATGAGGTATTTTTGTCAACCCAACCCAGCCCAGGACATGTGGTCGGTCTGGTAAGGGACACAAAAGCACGGGCTCTTGGGATCGCTTAAGCCTTAAAGCATTGTGAACATTTTATTCTAAGCGTAGTCAAGACCCAAGAATAATCAACTTTTGGGGTCTGCTCTACTGTGGGCCGAGAATATCTATGTTGCGGGGCCTCTAAAAAGTTTAATCAAAGCCACCAATGAAGGCCCAATAAAACCAATTTGTTTTCTCCCAATGGACTAGGACTAGCATGTTGAACTTGGTCCAGATGTCATTGAACCTGTCTACTACACTATACAAATAGTCTGGGTGCAAGGACAATGATGTTGAAGATTTCAACTCTAACCCTGAGGTTTGGTGCCTACCCGTGCCTGTGGAACTGTGAAAAATATTCTGGAATGCTTTTTATCTGTTTGTTTTCTTTTCTTTTTTCCCCCTTCATTCTAATATCATATTTTCATTTTGTCACGAGGGTATCAGTAATAAAGCCATCTTAAGCTAACAAAATGCTGTTCAAAAAAAAAAATGCTGTTCAAAGATAAAGGAGATTACTGTAAACCTTGCTGGGTGTGCTTTTTTTAAGTATTTATTATCACAAATTTATTGATGATAATATGCGTGAGTATTTCTTCAACAGTCTTTGAATTACAACTTCTTAGCTTTCAATTTATCAATATGCCTTTGACCATCAAATGAAATGTGAGTAATCTCGTCCTTCTCTCTTTGAAGCTAGTCATTTGTTATGCGTATATCCTGTAGGTGCTAGAATTGTAGCCTAAGTGTACTTAAAACAGTGTGACCCAACACAACAAGCCCAAAACAATAGATTTGTAAGAGAGTGGGTTTAATGAGTCAACTACAAAGCTAAGCAAATTCAGGCTTAAGAACAACGGGGCTAAGATTGTTATTATAAGAGTAAGAAACATGAATTCAGTGTAAAATCTTCCTCGGACAATTTCAACAAGGAGTTGTTCATACAAAGATTAGCGATGTTCTCTTTACAATGAGATTTTATATTATCTTCCTTTCTCTCTCTTTTCTTCTCAGGTCAGTATTTCCATTTCTGTGGGGATCCTTTCCTTATATAGTTCCCTCCGTTGCATCTCAGCCCTCCATCTGTACAATTCAAGGAAACTCTTTAGATGCTTGTCCCATCAAGACCCTTCTAAAGGTGGTCGTTGTATATTTGATGTCATTTATGGTGATAGAAGCTATAGCCAGGGAAACCTTGCTTTCGAAAACATGGTATTTGGGGAAGTTCTTATAAAAAATTTTGCAATAAAAGTTTTAATACATTACTGAACTAGAGAAATTTGTTGCAAAAACTTAAAATGAAGAAATCGTTATAATAACTTGATACCAATTATTTTTGCAATCTATTGCAACGAAAATTTTGAAATAATAGCTTATTGCAACGAATATATTATTGGAATAACTTAATATGAATTATTTTTAAATCTATTTCAATGACAAATATTAACATACCATAACAATAACTTGATATAAATTATTTTACAATATATTGCAATGAAAATTATTGAGATAGCATTGCAATAATCTGATATCAATTATTTTACAATCTATTGTAACAACAAATATTAAGATAGTATTGCAATAACATAATATCAATTATTTTACAATCTATAGATTGGGTCTTGTTTGAGGAGTGAGTATGGATCTTGCTGGTTTTGCAGTAAAGGTGTTTGATATTTACTCTCAATGAGCGTGGAAGAGAAGGAGCAAGAGAAAGTGAGGGGTTTGAGATGGCGGTGAAGCTGTCTATGGAGATCTGACCGAGAGGGTGTAGATTAGACCGAGAGGGAGATGTGATATGTGTTCAGAAATGGTAGAGAGATGGGTATAAAGAGAGAGCAACAAATTAGAAAAAATGGATAGAGAGAAAGACAAGAAGTTGTAATAGATAATTATTTCATATTTTTCATTGCAATAGATTGTAAAATAATTGATATTATGTTATTGCAATGCTGTCTTAATATTTGTTGTTGCAATAGATTGTAAAATAATTGATATCAGATTATTGCAATGATATCTCAATAATTTTCATTGCAATCGATTGTAAAATAATTTATATCAAGTTATTGCTATGGTATGTTAATATTTGTCATTGCAATAGATTTAAAAATAATTCATATTAAGTTATCGCAATAATATATTCGTTGCAATAAGCTATTATTTCAAAATTTTCGTTGCAATAGATTGCAAAAATAATTAGTATCAAGTTATTATGACGATTTCTTCATTTTAAGTTTTTGCAACAAATTTCTCTAGTGTAGTAATGTATTAAAACTTTTATTTCAAATTTTTTTATAAGAACTTCCCCGAATACCATGTTTTCGAAAGCAAGGTTTCCCTGACTATAGCTTCTGTCACCATAAATGACATCAAATATACAACAACCTACTTGGCAATTCTTCTTCTAAAACAAGCTGCAAACATAAGAGTTGCAGGGTATCTCCAAAAACGATGAAGAATGAGTTAGGTCAAATAGATGTTGGGAGAGGTGGAGACATTGGACACATAATTGACATTGTACCCAACCAATGTCACTTCTAGTGTCTATAACTAAATATTGAGGCGTTGGAGGTGTACCAAGCCCTACTGGAATAAAATACTCTCCACTCCCTAAGTCTGAACCTACATCTTCCTTAAAATGTTTCACCTCAGGATAGTAAACTCCATCTTCATCTAATTGGTGGATAAGATTTGCCACCCTTTTGGCATCGAATTTCATGTGCTGTTGAAAGCTACTAGGGTGAATCCTATCTCTATATACCACTTCTAACTTCCATGGTTTTCTCTCATCAGCAGGGTTGGTTGGTTTGTGTCTCAACTAGTCCTATTTTAGCATTGAAGGCAATGGTGGAGGTGGAGGTATGGGAGGAGGTGAAGTTGGTAGTGGTGGTGGTGGTGATGGTGATACAAGCTAGTAGAAGAAAAAGAACTCGAATCGCCATATCACTTGAATATTAAAAAGAAAAGGAAAACAATTAGTAATCTACTAGAGGCAAAATTTTGTACAATTATAAGTTATCTTTCAATAAGTGTCCGTTTGGAATTCGTTTATTTTGCTGAAATTGAAAATTTTTTGTTGAAATAGTACAATGGGATTCATGAATAGTACCAAAAAGTGCAATGGAACATATAAATAGTAGCAAAAATAAGCTAAATAATAAAATAAATTAGCAAAAATAATCCATTCCAAACGGACACTAACTACTATCATTAAGCCAAACCAGAAATATGAATTAAAACACATGTTAGGTGACACGTACTTGAAAGGCCCCTAGAATGCTAATAGAAAAATTATCGACAAGGAAAACGTTGGAATGAGTAAAAACAACTTACAATTGGGTAGCAGGACACCTTCTTGACAGTGCATAAACCCGTGGGGGTTTTGTGATTTTCAACAAATTGTGCTGCTTCTCACTGTAACCAAGCTGGAAAAAGAAAAAAGAAGAGTTGATGATAATAACCAAGCAATTCTAACAAAATTGTTCTTTGTTAGAAAGAAAGGCAGTGTAACAAATTCTAACAATTTTTGGCTATATATTTAAAATTCTAGAAATTATATTTAAAATGCATATGTTAGAATTTAGAACATATTTATAATTTTGTTAGAATGTTAGAACATAATGCAATTTAGAATTTGTTATCATTTTATAACATGTTATAAAATGTGAACATAATATGTTAGAACATATAAGTTGATGATATAAGTTATGTTCTAGAATTTTAAATATAAGTTATGTTATACAATTTAGAATTTCAAAATTTTAAAATTCTAACAAAATTATATTTAATAATTTAAATTATTAAATATAAGTTATAAAATGCCTGCTTGAACATATGCAGAATCTGTCATGAGCAGTGTAATATTGAATCAAAATCCATTGGGTTCTTAGTGATCACAAGAAATGTAAAAGATAAATTTATAACAAATTAAGAAACAAGTGTTCAAAACCCAAATGACCATATTTATTAGAATAGCCAAAAATTGATTGCACAACATAAAAGAGAGAGAGAAGTTGAAGACAAACTTAAGTGTCATGGTCCAAGTTGGACTGGGCAAAGAAGAAAACAACCAAGCTGGTGATGGCTAAATTTTATCCGATCTCTATCTTAGTCTGTTTCACAGTGTACTCCTTCCTCTCCACTTCATAAAGAAACTCTTCTAGTTCTAACTTCTAGTGTTTGATAAGCAAATAATTTCCTATGGTTATAGCAAAATGCAAAATCACAAGTTCACAACCTTGACAGGACAAGAAACATTATAAACCGCAGACTCACAAAAACGATTTATAGATCTGTCGTTTGCTGAGCCAAAAGGCCCAAAAAGGGGCGATCTGATCACTCCTCTTTTTGTCTTTGGAGCGGGCTTAGAAATTGTATCTTCATGT
The DNA here is from genome assembly GCA_032727855.1 of Quercus ilex subsp. ballota. NCBI lineage: Eukaryota > Viridiplantae > Streptophyta > Magnoliopsida > Fagales > Fagaceae > Quercus > Quercus ilex. The sequence goes on along the minus strand of CM064908.1, from coordinate 1,234,854 downwards.
TTTGTCTTATTTCTGGGCTTTGGGCTTTTTGGACGTTTTATGAAGAAGGGTCGGGGGGTATTTTATCAACCCAACCCAGCCCAGGACATGTGGTTTTTATTCATAGCCACCAGCTCAAGACCCCCCAAAAAAAAAAACAATTTGTTTTCTCCCAATGGACTAGCATGTTGAACTTGGCCCAGATGTCATTGAACCGGTCTTGTATACAAATACTGGACATTGACTCTGGGTGCAAGGACAATAGTGTTAAAGATTTCAACACCTATCCTGAGATTTGGAGCCTATCCAGTCCAACTGTGAAAAATATTCTGGAATGCTTTTTGTTTGTTTGTTTTCTTTTGTTTTTTCCCCTTCGTTCTAATATCATATTTTCTTTTTGTCACGAGCGTATCAGTAATAAAGCCATCTTAAAGTCATTATGAATTATTAAGCTAACAAACTAATGTTCAAAGATATAGGAGATTACTGTAAACCTTGCTGGATGTGCTTTGTTTTAGTATTTATTATCACAAATTTATTGATGATAATATGCTGTGATTATTTCTTTAAAATTACAATTTCTTAGCTTTCAATTTTCAATCTGCCTTTGACCATCAAATGAAATGTGAGTAACCTCGTTATACTCTCTTTGAAGCCAGCTGCCATTTGTTATGCGTACATTCAATTTTCATCAAGTGGTCATGCTATATAAACATAAACAATCAGATATTTCTGATATGATATTTATCCTAGTATTCTATTTATTATTCTCATTTTACTCTCTTAATTGGAAATAATTGAGATGGTGCTCTTGATCATATGACAATAGCACTCTAGCTCAAAGGGCTTGATATGGTTGAGAAAAAAGTGTCTAAGTGATAATAATTAGGGTAAAATGTAAAACTGACCCTCTAACTTTCTTCAGATGATATGAAAAGTTAAAGGGTGATATGATTTTTTTTTTTTTTTTTTTTTTTTTTTTTTTTGGAGAATCTTTGAAAAGTAATGTTGAGGACATTGGTTGTGGGTATAACTCAAGTCTTGTAAAAAATTTGAAAGTATATCCCAAGTGATGTTTATTTCTGACCAAAGCTTACATTTCTTTTATTGATTCCCTTACTTTCACTGATTTCACCAACAAATTCCGACCTTTTGTGGGCCTCTAAAGTCGTAAGTGATTACTCAACCCTAGGAAGGTAAATTGAGTATAACAGCCTTTCACCATTAAAAGAAAAGAGCTACATTTACCTTATTATTTGAGAGATCTGAATGGGATGCCCCAGTTATGTTTTTTTTCCTAGTCTTCTCTTCTCAATCTAAAAAAGTAATATTTCTTAAATCTTTCAAAAGAGGCAAAAGCAAAAATTGCTTTTGTGAAAGTCATTGCTTGATTGCACTTCAAATTGGGTTACAACTTACACCAAAGGTCGACCAAAACGCAAAACCCCTAGTGATGGCTTCACTTGTCCACCATGGTGGTGGCTCCCTTGTCTCATGATTCAAACACTATAGCGGCCGAGAGAGAGAGAGAGAGAGAGAGAGAGAGATAGGAATCTCACTGTTTGGATGATAAGAAAAAAAAAGGTGGGGGCAAAAGGCAAAGGCTTTGTTTTGTGTCAGGGTCACGTACCCATCAGTAAAAGATTGCTTTGGTTCTACTATACATGGGGTAAAAGGGATCTATTGGATCATCTCATGGCACATAAAGGGTGCTCTATGCCCAAGTAAATAATCTTTTTTGCGATTCTTTTGACTGTATTGTAGATTTTCCCTTGGGAATGTTTGACTCTATTATATTTTCCCTTTGTTTAATCAAACTACCTTTCGCTAAAGAAACATTGTAGATTAGATTGTTTTTGTACTTTACTTTCTCACTAGGTGAAAAGGAAATCACATTCTATAATTACATTCTACAAAACCCACATTACATTATTAATGCCTTAAATGATTCTTCTATACATACTTCTAATACGAATATAACTTTGACCAGCAAAATTCATATAGTCTTCACTTAGCAAACGTTTGGGCCAAATCCCACAAATCCATTAGCCCCATCAAAGGAAATCTGGATCCCCTCTTGTTGAATGTTCCCAATAATAGAAGGTCCAGAAGAAGGGGACGGGGCAAATGCAAAACAAAAAGTTCCCACATCATCCACCGGAATTAGAAAATTCCTGGCTGGAAGGGTCAGGATTGGCCCATCCGAAAAATAAAATGACACCGTTGGTACCCTAACCGATACAAACCCAAGTAAGTTATAACAAGTGTCAAAGATGGATACTCCAGAGGCTCGAGGGAGGTTTGAGGTTTGCGAGATAAAAGCATCTCGAAACGCTTCATAAGCCAATGTCGGGAACCTAGTTACGGCCGTGCCCGTATCCATAACCACACCTCCTTTACCCATATCAGTTAGACGAAAAACATCAGAAATAGGTATTTGCATGCCTCCGACTCCAAGACCCGCTAGCCCAACATAGTAATAACTTGGGGCTTGTGGGTTTCGAATTAAGGGGACCCATGCAGCACCTACAGGCATTGCTCCACGCCCGAATTCTAGTGACCCCGATGACCCAGTGCCCCGACTCACCAAACAGTAACTAAATGCACCACCAGTTTGACCGCCAAGCTGACCCACAAATGACATGGACCCACTTCCAAGACCCAATAACCCAGCTGCTCCAACAAACATGCCTTTGTTTATGTGGCCGCATCCTATGGCGACGTTTCGAATTGCGGTTTGCCCAAACGTCAGCGTTTCGAGTGCAAGTGTGCCCTTGGTGTACGACCCGTCACCATATGAGACCTCGTACCGACATCGACCCGCATGACACCCCCCGTTCTCCAGTCGGTCACAAACAGCGGAGTTACAAGACACCCCAGTATAGGATGCTGAATCAGCCGGATCAAATACCGGGTCGGATTGGTGGTAGCACTGGTTACAAGGTTGACATTGGACCCATACAATATCACTACCCGAATCAATAACCACATACTGACTCCTTGGAGGGGTACCAACCCCTATCCTAATGAAATATTCTCCGCTTCCTTGTTCCATTCCAGAAACCACCTCTGACCCAAAATCCTCCACCTTATAACTCACTTCGCCGACACTTAGGCGGCGCATAAGGCTAGTGACCCTTCTCATGTCGCGTTTCATGCGCTGAAGAAAGCGGTGGCGATAATGATCGTGGAAGTTGTCTTTGGATATCCCATCTCTATGAACTAGCTTCAGCTTCCATGACTTTTTCTCGGTACTCTTGGACTTGGTATCATCATCATCATCGTGGGTATCAAGGGGTTGGTGGTTTTGGGAAGTTATTGTAGGCTTGGTTTTAGTCTCGGCTATGGTCTCTTTTATATTCAGGTGTTGAAAATCAGGGTAGGATATTGCATTTGCATGGCTTGATGAGGAAGTGGTGGTGGTGGTGGAGGAGTTTGAGTTAGTTGTGGCTGTGATACTAGTTAGGAGGCTCAACACCAACAACATGAGTAGAACCCGTACGGGTACCATGGTTTTTGGCTGTGGGAAATGCTTTTTGCTGCTGGCACTTGGACTAGTTTTGGATGTGGTAGAGTGGTGTGGGAGTGGGAGTGGGATCTGGGGATTTATTTGGTTTGGGTTGGGCTGGGTTGGGTTTTGGGACTGTGGAGAGAGGAAAAAAAAAGGTAGGTGTGGCTGTGTGGAATAACTGAGTGATATATGAGGTGTTTCTGTTTGGTTTTGTATTCTAGTTTTTGGATTGATTGAGAATTTGAGAGGGAAATGTCTCGTGCTAGCTTGTCCTACTTTAATTGTAGTATATATTTTTTCTCCCTTTTCAGAGTAATGATATCTTGACCATAGGGTGCATGGAATTAATACAACTTGCTGGCACATATAGATAGGATTTTAGGAGAGGAAATTCAAGGTGAAGGAGACCCATTTGTATGTATAAATATCATGCATGCAGCTGGCAAAGGACAATTAACTTTTATATATAGGCCATCTTTTGTCTCTTCTCCTATTTTAATGTCACGCATATATAGTGGTATGACGATTCAATACATGAAATGTAATTTTGGATGTGATGTCCTTTTAAATCATTTGTTATATTTTATACATAAACTGATCTTCCATATTACTATTAGAAATTAAGAAAGAAATTATTTGGAGAGAAGGGCCGGGTTGGTCGTCCTCAATGAAAAAGGAGGTGGGGTTGATTATAATTACGCTAACTACTTTACTTATGTTTGTTTGTGTGAAACCATCATGTGACTTCAAATGCATGTGACCATTGGATCCCTTGTGAAGGAGCTACGACTGGTTTCGTGAGTAAACGTTGATTAAGTTATTGCATAAGAGGAAGTCAAACTTGCTCATAACATGTATAGCAACATCGGAATTGATCTCAACCTACTTGAGAAAAGCAAGATGAAACCTCTTTTATTTATTAAGTAGCTAAACATGAAGTATGACCTTCGATGTTCTCAACACGAGTCAACAATACACAAAAAGCCCTGATTAAAGCTGGTAATGAGTGTAAACATGACATTGACTATTAATGAATTGCATTCACAACATGGTATGAATGATGAAAATTGACTCGTGTGTTCAAATGCAACATGAAACTCCTCCAGTCCACAATCATTTTATGTCGATAAAAAGTTCTTATGCTTCTTGGATCCAAAGAAGATTTCCATGTTCCAAAGAAAGGAAGAAAAAAAGCCGTCAAAAATATATTATTTTCTTTTCTATTTTATTCATTTTTTTTTTTTTATGAATAAGATATTTTATCAAAACCAAAACAAAACACCAGAAAGCTAGCTAAAACACCAAATAACAAAAAATATAAAAGACCAAAGAGGGACAGTAAAGCAAGCCCAACTCATGACTAAAAACTAAAAAAGGAATCTTCCGCATACAGCGCAAAGCTTTGTTAAGACTGGAATGACATGTATTCTTATATCAATGCAATCTAGCTACCCGTACTCTCACGCTAAAAAACAACCATTCTTCTAGGACACATACTTTGTCAGAATTTATAAATATGTTACTTGTGGTTGGATTAATACATCACTTCTACATAAGACAACCATTGATTCTTGGTTTTTAAAAAAAAAAAAGAAAAAAAAAAAAGAAGGTACAATCACCACTTGACACATTAAAATGTGTGCCTAAACTTATTGCAATTGTCCAATTTGACATTTCAATTTAACCACAAATGATAATTAAGAGTCTAAAAACCTTCATTTGTCAAAATTTTAATAGCCTAATCAAACTCAAAACACCAACCACAGACAGACCTTAATTAGACACCTTATAAGCAAATTCCACTAAATCCTCTTAGATAAAAAGAACAATAAAATTAGATACGTACCATCCCTAGTTTGAAGTGTATTTTTACAAGAATAGGGTTAATATGTCACCTTGGAAACCCCAACTTTCAAGATGATCATTTTGTTAGTATAATGACTAGATAATTAAATTTATTGTTTTCTACCAATTTAACCTTTTGAGTTATATACTTATATTAATAATGGTAATCTATCATGAGATTAGAACAACTAGCTTGTGTCTAAATTTATTATTTTCTAACCATTGAAGCTTTTAAATTAAGTGATAGTTTATCTGTCAAAGGCCTTGTAGCTGAATTGGCACCTCCCCATGCACAAAGTGCTTGGGGATCTAGCGAGGAAAGGGTTCGAACTGCAAGGTTAGCAACATATTGTAATTATTTCTCAAAAAAAAAAAAAGTGATAGTTTATCTCGCTTCACTATGCATGGTTAGCTTAAGTGAATAACCAGCCAGACCACAAAGTATACTTTGGGATATTAATTATGGGGAAAACCAAATTAACTTCCCCCAACAAACATCAATTAATAGGCATCCTATGGGATATTTTCTCACCATCATTTCCGTAGGTCAAGTCATTTTTGGAACGTACATATTGGTTCTTTGGTCGAGCGCATATAGGCCACATTAACAAATTATTAAGCTTAGTGACATTACTCCTTTTTTTCAGTGCATTATTAGTGACATTACCTTTTTCTCTCTGTGTAGGAAAAAATTTCAATCTAGATAAAGAGCATTTTATGATACACGGTATCTATCTATCACATCACTTTATTATACTTGCAAAGGTTTGGCAGGACATAATTGATTCTTAGTTCCTTCTATTAGTCTTGCAGGAGGGAGCTTCTATGCTTCGTTTGGGCATTGAATCATTTTCAATAAACAAATGTAATTTATTCTGAGAGAATGGCAAACACTCAAGACAAAGACTCGCCACATATATGTATTTAGCTAATTAGCTTCTTGAGTTGAGTGGAGCTTCAAAAGTGGAAGAGACTGAATTATATTTGAAATATATATATATAGGTGAACTTTATGCATTAGCCTTTCGAAAATAAAACCTTGAAAAGCTTTAGGTACAGAAAAAAATAACAATAATTAATATATTAACCTCGTGATGTTAGCAAAAGTAATCTTGTTTTCTTTCATTTAATATATACAAACCCAAAGGACCATCTTTTTACATGGACAATAGAATAACCTTCATAGCCTTTTTTACAAAGTTATACCTCGTTAATTTATTCAGAAAAGGTAGTACACATATATGCATGTGTTTCTGTAATGAAAAAAAAAAAGTTCCCATGTTAAAGTTATCTCTTATCAGTATCACCAACGCCAATCAATCATGAAATTATTATGCTGTAATTAGTTACTGTTGAATATTAGCTCTGATACCATATTAAATGGAGAATATTATCAAACGCAATGTGTTATACCACGTTGTATATGCTAGAGTGGATGCGGAATGAGAAATCATAGAATAGGAACATCAAGAACACGAGGGTTACGTGGTTCAGCCTTGATGGCCTACATCCACGGAAGAATCCCTTAAGGGCTACATCTTTATTGTATAAGAGTGTAGTACAATAACCTGTGTTATAATGAACCCTAACATGAGTATATATAGGCGACTAAACCCTAGACTACTAGTACAAGCAGGAATGGGCTTGGGCTATTACATTGGGCTAGTATGACTAATATATATCTCTAACACCCTCCCTCAAACTCAAGGTGGAAGCTTGATGAAGGATTGAGGTTGGATAAGCATGAGAAGATGACTTGGAGATGCTTTGAAGAATGCCTTTGAAGAAACCACAATGAAGAATGTGCCAATTGACCGATTTTGGAGTTTCAAATGAAGAAACGGAGTTCAAAATTGGAATCTACGCGAAAAACTGAGCAAGATAGGCCCTTTCGAAAATTTTAACTTTTGGTCAAAGGTCAACGCAAAAAGTCAAAGTCAACTAGTCCAGGGTTAAAGTCAACGGATACTGGTCCGGGTCGGTTCCGGGTTTCCGGGTCGGGTCACGGATCGGGCAGCAGAGCCGCTGACGTCATCCTATGACGTGTCGCTGACGTGGACTAGGGCTGATGTGGCAACGGCTTGCGTGGCGCTGACGTGTCAAGATGACGTCATCAGATGATGTCAGATGACATCAGGCGAGTTCTTCGGCGCGTGGATGGCACGTGAGAAGTCCACCGACGCGTGGATTAGATGCCAGAAATTCCACCGGCGCGTGAGGGCGCGTGTTTTGTCAGATTATGGCCAGAATTTTAGGGTTTGTAGATCGGTGAATGTGTAGGCCGTCTGGGCGGCGCGTGTGTAATAAGACGATTTGAAATTCATGAATCTGAGGCGGCGCGTGGGAGAGTTTCGGAGACAACTGAGGCGCGTGGCAGGGCTTCTGGTGACCAGATTTCTGGGTTTTCCACACGGTAGGCCGTGGAGCATGGTTGTGTAGTTGGTTTCCTCAGGCGAAGGCTTGATTTGCACAGATCTGAAAGGTGAGTGGTTCGACTTGCTTGAGAGATCAGAGATGTAGCAGCGAGGCAGCAACGGGGTTTCTGTGGGAGCTGCGTGATGCTGTGGACCCAGATCTGAAAGAAGGCATGGGCACTGTTGTGGATCTGTGTTACGCACGTGAAAATCTTCTTTGCTTGCTAGAGATGTTTGTTTGATGCCAAGAACGAAGTTTGGCTCTAATACCATATTGAATATTAGCTCTGATACCATGTTAAATGGAAAATATTATCAAACGCAATGTGTTATACCATGTTGTGTATGTTAGAGTGGATGTGGAAGGAGAAAGTATAGAATAGGAACATCAAGAACATGAGGGTTACGTGGTTCAGCCTTGACGGCCTACATCCACGGAGGAATCCCTTAAGGGCTACATCTTTATTGTATAAGAGTGTAGTACAATAACCTGTGTTATAATGAACCCTAACATGAGTATATATAGGCGACTAAACCCTAGACTACTAGTACAAGCAGGAATGGGCTTGGGCTTATTACATTGGGCTAGTATGACTAATATATATCTCTAACAGTTACACCTCTCTGATGTCCATTGATCGAGGTCGTCTTCAGGAATATATATATAACTTTCTACAGAGAAACAGTGTCACAGAATACACCCTGTCATGAATCTTTAAACAGAGCACGAGCCAGATGAAACAAATGAATATTACTGTCTTACATGCAGTCACTTTAGTTGGGGGACCATAAATCAAGCTCTGAGCCAAGTGCAAGAGATCAAACCACTAAATAACTTGTGTGTGTGTATGATATTTGGTTTTCATTCAATTCGACAGACTGGATACATGGTTTATAACTTCATATTGGAATTGTAGGGCTGTTTTAGTATAGCTTGTTTTTTCTTTTTTCAAAAATTTAGATGTTTGAAAATATTGTAGCTGAAAAAAATATGGTTTTAAAAAATATTTTTTCTTTAAAAAGAAAAAGTTTTAAACGGACCATAGTCAAATTAATATTCATTTTATAACTTCATTACAAAGGTGTGATCATCTTAAATTGGGATTGTTCATAAAAAATAAGATAATATTAAAATGGGATTGGGACCATGCTCAGAGTTTGGACAAAAGAGAAAGAGTATGCAAAGGTGGACCCAGAATAAATTAAATATATAATTTACGTACAGGCCCTATTGGCCTCAAATATTCCACTGACAAAGATCCAGTAGTTATTGGGAAATGTTGGTGGGCGATCGTATCTAATTAATTTTAACCCATATGAATGGGAAAATTTTGTGTAGGAATACATATTCCAATCCAAACAAACAATTGATCATGTAGGGGGTGTTGTTAAGTAGTCTCTTGCACGCGTGATGTGATATATATGATGCTGCACGCAGAGAGGCAGTGGGGCAAATTAAGAACATGCATGAGCATGAGCGTGAATTAATAAAGTTGCACTATTGCAAGATGTTTCCACGAAATCATATATATATATATATATATACATGCAGCAAGCATACATAATAATTGCACTACATGGACTAGCCCATTCGCTTTTCCATGGCACAATAAGCATAATACTGCCCATTCTCAATTGGAAATGCAATAAGCTCAGAGAGAGAGAGAGAGAGAGAGAGAGAGAGAGAGAGAGAGAGAGAGAGAGAGAGGTTGAAGTCAAACCCTACCCCCCTTCTTTTATGTTTAAAGAATTCAACCTAAGCACTTGCCAGATTACAACAAGTGGAGTGGGGATTTGAACCTATTCTCTTCCATTGGATAACCAAAAATACCCTCGATCGAGCCAGAAGATTATAGTCCATTAATTTCTGGGTTGATGTTAACTACAAAATATGAAGAACTGGCCCTCGTTCTTCCCTTTTTTTTACCCTGAGCTAAAAGTTAGTTGCCGTTTTAAATAAGACCATGACCAACTTCATATTGAAGGCACGACAACATTGTTTGATAGTGTCGAAAATTCCCAAATCTCAAAAGCCTTAATTACGCTAATAAAGTTATGTCGTTTTTCGAGCAAATTCATTCGTTTAGGCTCCCATTTAGTCAATTTTGCAATTTATAATAATATTCTTTTATGTTATAATATTCAAATTCAAATTCAAAATAAGCAAATTCATTCATTTAGGCTCTCATTTAGTCAATTTTGCTATATCTAGTAATTTTATTTTATGTTATAATTTTCAAATTAAAATTCAAAATAAGGTACCATTTTTTCTAAGACATTTTCTAGAGTCCATACAATTTAATTATGCAATTTTCTCAATTTTGCCTTTTTTTAGTGACTTTTCAAATTTTCTAGCCTAATTTCGTGTTTAACATGAATTAAGGTTTTCTGGGGTTTCAATTCTTAACCACCCTACAACTTCTTTAGCATTTATATTGTAGTTCTAGCCTTATGAGAAATTCAGAATTACATTAATAAATTTTGAAAGAGTGTTTTCTTTCCTTTTTGTGAATTCTAGGAATTCTCCTGCTTCTTGATTCTTGGATTATTAATTATTTTCTTGAAGCAAACATGCTCTATTTTTGGCATCTTTTCACTAGCGTCAATTTCAGATTTATTCTACATTATAATTGAATTAATTAAAAAAATCCACTTATCTCCCTAAATATTTCAATGAATTTCTAGGGGCCTCAAGTCAAAAGCAGTAAAAATGATTTTTTTTTTTTTTTCTATGAGACTTTATTTCATTTTTCCGGTTTTGGGTTCTCTTCTACAAGTGTGTCCAGGGTTTTTATGTTTTGCTTCTGCAAGAATAAATAAACATCAGTAACTTATAATTAAAATATTATTAATGCAATGACCAGCTAGTTCACTCTTTATTTTATGTGGACGGTTCATTTCAGAGAATGAGAGAAAGTTATTCATCTTTTGTTATTGAAGCACGAGTTCCATCGTGCTTGGTACGTAACAGATAATATTAATATAAACTAGAAAAAAAAAATTGCAAAGATTGGACAGCCTTTTTATCCCTTAGTGAGTGGATTGGTAGTCTAAAAGCAAATATTGCCTGTAATCTGATGTTTTAACTCATAATGGCGGCTGAGCTCATTCTTTTGGCACCACGCTAGTACAATAATATTAGCTGACTAAGATTTGTATAAAAGTTAATCAAGGCTTATAGGAGATATCTAGCATCTGATCATAAATGAACTGGGATTAGAATCTTTTAGATTTCTAAGAGAGTACTGAGTAATATATATCTCTATCATAGAATTCCTAAAAGCACTTGATGAATTTGATGATCCAATTCAATATATATATGTTCAATCTTTACATAAGATTCATTGAAACAAAAGACTGATTGATGAAATGGTTAAGATCAATCACCCATGTACTGCCATGTTACAAATACTAGAATGGCGAGCTCTCTTCAGACATGTCCCAAAGGTACTACAAGAAAATCATGAAAAAAAAATGAATATTTATGCATGTCTCCACTAATCCTACTTCTTGTCCCTTTAAATATAATTAAACGTAGACATGGCATTGTTTGATTTTGCATGTAAAGAATAAAAGATCTGAGGTCGTGGGGGAGTAGATAAAGAAATATATGGAGGCTAGCTTTTCAACTGTGCTAATGCTCAGAAATACGACAAGACCAATTGAAAATGACAGGATAGAAAAAGAGAAAAGAATACTAAGTGGGAATGTCACAAACATAATAGAAAACTGGAGTTGGGAGTACATAAGATATGCAGGAATGCCCAATAATTGAACCATTATTAGCACCTAAAAGTTGCCCTTATTTTTTAATAACACCGCTTACTTCCTCCACCCTCTCCTTTCTCAATATTATACGTGTAATGTAATACATGCAAATGCATGGTCTAACATAATTGCAGAACAGGATTTGTTGGAAGTCTATGCCATCAGTAAGAGAACATTGGATATGATTCTAACTTTCATTATTAGTTCTACAAATTTAAGCCTTAACATAAACAAATTAAATGCCATTTAAATCAATAAGTTAGAAAACTTTATTCTTAGTTTCTTTTAGTTTTTGATGGGTTTTTCTGTCATAAATAGAAGTAGGGCCCTGCATACCTGAAGCAAGAGCTAGCGTGCCTCTTAAGTCTAAGGAGATCATTCTTGACACAAGATAGTGTTTTTTTTTTTTTGGGTAGCTTAATTAGTTGAGAGACAACGGGTTTCAGTGGAGATAAACCTTATCGTTTTCAAAGTACAATATATATCAATTTTTGAAGTAAGAGTCCTTCACTTTTTGCTTTATCATGAGACACTCTAGATCAGGAGAATTAAGAACTCATAATAATGCAAAGCTAGCTGTGCGCATATATGAATGAAGAATATGGACCCCCTGTGAGCTTCTAGGTGCTTTCGTGAAGAGTTTGTTTTTATTTTGGTATGTGTGAGTGTATCTTTTTGTTTTTGTTCAAAAAATAATTTGATCAGCTCCACCAAGCTTGTATCTGCTTATAGATTAACAATTTAGTTCTTCCATTCTCTTACAATAATTTGATGTCACTTGTTATATAGTCAACACTAGGTAGGACACAAATCACAATTTATGTCAGCAAAATCTGGTCATTTTGATTATTTTTGCACTTTAGTTCAACAACTTTATATTCTGCATCCTAAATATTAATGTTGAGTTGTTCATTAGGAAAACTGCATGTGGTAGGTGCAACAATTTTTTACCCCTATTTGTAGAATTTTGAAATGAGATATAGAGATCTTACAACAAGAGATTTTAAATTTGAATCCCTCTCTCTCTCTCTCTCTCTCTCTCACATATTTTATTCACCAAAACTCATAAATTAGATAATACTAGCTAATTTTCTTCTGTGGTACTTGTCACATCACGTATGCTTGTACACAATCTCCAAAAAGAAGGTTTAAAGTAGGAGTTACATGTAAAACCCTAACACAGATCACAAAAAGAAAGTATAAAACAACTTTTTTTTTTTTTTTTTGAAACAGTATAAAACAACTTGGATTCGTATAATAGTAATGATGAAATATGCAATGTACTTATTCTTGGTTTTAACATTCATGTAGAGTATTGCATAGTGCATACAAACAAAAAAACTTGATTAATCTCAAGATGTTGTATTCAGTGATTCTCAATGTCTCGTGAGATCCTAAGTTCAAAACTTTTAACTAGAATTTTGTATACACTCTAAAGATTCATTCTTGTAATTACTTGATGTGTATAAAATGAGAGACTACAAAAATTATGGAAAATAATTAGGTGTTCAAAAAACTCTAGTCATTTGGATACCCAGTACTTTATTTACTAAGGTAAAAAAATAAAAATTAAATTAAATAAAAAAATTTAAAAAAAAAGACTTTGATTACTATATATGTAATGTGTTAACGTTGGGCAACAAATCCAGTTGAAAATACAGTTTTACATATGGCGTAAATGCACTTTTAATCTCTTCATTTTGGCTTTTTTTCATTTTGGTCCCTACAATTTAATTTCACTACTTTTAGTCTCTAAATCAATTAACGTATGTTATTTTGGTCTTTTCCGTCAGTCAACAGATGGAAATATCTGAGGTGGTTGACGGAGGACTTAAATATTATTAAAAATCCACATCACCCATGACACATCAGCAATTTCCGAATTCACGTCACCCATCACAGAATCCACATCAACCTCTAACTTAAAAAAATAAATTTATCAATTTTAAAAATTACAAAATTACAAAATTATAAAAAAAAAAATAGTGGAATTTAGATTTGTGTGTGATTTTGTTTGCACTTGTTTCTTTTTCTTTTTTATTTTCTTCTTTCTTTTTCTTTTTCTTCCCCATATCTCTCTTTCAGTTTCTCCGCCTCCATTCTTTCCTTTTCTCTTCTTTTTCTTCTTTCTCCCCCTATCTTGGTGCTTCGCCTTCTTGAACTCTCTTTATCTCTTGATTTTGCTCAAACCCAAACTCATATGCCTCAAGCTCCTCTCTCAAATCAATGGGTCTCTCTCTTTGGCTCAATACAGTGCTTTTCTCTCTCTCTAGCTCAAATTGACGCTCCTTCAGTGGGTCCGATCTGCCTTGGTCTGTTGGTTCTGATCGGTGGTTGTGAAGCAGCGGTCTATTGGATCCGGTGGTGGGTTGAAGGGTGGGTTTGTTGTTGGAGTGGGTTTGTTTTGGTGTTCTTGTTGGTATGGTTGAAGCAGTGTTCTTATTGTTCTTGTTTGGTTGTGGGTTTGTTGATTGTTGATTGTTGATTGCTGGGTTTGTTCGATTGTGTGGGTATTTTGTTCATGATTGTATTGATTTAATTTTTGGATTTAAATCTATTCTACTTTTGGATAATTTGGTTTGTGTATATATATGGTTTGATTTTGTTTTGTACAATATTCTTTTATGAATTTTCTGTATTTGATTTCTGGGTTTGTATGATTTTTTTGGGTTTGTGCTCTTGTGTGTTCTTGATGGGCTTGTATGATTTTCTAGATTTGTTTGATTTTCTGGATCTGACGTGGCATTTACTTTGAGAGTAAATATTTTATGTTTGTTATTGTGTTCTTTGTGTTTGTGATCTTGTGTTAATGTTTAAATTTGAGTTTTTGTTTTCTGTGCTTGGTTCTGGGTTTGTGTTTTATATTCTTGTGTTGATGTTTAAATCTGTGATTATGTTCTTGTGTGTTCTTGTTCAAAATGAATTAGATCTGAATTTATGTATTTTATTGTTTTTAATTTTGTTTTTTCTTTTTTAATTTCGTTAAAATTGATTAATAAATTTTTTTTATATTTAGAAGCTGACATGGCATTTTTTAAATATTAATTAAAATTTTTTATTATTATTTAATTGGCCACGTCAGCATTTAAAGTGCCAGCAATGCACTCAATTTGCCACCTAAGCAATTTTCGTTAGTGGGCTAACGGAAAGGACCAAAATGAAAAGCGTTTTTTTATTTTAGGAACTAAAAGTGGTAAAATAGAAATGTAGGGACCAAAATAGAAATGACTCCAAAATGTAAGGATCAAAAGTGCATTTACGCCTTTACATATCAAGATGAAATATATCAAATAATTTATAGGGCTATATATATACATTATTTAAATTAATAAACAAGCAAAGGATGTGGGGGCTTAAAAAAAATTGCTTGTGAGATTCAGTAATCAATCGACATGGTTTTGAAAAGATTAGTAGTATAGGAAGATCAAACACACTTTTGCTTAGATTTTCTTAATATTATCATCAAATAAAGTTAGTATCACTTTCCTTTGGGTCCTGATCATCATGCTACTTGCATGGTAATTAAAGAAGTATATATATTACAACCAAAAAAGAATGATGTCAGATAGGAATAAGCGCACAAGTAAGAGGTTTAGGGCCTGTTTGGTTTGTTGCTAACTCAATTTTCATATCTCAACACTCAAATCTCATCACTCAAACTCATTACTCAATTCTCATATCTCTAACTCAATTTTCCCATAATTCTATTGGTAGTGTGTTTGGCTGAAAATTCTCCGTGGTATTTCAATTCAAAAACTCAATTTTAAGTAAAGTTGTGGACCCACAAAAATTAATGCTAAGCAAAATGCATCCTCTCCACTTCACATCTTCATCTCATAAAATAAACCCAGAAAATGAAGCCAAAAGATCTCAATTTTAAGGGTTTGGTGTTGATATTTGAAATTTTGATCTCATGTCATAAACCCGGTAAGAGCATCTCCAATGGTATAGCTAAAGGCAAAATATTCTCTATAATAGAGAATGAGACCAAAAAAATGGTCTCCAATAGATTCTCTAAACTCTAATTTTTTTTTTTTTTTTTTGGCTCACGAACAGTAGCTCATCAAATCTAATTGGCTACTGTTCATTCTTCAAATGTTTTTTTCTATTGTAATAATCAGGTGTTGAATAAAAAAATGTTGGAAGATGCGTAGTTGTTAAAAAAAGAATAAATAATGAATAAAGAAATAATATTTAAATGAGATAGAGAATGGGATAGAGAATCTGTTGGAAAGCGTATTTGAAGAAGTGGGTAGATAAAAGATAAAAGTCATTGTTCATTCTCCAAACAGTACAAAAATTTGATGAATTTGCTGGAAATGCTCCAAGTAGCACAAACATCACAAACCCAGAAAATACCCAAAAAAACTAAAATAATCTAGTCCGAAAATCAAAGCCAAAAATGCCCAGAAAAGACTATAACAACCCATCAAGAAAAAAGAATGAAAAAAAAAAATCGGTGTGAAGAGACGAAGAAGAAAAAGAAGAAGTAGCTGTGAAGAAACAAAGAAAGAAAAGTGAAGAGAAGAATGGTGTTGGAGTGAACAATGAAGAAAAAAAAAGGAAAAAAAAATAGAAAGAAAGAGAGAACTAGGCGTGTGACATGAAGAAGAAAGAGAATTGATGTGACAAGACTTTAGGTGGTCTCATTATTTTTATGTATTCACTAAAATGCCATGTAACTATTACCTTGAAAATGTGAAAATATCAAAATTGTGTTTTCAGTTTCCATCATCCAAACTCAAAATTTTGAATTTTTGAGTGATGGAGACAATCATCCAAAACCAAGACATATACTTTGTCATCTGTGGAACCCACTTGTTTTGGATAACGGATCATGAAAACTGAGTGATATCACTCAGTTTTCATGCTATCCAAACAAGCTCTTAAGGTCTCTATCATACATAAACATTGACTCTAACAAGAATCTATACCATGTTCAAAAGAAAATAAATGTAGAAACGTTAAACTCTGTACGCAATGACAAATAATGGATAGCATTAAGGTCAGTTAGAAATAGAAGATCTGGAATAAAATCAACAAAGGCACACATGTTACAGATATAGGCCCAACTCCAAGGCCAATAAGGCTTATGGTATTATAACGGCCTAGTAAATTTTTTTAGCTTTTTATCTGTGATTTTGTGATTGGGCTAAGTTTTCTTGGGCTTGCTAATTTGTTTTTGTTGGATTTTAGATCAACTAATTTTTTTATGGGTGTTTTCTTTTTGCTTGAGCAAGAAAGGGTTGTTGTTAGGGAAGCTAAGTGTAATTTTATTGAACACAATTGTTAAAAGTTATTTCTCATATGTAAGTTTTTTTTTCCCAAAATTTGCGAGTCATTTAGGTTATGGATCACAATATTATTGCATCAACGGAAAAGTAAAAACAACTACAAGACATAATTAAGAAAACTACAACTACTCGCTTACATTAACACCTTACAGCAAGTCCTAAAATAAAGACTTTTTTTTTTTTTGAGAAATTATTAATCAATCACAATAAGATTCTTATTGTAAACATCAAGGATATATATTAGGAGGAACAGTCTCCATCCAAATAAGGAACATATCACTAATAACTCTTCTAGCAAAGCCTATGAGCAACACTATTTCCTTGCCTTCTAACATGGCCAAAAAGAACATCATGTAAAAAAGAACCCAGCATATCCTAATGTTCTGAATGATATGTCCAAAGTTAGAGGAAAGCATATCGTCACCATTGATAGAGTTGATAATAATTTCTGAATCTCCTTCCACAATCACACTTTTAAAACCCAGTTCCTGAGCAAATCCGAATGCTCATCGTGCTACTAACACCTCCACCATCTCTATCAAAGCAAACAGTGGAATTTGTTGTGATAAGTATTAGAATTCACGCATGCAATAAACTTCATCAATGGAGTAATCTGATCAAGGATGAAGAAGAGAGAGTTTCTGTATATGCGTTGAATTCTCATTGAATGAAATAAAACAAGCTCTGTTTCTTATATAGGAAACAGAACCAACAAGTGCCATCTATCACAGACTCTAACTAACTTCTATATAGTAAAACTACATGTAGCCTAACTATCAATACATAAAACGACCTGTAGTGTATCTTATGTACAACCTTTCTTTACACATTACAGAGTTACAGTAAGCCTATATTGATCTAACATCTAATACTCCCCCTCAAGATGAACCGTAGATATTGATTAGGTTCATTTTGGATAAAAGAAACAAAAATTGCTTTTGGTGGAGAGGTTTAGTAAACAAATCAGCTAGCTGATGTCTTGTAGGCACATGGAAGGTCTTGATCACTCCATCTTCAATCTTTTCCCTAATGAAGTGACAATCAATCTCTATATGCTTGGTTCTGTCATGGAATACAGGATTTGCAGCAATATAGAGTGCTGTCTTGCGATCACAGTAAAGAGAAGCTGGTCCTCTCTGTGCATGACCAAAAGTATCAAGCAAAGCAATTAGCCAAACTATCTCACTAGTCACACAAGCCATATATTCTAATTCTGCTGAAGATCTTGAAATTACCTGCTGCTTCTTACATTTCCATGAAATCAAGGATTCACCTAAGAAGATACAAAAACCAGAGATTGACCTTCTGGTGTCAATGCAAGCAGCCCAATCCGCATCACAGTAACACTTCAACTTCAATTCAGATTGTGCAGATAGGAAAAGACCTTATCCTGGTGTCTTCTTCAAGTACTTCAATATCTTGTAGACTGCTTGAAGATGTGGCATTTTAGGAGCACTCATAAACTGACTTAACTTGTGAACAAAGTAACTAATGTTTGGTCTTGTAAGTGTCAAATACAGAAGTTTGCCTATCAACCTTCTGTACAGGGAAGGATCAGGTACACTATCTCCACTTGAACAGCTCAGTTTGAGTAATTGATCCATAGGAACATTTGAGGGTTTGCAAGCCAATAACCCTGCGTCAGATAGTAACTCAAGAGTGAACTTTCTTTGGCACAAAGATATTCCTCTAGTAGTTCTTACCACTTCAAGCCCTAAGAAGAACTTCAAGGTACCAAGATCTTTAAGCTTAAACTTATTGTCCAAAAACTGTTTGAAAGTATTCACAGCATCCACATCATTGCTTGCTATCAATATATCATCAACATAGACTAGCAATATGATAATGGAACCTTTTTAAACTCTAGTAAACACAGAATAATCTGACTTTGATTGAACAAAGGCATGATCAATGATGGTTGAAGATAGTTTAGCAAACCATTGCCTACTAGCCTGTTTAAGACCATACAAGGACTTGGTAAGCTTGCACACCTCCCCCTTGTCCAAAACCAGGTGGAGGAACCATGTAAACTTCCTCATGCAAGTCACCATGGAGGAAAGCATTGTTGACATCTAATTGAGTGAGATGCCAACCTTGAACGGCAGCAAGAGCAAGTAGAGTCCTGACTGTGGTAAACTTCACAACAGGAGAAAAAGTCTCATAGAAATCAACCCCTTCAGTCTGAGTATACCCCTTGGCAACTAATCTTGCCTTATACCTCTTAATAGTCCCATCTGATTTGAGTTTAATCTTAAAAACCCATTTACACCCTATGGGAACCTTGCCAAGAGGAAGAGTAGTCATAACCCAGGTATTATTAGCTTGCAAAGCATCAAACTCAATCTGCATTGCCTCTTGCCATTTAGGAACTAAAGAGGCCTGAGCATAGGTATCAGGTTCCTTGTGAATAATGAGTGCAATGGAGAAATTTCTTTGAGAGGGTAACAGTTAAGTGTAAGAAAGAGTAGATGAAAGGGGATACAAAATACCTGAACTAGGAGCAATGGAATCATCTAATTGATTGAGAGTAGCTGAGGCCAACAAAAGAGCAGTAACAAGATTACAATGATAATCTCTTAGGTAAGTGGGAGGCTTGTGAGTTCTGGAAGACTGCCTAACAGGAACAGCATCAAGAACTTGTGGTTCAAGAGGAATAAGACCAATAGAATTAGATTGAGTAGAAGCATCAATAGGAGGAATCAAAACAGGGAAATCAGCCTAATTTGAAACATCATTGGGATGGACCAAATCAAGAAAGTCATCAGGTGATACAGCCATATCAGTAGGTGAAATTGGAGGGGAAAACTCAGCAGAAGCAGTAGGAAAGTGAGAGGAATGGTCAGGTATAGAAGGTTGAAGAGGAAAAATAGAATGAGAAGAAGTAGAAGGAGCATTGACATACTTGGAAATCCAAGATTTGAAAGGGAAAATAGTCTCTTTAAAAACAACATCTCTAGACAAGAAACAAGACCTGGTCCTGAGATCATACAATTTATACCCCTTAACACCTTGTGGATTACCAAGAAAAATGCAGGACTTTGCTCTAGGATCAAACTTAGTTCTATCTCTAGCTAAGGTAGATGCATAACAAAGACAGCCAAACACCCTAATGTGAGAATAAGTGGGTGGATGTCCTAGCAACTTTTCATAGGGAGTAATGTCTTGTAATAAGGGACTAGGGATCCTATTGATAAGGTAAGTGATAGGTCACAATCTGAATGACCCCTTGTGATAAACCCTAATTAATTAATTAATTAGCCGAGTTGTTAATTAACCAATTAAGCATGCAATTTTGTGGAAGCACAAACAAATCACCAAATACTAAATATGCAGCGGAAAATAAATAACACGGTGATTTGTTTACGAATGGGGAAAACCCTAACGGCAAAAACCCCACCGGGTGATTTTCAGGTCACCACTCCCGAAACTCCACTATTATCAAATCAAGCGGTTACAAGAAAGGAATCCCAAGTACCTTACCAACCTACAGTTGAACCCTTACCCCAATACCCAATTGGACTTGATCTGTAGTGACAATTTCCACCTTTGATGCACGGCTCCCAAGTACGTGACTAACCAATGCGCGGATCCCAGTACGCGACTTCAGAAACACCAACTTGAAGAAGAAAGGTTGGCTGCAAAGTTCTTCAGTTCATCCACGTGATGAATAGCAGGAAGATGCTTGGTTACAAAACCCTATGGTGCAAAGACACAGCAACTTCTTGATGGAAGATGAACTAGGTCAAGAACTTCGTCTGTTGAGCACAATTTGCATAAACAGAGATTGCTCAATGATAATACAACTTGTGTCACTCAAAACGGCTCTTAAAATAATCCTTTTATATGTTTAGGGTTAGAAGAAAAGAAGTCCCAAAAACATATTCACGGATCCCAAGAAAATCAGATTTGGAATTCTGACTTTTTAATTCTCGACAGATAGCAGGTGTCGAGGTAGCTATCGAGAGGTGTCGAGATTTAATGAAATTGCACTTCAGCTTGCTTTTTCTTGGACAGACTTGATGACTTCAATACTTGACCTTGAAACATTGTTTCTTAAAGTATTAAAAACACCTAGATCTACCCAATTACAAGTAGAGTGCGTTTTGTCAAAGGATTAGCCAATTTACATAAATAAGTAAGACATATGTTCTTAGCATGTGAAACACATATGTCCTAACAATCTCCCCCTTTGGCAATCCGTGACAAAACCACAACAAACAAATGAGTATATGAGAGAAGTCATAAATCACTCAACTCATATTCACTTGTTGAATACAATAAAATCTATCCTAACACAAACTCTTGAAAAACTTTGCAAGAAGAGAGCTTATGATAAGTAGACTTTTACAACCTGTATTTCTGAAACACTTTAAACAAAACTTATCAAGGCATCTTGTGTGAAACAGAAATAAATAGATTGCATACAAGTAAAGAACATGTGTATAAAGATAGAAAAGAAACAACACATGAAGAGAGAGGTGAAAGAAAAACATACATCCACATAAATAAAGAATAAGTACCATGTATGTAAAACTGGTCACAAGACCACATATACAAGAACAATGTATCTAAAAAGATAAGAAAAGAAAAAGATACATCAAACCTCACTACATCCCTCAAAAGTATCAACACTCCCCCTATCAAAAATGTCCCAAAAATGTCCTATACTAACTCTCCCCCTAAGATGACTACTCTCATAACCCAAAACTACTCCCCCTTTTTGTCACGAGTGACAAAGGGTAGAGTGTCATGTAGACATCTCATCGGCAGAGCTAGCATCTCCATCATCATCATCATCAACATCATCATCATCATCAGAATCAGAATCTGAAGCTACTGGAGTAGGTGGTGAAGGAGTAGCCTCTGGAGCAAAACCACCCATGGTCGCCTGCCGTCGTGCAATACGACCCACACGAACATTCACTTGATACAACTCAGCAGAGAGTGTATCAAGACGAGTGTCCATGCGCTGCAGCTGCGCCATGATATCACCAAGGGATACATCGCTCGAAGAGGAAGAAGGAGCAGATGTAGATGGAGCTGATCTGGATGGTGCTGAACGAGAGGGAGGAGTGGCACCAGGCTGTCTCGACCTAAACTGTGCCTCACTACGTTTTACGGTAGCGGCATCTATGGCAGATATATGTGTGAAGTGGTCGGACACAGGAAAGGGAACGGAAAAATGGCGTAGAATCCGCGTGATAGCAGAAGGAAAGATGAGCTTATCACGGGACGCCGAATCAAGATAAACCTCTAAGATAGACCGGATGAAGTGAGAAGGGAAGTCTATGGTCAAGTGCTCAAGAAGAGAAAGCAAAAATCGAGCACGAGGCTCTGTGATAGAGTTATAGTGAGACAAAGGATGGAGAACAAAAGTCATCACCATGTTCATGAATCTAGGACCTTTAGCAAAAGGCCTACATGATGTGAACTGATGCTCACCCCAATCAGCAGGGCGCTCACAAAAAGCAGAAATGAGCTCTTCTTTGGACACAGTCCTCAGACGCTCACAAGAGGGGTAATCTGGAAACTCTATCCTAGGTACCCTAAGCACATCCGCAACAAGCTGCGGTGTGACAGGAATGCGCATACCTCGAACGCGAGTGGAAAACTGAGGTACTGAAAGATCAATCCCGTGGATGTTGGAGTAGAACTCCTGTATCAGCACGAGAGGACAAGTGACCGGGATGTCACACAGTGACCCCCATCCCCTACTGTGAATGACAGAAGGAAGGTCAGTGTCGGCGAAGTCCGCCAGAATGACTTGGCGTTCCGAATGAACACCTCGTCTAGAAAAGTTCTCAGTAAATGCCTTTTGGGCATCTCCATCACGGAACCGAATGTTAAAAGGAGCAGAATCAGAAGAAGTAGAAGCTCCAGAACGCAGAGGGTTCCGAGCAGGAGTAGATTTACGTTTGGGTGCCATAGACACTACTCACGTAAAAGAATGAGAAAGAGATAGAGAGGGAGACAAACAGAAAAGCTCCAAATCAGTTCAAATATGACAGATATATGAACAAAGAGTACGTATGCATGGGAATGCATGAACATGTGACATGCAAAACAGAAATATGAACATGGGCTCAGCCCAATCCATTTCTAACAGCATATAAACAAAGTACTCACTTCCAAATGCATGAAAATACCATTATAATGCACATGAAATGCAATGTATGATATTTTGAAATCATTTAAGTCCAAACCCAACCCAAAATTTCAATAAAAACTCAACAATTTTGAAAAACCCCAAATTTTATGAAAAAATCCCAAAAACTAGGTTTTCAAAACATGAAATGCATGAAAAAGGAAGAGAAAAGAGATCTTACCAAGTGATTTGAGCAAGAACAGAGCAAGATCCAAGTGGGTTGAAGGATTGGAGTGAAAGGAGAGTGAAAAGGAGATGAACAGCCACGGAGAGATCGAGAGAGATCGAGTGAATGAAGTCTGAATCGCGCGAAAGCCTTATATAGAACCTTCAGTAAATCTCGACAGCTGAGGTGTCGATAGGTATCGAGGAAGCTGTCGAGGAAGGTATCGAGGAAAAAGCCTTCGACAGATAAAGGTATCGAGAGGTATCGAGATGCAAGGAGAATTTCAGATACGCGAAGCTCGATCGATCGCTAAGGTGTCGAGAAGGTATCGAGAAGACAGAAGAAATCTCGATCGATCCACAAGGTATCGAGACAGGTGTCGAGAAGGAAGACACAAACAGCATAATTGAATCTCGATCGATCCAACAGGAGTCGAGAATCTATCGAGAGGACAGAGGCTTTCTCGATCGATCCACAAGGTATCGAGGATGTGTCGAGACTGCGATAAGAAAAACTTGAGAAGCTCGACAGATGACCAGGTATCGAGGAGGTGTCGAGGAAGGTGTCGAGACACAGTAAAAGGAGTTTTTCGAGAAGTGAAAAACACAGACATGAATGCAATCCAACACACATCTCTACCAACAAATCCACTCAACATATAAACCTCTCAAAACATCTCTCAACAAGAAATTAAGCACAAAGATCATGCAAAACACACACATACACTAAACAAGTCTAACCAATTTTATATTTCAAAAACAAGTTATGACAGTTTAGTGAGCATACATTAGCATATGTAAACACTTGTGATGGCCAAATCACATTGTACCTGCACATGTATCAAAAGTAGCAAAGAATATTGCGTGTTGTGTGTGAAAAACATCGCAAGATTGCATATGTGTATACATGTTATGATGATCTGAGATATGAGTAAATAACTTTTAACTCACACACAATCATAACTGTTTGATGGGGACTATCACCTTCAAGGTACATCCTATGACTCCCACATCTCCTAGAAAACACGCTTGCAATCATGTTTAAAGCATTTTTAATCTTTTTGCTTTTTATTTTCTTTGCATATTTTCTTTTATTTTTTTGCATATCATACATGGGTATATAAAAGAGAGAAAAGAAATACCCAAGATGTTAAGCATTTGACATCTCATTTTTGCTATGCCGAAGCATACGAATGTCTTTGACACTGCACTTTTGCTATGCCGAAGCATACAGGTGTCTATGACACTGCACTTTTGCTATGCCGAAGCATACAGGTGTCATTACAATGATTGGCGGGCAACAGTGGTGAGATGGTCATTAATGCCTTTCTCTTAGGATTTTCTAGTCCTACCCGTCAAAAAGAGTGATATGAGTGTTAAGTTTTAAGAGATAACCTAATCTTACTCATCACAAACAAGAGCCACAAAGCTCACTTGCTTAGTTGTGCATAGAGATGCTCATCTAAGCTACAAGAGATACAAAGTTTAGAGAAACTTTGTTTCATTGGCCATTCAAGGTACACAAATACCAAAGTACACACAACACACACTGTTTTTGTATTTTTCTGATTTTTCAAATTTTTTTTTTTTTTTTTTTTAAAAAAAAACAAAATGAACAAGACTGAAAAATAAACAAACAAAAACATGTTAAACAAAGCAAAGCAAAAACTAGACTGACTCAGCAGAAAAGTAAAACACATAAGTAATGCAACACACAAAAGAAAAAAAAAAAAAAAAAACTAGAAGGGAGAAGAAAGTGATAAAATCACTTAGAGTCCTTTTTCTTCCACTCCTTGGAAGAACCTTTCCTTTGATAGAATCCTTGAACAGGTGGTGAGGGGGAAGAATTTAAACCGTTCAAGTTCGAAAGGAACATGAGGGCTTTCAGAAGATCTCCAAGAGGAGCAAGAGAGGATTGAAGCTGAGATTGGCTTCCAGATGCTATCATGCCATTGCTCTGTTGAGTGGCTAACCACTTATAGCAATTTGGTCGAGTGTGACCGGCAGCTCCACAATAATGACAGAGATGCTGCTTCTTTTGTTTAGGCTTTTGAGAGTTAGCCTTCTTAGCCCTAGGGTTCTTGGCATCTTTCTTGTCTAGCTTAGGGGGTGCTCCTAAGATAGATTTTCCTTTGTCTAAGTTCTCACTAGCTAATTCAGTTTTAACATTAGGGTTCTCAATTTCAATGTTATTAGCAGCAGGAACAAAAACAGTATTGCTAGTAGAAGCAGTATTAGAGAAAGAAATACCATACCCCAAACCAGTTCGATCCGAAGCAGGTTTTTGATTGTTAAGCATCTCATCAAGCTTTGCACTTGAGGTCCTCTCCAGTTGAGCTCTGACTTGAAACAGCTCCGCTTCAAGCTTCTTGGTCTTCTCAGCCAAAAAATTGTTCTCAAATCTCAGTGCTCCAATAGTTTGATTCGCCTCATCAAACTTTGTGGACAGCTCTTCACGATCGAGTTCCACTTCACTGAGCTTCTTGGTGGCCAGCCTATATAATTTCTCATGCTTTTCAGAGAGCTTGTAAAGCTTCTCATAGGCTGAATGGATATCATCTTGATCATCCATCTTCTCAAATTTGGACTCCACCAACTCTTCTTCTTCATCCACTTCTTCAACAATCCCTTCAGTAGGATTGACTGTGGCAGTGAAGGCATTTAGGATTCCGTCATCCTCATTGTCGGAATCGTCTTCAGGCTCAGTGTCACTTAGGGTCACAGCAAGGGCCTTGCTTTTCCCAATGCTTTTCAGATATGTAGGACACTCATGTTTCATGTGTCCGAACCCATGACAACCAAAGCACTTTGGTCCTGCGGGAACAGTATACTGACCGGCCTCCCTAGCATCCTTCTTCCCTTTGTCTTGGCTTTTGAACTGAGAAGAACTGAACTGCCTGCGGTCCTTGTCGAAGCTCCTTCCATTGGCATTCTTCATGAACTTTTTGAACTGCCGAGTAATATAGGACTTCATCTTAGAATCTTCATCATCGGAAGATTCATCTGTATCACTGCTCTTCGCCTTCAAGGCCATGCTTTTGCCTTTATTGGTCTTGCCAATCCTAGATAAACCTATCTCATAGGTCTGCAAGTTTCCAACCAGCTCAGTCAAAGGAATCTTGTCTATATCCTTTGATTCCTCAATTGCCGTAATCTTGGCATGAAATCTCTCAGGTAGAGATCTGAGCACTTTTCTTACAATCTTGGGTTCAGGGATGGTTTCCCCAAGATTGAAGGCTGAGTTCACTATGTCCTTGAGCTTGGCATAGAACTCATCAAACGACTCATCCTCCTCCATTTTAATTTCTTCAAAGCTTGTAGTGAGCCTCTGAAGCTTTGAGTCTTTGACAGCCTTTGTCCCTTCATAGGTTGTCTGGAGGATGGTCCAAGCCTCCTTAGCAGTTTCAGTTGAGGATATCTTCTTGAACTCCTCATTGGTGACTGCGCTAAAAAGAGCATTCAGTGCTCTGCTGTTAAAGTTGGCCGCCTTGATCTTAGCATCATCCCACTCGGCCGGTTCTTCTTTTGGCTTAGTCCAGCCAATCTCTACAGCTTGCCACACCTTTTCATCTAAAGACTGCAAGAAAGCTCTCATGCGTACTTTCCAGTATGCATAGTTAGTGCCATCAAATAAAGGAGGTATGATTAAGGATTGTCCTCTATCCATGACAAACAGGGGTCAATGGATCAACACAGCTAAGATTAAAACCTAATCAGAGTGTGCCTGCTCTGATACCACTTGATAGGTCACAATCTGAATGACCCCTTGTGATAAACCCTAATTAATTAATTAATTAGCCGAGTTGTTAATTAACCAATTAAGCATGCAATTTTGTGGAAGCACAAACAAATCACCAAATACTAAATATGCAGCGGAAAATAAATAACACGGTGATTTGTTTACGAATGGGGAAAACCCTAACGGCAAAAACCCCACCGGGTGATTTTCAGGTCACCACTCCCGAAACTCCACTATTATCAAATCAAGCGGTTACAAGAAAGGAATCCCAAGTACCTTACCAACCTACAGTTGAACCCTTACCCCAATACCCAATTGGACTTGATCTGTAGTGACAATTTCCACCTTTGATGCACGGCTCCCAAGTACGTGACTAACCAATGCGCGGATCCCAGTACGCGACTTCAGAAACACCAACTTGAAGAAGAAAGGTTGGCTGCAAAGTTCTTCAGTTCATCCACGTGATGAATAGCAGGAAGATGCTTGGTTACAAAACCCTATGGTGCAAAGACACAGCAACTTCTTGATGGAAGATGAACTAGGTCAAGAACTTCGTCTGTTGAGCACAATTTGCATAAACAGAGATTGCTCAATGATAATACAACTTGTGTCACTCAAAACGGCTCTTAAAATAATCCTTTTATATGTTTAGGGTTAGAAGAAAAGAAGTCCCAAAAACATATTCACGGATCCCAAGAAAATCAGATTTGGAATTCTGACTTTTTAATTCTCGACAGATAGCAGGTGTCGAGGTAGCTATCGAGAGGTGTCGAGATTTAATGAAATTGCACTTCAGCTTGCTTTTTCTTGGACAGACTTGATGACTTCAATACTTGACCTTGAAACATTGTTTCTTAAAGTATTAAAAACACCTAGATCTACCCAATTACAAGTAGAGTGCGTTTTGTCAAAGGATTAGCCAATTTACATAAATAAGTAAGACATATGTTCTTAGCATGTGAAACACATATGTCCTAACAGTAAGTAGCAGTAAGAATACAATCTCCCCAAAATTTTAATGGTAAACAAGCATGAAACCTCAAAGCTCTAGCTACACTCAAAAGATGTTGGTGCTTTCTCTCAACAATGGAATTCTGTTGAGGTGTCTCAACACAAGATAATTGGTGGATGATACCTTTAGAAGCATAGAAAGAATGCAAGGCAAATTCTAGACCATTATCAGATCTAATAATCTTGATAGTTTTGTGAAATTGATTAACTACCAAATTGTAAAAAGACTGAATTAAATGGGAAACAGCAGACTTATGGGACATAAGAAAAGTCCAAGTATATCTACTAAAGTCATCCACAGTTGTAAGGAAGTATTTAGAACCATTCAAGGAAGGAGTGGAATAAGGTCCCCAAATGTCAACATGTATCAAATCAAAACAAGAATTGGAAACATGAACAGAAAACTGAAAAGGTAACCTTTTTTGCTCAGCAATTGGACAAATAGGACAATCAAAAGACTTATTATTGCTGCAATTGATAACATCAGGTACAAGATTTTGTAAAATGGCTAATCTTTGAAAGGAATGATGCCCT
Source organism: Quercus ilex subsp. ballota (assembly GCA_032727855.1). NCBI lineage: Eukaryota > Viridiplantae > Streptophyta > Magnoliopsida > Fagales > Fagaceae > Quercus > Quercus ilex. The sequence goes on along the minus strand of CM064908.1, from coordinate 1,206,449 downwards.
AACCTGTTATGCCAAAGGCTAGTGCTCTCAATTACAGAAGCAGAATTACAAGAGTTTACTGAATTTAGAAGGCTGAAAGAAGAAAGCTTGGACGGCACAGCAGAAACAGATTTTGGAAGAACAATGTTAGCAAGCTCCAATGTATAAATTCCTCCTTGCTTTCTACCCAACCCAATCATCCTCCAAGGCTGTAAGTCCTGGATAAAACAGTAGTGAGGAGGAAATATACAGCAACAAGAAGAAGATTGTGTTAGTTTGCTGATAGACACAAGATTAAAGGAAAAGGATGGAATGCAAAGTACATTTTCTAGTGTCAACGTAGAAGTTAACTTGACAATCCCTTTATGAGTGACCTTAGCCATGTCCCCATTAGGAAGTCTAACAGAAAAATGGACAATGGAAGTGACTGAAGTAAAGAATTGAAGTGAATGAATCATGTGATCTGTTGCGCCACTATCAAGAATCCAATCAGTTGAACAAAGATGAGTAGTGTCAACTTGAGAAGAAAAAACTGAATAGTCCAAAGAAGGTGAAACCAACCTAGGAAAGTGAGATGAAAAAGGAATGGAAGAACTGATACCTGACATCTCATGCCCTTGAAGATCCAAAAAAGGCTGTGAAGGAGGTTGAGTGATAATGGTGGCTACTTGATGAACACTAGAAGTGGATTCATGTGAAGCTTGTGTACCAAAATGGTTCTGAGAGTTGATCAAACCAAGAAGTGTTAATATTCGGATTTAGTGAGACTGAAACTTTCTTCATTGTTGCATTCAGTGGAAACAACATTGCTGGCAAAAGAAGAATGTCCACCTTGCTATCCCTTGTTCTTAAACTTGTAACCAAGTGGGTAGCCATGTAATTTGTAACATTTATCAACAACATGACCCAAAACTCCACAGTGAGTGCACTGAGGTCTACTAAACTTACCCTTGTTAGATCCTTTAACAAAAGAACCATTGTTCTTGACTGCTAAGGTTGAAGCTTCAGTGGTGGGAATCTTACTAACTTTCCTTTGTTTCTCATCTTGAAGCAAAAGAGAGAAAACCTTGCTTAAGGAAGGAATAGGATCCATAAGCAGAATCTGTCCTCTCACTAAAGTATAGGTGTCATTAAGACCCATTAGGAAGGACATGACACACTCTTCTGCTTGATGTCCACATGAACAAGTCCTGTATTCAGAAAATTCTTGCCACAAACTCTTGAATTTGGTGTAATAACCATTGATAGTCAAATCTTCTTGGGTCAAAGAACAAATCTCTCTCTTTAACTCAAAAATACGAGGACCGTTCGCTTGTGCAAACCGATGTTGCAAATCCAACTAGACCTCCCTTGCTGTCTTGAAATAAACCACACTAGGTTGCAAATCCTTCGAAACAGAATTAAACAACCAAGCAAGAACAGTACTATTACACTTACACCAAGCAAAATAACAAGGGTGATCAACAGACTCAGGTTTTGGTATGGAACCATCAATGAAACCCAGTTTTGTTTTAGCATCCAAGGCAATTAGAACAGCTCTACTCCAGGTACCATAATTCTCTTCAGTGAGGTGTTGAACAACAAGAGAAACACCTAGATTGTCACTATTAGACAAGAAATAGGGACTGGAAGAATATTCTACAATTGGAACGGATGTGCTTGATGTGGTATCACCCATATCTACCAACTCAGATTTTGACTAAACAATCAAGATTGAATATTCTACAATCAAGATTCACAACCACTGAACTAGGATAACGAAAAACAAGCAATTGCGATAATCCCAAGATTTCTTCAAGAATCAATAATGAATCCCACTAATCAATCAATGTCTAAACAAAATTCAACTGCAGAAACCCTAAGATTTTACCACAGAACAGGATTCGAAGAAAATCCAAGAAAATCCCAAAACCAATCTCACAATCCCTAGGCTTTAAACTCAATTGCCAGAAATTGCAAATGAAATTCAATAACGAAATAGGGAAGAGACAAAAAAACAGTGCAAGAATCAAGAATCAAGGAAAAACAAAGAAGAAATTTTCTACTTGATTCAAAGGAGCTAAGCACTGAAAGTAAAGAAACAAGTAAAAGATTGAACTAGAGAATTCAGAGAGTTTCAAAGAGTACCATATGAAGCTCTGATACCATATTAGAATTCACGCATGCAATAAACTTCATCAATGGAGTAATCTGATCAAGGATGAAGAAGAGAGAGTTTCTATATATGCGTTGAATTCTCATTGAATGAAATAAAACAAGCTCTGTTTCTTATAGGAAACAGAACCAACAAGTGCCATCTGTCACAAACTCTAACTAACTTCTATATGGTAAAACTACATGTAGCCTAATTATCAATACATAAAACGACCTGTAGTGTATCTTATGTACAAACTTTCTGTACACATTACAGAGTTACAGTAAGCCTATATTGATCTAACATCTAATAATAAGAGTATCCATAACTAATCCATGATCACTATGGATTATAATGCGAGTTCAGCAGTGTTCTCCTATGAGAAAAGTGCACCATCAAAGTTAACATTTACTCAACCAACTGGAGCTGGTCACCATCAAACTGATCTGGTTGTTAAGTAGGGGTGGCAAATGGGCGGGTTGGGTCATAAATGGGTTGGGTGTGTAATTACCCATTTATCCATTTATGACCCGTTTATATATAAATTAATTATCCATTACCAACCCAACCCATTTAATTAGTAACCCACCCATTTAACCCAATATGACTCAAATACCTCTAAAACTACTTGAATACCCTCTTGACCTCCAAAATTACCAAAATACCCTTAAATACCTAAAATGATACAAATACCCCTACACTTCTAAAATTACCAATATACCCTTGGACATCCAAAATTATCCCCAAAATCTCTAAAATGAGCAAAATACCTATAAAACCTCTAAAATGACCAAAATACCCCCGATATCTCTAAAATCACCATATATGCTTAAAACCCACTAAAATGACCAAAATACCTCCAAAATCTCTAAAATTACCAAAATACCCCCTAAAACCCAAAAATGACCAAAATACCCCTAAAACCTAAAAATTACCAAAATACTCCCAAAACCTAAAAAATGACCAAAATACCCCCCAAAACCCAAAAAAAAATGAACAAAATACCTCCAAAACCTAAAAATGACCAAAATACCCCTAAAACACAAAAAAAAAACGACCAAAATACTCCTGAAACCCAAAAAATGACCAAAATACCATCGAAACCTTAAAATGACCAAAATATTTCAAAAACCCAAAAAATGACCAAAATACTTCCAAAACCCAAAAATGACCAAAGTACCCCCAAAACCCAAAAAATGACCAAAATACTCCCAAACCCCAAAAAATGACCAAAATACCCCCGAAACCTAAAAATGACCAAAATACTTCCAAAACCCAAAAAATGGCCAAAATACTCCCGAAACTCAAAAAATGACCAAAATACCACCGAAACCCAAAAATGATCAAAATACCCATGAAACTCAAAAAATGACCAAAATACCCCCGAAACCTAGAAATGACCAAAATACCCCCCAAAACCCAAAAAATGGCCAAAATAGCCCCGAAACTCAAAAAATACCAAAATACCCCCGAAACCCAAGAAATGACCAAAATACCCTCAAAACCTAAAAATGACCAAAATACCCCCGAAACCTAAAAAAATTACCAAAATACCCCAAAACCTAAAAATTACCAAAATACTTCTAAACCCTAGAAATTTACCGAAATAACCAAAGAATCTAAAAATTATTGAAATAACCCTAAAACTAAAAGATGACATAAATGCCCTTGTAACCTAAAAAATGACTAAAATACCCTTAGAATCTAAAAGATGATCAAAATAACCCGAAACCTAAAAAATTACTGAAATTCCCTCAAAACCTATAAAATGACTGAAAGACTCTTAGAACCTTTAATTTGTCAAAAATATCCTCAAAACATCCAAAATACCCTAAACCTCTATTTTGTTAATTTTAGATGTTTCTGGTGTATTTTGGTCATCTTACATGTTTAGCGGTATTTTGGTCATAATTTGGGTTTCAGGGGTTTTTATCGATCATTTTTTTTAGGTTTTGGGGTTATTTTGGTCATTTTTTAGGTTTTTGGGTATTTTGATAATTTTTTAGGTTTCAAGGTATTTTGGTAATTTTTTTAGGTTTCGGGGGTATTTCAGTTATTTTTTAGGTTTTGGAAGTATTTCAGTCATTTTTTAGGTTTAGGGAGTATTTTGGTAATTTTTTAGGTTTATGGAGTATTTTGGTAATTGTTAGGTTTTGGGGGTATTTCGATCATTTTTTTAGGTTTTTTGGGTATTTTGGTCATTGTTTTAGGTTTTGGGGTTATTTTAGTCATTTTTTAGGTCTTGGGGTATTTCGATCATTTTTTAGGTTTCAGGGTATTTTGGTAATTTTTTAGGTTTTAGGGGTATTTCATTCATTTTTTAGGTTTACGGGGTATTTTGGTAATTTTTTAGGTTTAGGGTGTATTTTGGTAATTCTTAGGTTTCAAGTGTATTTCGGTCATTTTTTTAGGTTTTGGGGATATTTTGGTCATTTTTTAGGTTTCAGAGGGGTATTTTAGTCCTTTTTTTTAGGTTTCAGGGTATTTCAGTCATTTTTTAAGTTTAGGGGGTATTTTGGTAATTTTATGGGTTTCGAAGGTATTTTAGTCATTTTTTAGGTTACGGGGTAATTTGGTAATTTTTTCAGTTTTCGGGGGTATTTTAGTCATTTTATAGGTTTCGGAGGTATTTTAGTCATTTTATAGGTTTAAGAGGTATTTTGGTCATTTTTTAGGTTTTAGGGGTATTTTAGTCATTTTATAGGTTTTAGAGGTATTTTGGTCATTTTTTGGGTTTCGGGGGTATTTTGGTCATTTTTAGGTTTTGGGGGTATTTTGGTCATTTTTGGTAATTTTTAGGTTTTGGGGGCATTTTGGTAATTTTTAGGTTTTGGAGGTACTTTGGTCATTTTTAGGGTTTTGGGGGTATTTTGGTAATTTTTAGGTTTTGGTGGTATTTTGTTCATTTTTAGGTTTTGGGGTATTTTGGTCATTTTTTGAGTTTTGAGTGTATTTTGGTCATTTTTGGGTTTTGGGGATATTTTAGTAATTTTTAGGTTTTGGGGGTATTTTGGTCATTTTTTGGGTTTTGGAGGTATTTTGGTAATTTTTAGGGTTTTTGAGGTATTTTGGTAATTTTTAGGTTTTGGTGGTATTTTGTTCATTTTTTAGGTTGGCGTAAATACACTTTTGGTCCCTACATTTTGGGCCATTTCTCGATTTGGTCCCTAAACTGATTTTGCTTCTAAGTCAGTCCCTGAATTTTTAAAATCGTTTTTAAAATGGTCCCTACCGTCAACCCAGTTACGGAAAAAGCTGAGGTGGCAAACGGTGTGTCCTACTTGCTGACATGGCATTGACATGGATATTAAAATATTATTAAAAAAACTTATTTGGCATTTTTAAAATGCCACGTCAGATTTAAATGAATTAAAAATTAAAATAAAAATCCATGTCAGAAATTTTAAAATAAATAAATAAATAAACATTTATTCAATTAAATTAAGAAAAAAGAAAAAACTTTTCCAGTTTAAAAAATTGAGATGAGGAAACCAAAGCTTCTCCATCTTCATCCATCCCTAATCCACCTCGTCACCTCACTAGCTCATTTCACCTGGGAATCGGACGGCGGCGAAGCTGTTTGTGGGTCTGAGGCAGTGGAATCGGACGGCGAGAATGACACGAAAATGGGTTCGGTGGTGGTGATGATGATTTCCAGTTTAAGCTTTTCCAGTTTAAAAAAAAAAAAAGCTTCTCCATCTTCATCCATCCCCAATCCACCTCGTCACCTCGCTGGCTCATATCACCTGGGAATCAGATGGCGGCGGAGCTGTTTGTGGGTCTGAGGCAGTGGAATCGGACGGCGAGGATGACACGAAAATGGGTTCGGTGGTGGTAATGATGATTTCCAGTTTAAGCTTTTCCAGTTTGAAAAAAAAAAGCTTCTCCATCTTCATCCATCCCCAATCCACCTCGTCACCTCGGTGGCTCATTTCACCTGGGAATCGGACGGCGGCGGAGCTGTTTGTGGGTCTGAGGCAGTGGAATCGAACGGCGAGGATGACACGAAAATGGGTTCGGTGGTGGCGATGATGAAGATGAAGACGATGATGACGATGAAGATGATGGAGGTGATAATGGGTGTTGTTCATTTTGTTCAGAAATGGGGAGATTTTCATGGTTGATTGGTGGGAAGATGGAGCAATCATCGTTGGTGGGAGAGTCTCTGTCACCACCATGGACCATTCTTTCAATTGGATTTTTTTCAAGGATTGGATTCGTTCACATTCTTTTGGATCTTCACGAACCAAAACCAGATCATCATCCACCATTTTTCAAGGATTGTGTTGTGCTCTGCTGTGTTGTTGCGGCCCAGATCGGCGGTGGTGTTGTGTTGTCGTGGCCCAGATCGGTGATGGTTTTTTGTTTTTGTGAAGCCCAGATCAGTGGTTCTCACAACTCTCTCTACCTCACCCTCCTCTTTTCCTCTCTCTAAGGTTGATTTGGAAGTTTTTAGCTTAGGATTTTGGTGGATTTGATGTTAGGGCTTTGCTGGTTGCTGGGAAATTTTGGAAGATTTAGGAAGAATTGATTCAGCGGTGGTGCTTTGCTGGTTGCTTGGGTTTATGGATTTGATTGCTGGAGATCTGGGTTTGGGGTTTGGTTGAGATCTGGGTTTGGGGTTTGGTTCTTTGATCTGGAGATTGATTATTGGGAAGAACACAATGAACAAGAACATGTTTAGAAAAAATAATGAAAGAAATTAAAAAAAGCACAAGAAAAAATGATAAGAAAATAAATATTAATTTGCTAAGAATATGAATCATACTATGAGGAAGAACACAAAAAACATGTTCTTCTGAAAAAAAAAAAAAATAAATAAATAAGATTTTAAAAAGTATTTAGATTTTTTTTTTTTTTTTTTTTGGGATAGGAACTCCATTTTTTAAACTGGAGAAGTTTTTTTTTTCTTAATTTAATTAAATAAATGTTTATTTATTTATTTATTTTAAAATTTCTGACATGGATTTTTATTTTTATTTTTAATTTATTTAAATCTGACGTGGCATTTTAAAAATGCCAAATAAGTTTTTTAATAATATTTTAATATCCACGTCAGCGCCATGTCAGCAAGTTGGACACGCCGTTTGCCACCTCAGCTTTTTCCGTAACTGGGTTGACGGTAGGGACCATTTTAAAAACGATTTTAAAAATTCAGGGACTGACTTAGAAGCAAAATCAGTTTAGGGACCAAATCGAGAAATGGTCCAAAATGTAGGGACCAAAAGTGTATTTACGCCTTTTAGGTTTTGAGGGTATTTTGGTCATTTTTAGGGTTTTGAGTGTATTTTGGTCATTTTTGGGTTTTGGGGGTATTTTGGTCATTTTTTGGTAATTTTTAGGTTTTGGGGGTATTTTGTTCAATTTTTTAGGTTTTGGGGGTATTTTGGTCATTTGTTGGGTTTTCAGTGTATTTTGGTCATTTTTTTGGTTTTGGGGGTATTTTGGCAATTTTTAGGTTTTTGGGGTATTTTGGTAATTTTCTTAGGTTTTTGGGGTATTTTGGTCATTTTTTGGGTTTTGGAGTTATTTTGGTAATTTTTTGGATTTTGGGAGTATTTTGGTCATTTATTAGGTTTCAAGAGTATTTTGTTCATTTTCTAAAAATTTAGATTTTATGTTGTTTATTTAAATTTTAGATGGGTTTAGTGGGTATTAGTAGATTTATCCATTTAGACTCATCTAATTAAATAACCAAATGGTAAAGACCCATTTAACCCAAATATTCAAATGGGTTGGGTTAAGACTTCTCCAAATAAAGTGGATAATGGGTGGGTTCATAGATATGGGTAAAAATTGACACCCCTATTGTTAAGGTATCTTTGTGTGGATGGGACGGAGTTGCAATCCAAGCCATGGAGCTGAGCTTTCTCAGTGGTATAATGTCTTCCCCAACCCCGATTTTATTTCTTTTCATCCATATCAAAGAGAAGAGACTGTCGTAGCAAAGAAACCAATACAAGATTTGTCATGAAGGGCGAGTTGAATTGCCATCAAAAGCAAAAACTATATTGCCATCAAAAAAAGAAGAAGGGTGAGTTGAAACTTGAAAGACATCTAGGAAGCAAGCATAATTCCCTGAAGCAGTGACAAGGCATTCGAAATTTTCTTGGCAGGACCAAAGTGCATGGAGGGTGTCATCTTGATCAAGCTTGCAAATTGGACAATAAAGTCCATCATTCAACACTTTGTCATTGAATCAACATTAGGCATTAACCGCCAATTTGAATTTTAATAACCGCAATGATCTGTACTCACTGTCCAATTGTATGTTGGAATATGATACCGTTAACTTATTACCACATTTTAAATATGCTGCCACAGTGTGATGTTAACTTGATACTTTCTTACTTCACTCAAAAAAAAAAAAAAAAAACGTGATACTTTCTTACATGTGTTGCTTTCTTATGGACCATTTGAGTAATTATAACTAGTTGCATATCCATGCAATACAGATGATAGTCAAAAAAAAAAAAAAATTTGGTAGATATCTGTAGTTTTCGTTGGTTATATTAAACTTTTTTTTTATTTATAAAAGGTTAGGAATTTTATTTATTCTTATAAGTTGTATATATCATATTGTAGAAAATGTTGTCAAACCCTTTTTCCCCTAGACCCCCAAGTACTTTGTGCATGGAGAGGTATCAATAATTCAACTACAGGGTCCTTGGCCATTAAAAGTCTACTTAGTTAAGTAGTGTGCGATCTTGTTCTAGACTTGCATGAAATTAAATATAATGATTCTTGTTAGAGAATGGAGATGCTTATGGACCATTTAAATGTCAATAAAAAGACATGAACATAGAATGATATCATAGCTAATGAAAAAATGTTTTATATGTGTGTAAGTGAACCATTTAAAAGTTTAAGGAAATCATGACTATAGCATCTATCTTAAAATTGTTTACCCATTCTAAAAAGCTAATTATTAGTTAACTATTGACTGAAACATGAAAAACATGAATATAAAATGATATGTAGTTTGAAACTGTGAGCAACTATAATTATTTAATCAGATTTGTTTATCTCAATCCACTATTTCACTATTTTTACAACTAAAGAAAAATTGGGTAATAAGAACTTAATAATAAGTTGCATCAAATACAAATAAGTTGGATAATATGAAGTTCAGCTTTTGCAATAAGGACCTAACTTTAGGTTTTGCAGAATAAAAAAATTTTGCAAGAAAGAATTGGAGTGAAATCCAGCAGAGATTGCAGCAAAAATGGAAAAACCCAACTAAAAGAAGAAAATCAAAGAAAGAGTGTGAATAATCTTGTAAAATGATGGAAAATAACAGTGAATAAAGGATACAGATATGGCACAACACAAGATTAATAGCTAATAATTGCTAATAATGTATTATTAATTGGAAAATAATCTTGGACTCTTGTAAAATGATGGAAAATAACAGTGAATAAAGGATACAGATATGGCACAACACAAGATTAATAGCTAATAATTGCTAATAATGTATTATTAATTGGAAAATAATCTTGGACTCTTGTAAAATGATGGAAAATAACAGTGAATAAAGGATACAGATATGGCACAACACAAGATTAATAGCTAATAATTGCTAATAATGTATTATTAATTGGACTCTTATTAATTGTATACGGTATAGATACTAACAAGAGAATGAGAGTTCTATGTCCTTAGGTATTTAATAATGTTCAGTAATTCCATGCGCATTGTGGACTCTACAGAATTATCAACATTCTTAAGGATATCAGGAAACAAGATTTCATCATTCTTCTTTAATGTATTAACGCACCAGCAACAGATTGCTCTAGCAATAGCCATGACGTATAGACCACAGTCATAATAGTTATTTTGCTGTGGCGTAGAGTACTCTCTGAAACAGGGATACATGGCTGCCATTGCAAATCTTCTCTTTTTGTTTTGAATTCTATCTAAATCTTCCAATCTAGAATCAGTATCTCCGCTGCTCACATGTCCTTTAACAGCTTCATAAAGCTTCATGGCATACCTTCCATTTAAACATCGAATGCTGTCATAATGCACAAAAGTGTTTGCATCTTTATAGTAGACCAGCAAACTCCAATGAGTTCCGCCATCAGTTTTGCTCATATCATCATTATTATTAACCGTAAAGATTACAACTTTGAATGGTTTAAGAGGCTCCACAAAGGCTTTCAAACTCTCAAAATCTTTGGAATTTGTGAGCCAGTATGAGATTGAAGGAGTAACAAAATGAATGTCTTCTGATGGATGCAACAATGAGAGATAGCTGAAAAAGAATTCTAAAATGCGGTCATTTAAGTAGAAAGGGCCTTCAAGGAGAGCCAAGTCAGACCTTCGTAGCACAACACTATCATAAATCAAAACTTCCTCATCCTTAAATGGAGCCAAAACTTCCTCATTCTTAAATGGAGCTATATCTGTACAATAGAAATCAAGTACATCAGCGTATGTACTATGTACTAAATAAGTAATAAGGTATTTGCAACAAAGAGTACGAAATTAAAATTTACATGAGATTATAAGAAAGACAGAGTCGAATAAAATTCGGTAGTTAAAACAAACATAAGACATGAGGTGCTTGATTTCCTTAAAGTTGCAAAAAGACTTCATAATTAAGATTCCTTATAATCGTTTATATGTCAAATTAATCGTTTACACAATCCAGATTTGTCCAGCCCAAAGTGCTTATAAGCCGGTGCTTGTACCTATTGCTAAGTTACACCGACACGGACACGGATACGAATACAACACAAGTACGAACATGGAGGTACGGTAATTTTTGAAAAGTAAGGGTACAACACGGTGTGGGTATGACAATTAAATAAATAATTAAATTTTATATTTAGGCATATTTTTTAATATTTTTAGACATAAAATACATTTATTTATAGAATTTAAATTATGTAAGAACTACAAATAAGTAAACTAACACCCAAAGTAGTACAATAATACATATAAAATGTTTAGAGTACAAACCAAAAGTTTAAATAAATAAAACTATAGCAGGACACACAAAAACAAAAATTACTAAATTCATAATAAACACATGGTTTTGAAACCCGAACCATTCAATGCACCGTAAAAGGGAGAGGTTCAAGGTTTTTGAGGTTAGACCGAAGTTCAACCGAGATCGAACCGTAATGATGTCATAATTAATTTAATAAAATTTTAAAATATAAATAAACATATTAAATTAGTAAAAAATAGAAAAATTGAGTATAATAGTTCAAATAAATATAAAGATTTATCTTTCAAATATATATATTGTGGGGTCAAAGAATTTGGCAACCCCGGCCCATTTTATACTAAGCCCAAGGCCCACGCTGAGGAAGAAAAAATGTCCGAGGACGAACAAAGAAAGTCCAAATTGCCAAGAAATATCGCTGAGGACAATCCTGTTCTCGGCCAACCGAGATCATAGAAGGGAAGAACGGCACGCCATCAAAGGCAACCTCCCAAAGCATCCTAAGAAGAAAGACAAGTACAATGGGTCAGCCATAGGAGCGTCGTGGAGGAGCAATTCAAGGAGAAACTGTCACCTCCGCATTAAATGCCCACAACTAACGTTCTGACCGCATTAATGAGAAAATGACCCCTAAACAATGCTGTCTTGGTTGCTGCAACTCACAGAAGGTTTGAGAAGGCGGCTGATGGGACAAGCACTCAAGTAGTGACCTGCATGATCAACAAATGGAGGGCCAAGATTAACTGAAAGGGGATATATAATGTAAGAGATCCTCTAGGATAAGGGGGGTCGAGAATTAGAAACAGAAAACACAGTAGCAATTTGTATCATCTTTGAAACCTTTACAATCAAGTACTGAAAAAATAATTTGAACAACAAGCTCATTTCACACTTTGGTCCATGTCCTTGTTATTCAATCCATTCATAACCATGTCCAGCTGTTGTAACCCACACTAAGGCCTAATTCTTAAACTCATTATCTATAAATTTATTGTATTGGGCTAGTTGGGTCTGAGTCCACTCATCCAATAAAAGAAGTGCTCAAACTTAGTCCCTATATATATATATATATCATAACTTTCATAAGGAAAATAAAAAATATTAAATTCTAACCAAACATAAATAATTTTTGTTAGGGCTTAATATTATACTCTTTTTATAGGAGCTTGTCTAAATTATCTTAAATCATTACCAAGCCCATTTGACTACCTAATAATTTGTCATGCCTAAGCCCATTTTACTAGTCAACTATTTATGAAAATTTTTAAAATAAAAAATAAACAAAAACAAAAGCTAGAAGAGTAGCCAGACAAACCATTAAAATATTTGATTAAATAGAGAACAAAACCCAATAACGTTTTCAAAAAGAGTGGTTCATAGCAAGTATTTAGTGGGTGATAGGAAAGCAAGGTGTCCATCATGTAGAGTAGAGTCAGTAGACCAGAAGACTCTAGAGTACAAAGGCAAAAGCAAAATGCAGGGAGAGAGAAAAATACAAAAAGAACCATCGAAAAAAACACAGAGAGAAAAATGCAGAAACAGCAGTAGATGAAAACCATGATAGAGCGAGCGAGTGAGAGTGAGAAGAAGAATAAGAAGAAATGGTGGTGCAATCTGAAGGTCTGAGGTTGCAGAATGAAGATTCAACAATGGCTGAGCCTGTAAGTACCCAAAAAAGGAAGAAAGAGAAGCTCTGTACTGAACCCGTGAGAACCATCCAGGGTTTTCAAACCCAAGAGGTTCAACCGTGGTTCGCACAGTTCACTGACTTTTCTATATATGCCGATTTTTAGAGTTAAAAGAACTGTTTTGATGGACGATTTTCGGTTAACCCGATCGGACCGTGTAGTCCGGTCCGAATTTCAAAACCATGAATAAACATTATAATTTATAAGGCAAAATGTTGAGTAAAGAAACAAAAAAAAAAAAAAAAAAACAAAAAAATTATATATATTATATAACACAATGAGAATGGGATTAAAAAAAACAACGCGTGAGAAAGAAAGATTATAAGTAACACGGTAATAGTACACCCAAAGCAGATAAAAGAAAGGAAAAAAAAAGGAAGAGAAATCACAAAACAGAGAGAGAGAGAGAGAGAGAGAGAGAGAGAGAGAGAGAGAGAGAGAGAGAGAGAGAGAGAAGAGAAGGTCAAAGGAGTCAGACCTATCCACGCTGAGAGAGAGAGAGATCGAAAGGGACAAAGGGCACAATGACTGTCTATGGAGCTCGTCGATCGGTCTGATCTAGCACCGGCGAGGGATAGAGGGCAGCGGGCAGAGGAAGGGTTGGGCTGTGGGTTTCATGGTAATGATTTCTCACTTCTTACTTCTCAGACTCAAGCTTTTTTGTTTTAGGGTATATCACAAAATCAACGGTAATGATTTGTCCATCTGTCAAAATATGTGAATTTTTTTTTTTTCACTGCTGGTGTGTCCACCGTGTCCACGCCATGTTGGAGCCGTGTTGGCGCTACATCGGCTCCTTGTCGAAAAAAAAAAAAAAAAAAAGACACCACTCAGACACCGGTGTCCGGCGAGTCTTACCGGTAACATGTCGGACACCAGTACTTTGCCAAAAATGGCATGTCGATGCAACCTAGTTGCTAACAAGTCCCTTGCAGATTGGCACCGTTCCCATCTCAACTCCTCTAAAATAAAGCCTAAATTAACTTTGATACTAATAAGTATATAGTAATAACATCTAGTCCTAAACTCCTAATAATTTATGAGTTGTGACAATAGGGGTCAAAGAGATAAATTCTTTAATTGACAATCTAGCATGTCTTATTAGGGTTCACCTACAGCTTTATGAAAACTCTGCAACACCAAGAATTCCTAAAACCCTAATACGAATATATCTAAGAACAGAAAACGGGATAGAAGATGTAAATATTGACATGCTGAAGATCAAACATCTTAGCAATTGCATCATTCGTGTTTACCTAATTACTTCAAACAAAACCTAAACTAGATATATAGCAAGTATATATATTAAACTAAAAAAAATGGATAAAAAAAGACTAAATATATAATTTCAATGACCCAATACTAAGCATAAGTAAATTAAAGAGGGAATTATATTAACTTTTTTTCCATATCTTGAGCCATATTATTATCATAGTAATTAAGCCGACCCAATACTAATATACAATGCAAAGAGATAACAAGGATGGTGAGTTCTGAATTGAGTTGTATATATTATATGTAGGGGGGAAAGGCCCAGGAGCCCATATCTACATATATATTAGGCCAAGGGCCCAACTCGAGGACGCCAAACAATCTGAGGACGGGTAAAACACTTTCATAAGGATCTGTATTAGTAAGTGAAGAGAAAAATCCTATTAAAACCACCCAGGGGGGTGCCCCAAGGAAGAATCCCTCGTCGGCTGGGCAAGGCCAAGGTCAAAGGGTATGGTCGGCCATCAAGAGCAACGCTTCGAACCATTCCACTATAGAGGATAGGTATCAAGAAGGAAAATGACAAAGGAGAGCTATGAAATATCTAAGAAAAAGCTGCCAACATCGCATTGAATGTTCTGCAACTGACTGAGTAGTGCTTTTTAGCTCTACAGCTACTCCCAAAGACTTTAAAGAATGGCTGATGGGACAAGTATCAATACTATCAATCCAAATCGACACGTGGAAGGATGAAAGGAGGGAGATGGGAGTATAAAACTGAAGGGAGACCCTCCATGAAGGGGGGATGGGAAAAACAGAGAAAGAACATTGTAACAATCAAAATCGCACTTGTACTCTGTTTAGTGGATTTATATGAACATTTGCCTCCTCGGACAAGAAGTTCATTCATATCAGTATTTCTTATTTGTGCATGATTGCCATCAAATTCCATATTAGTCGTTGTCCAATTCATTAGGGCCTAGTTCTTTGACCCACTCTCTACAAATTCATTGTTTTGGGCTATTTGAGGCTAAGTCCATTCATCCTGGACTAAGCCGCAAATCTGGTCCTTACATTATACTTATTAAATTTTACACCTAGTCACCTCGAACGACCAGCATGAAAATATTCAAAGCAAAAGAATCAAAAAAATTCAACCAAAAACAAAAAAAGATCGACGTACCTGCATGAGTTTTAGCCGCCATACCAATGTTTAATTAATCCCAAGTAGAAGGTGACGTATTAGTTAGGGTCTTGCATATATATATATATATATATATACACTATTTGAAGGCCCGTGCGTTGCACGGTTTTATGTTAAAATTTATCGAACATATATAATTATTATAACCAAATAAGTAATTATTATAACGAAAGAAATAAATTGCATCGGTATAACAACCATCAAATATAAAATGATAGCAGCTTAATACAAAATTATCTAAAATGATAGCACCTTAATACAAAATTATCTTCTAACATATCCATTGTGCTATAATATCATTTGTAGTTACATGTATCAAACTATTTGCATATGAATTTTATATCTAATGATTCTACAATATAAGTGATTTGCATTATTATTAACAATAATATTAATGATTAAAATATTTAGAAAAAGTAACATAAAATTGGCCAATTTTTAAAGATAGAACTATTGGAGGAATAAAACCTTTGTTCTAATTTAAAAAAATTGCAGCCTTAGCCACACATTGTAGGCCGGTCTTTTTTTGTTTTTTGTTTTTTGTTAAATTAGTCTTTTTTCCTGAAAAAGTGCCATATCATCTCTACATATGCGTCAGATTAAGTCACATTTTACTAAAAGACGAATTCCTTTAATTGTTATGATTTTTTGTTTTTATCCACTTAAAATTTTGTTTTTATCCACTTAAAAATACAGCAAGTGTAATTTAACTTTAATCAAATTAAGATTTTTATCCACTTAGAAATTATAGTTGAAGAAAAATTCTATCCACTTAGAAATTATAGTTCAAGAAAACTTACATATATATATATATATATATATATATATATATATATATATATATATATTAAATCTAAAAATCTAAAAAAATTTCTGCAATTTGGTGCTGCCACAGGCACAACCACGACGTCTAAGCCCAAATTTTATTATATATAATATGATATATATGGTTTCGAATTTTGACCGGTTTTTACTATCCTAATAAGTGTTTGTATTCAGTCTAAACTCTTAAAAGTGACTCACCGGTTTTTACTATCTAAGTGTTTGTATTCAGTCTAAACTCTTAAAAGTGATTTTTATATAAGATTAGGGGATTATTAGAAAATCAAATATTGGGATTTTTTTTTAATTGCTTATATGGAAAAAAAATAAATAAAGGTTTTGTAAGGACCAGAAAAGTGTGTTAGGGCCCAAGCCCATTTAGAATAGTGAGAGGTTCCCCTCAAACTTGGCCTAAATTAATAAAATTTGTAAGAGATGGGAAAGGATAACAACAATGGATTCTGCCCGAGGACGCTAATGTTCAAGAATCAGACTTATGTTCAAGAAATGAATAAG
This sequence comes from Quercus ilex subsp. ballota, assembly GCA_032727855.1. Lineage (NCBI taxonomy): Eukaryota > Viridiplantae > Streptophyta > Magnoliopsida > Fagales > Fagaceae > Quercus > Quercus ilex. The sequence continues at coordinate 1,189,941 of CM064908.1, read as the reverse complement.
TATCAAGCTTTACTAGGAATGGCAATGGGTCGGGTTTGGGCCGGGTTTTTCCATACCCAGACTTGACCCGCAGGCCTGAACCCGTGGCCTAGACCAAGCCCGTTTATTAGACGAATTTTTTTTTTCGGAGCCTAGACCCGCCCCGCTAGGCTCCATGGGCCCCGCGGGCCCCGTTTAGGCCAACTAGATTTAGGCCAATCTGTGGCCCAACCGAGAAAAAGAAAAAAGAATTGAAGCCTAAACAGAGCCCTAACGAAAATCTAATCACAGTTTAGTAACTAAAATTATTCAAAAACCTCAAAATCAAACTAAGAACCAAAAAAATACATGAGAATTGAATCAAAGCAACGAATAATTACAACTCTAACGATTCCTCTTTTTTCTCACACTTTCTTGGTAACCAAACAGAGCCAGAAAATCACGATTCACAAACCCAAAATCACAAACACAGAAATCCCAAAATCACAAACACAAAAATCATTGAATATACATGTTTAAATAAAAATAATTACAACAGATATTCTTCAACGACAGCTTGTTTGGGGGTTTAGTGGCTTTGAATTCGCTAAGGAACAGTGGGGATTTCGATTAGAGGGTGAAGGAAATGTTGAGTACGAAATGTCTATCGGATGATGCTGCACCTGCATCGCCTGTGTACGAGTTTTCAGGGCTTGGTTGGGGCTATCGTGGTGAGAAGAGAGGAGAATGAGTGAGGCTCCGTTGTAGCTGTGGTGGTCAGAGGAGAGGAGAGTGAGTGAGTGAGAGTGGGAAAGGAGAGTGAGAGAGAGAGGGAGAGGAAAGTGGGGCGGCTGAAATGTGAAATGATATGAGTAGGGTTTATAACTATATATATATATATATATGAGGGTATTTTAGTACTTAAGTATGTAACCGGGTCGAGCCGAGTCAGGTTCGGGCTGGGTTTTTATTAAAACCCGGACCCGTTTCGGGTTTTTTTTTTAAAAACCCCAAACCCGACTCTATTCTTTATCGGGCCGGGTAAAACCCAATCCATTAGGGTCGGGCTAGGCCGAGTACCCACGGGTCGGGCAAAAATTGTCATCCCTAAGCTTTACACAGAGGCTCCCGAGTAAGCAGAATTCAAATGGAAAATCACAATATTCCTTTTTCTTCTTTTAATGTCCTCACTTTTTTCTCACCTCCCTCTCTTTGGCGCTGCTTCATTTCCTTATATAGCTCTCTTCCATTGTATCTTCACCATTGATTTCTCCCTAATTTTCCTCCTCTTCCGTCACTTGTTACCTTTCACATCTGAGAGGATGGTGGCAGTAACCTGCTTAGCTATGGCCTGTACTGCTCAGGTCACCTTCTCATTAATGTGACTGATGAAGCTGGTGGCCCTAATTAATGCGGATGCAATAGGCTACTCCAGGCCTAAAGCTTCCCTATTGCCCACTGTCACCCGCTCTCTTTAGGTCCCAACTTCCCTCCCTCAGGCGGCTTCTTCTCTTGGACCCGTGACTTACAGTACTTTCACGTCATCAATGCGACCCCTCAACTTCCTCCTCGGCCTTTGGCCAATAATACGACCCCTCAGCTTCTTCCTTAGTCTTCAGCCAATAATACGACCCCTCAGCTTCTTCCTTGGTCCTCAGGCCAATGCTACGACCACTCAGTTTCTTCTTCGGTCCTCGAGTACCCACAGGTTTTTTTTTCTGTTTTTTTTTTTTTTTCCTGGTTAGTTTCTTTTTCTTTTGGTTTAACTAGTCGAGTTCTTGCACATGCATTTTATTAGTTTCCTCCAATATTTCAATAATTTGACTTCTAAAGTTGTAATATTTTGTATTCTATTTTATAAACAAATCAGAAAAGATAATAAAAGTGGTGTAATAATTTAATTATACTGTGAGGACGAGGATCCATAATCCAATTTAGAAGGGCTGCCAAGATTATTTTCGAGGACACACCTCGGACCTTGGGGATGAGCATTAGCTATGTGAGGCGCATGACGTTAAAATATCATAAAGGGAAGAAAGTAGACTCGGCACAAATTAAGAGAAGAATGAGGGGAGAATGGTGTAGAAGCCATCCCCTCCGCATTAAATACGAGACAATCACTCCCTTGGCCACATTAATAAGGAAATAATCATGAATAGTGGTGGCACAGCTAAGATTGTAGGGTAAAAGCTTGCTAGTATATGCCGGATGGACAGAAGTCCTAGGGATGCAATCTCAGCCCTCCAAGTGTAGGATTAAGATGATTTGTGTTTAAATATAAAGAGAAAAGAAAGAAAAGGAGAAGGGGTGGGGGTGGGGAACTTTGTCACCAGGAACTGAAATAATTGTATAGGGGAGAAAGAAGCACACATATATAAATTAGACACTCCTCAGGCCTGACCGAGGATCCTTTTTTCTTCGTAATTTGCTGTCTTAGTCATCTCATTGGCTTCCTATCTTATTGTGGTTAACTCTAACTTGTTAAATGATCAATATCCAACTCATTCTATAACAAATCTATTGTAGTAGGCTTATTGGGCCATTGTCTGAGTCATTTTTGGGCTGTGGATCAAATTATGCCCTCACATATACTATTTGTGTTTACAAATTTAAAAATTGCATGATATAGTGATTGATATAGATAAGCACATTTCATGCCTACTAAAAAAATGCAAATATTATTTTGATAAATAAAAATAAAAATATCCTTCAATAATTGTTTTTAAAAGTTAATGTGAAATGTGCCACCTCATCACTTTGTAAAAAATTTGTAAAATTGTTTGTGTCTCTAGCATTATCTTCTTTTAAATATGGCAACAGGAAGCTATAGATTGAGAAAACGTGAAAGAGAATTTTTTTTTTTTTTTTTTTTTTACCATGGTTCACCAAAAGGGAGAAAAATCTAAAATAAAATAGAATTTCATAATTGATTGTAATAAATAAAAGATAACACTAAAACACGCTATATTAATTAAGTAAGATAGTTCTATCATTTATCTCAAAAAAATTAAGTAAAACACTATTTTTTGAACCGTTAGATTGCTTTGTAATATTACATCAAGTGTAACTTCATTAACTTTTATATATATATATATATATATATATAATTGTTTTTATATTCTTGATTGTGTGTTATTAATTTTTTTCATTTTGTTGAACATTGTTTCCACTGTTGCAAAAGTAACTAATTTTGCACAAGAGTATCATATTTCTAATCAATTTTTTATCATATAAATCTTAGAAAACTGACATCAAAATTTCATTATACTTATATAACTAATGAACTACCTAAAATAACTAATATAAAAAAAATATTTATTTATCATATTAGTAATCTTTTTAATTATATAGAATAAATACTACAATGTTGGTTAAATATAGAATAAAACTAAAAGAAGTTAAGAAATATTAATGGTTATGACTAATTTTAGTAAATTCAAAAATATTTAATTTTTTATGGCTTTATGATTATTATTATTATAAATATAAATATTTTCTCATATAAGGAAAAATGTCATATTTTAAATCAATTATTATAATTACAAAAAAAAAAAATCTTAAATAATATATATAAATAATCATTTAATTTCCTTTAATCTATATATATATATATATATAAAGAGATCATGCGGGAGAGTGTGAGGTTCTTCCATGTGACGCAATCTTTGAAAAGAGAATTGAAATTGTAAGGACCAAAAAATCTTGCAGTCCAAGCCCACTTAGAACAGTGAGTTGTTTAGCTCAATCCTGGCCCAAATCAATAAAATTTGTAAGAGATGGGAACGAAAAACAACAGAGGGCTCTGCCCGAGGACAAATAAAAGGTAGAAAAAGGCTTATATTAAGGAATTGATAAGCATAAAGCTCTACACAAGCTCTCTCGAGTAGGTTAAGTTTACATAAAAATAGTACTGTTCATTCTCTTCTCTCAAGGCTCTTCCTCGTTTCTTTCTTTTCTCACTCTCTTTTATTTCCCGATCCCTTTTTCTATAAACCCCCATTTTCTTATATACTTCCCCTCTTCCTTATCTCACCCATCCATCATTACCTAACCAGATTTCCCTCGTGACACTTGTCTTTTTCTACATCTGAAGAAGGTAGTGGAAGGTGCATGCTTAGCTCTGACTTGCACTGTTAAGATCACTTCCTCATCAATGCGGCTGCTAAAGCTGTTGTCCATCATTTGATGCGGAGGAGACAGGCTACCCCAAGCTAAAAACTTCTCCAATAGCCACTGACTCTCTTCCTCTCTCCTCTGGATCTCACTCCCACTTGGAACTCCATAGTACACTTTGATTCGTCTCTTCCTTTCCTCGGGTATCTCTTCTTCTCAAGTCTATGGGCTATGACATCCTCACAGTTATACTGCAACTCTTCAGATCCATCCTCGGTCCTCAGGCACCCACAGAAATATTCTTAAGCCACAAGATAAGAGCAAAAAAAAAAATATGGACTTTTTGTTTCTTTGGTTCAATGTTTCAAGAATTTTTCTATTAATGAATAAAGATTCTTTGTAAGACTTTATACGTGCAAGTTAGATTTAGAGAAAATGAATGTTTTTGTGCCCTCTAATTCCTAACAATACATTTAAACATCATTCTTATAATATGTGAAAAATGACATTTTTGTGGATTGGAAAAGAGATAAAAGGCAGTAAAAAGAAAAACATTAAGGATGACAAAGGAGTTACATGGAAAACCAAGATTGAAGGTGAAAAACCACGGTGGGATGAAGGATTTGATGTCCTTCCCCTTGTAAAGACTATATTATTTCTAGAAAACACTCTTTCTTACACAGCTTTCTTGTACACTTTCCTTTCTTTTCTCCCTATCCTTTTCTGCTCTATTTCCCTCATGAAATTTTGATCCCTAGGATGCTCAGCAACATTCTCCTCTTATACTACGAATGTTGCTGGCTGTACAAGGACAAATATCCCAATCCCATTGCTTAAACGCAGGATGATGGGTGGCTCTGCATGGTGTGAAGGACATCAGGAGGAAAGAGAGAGAGTTGCAATGGCGAAGAGGACTACATGTGTCCTATTGTGTGGTTCAAGCATGTACTAGCCTAAAGGAGCATGCTTTGGGCCTTTGGGTGTTTGGTGTGGGAAAATCATAAATGTATTTTGTTTTAAAACTTAGAGAAATAGAAAGAAACTTTCTAATTGATTATTGATGAGATTAGCTATTTTTTATTATGTTTTAAGTTTAGGATTCGAAGGTAGACATCTGACAAATAAAGTTTAGTAATTCACTACTGATTTTATTGTCATGTATTTATGAAAGTTTGTTTTTGGACAAGTCCAATGAAATTTGTCCATATTGCAGGAGTGACGTTGATGTCACTTGAGGTATTGACCACCAGAAGTTTTCATGTAGATTATAAATGATTATTGTTCATCTCAATATAAAGTACAAGTTTAGACCATTGGTTTGTTGTTAAAACCGCATACCCCAAAAAAAGAAACAACTACTAGAGTAAAGTGCAGTAAAATAAACAATAGAGACAATTTGTTTACAAAGTGAAAAACCAATAGAAGAATTCAAAGGAAAATACACTCCAAGCTTAGTGTTGGCTTGGCTCGAATAATAAGGGAGATTTACGAGGCAGCGAGTTCAATGGTAGCAAGTGCTATCTCAAGGAGTGGAAGCAAAGGAGATAAAAAAAGAAGGGGGGTGGGGTTGGGTGTTCCATATAAATCAAGAGAAATTTCAAATACAACAGTTTGATTAATACATCAGTCACTTGTAGCCTCAAAAATGGTGTCACAAGGAACATATTGTTGAACTGAGAGAATTGAATGACACACTCATCTAGTAACTCACATCCGTTTAGATAAAATACAACCTCAAGAGCAAACTAAGTCAACAATGTCAAAAAACAAACAGGGATAACATCAAAATTTACCTATGCTTATATTTAAATTAGTTAATGAATCATTTCATCTTCGTGAAGACTCTGTTAGGTTAAAGTTGGTGAAATTCGTGTCAACACCCTCAACCTCAAGAGTTTTGTTTGGAGAAGCAAACTTCGCTGAGAAATGTAGGCAAGACAGTCCCAGGTTGAGCCATGAAATTACTTGAAAAGGATTTGCTCCAAGGAGCCCAACACAGATAACAATGAGGAGAATCGTCAGGAATCAGGATGATTATCTCATTACTGACTCCTTTACAAAGGCTCGGCCACCCGAACTGCAAGAGCAAAGATCAATATGAGGAAATTACATATGATATCTCTTGCTCGACCAAGGACAAGAGAAGAATAGCTTAAGAAAAGTATGTGCTATCACTCACGCATATTCAAGGTGAATATTCATGAATCGAGCATTTTCTTTGCTCTGTGATAGTGTTACCGAGCCTTCAATCAGTTGATCTTGCTCCACCTCTATTGGGTCATAAAAGTATATCATTGTCTGCAAAATTAATTTGTTAGATGTATTGACTGAATCAGTATCAATTATATAACAAGCAAAAGAAAACTTCTTAAGCAAGGAAATGATTACTAAAGAATTGCAGGAATGAGATATAACCACAGTGAACAATTTTTTTTTTCCTGGAAAAATATCATGTTCTGAGAAATTTATTCATGTTTTTGATCTTTAAAATGAAAAGTTTGTGTAAATCCAAATATATATAGGCAGCCCAAATAATGGGTGGTGTTCGTAGCTTTTTTATTGAATCCAAACTTTTTCAACTGGTGGTGGAGGAAGGGGGACGGTATTTTTCTTTAAGGATTTTTGAGCGGAGTAGGTACTCCATGAAGTCGGTCTTCATGGGAAAGAATGTGGCTCAATGGTTGATGAAGAGTTTAGAACAGATTGTCGTTGGGGTCAGTCCAAAGTATTTTTATACGTTCAGGGAAGGTGATTCTGCCTACACCCTCCAACGGAGCTCCAATTCTTTTGGCTTGTTCCTATTGCTGACTGTAGTTAAAGTTGGAGGGTCTAGGAGGTCCATTATTATTCCAGTAGGCAGAGCAAAGAATGGATGGAGGGTTTTTGGGTTAGAGTTAAGGAAGATATTGGAACCTGAAAACTATGTGAATAGTGGGACTAGGCATTTTGTGGCTCAGCCTCATAAGGATAGCTCAGGGGTTCAACCTTCTAAATCTTTTGCCGACACGGTGCGTGGGCATCAGGTGCAGGTAAGGGGCAGAAATCAGCCTGATCGATTAAGCGCTCATGATAAAGGGAAATGGCTGTTAGGGGATTATAAAGGAGAGAAGCAAAACCTGCTGAGCGAAACGGCGGTGATCTTACCAGGTCCGGCGACTCTAGGAGGTTCAGAAGTGGGTTCTCGGTGCAGTACAGAGGACTTTAACGTTGGAAAGATATATCCGGTAGGAAACAAAAGGAGATCTCCATTAAATTTCAAATCAAATTGGACTGATCATGTTTATGGAAAAAAACGTGAACTGAGGAAGTCAGACTGGACAGGAAAGAGCTTGACCGTAGAAGTGAATGGGGAAGGAAAAAGGAGCGTGGCATGGAAAAAAGGTGGTCTGAGGAGTTCCATTTGGGTTTCAAGGGGTCAGAGGGATCACGTGAAGGGATCTTCTAGTGTTTCATGGGTTCACAAACCTGTGGTGGGCTTAGACCAAGATGGTTCTCAAGTGGGCCTTCCTATGATCCCTTGTCCAGAGCCCACTGGCCCATATAGGATGGAAGAGGGTGTAAGCCCATCTGTGGGTGACCTGAGATCTTTAAATAAGAAAGCCCATGCACCGGTGATATCCAAAGCACCTCACGCAGCAGAGGATGCTCAGGAAGTCGAAGGCGCTGATGGTTTTCTCGCCGAGGAGTCACCGGCGCCACCGGTTATGGCCGGCACTGCGAGACAACATGCCTCGAAGTCGGCGTCGAGCCCGGTGGGTCAATCCGTGAAGGACTTTAGTCCTGCGAAGGCAACGGTGGTGAACCGTGGCCCTTTTTCTGATGGGTCTCACGCCGGGAACTCACCGGCGCTTAAGGGTAGCCTTACTCATGAAGCCCATGAACCGGTGATGGTGGCAAGCTCCAAAACAGGTCATGATATCTCTGTGGGTCGACCTGCGGAGCCTGCGAGGGAGGTCGATGGCTTTGTTTCTGGTGGGTTTCACGCCGAGGAGCCACCGATGACACCGGGTAAGGCCGATACAGTGCAATCTCACTCATTGGTGACGGTGTTGAGTGATAGGGTGTCAATGGGTAAGGCAGAAACAGAGAGTGATAGGGTGCCTATGGGTCTTTTTCTGTCCAATTTGTTTCTGAGTTTATCGAGAGCTGGGATAGCAGAATTGGGTGTCCAGGGTGGAAATGAAGGGGGTTGGGTTGATTTTGCAAGGGTTGCTCAGGGGATAGAGACTCCCCATCAGGCTGACCAATTAGTGGTATCAACAGATTGTGGTTATCCTGAGGCGAGAATTTCGACGGAGAGAGAAGTGGTTAATGCAGACATGGGTTTGGATGATGTGGATAGTCCCTCCCCTTTGATGACTATCACTCCTATGGGGTTGGCTGTGCCGGCGGAGTTGAACAGTGGGAATGAGGTTTTGGGGCTTGAAAATACTTTGAAAATTTCTAATTGGGTGAAACATAGACTCCCTGGTTTTAGTAAAATGATGGGGCTTTCTCTGGGTCGACAGGAGGAGAAGTGTATTAAGCTTTTACAAGGGCTTGAGAAGGAGTTTGGGGCTGCCAATCTGCTAAACAGAAAAGATGTAGCCCACCGGCAAGCCGTGTCCAAAGACAAAGGGAAGAGGGAGTTGAGGAATTTGATTTCCTCGGTTAATTATGACAGTAGATAAGTAGGGAGTTATCAGTTGTAATGAAGTTGAAAATGGTGTCTTGGAATGTCCGAGGATTGAATGATTCTCGGAAACGTTTGGTGGTTAGAAATTTACTTCGAGAGTGGAATTGTGATGTAGTTTGCCTTCAAGAAACTAAGCTTGCTAGTATGGATAGACAGTTGGTATGCAGCTTGTGGAGTTGTCCCTATGTTGACTGGGTGGCTTTGGATGCGGATCAGACAGCTGGTGGGGTTTTGATAATGTGGGATAGGAGGGTTTTAGAAAAGTTGGAGGCAATGGTGGGTTACTTCTCCATTTCGGTTCGGTGGCAGGGTGTGGGAGATGGTTTTATTTGGGCTTGCTCTGGGGTTTATGGCCCAAATGACAATAACTTAAGGGGGCAGATGTGGGATGAGCTGATTGGAATTCAACAACTTTGGGATGTTCCATGGTGTTACATGGGGGACTTCAATGTTGTTCGTTTCCCAAGCGAACGTTTAGGGGGATTGCGCCTTACTCTAGCTATGGAGAATTTTTCTGAATTCATTGAGGAGCTCAATTTGATTGACTTGCCTTTGGAAGGAGGGAGTTATACTTGGTCTAGTGGCTCGGATCAGCTTTCGATGTCTAGGATAGATAGGGTTTTGGTTTCTAACGTTTGGGAGGACCACTATCCGGATGTGATCCAGCGGGTCTTACCTCGTCCTATCTCAGACCACTTCCCTATATTAGTGGAGGCAGGGAGGATATTGAGGGGGAAGAGACCTTTTAGGTTTGAGAACATGTGGTTAAAGACAGAGGGGTTCACAGATAGGGTTCATTCGTGGTGGAATCAATACTCTTTCTCTGGGACTCCCAGTTTTGTGCTTGCCAAGAAGTTGAAGGCTCTGAAAGGAGACATTATTCAGTGGAACCGTAGTGAGTTCGGAAATGTAGGTCGTCAGAAGAAAGAGTTGTTGGAGGCCTTGAAATTATTGGATGCTAAGGAAGGGGAGTTTGGCCTTTCTGAAGTAGAGATAGATGAGAGGGCTGTGCTGAGATCTCAAATACAGAACCTTCTTTCTTTGGAAGAAGTTTCGTGGAGGCAGAAATCGAGGATGCTTTGCATCAAGGAAGGAGATAATAATACCAAATTTTTTCATAAGGTGGCTAACTCCCGGAGAAGGTATAATCATATTAGTATGCTGGAGGTGGACGGGGTTATATATGAGGACGAATCAGAGATGACGGACCAAGTAGTACAGTTTTATAAAAACTTGTACGAGGAGACAGAGGAGTGGAGGCCTTTTGTGGAAGGTTTGGAGTTTGATCAGATTGAAGGGTTGGAGAGGGATTGGCTTGAAAGGAGGTTTGAGAAGGAGGAGATCCTTTGTGTTGTTAAAGAATTGAATGGAGATAAAGCTCCAGGTCCTGATGGTTTTTCTATGGCCTTCTTTCACCATTGTTGGAGAGTTGTGGAAAGAGACGTTTTAGCTGTGTTTGAAGAGTTTTATCAACATAGCAAGTTTGAAAAATCTCTTAATGCAACATTCATAGCCCTTATCCCTAAGAAGAATGGTGCCTCCAATATCCGTGATTTTAGACCTATCAGCTTGGTGGGGAGTGTATACAAGATCTTGGCTAAGGTTTTGGCAAACCGCTTGAAAGAGGTTTTGGATCAGTTGATATCTGAATCTCAGAACAGTTTTGTGGGTGGCAGACAGATACTTGATTCTGTTCTTATTGCTAATGAGTGTGTGGATAGTAGGGTGAAGAGTAAGATTCCGGGGGTTATTTGTAAGCTGGACATTGAGAAAGCCTATGATCATGTGAATTGGGAGGCTCTTCTAGATTTGCTGAAAAGAATGGGATTTGGGGTGAGGTGGTGTAGGTGGATCCGTACATGTATATCCACAGTCCAGTTTTCTGTTTTGGTCAACGGAGCTCCAGCTGACTTTTTTGGGAGCTCAAGGGGATTGAGACAAGGGGACCCGTTATCCCCTTTGTTGTTTCTGGTTATGATGGAGGTTTTTAGTAAGATGATGAAAAGAGTTGAAGTTGCTGGTTTATTTCGAGGTTTCAGGGCTGATGGTAGAAGGGGTGAAGGGGTTTGTGTCTCACATCTGTTGTTTGCGGATGACACAATTCTATTTTGTGATGCAGATGAGGAGCAGATTCTGCATGTTCGGATGCTCCTTCTTTGTTTCCAGGCTGTGACAGGTTTAAAGGTTAATGCTTTGAAGAGTGAGATGGTTCCCATTGGGGAGGTTCCTAATATTCATGTCTTGGCAGAGATCTTGGGTTGCCGTATTGGGTCTTTGCCTATGACCTATCTCGGTATGCCTCTGGGGGTGTCCCACAAGTCCCCTACTATTTGGAATCCTATATTGGAGAAAATTGAGCGTAAGTTGGCTGGTTGGAAGAAGATGTATTTGTCAAAAGGTGGAAGACTGACATTGCTTAAGAGTACATTATCTAGTCTTCCGACTTACTTTTTATCTCTTTTTACAATCCCTACGCATGTCGCCAATAAGATTGAGAGGTTGCAAAGGGATTTTTTGTGGAGGGATTCCAAAACACATCTGGTGGGCTGGAATAAGGTGTGTGCACCTTTGGAAAATGGTGGGTTAGGAGTAAGGAAATTAACTACTCTCAATAAAGCTTTACTAGGAAAATGGTTATGGCGGTTTGGGGTTGAGGAAACAAGACTTTGGAGAAGGGTAGTAGCTCTAAAGTTTGGGGAAGAATGGGGGGGTTGGACTTCCAAGCTAGATAGAGGGGTACATGGGTGTGGTTTGTGGAGAAGTATCCGAATGGGCTGGGAAACTTTTAGTAAAAATATTCAGTTTGAGGTAGGGGTGGGGGATAGAGTGAAGCTTTGGACAGATCAATGGTGTGGGGACTCTCCTCTTAAATTGACCTATCCGGCTGTGTATGGGATTGCCTCCAATAAAGGGGCATCAGTGGCCTCTTCTTTGGAACGATTAGGGAGTGAGGATCGGAGAAGCTGGGATGTTCGTTTCATTCGGAGACCAAATGATTGGGAAATGGGTGATGTGGATGCATTTCTTCGTACTTTGGGCTCTAATTTACCTCCAACTGAAAATGGAGACCGTATGCGATGGAAGTTGACGAATAATGGGAATTTTGATATCCGCTCATTTTATAATAAGTTAAGAGGTCCCGTGCCCATTATATTTCCTTGGAAAAGTGTTTGGAAGGTTAAGGCCCCTCGGCGTGTTTCCTTCTTTGTGTGGACTGCGGTATGGGATAAAATCCTTACAGGTGACAATCTGAGGGGTAGAGGGCTGGACTTTGTTGATTGGTGCATTATGTGTCGTTGTAATGGTGAAACGGTGGATCATTTGCTATTGCATTGTGGTAATGCTTACCGGTTGTGGAGTTTGGTGTTTAGATCTTTTGGAATTTCTTGGGTCTTGCCAAGATCTGTAGCGGATACTCTCTTTGGTTGGTGGAATTGGTTTGGGAAGCATTCGTCTAATATTTGGAATTTAGCCCCACTATGCTTAATGTGGTGTTTGTGGAGGGAGCGAAATAAGAGGACGTTTGAGGACATGGATAGTTCCATTGATCAGCTTTTGGCTTCTTTCAGTGGCTCTCTTTTTGATTGGTCTAGGGCTTGGGGACTCACCTCTAGTGATTCTCTCCCTATGTTCCTTAGCTCTCTTCTTTGTAACTAGTATCTTTTCTTTTTGTTTTTTGTTTTTTGTTTTTTTTTTTTTTTTTTTTTTTTCTGTACCTTTCACCCCTGCCTTCTGTTTTTCTGCATGAGGTAGTTTTTTTTTTTTTTTTTTAATATACATCTTTATTACCTATCAAAAAAAAAAAAAAATGAAAAGTTTGCTTTTCTTGTTGTTAGGCTCTGATATTCTGAAAACTCTGTCAGAGCCAATAATATCTTAAGAGAAACAAGAGGTTTCTAATAAGCAACTTTTTCAATACTGGTTATGAATGTAACTGTTCAATAAGTTTATTGTCTTCATTTTGTTACGAATTCAGATTTAGCCTCTTAGGAAGAAAAAAAGAAAGAACTTTGAAATGTTTAGTGTTTCTTTCTCTCGTAATTTTCTCTCTTGGACTTTTGTCCATCTGCATTGATATAATATGATATAATAAAGTATCTCTAATACATATAATCCACATAATTACTGGCCACATTTTCCACTTTCTGACACCGTGAGTCATATTTACGTTTGCAAAATTCTACTGCGTTAGAGACACTATAAACCAACTAAACAATTTATATATTCCTTTACTTACAAGTATGAAATAGGATAAGCTAGAACCTTGGAGATGAAAACATGTGCATGTATGTGTGATTCAACACATGGAATTAGGCCCACACGGGTTAGAAAAGAAAAGCAAGCATTATAAGTACCTGTTGCCAATGTGTTGGAGGGTCCTCGGGTGCAGTGGACAGCACCAATGCTTCATTGGGATTTGCCCGTTTCTTTCTCTGACTACCATCTATGGGATTATTATCAACAAGCAATGATAGTGTGTGATTATTGGAGGGAGATACGGCAGGTCCACTGAATTCAACATCAAACCAAAATGCAAACCCATGCAGTGGAGCTGGAAATCAAAGAAAACTTGGATCAAACTTGAATCAAATAAAGAAAAACCACCAAAAGTGGCAAGAAATATCTACTTAAAGTATTAAAGACAAATGACCTGTAACAAAAGATGTACAGAAAGCTCCAGAAATGAAATCTATTGTAAAAACAGACTGAAATAATGTGCTTAACAGGCATAATAACTTTTGGAATCACAAAGGTTCCAATTATAAAAACACACTAAAAAGCACTGAACATAAAAAGCTGCCAGATTCTATCCGGATGATGAAGGTGAAACGGATTACAGATCTTTTGAGCGTAAGGTTGCAGGAAAAAAACTAGAGAACTGGGGACAAAAGAATTGAAAATATGTTTTTTTGATAAGTAAGAAATGAAAATATGTAAATATATAAATGTGCATACAGAGTGAGAGAGAGAGAGATTACCTCTCATCATTGACTTGAACTTATATCTAGCTGTGACAGATTCTAGCTCATGAATTGTAATTGTATAACTGTCAACATGCTTTACCTGTAAACAGTTGGACAAATAAATTTTCAAAGCTTCATGTAAATCCCAAGAGAAGAAAAGGGGGGGGGGGGGGGGGGGGGGGGGCCGTGTTGTGTGGAATCTAACTTTTTCAAAGCATATGTACTTGCTAACATACTCCAAAATGCGAAAATTATCACTTTTCCTACTTTCATGGACAAAATATCTTTTCTGGCCTTTGCTTAACAAACCATGTGAGAGCAGTTTAGTAATGTCATAATATCACTATATTCCTTCATAGTTGCATATGAAAGTCCAATTGCATTTTTCATGCAAATTATTTAAAAAGGCAGAGCAGAGATAGAACATAAAATCTTACATCCGGTTTGACGAATACACCTTCATTTCGAGCATACAAGTCTCAACAACAATCTTAGACATCAATTAATGGACTCCTAAAAGAGAAAGGGTATATCAGCAAAATCCCTTGAAGTTTGAGAAATATCAGGGACTTACCTCCTATTTTTTTTAAATGACACTGCTCCTTAGGGCTACAATTTTTTCTCCTTTATTTGTTTGTCCTCTAACCAGTCTGGTAAGTAACCATTACTTGAGATTGGAATTTAATTTGAAAAAGGATATTTTGTCACACTTTGTAATGGCATGTAAGTGGTTGTAAGGGTGTATCTACTACGTGGATCACAAACCTCAAGAATGGAGTGTCATTTGAAAAAAGGAGGTAAGACCCTGATGCTTTTTGTCTTCTCCAGTGTTCTGTTCATTAGAATTTAATAAAGAAATGACCATGTTGATTTTGAATGAGTTACTGTACTCCATATGACTTTTTAATCTTGTAATCACTTCAGCACATGGATTCTAACAGCAAGCAGCACTGATATTGGGAGCGTATCGCATAGGATAGAGAAGCAGTTCACATTATAAATTTATGAAATTGTTTAATTTAATTTAAAATAACACAACTTATTTTTCTAAAAATGTCAGTACAAAGATTAAAAAAGTAGACCATAAATGAATGAAATCTGGAACTAAGATAAGAGGACTCACCACATGCGGCCATGTCAAAACGTTCTCACCCGTTATTGTCTCCACGCATGGCTCCTCAAATGCACACTGTTTTGCTAGTGGCAACATGGCAGACACTGCATCCAAATACGAAATATCATAACTGCTAGATCACAAATAACTAAAAAATACTTACCTATGAGAAAGAAACAGTTAAAAACAACTTCAAAACCATTTATACAATGTCTCAAGAGAGAAATTTATGATGTATAAGTGCAAGTATTTCAATTGAAATCTAGATTCACCATTTGTATAATAATGCCGCTTACGATGCTAACAAAACTTGGTACAACGAAATTTTATTTGACAACAGTTTGACACAAACACAAAAGGATACTGCCTACAAGTATATGTTTGCAGCCTTTCGGAGGTGGGGAGCCCGGAAGGCAAGCAGTTGCAAAATATATGGAGAATAGCGTTCACTCTCTATTTTCCATCAGCAAAAGGCCCTCCAAAGAATGTATGAAATCAAGATGCATGCTTTAGTACAGTGTAAGACAATCAAGACCTCAAAGAACCGTAACAGAACAACTAAAGTCAGCCACCAAAAAGAGGCAGTACAGCATCTTTAAAATGGGAATAAAGATGTATTATATCAAACAAGGTTGGCTTAGAGGTAGTATACAGGTTAGCAACAAACAGACTGTAGTTTGACAGTAAAATATGGATAAAGACAGCTAAAAGGTAGCATAGAAATTAAAAATAAGGCACGCCTCACTTCTTGATCTTGATGCCTGTGGCATATCCGGTAGAGAAAGTATGGCATGTCACCACAAAATTGAGGCAGCTCAACTGATGAATCAAATCAGCTGCAATATTTGGGTCCAAAATTTGTTTCAATGCCATTAAGGTACACCCCTTATATAGAGAAACCAAGAAGATTACTTTTAGGGGCTAAGAAGATGATATAGGGTGAATAAGAAGCATGGACACCTCATTTAGGCTGCCGTGTCTGTGTCCGACACCTCTGGGACACGGCTGCAAGCATGTCCCAGCCCTTTTTAATATATATAATGGGACACGGCTGGGGTGTATTTTGGTTTTTGGATTTGTTATAGCATTATCCATTATTGCTCTTAAATTTATATATGTTTAACATTATATGAAAAATAAATGCTTAACAATATATTTAGATTGTTAAGCATTTATTTTGACTACAGATAATCTTCAGATTAGGCATATTGTAGTGCTAGATTGGTGCTATATGTGCAAAAGGTGTCGGGAATCAGTGGATCATCTTCTTCTTCATTGTCCTATAGTATATGAGATGTGGTCTATGGTCTTTTGTTTGTTTGGTATCCATTCATTGTCCTATAGCATATGAGATGTGGTCTACAGTCTTTTGTTTATTTGGTATCCATTGAGTTATGCCGTATAAAGTTCTTGAGTTGTTAGCTTCTTGGCAAGGAAAGTTTGGAACACATAGAAATATAGATTTATGGAGGTTTGTTTTGGTGCTTATGGAGGGAACGGAATGCTAGATGCTTCAAGGATTGTGAACGGTCTATCCTTGATATAAAGTCTTTTTTCTTTCGTACTCTCCTTGAATGGAGCTTAGTTTTGCCTTCATGTTCTTATTTGTCCCTCCCTGTTCTAGTTGATCATTGTAATCTGGGTTCTTAATTTCTACCACTGTAGTACATTTTCAGTGTACTTGGGTTGGCTATTTTTTATTATAAAATTTCTTACATTATTTATATATATAAAAATGCTTAACAATATATTAAAAAATATAAATAAAAGAATATCTAATAATTAATTAATATATGTATCCCTGTGTCATGTCCTAATTTTTTAGAAATTTTTGTAATGCTGTGTCGTACTAGTGTCCATGTCCATGCTTCCTAGGTGAAGTTCCATTTAAACCTCAGCTGTAAAATAATTATTGAGCAGGCTCCTGACTAAGAAGTTAGTCCTATAAATTTAAAATTACTCACATATCTGCTTTGCGTGACAAAACAAGGGAAAGAACTTTAGCTAAAATTTTGATTCTAAGGCGAATCAAGCTTTATTGTGAGTCCTTCAGTTTCATGTCATATCAAAGTCTTGACCATTTTACCTAAAAAAAAAAAAAAGAGTCTTGACCATTTGTAGCTTAGAAGTAGATTCAGCCTTCCTGGGCTTTCTACTTCATGAGCTGCCTTGCATAGCTGACCTTCGTACACAATAAAGTTTTACAACTAGGTCCTCAACCACACTGAAGAACATCTTCGAAGCCTAATTACCATTCTGAACATCAGAATCAACATTTTTTCTTCAACCTTCAAGCATCAAGTATCCTCCATGCATTTATTGTTGAATGGAAGACCTCCACTTCCAAACCATATCTAAGAATACATGATGTGCTTGAGGTCTCAGTTAAGACCCCAAAAATACCTTATCAATTACAAACAGTTAAAATCTAGATCATTCAATCAGAAGGATTTCCCAATAAATGCTGCAACTAAAATCTAGGTAGGGTTAAATAATATTCCTGATGCGTTCTACTACAAAGGAAATATTTAGGGCACAACAATTCTCCCCAGACACTGGTAAAGTATTAGACTCTGATAGAGGTAAAAGGTGGCATACAAGCTCCAAATAAGTAGCCAGACAAAGGAATAAACTCTGTGTGTGTGTGTGTGTGTGTTACTTCATATAAAGATGCCATAAACAATAGAAACAGCGCAAATATAACACAAAATTGTTTTCTTTTTTTTTTTTTGCTTGAAAGAAATTCAACTGATTGGCACTAAGATATTCTCTTTGTGAACACAGTAAATAACCGAATCTCCAGCTTGTAACATAAATGTATCATGTTAAAATAATGATTAAGAATGCCATGTTAGAATGATGTGTACTCACTATCAATTCCATAAACATTGCGCCAGAAATCAATGCTTTCACTGTATCTGTCAGAGTGCGTAACTGGTGCCATGTACAACTGCAAGCAGTACAAATTGAAATAAGATCGTAAAAGCAAATTGCTTTTTATTAAATGCCAAGTTCAACAAACTACAAGTCAATAAGGCCACAATCCAACCAAAGTGACTAGATTGTCAATTGAATAAAAATTGGAGGCAGAAGGAGTCACAAATGTCCTCAATAATACAGGACTATATTAACTATAAGACAAGAAAGTGAAGATACCGTTGCATTTGAAGGAAGTATAAGACCTCCAGGCTTTAGCCATCGATCTCTTGCAGTGATCACACTTCCCAGCATACTCTGCAATAATAAGCAAGTTCCTCATAATAATAGAAGTAAGAAAATTGTCATTCTATAATCACATGGTTAGATTCTGGATCCCCAAAAAAAAAAAAAAAAAAATCCAGCATGCACAGTTCTATAATCACCTCATAGAGAAGCATGTAGCCCATCCATTCAGAAATTATAACATCAACCTCCTCATCTATTTCAACATCCTGCAGACATCATAATCTGAGTTCACAGAAATCATATGAAATCTAAAGTACTAGCTTGCAAAAGCAGATTAGTTTGGGCAAGCAGAAAAGGAGATAAAATACCACGACGTGTGGAAAGTATAAATGAGAATAACATACACCTAGCATACATTTAATGGTTTATGACCCCTATAAAAATTACAGCTTTTTTTCATAATGCATCAATACCTACACACAACATAGACACTTGCCAATTATATAATGATAAAAAATGTAAACAGGCAAATTATTAATAAGATGATTAACTAATATAATGAAAACTCAAAACCCCTTTCAGAGAATAGGAAAAACATTAGTGCGTTTAAAAAAGCCTACCTCAACTCGTCCATGCAATACAATGACTGTATCAGATAAATTATTAGCCTTCACAACTTCATTTGCCTGCTCACAAGAGAAAGAGATCAGTCCAAACTCAAAAAATTCAATTATTTAGTCAGATGCTTATTGCATAAAAAATGTGAAAAAAAAAAAAAAATAGAAAGACATTATGCATCCACACCATTTGAAATCACAAATATTTATGAAAGAGAGGCGAAAAGGACTAACATCCCCCCACCCCTCCCCCAAAAAAAAAAAAGAGGAAAGAAAGAACATACATGTTAAGAAGGAACTAATGCTATCTTACCCACATCTTGAGAATTCAATAAATTAACCAATTCATAATCATACTTATCTTTCCCCCTTTACCTGATGTCATTGACATTATCACTTATGAAAATATAAAATAAAAAAAGGATTGAAACCTTATCCCCATTGTTGTACTGACCAAATCATGAATAATTTCAACTGATTCTATAAAATGTAAGAGGAAGTTGAACACATAAACCATAGAGACCAGATGAATCAAACAAAATGAACCACATATAGGCCAGAACAATGAGCATTGTTATAAGAATAACAAGATGAAACAGTTAGCACTACCAAAAAAATACCTGCAATGCAATCTCACTTGCATCAACAGCATATACCTGGTAACAACAAAACCAAATTAAAAATTTCATACACATAAATTTCTATAATTTCAAAATTACAAGAACTGAAAGCAAGTTAAGAAGAAAACAAATCAACAATCATTAACATCAACCTGAAGAAAAGGGAAAGAGCATCACTCAAGTCTTTACAAAATAAGGAACCAATATAGTACTTCCCCATGGCCAAGACAAAAATGTAGAATTAATGTTTATGAATCAAGAGGACAGTTCAAGAAATGACAAAGAAAGTAATAGATGTCTAATTCAGTTGGAAAGTGTTATTCAATTGCCATAAAAAGTCCCATGTGTAATGCAGCTCCTCTTTGCCTTATGCGGAACATTTGGAAAGAGAGGGAAAATCATACTTTTAATGGTGTTGAGAAGTCTTCTATTGAAATCAAATATGTTTTCTTGTGCTCTTTGCAAAGAATGGACAAATGGACAACTTTTTTTTTGTGGGGGGGAAAGAGGAGTTGGGGGTATTCTTGTAATTCTTTAGGGGATTCTCTTGTACACTCCATATTTATAAGAGAATTTCTTCTTCTCTTGCTAATAAAATTTCTTATTACTCATAAAAAATAGCCAACCCCAAAAAAATTTGGGAGCAAGACTTTGTTATTGTTGTTGTACTACTCATTAAAAAATTTTAAAAAAATATATAGTTCAAGCAATGACAAAATCTTCTTAACAACTCAATTGAGATAATAATAGGGAAACAACTCCATACTCGTACGTCAGATTTTTCATTCAAAAAGCCAAATGGGCAAAATAGAAGAATATTACATAATCTGCAACTGAGAAGTTGAAACTTGAAAGAAATGATCTGCAAGCAATATTAAATCACACATAGCTACTACTACAAGTTAAAACAGCAACACCACCTCAACAATTTTTTTTATTGTAAGTTACATGCACACTCAACGAGTCTTGAACTCATGATCTAACCTTCACCTTGCTCTTACAAGATGCAATCTAAACTAAAGCTCATTGACATACCAGTCCAAACAAATATTCTGTACATGTGATAGTTTCAATATTGCAGGTCCACCATAAAACATCATTTTGAAGCAATTACCCGCCACCAACAGATTTTCCACATTAACAAATCTAGGAACCTGCTACTAAAGAATACCTATTGTGCATTAATTTATATTTTGAAGGACAACCTGGACAAGACAATCCGTTTTAGTTGAAGTAACTGCCTACTAGAGGCAAAACATTACAACATGGAATATAATTGACATGAAAATGTTATGATATTATTCATCTGATATTTTGCAATGCTCAACATGCTGCATTCTTTTTCTTCTTGGTTTATTGAGATACACCTAATTGTTCAAAATTTGACTTCAGAAATTACTAAACATAACATTACATTCTTTTTCACATAAAAATTTCCATACATCAAATATTAATTTTACCATACAATTCTGATGATTATACAGATGTACATTAAACATATTTTAAACATTTAACATATATTGATTCCAAGAGTTCAAGCTAAAACAAAAACAAAAAAACAAATTAACTCCTAGAGGGCTTACCCGTTTTGCACCAGCTTGGGCACAAAATATCGACAGAATGCCCGTGCCACAACCAACATCCACTACAACCTGTAAACACGATTGCATTAAGGAAGTTGAAAGTGAACCATATAAGCTGTGTTTACTTTCAATCCATGCAGAGTATCAGGATAAACACTTTCAAATTATAATGGCCCATTGTGGTATATTCATTTACCAAAAATGATGTGCAGATATGTGTCTGTAAAATATAATATAATATAACATGACTAAAATACACTTTTGGCCATTAAAATTTGGGCCTGTTCTCATTTTGGCAAAATCTTCATTTTAGTCTATATATTTATTAAGGTATTTGATACTCTGAGATTATAAAGTTTGTAAACCTTACCAAAATATTGGATCAAATCAAGTAATTTATCAAAATTTATAAAGCCAAATATGTGAGTCCTCGCACGTACACATAAAAAATGCTTTTGCATAAGAATTCACAAATCGTTTCATAATTTTTTTTTATACTTCAATCCATAACTGAGATTACAAGAACTTCATTACTTTGCCTGCAATAGCGCTCTGATGCTGCATGATTGCCGTCCTATAAGTTTCAGTCCGTACACGATCCTGTATAGTTCAAAGAAAAATGAGATGATAGCCATAGATCATAGCAAAAATCCCCACAATTGAAGGCTCTAATTATTTCTTCTATAAATACTTTAATAAGCAACCTTAAGTATAAAGAAAGACAATAAAACACAGATAGAAAGTAATAAAAATACATTCAGGGAGAACCCACTGATAGCAAGAACTCAGAGGTTGTTATGACATGCTCCCACCATCCCCCAAAAAAAGGACAGCAGTTTCAATTTAACAAATATAGTGCATAGATCCTTCTATAAGGAATTGTTTTCTTCTAATATTTATACAATAAGAAAGACAGAGAGAGAAGGATATTGATGCAATAAATATATATGTATATATATGAATGATATGCCTAAGTGATATCACACCATTCTATACCAACATATAGTTAGTTTACCGCTAGAAAGAATGACATAGACTTCATGCCTTCATCATACACATAAATATGCATGAAAAAGATACGCAGATTTTCCAAGTGAATGGGCTATTCTAAATTTGAAACTACGACATAAAATTTTAGTTATTTTATTAGTAAGTTACACAAACAGCCTATGGATCTCAAAGCTAGGACCTCACCCTTCACCTTACTCTTTTTTTTTTTAACAGGTAAATAATAATTCTATTGACAAATGACTACTTCAGGTGCACTGAACACCAATGAGTCTAAAGAATTACAATGAAATAGTATGTACAAAAAGGCAAAGCCTCTATAAACTCCCCAATAGAGTTACTATTAAACGTTGCTATCAATTGAGTCCCTCTGCTTTCTACGTCATTTAAAGTACAACAATTTCATTCCCGCCATAATGTCCACATCAAAATCTAAGCACTTAGCTCCCAACACCCAACTACTTGAGCTCAACAACACCACCATTCATTCACACAACAAAACCAAAATGCAAAACCCCAGCAACAAAATCAATATATAAGCATAAACCCACAATTATATTGAAGCTCAAAAACAATATCAAACCAGAACAAAACCCAACAACATGTAAAAAAGGAAACATCAAAACACAATAAAGAAGTGAAATTTTCATTAGCAATTCTCACAACCCAGCACTAGAAAAAGAGAAACAAACACAAACCCACATCCAAATTGCACAATAAAACAAAACCCATATGGTCAAAATGCATCCAAACAAACAAAAACAGCTAAAATTTTCTCAAACCAAAAAGCTTACAGAAAAAAAAAAAAAAAAAAAAAAGCAGACCTTGATCATTTCTTCGTGAATGCCAACGTGGGCGTAAGAGTGAAAGTAAGCCATGTCAAAATCAGTAGCAGGTTTCTGGTGCTGGTCAGAAACCCTAAGGGCAGAGGCAGAGGTAGGACCAGCATGGCCATGGGAGTCCCTGAAGTCACGTGACCTACTATTAGTACTAGTGGTGCCGCCACGAGTGTACCTGCGAACGCGGTCCTTGCTGTGACTGTGTGTTTGTCCGAAACGATTGTCTTCGTGTTGGTGATGTGGGTGGTAGCCGTTACTGTGATTCGAACTCGAATACATTGTTCAATCTTTTTCTCACTCTCACTCTCTCTCTCTCTCTCTCTCTCTCTCTCACAACCCAGTTTTGATTTTTAACAGAAAAATCAACAAAGAGTCGCACGATAGTTTCAGACTGTCTCGACGGTGGCGTTTTGTATTTATTGTATTTGTTTTTAAAGGTTTCGTTTATCTTTTTGGGAATTGGGCCAGGTAAGTCTCTATGAGCCCAAAGAGGCTTTTGGTACCCAAATGCCAAATGTAAGGTCTCACACTTATTATGAAAATTCTTCTAAACAAAAAATTAAAAAAAGCTTATTATGAAATTGATTTATATTATCAATAATATCTTACAAATCTATTTATAATTTGATGATACACGAAAATCAATAGGGTGGAATACTTCGGGCTATGATGATGGCTTTAAGACCTGAAAGGAAAAAAAAGAATGTCAAGGGTGACCGGTGTAACCCGGCTAAGGACCCTCCGACGGTTTAGTCAGTTTTCTCTCTAAAACATGAGGATGGAAAACTGTGAACAGTCGAACTTACTTTGGGTGAATGTGACTTGATCCTTTTATAAAGAGTTGGAAGTGGGTCTACTTGCTTGGGTCCACTACCATCGTGAGAGATGCGTGGAGTTAATGAAGAAAAAGCGGAGCGGGTTTCGAGGAATTCTCTCCACATTCCAAAATGACAGATCGTGGATTGATTGTGTAGAGCTTATAGAGAATTCCCCTAAAATTTACCAAGTGTTGAATGGTCGACCATTCCCTTACAAGCCCTGGACGATTACTCTTGGTCGTCTATAACCTTGTGAGTCATGAACGACCATCATAACTTGGAAGGCAATTATATCTTATGTATGGATCTTCATCATGTTGGGATGCTTTTATTGGACTTCTTTTCTTGTAAAACCTTATGGACATGTTCTAGTCATGGACGACTACAATAGACGAACTAAACTTGGTTTGGATCCTATCAATTGCCCCCTTGTCCTTGTGTCCTCCATGCCACTATCGCTTTTACACGTGGCAATTATTTATTGGCTGGAAGATTGTCTAGGTTGCATGTCAAGGTGGTTCAAAATAAGATGCATAGATGCTGACATATGGCTTAATCTTAGAGGTCCATTAGTCATGTCATTTCATTCTTCAAGAAGAGTTGCCATGTGGCATGTTCTGGTTGGCTCGCGTCTTCGTCTAGAATTAGGTATCCTCATTCTCCCGTCTATAGGTTTTCTTCTTTAGCATTCTTTACACATGGCTAAGATTGTAGTGTCTTTGTTTAGCGATAAGGACGATAAATAAATAGAAGAGTATCATGATGAGAGTAACACTAGTGATAGTACTAGTGATAGTTGTAGTAGTTGTTGTAGTAGTAGTAGTGGGGGGAATAACACAAATGAGCAATACTCGTCTGGAGTCCCTGGGTCCCCTTAGAAGTATTTTAGGAAGAAATGAGGACGAGGGTTGCTTCTAGGTCATCTGCTGGTCCATCCACCAGTGCCTCCTCGTCCACCTCCTCCTTAAGTAAAGATGACACTTTGTATTATTGTGTTGTAGGCATTCCCTCTAGGACAAACGAGAAGAAACTTAACTCTCTTATGGGTTGGTACCAGATCCCAAACGATCTTAACCCTCATCTAGTTGTTCGTGGTGAGTGGTGTTGTACTTCTCACTTTGGAGTTGGTATATATGAGGTCTACATACTAGGGGGTCTTAGGCTACCTCTTAATGCCTTTACTAGGGAGATCCTCCATAGGCTAGGTATAGGTATAAATCAACTCAACCCCAATGCATGGAGGCTCATCATATTCATGCAAGTTGAATGTTCAATTTAGTGTGTAAAATACCTTGAATGTTTAGACCCCCAAAATACAAATTACCAATTCAAGCTTATTATCAAACAATGTATGTGCAGAATATGAAAATAAGCTAAAACAGAATTGATAAAACAATTTAAACCAAATAAAATCACAACCACAGCAGAAATTAAATGGCAAAGATTAAGAGAAGAGAGATGCAAACACAAAGACAACACAGCAATGTGTTACCGAAGAGGAAATCGAAGTCCTCGGAGTAAAACCTCTCCGCCGCCCTTCAAGCGGTCAATAATCCACTAGAGAATGAAGTTGGTATACATGAACAGCAGAAGACCCTTCAAGCCTAATCTATCCAGTGTACCTAAACCCTCCAAGCTTTTTACTCCAACGAGCTTACGCCGAACCTTTGTCTTCTCTAGCTTATTGGATCCCGCTATAGCCCATAACATCAACCAATATCAATTGGTCCCTTACTAACTACTTCTCAAGCACCAAATGACCTTCTCATAAATATAGGTATGGTGAGAAAATGATTTGGCTAATATACCTCTCAAGGATGTAACAATAGAGAGGAGAGGGTGAGAGTAGAGGAATTTGGAGAATCGAAGGATGAAGATTGTGGATGAGTCAATCTTGTTTTTCTCTAGAGTTTCTCTCTCAAAATTCTCTCTGGAAGCTTTCTACATTTTGTGGGTATAAGGGGTATTTATACTAGTGTGTGTTTGGAATGCAAAATGTCAGTTTTTCCCAAACAGAGTGGTTTGGCAACTTGATTGAGTCGCGAGTCTAAGTCGCGAGTTAACGGCCTAACCAAACTAGAAGTTTTGTCCTGTAGTGCTCCAGCTGGCGTGACTCTTCAGCTCCTCTACATGCTTCACACGTGTGCCTCCTTTGGCAACTTGCCAGCCATGAACCAATCGTAAGGCCCTGCTTGAGTGCACACTCTTGAGCTTTTCTTCACACTATTTCACCAACTACCCTTTCATGATTCCCACCTAAATACAGTGTTTCTAAATGCTGAATTACAAGCAAATTAGCACGAAATAAAGTCAACAAAATGGTTGATTAAATTCAACCTTACAATCTCCCCCTTTGGCTATTCCGTGACAAAACCCTAAAACAAACTCCAGATTTAACATATGAGTTGGGAACAGTTGAACATAACTCACTTACACCTAACTCTAGAATATGTGTAGCTCTCGAACCATAAAAACAAGTATTTCTTGAAAAACAACAATACAATATGATCATTGTATGCAGAAAATTTGTAATGCATATGGAGCAAACACAATGCGATCAAGCAAAATAGATTAAAGCAATAAAGTATGGCTTGACCAAAAAAATAACAATTACTATAAATAGTGACCACAATGCTCATTCACACAAGGAATGAACATCTAAACATGCAAGCTAATAAGCTCAACGCAAAGTATCCTTTGCATGTCCAACACTCAACTGATACAAAAACTCAAAGTAATTGCATCAATAATATAAAATCCAACAAGGGCACAAGAGTAATGTACTTAAAGAAAATACATAATATTTAATAATAAGTACTAGGCTACAAATCATAGGTACAAATAGTGATGTACTAAAGAAAATGCACAATATAAACTAAAAGTGCTTAAAGTTTCTCCCCCTGAAAATGACGAGAAGCTGTGATGCACTTGGAACATATATACCTGTAATCTGAAATACTTGCACAAAACACATTAGACCCTGAAGGTAAAGTAAGTAATAAAAGGACAAGTATAATGTAACACGTAAAAAGCGATCAAGTAAATATGTTGCGAAACATATGAGCAACTTGATCAAACACATGACAACCATATGGAAATGACTACAATGATCATATAGCAAAGTAAATGATCTTCCGAACATGCATTCAATGAAACACAATAGCATAAGGATGTATGCATGTCCAACAAATACGATGCAATGAGAACAACAAAGTATAAATACTAAACATAACTTAAAGCACCATAAAGCAAACAAGAAAACAACCATAAGAAAAAAAAAAACAAACAAAACAAACAAAAAAAAGTTTTCTTATTAACATAATGTCTTTTCCCCCTTAGTATATGCATCTCTCTTATGGAATATCTTTCCCCCTATAAATGTACACAAGAAATAGAATTTCTCCCCCTAAGAATGTGCACAAGAGTCATATAGAAATGACAATACTCTCCGGTATACTACTTTAGAGTATACTCTCCCTATTTTTGACACGAATAGACAAAGGGGTCAAGGAGAAAAGAGGATAAGAGATGAAAGTACGAACAATGATAATGATGCATGAGGGGTGCGAGATGAATGAGAAATGAAGCTCAAACAAAAGACAAAACAAAATGCTACAAGGCATAAGGTAAATATGACATGCTAGGATGAAGAAACAAAGTATAGACCAATGCATGACAAGGGTAGCAAAAGTGTGTGCAAGAGGTGGCAATGTGCAATACATGACCAAAGCATGGAAAATGCACATGTGGGGCAAGGTGTGTTAAATACACAACCAATGAACCAAAAATGATCCTAGTGAGGAAACATAAGAAACCCCAAAGTTTGATACTCATCAGAGTCCAAACAAGTGAAAAAATGCCTAAGAGGCATTTTATCAAACACCTATCATGCACACTATGAACAACGATGTGAAACAATGCATCAACATCATGAAATTCACCCTTAATACACGTTCTTTTTGCCACAAGGGACCAACATCCAAAGCAAATCATCAAAAGAAACCAATCCCATACAAAAATTGGACAAAAATTAAGTTTTCCCAACCTCTATGATGAAAATCCTAACCAAGAGCACAAAACTCACCAAAACATAATTCAATGATCCAAATCAATGAAAAGAGTTTAAAATTACCTTTGAGATGTTAATGGAATGAAAAACTATTCAAATTGGTTGGGTTTTGATGTAAAAATATTGAAAGAGGGGTTTAAGAGAGGATGAGAGAGGTTTAAAACAGATTTCCCACGAAAAACACATTAAAAAGCTGTTTTTAAGCGTTTCGTGACTGGGCGAGTCACGAAAATTTTCACGAGTCGCAAGTGAGTCGCGAAAGCTTCTAAATGAACTCGTGACTAGGGTTTCACGACTGGTGAGTCGCGAGATAAGTCGTTAAAAATTTCGTGACTAGTAAGTCAGTCGCGAGTGAGTCATGAAAAACTTTGACACCTGTTTTTCAATACAAAACATGTTTAAACAATGAAAAACAATGTAAGCACAAAATATGAACACAAAGAGTGATAAAAATCACTTCCAAATATATATAAAATGATCAAAAATCTTTTTGGTTTGATCTATATATAGTTGAGCATACACACATCACATTTAGACAAGCACAATCTAACAAATGAATAAGGCATTCATTGAATATTAGGCATGTGTGTTGTGTGTGTATCAAATGTGGAATAATCCTTAGTTTAGAGTGAAATTTCAATGATCAATTCAATCAAATCATACATAATATTGAAACTAAAAAAATACTTATAAAATGTGTCATAGGTACCTGTATTTACACAGCAATTGTGGACTAAACAATAGGATAGGTGCAAAGGTCATGCATGGTCATCTACAAAAAGTTGACTAGCTTATACTAAGAAAAAAATAAAAATAAAAGCCACGTGAGTGGTCTGTTGCCTAGAACCTATGAAAAGGAAAAGATAAAAACAAAAAAAGTGAAATGGGAAATGAAATTAGGAGTTGTGGAGGAAAAACGGACAAAAACTGCTCCATGATCTGATCAGTTGAGAAAAGAATAAGGAACAGCGTCTTTGGAATATCTCTATAAATAGAGAGAGGCACGCACAAGTTAAAAAAAAAAAAGGAGGGGATGGGCTAAAACTCAAAAAGAGAGCAATTACACACACACCGAAAAGACAGGGGGAAGAGAAAAAAAAAGGAGGGATAGACAGAGAGAGTAACATTAAGCAGAGAGCATAGGTTTGTATATGGGATTTCATCAGTCCTTTTCTTCTCAAAATCTCTCTATTCCTCATTCTCAAATCTGAATTTTTGCTTGGTAATGCAAATAGGATCGGGTTTCATGGGGAGTTCCCAACTCCATTCATGAAGCTTTAAATATGAGTCCTTGACTCGTAACTCCTATTTGTAAATTACCAAATAAAATTTTTTTCAAGTTATGGTGTAATGTTCCTTTTAATTGGAGTCCTTGACTCTATCCCATTATGGACTCTACCTCATAATTGGAGTTCTTGAGTCTACCATTTTAATGGAGTCCTTGATTCCACCATTAAATTAATGGAGGCATTAACCCTACGAAATTAATTGTAACTAATTCTTTGGGATTATTAATTAGAGTTAATAATTCTTAAAATAAGATGATCATAAATTTGGGTTGGGGAAATTTTCCAATTTCAAATATGTTCACAATAAATAAAAACTGCTTCAAAGGAATTTTCTTTCCCTTAATCAAAATATTATTAAAATTCCTACAAAGAAGCAAATGAAAGAAAGGGAAAATTACTTGGAACTTTAACTTCTCAAAAAAAGAATCCTTTATTCAATTTCCGTGAAAACATGGTCTTTGACTTATCCTTGAGATTAAAACCAATTGTCTCGCCTAAAAGTAAAATTAAGTCGATGCTTAATTAAATACAAAGTATTTGACTTAAATTGGGCAAAATCAATTTGAGGATTTTGAATCTAAAACCTTAAATCAAGAACTACGAAGTGGCTTGATCCCCGCCAAGGGTACGTAGGCAACCTAAATAAATTATTAGATGCAGCCACAAATAAATAAAAACACATATCCCCTTAAACATAAAAATAAATAAACTCATATACAAAGACAACATGGTTGGAATCAAAAGGTCTTCCCTTGAAATAAGAGATTGTAATTAAGAGATACATTATCTTGAATGGGCACTACTCACATCAATAAAACTCATATGCCAAAAAGCCTATGAATGAAATTATGTTTGACGAATTTGACTAATTTGACAATGTTTGTTAAACATAATTTAACAATATTTGTTAAACATAATTTGACGACGTTTGTTAAACATAAGTTGACAACGTTTGTTAAACATAATCTAACACTCTAACAATTATTGTTAAATATTGGTTAACAATTTTCGTCAACACACAACTAATACTAAGTCAAGTGGTTTATCTCAATTATAGAAATGAACATATATGACCTCCCACAAGAAAATGATTACATATCTTTGAAACTTTTCATTTGACTTTTTTACAATTCATAACATTTGATCATTTTTTATCTTTACATCTCTTTTTGAGATCGATACCTGAAATTTTTTATATTTCAATTTGATGAACAAGCCTTTGGCTTTTTAGGCATCATACATTTTCCTAAAAGTCGCTTTCCCTTTTTCCTAGTCAAATACTAGTATGTGCAACGGTTTTTGTAGCTCATTATCTATTTTCATTTTGAGATTTACATTGGTTGAGTTCTTTAAACAAAAAAAATATATAAAAGAGTGAGAAGATATATGACACAAGTCTACACATGTATCAAAACCAACATGACTATTGACTAATCATTTATGACAAGTTTGAAGATCGATTTACAACAATCACACATAGATGTCAAGATTTTTCCCATAAAGATAGATGTGCATACAAAACAAACTAAGCTCATAAATGTACTAAGCCATTTGTACGAAAGTACAAAGCCAAACTCACATGAGATATGTGCTCAAACATATACAATCAAACTTTTTGAATTTTTCACTTTTTATGTAGTTTTAGATTTTTTTTACTCACACAAAACTGAAACATAAAAGTAAGATAAAAAACAAAACAATGCATACAAATAAATACAAAATGCACGAAATGCATGAAGATATGACATCCAATGCATGAAGGGTCCTACAAAGATCGAAAGAATTAGACCAAGGACTAAGAGAGCAAAAGCTTAACCATAGGAATCCTTCCTCATCCAAACGGAACGATTGTTTGGAATAAGTGTCTCATGAGAAGTGAGATAAGGTTGGGAGAATAAGAACCGGAGATGCACATAGACAAGGAGTTAAGAGCATTAAACACTTTCTTTAATAACATGCTATTTTCACTCAAATCTGGTTTACCATTTTTAGCATAACTTCCAAGAAGCTCAAGTTTTTCTTTTCTTTTGATTCTTTTAAGGGCATGAAATAAGGTCTTAGATGACCAAAGGCATCACAATTGTGACAAATAATGTGTTTAGGTCCACTAGACTTTTTGGAAAGGGATCTAGTAACATAGTTTTGTTCTCTCTTCAACTTATGACATTGAGATCTTATATGACCTATCACACCACAATGGTGGTAAGTTGAAACAAACTTAGATCCATCTAAAACCTTAGGTCGAGACCTAAATGGGGGCTTTGATTTAATAGTCTTTCTCTCCACCATTTGGTTTCTTTTATATGGAGGAATGTACACCGATTTTTCCTTTGAGATAGAACATTTGAGGTAGAACATACAATAGGCACAAAATCGGGTACCACAATATGATTGCAACAAATATTTTCATCATTTTTATCAATAGGTTCAGCAATCAAACACTTGGCATGCATCTTAAGAGATTCATTTTCACATTTTAGCTTATCAACAAGTTTGTTAGATAAAACAAGTTTAGCATCCAAGTCCATATTCAAACATTCAAACTCTTTTAGCTTTTCTAGAGAATTTTAAGCAAATTTCTTATATTTTTCAACCAAGTTGTTGGATTCATTGAGCTTAGCAATCAACTCATCCTTTTCACAAAATAACTTGTTCAAATTCTTTTGAAACTTCTTAACCTTTTTCTTCAAAAGTTTGTCATTTGGAATATCAACAACAGCAAATGATTCAAATAACATTTCATCACAATCATGAGGATAAACACTCATAGAGGTAATACACACAAGGGGTTAAGGATCACACTTAGGTATTTAAATCACAACAAGTATACTTGCTCTGATATCAATTGAATGTTCAATTTAATGTGTAAAACACCTTGAACGTTTAGACTCCCAAAATACAAATTACCAATTCAAGTTTATTATCAAACAATGTATGTGCGGAATATGAAAATAAGCTAAAACAGAATTGATAAAACAATCTAAACCAAATAAAATCACAACTACAGCAGAAATTAAATGGCAAAGATTAAGGGAAGAGAGATATAAACACAAAGACAACACAGCGATGTGTTATCGAAGAGGAAATCGAAGTCCTCGGCGTAAAACCTCTCCGTCGCCCTCCAAGCAGTCAATAATCCACTAGAGAATGAAGTTGGGATACATGAACAACATAAAATACTCCAAGCCTAATCTACCCAGTGTACCTAAGCCCTCTAAGCTTTTTGCTCCAACGAGGTTATGCACCTTTGTCTTCTCTAACTTACCGGATCCCGCTATAACCCATAACATCAATCAATATCAATTGGTCCCTTCCTAACTGCTTCCCAAGTACCAAATGACCTTCTCACAGATATGGGTATGGTGAGAAAATGATTTGGCTAATGTACCTCTCAAGGATGTAACAATGAAGAGAAGAGGGTGAGAGTAGAGGAATTTGGAGAATCAAAGAATGAAGATTATGGATGAGTCAATCTTGTTTTTCTCTAGGGTTTCTCTCTCAAAATTCTCTCTGGAATCTCTCTACATTTCGTGGGTATAAGGGCAATTTATACTGGTGTGTGTTTGGAATGTAAAAAGTCAGTTTTTCCTAAACAGAGTGGTCTGGCGACTTGACTGAGTCGCAAACTAACGGCCTAGCCAGACTGGAAGTTTTGTCCTGTAGTGCTCCAGCTGGCGTGACTTTTCAGCTCCTCTGCATGCTTCACACGTGTACCTCTTTTGGCGACTTGTCAGTCGCGAGCTAGTTGCGAGGCCCTGCTTGAATGTATACTCTTGAGCTTTTCTTTACACTCTCTCACACACTACCCTTACATGATTCTCACCTAAATATAGAGTTTCTAAAGGCTGAATTACAAGCACATTGGCATGGAATAAAGCCAACAAAATGGTTGATTAAATTCAACCTTACACAAGTGATGTGGAGGGAAGTTTTTAATGGGAACTGTCCTCTTACTATGGACGAGTTCCTGTACTACTACAAACCCTCGGAGAAAAGTCAATCCCTAGGTTTCCACCAATTCTCTGCCAGGGGTTCTAGTTATAGGTTGGTCAAGTCCCTTCTTTTGTCTGATAGGAGATGGAAGACGGAGTTTTTCTTCTTCTCAAGGTTCTGGGCAGGGAACCCTATTAAGGTAGGCAGGGATCCATTTCCTCCCTACACTGGTGAGATGGGTCATCTTCATCTAGAGGGTATGTTACTTTTCATTGCTCATCTTACTTCCTTTGTTATATTTATTTAACTCCATTTTTTTTTCTTATAGTTGTAAGACGACCCTCCCTAAGTACGTTTTCCCTAGACCGTGTCCACCAAGCACGCTTTTTTGCATATAGGACTTTTCATTTCTTACTGACACTTTATCGTCTAGCAACTTAGGGACTTGGACCTGAGCCTACGAAGGAAACACTTGCCCACGAGCTTGCCACCCATAGACGTAAGTTATTTATTTCATTGTGTTTTGACCAGTTTATTTGTCTAAACTCTAACAATTTTTATTTATTTTTTATTTATTTATTTATTTTATGTATAGGAATGGCAACTATGAAAGAGAACAAGGGTAAAGGTTTGGCAAACGAAGAATTTGTCCAAGAGGGGGAGGATGTCCATTCCCAACCTCGTCTAGCTGCCTCAGAGAAAAGGAAGGCGCTGTCAAAAACCCTATATTTTGGGAGTCTTTCTAGCTGTCGAGGCAGTAAAAGTTAAGACATGGCTCGTCCAATCCAGTGGTCATCGAGACTAGCCCTTTCGTCCCTCCTACTATTGCCAAATAGTCATCCACGGCGAAAATCTCTGATGTGATCCTGTCCAATCCTTCTGATGCCACCCTATCCAATCCTTCTACTGGACCTCTTAATAGTGGCCCTATAACCCTTCTAAGGAGTGAAGGCTTTGCTTCAGATAGGTTTAAGCAAGACATGACTGACAAGGACGTTGCCATATGTTATGACATGTCTGTGAAGGAGTTTGAACAATCTACAGTTCACGACCTCTTCAAGGTACTTTGTCTTATCCTTAACTATTCATAAATTGAATTGTTCTTAACCATTTACCTCACGTCCATATCTCTTCATATAGGCTATGACTAAGTTTATGGCGGCGTCCAGACAAGCTTATGAACTGGACAAGGAGAGAGTTAGGCTTAAGGCGAAGGTTTGTGACATGGAGAAGGAATTTAGCCGTCGAGCTGGGGAAATGGCCAAGTTGGAGGACAAGATGAAAGAGTTGAGGAACCTCGTTGAGGAGCTGAAGGCAGATGCCGTTAAGAAGGATACTCATCTTGACCACCTTCAAAAGGGAAGCGATAAGCTCTGTTCTCTTCTGGGCGAGGCTAAGGAGGCAGCTATCAAAGAGTTTAAGGCGTCCAACAAGTTCACTGACCTCTTGGACAAGAACCACATTGCTGGTTTTGAGGACTTTTGCATGGACGCTATTGAATCCTTTCCTGTGGTGGATTTTAGTCTAATCAAGCTTCGTGTTGCTGCTGAAAGGTCTCTACTCCAGCTCTAAAAATGTAAACATCAAGGACGATGCTTCTACCTTTTAGCTCGTGAAGGACGACTCAAAGTCTGGAAGCATTGCCCCCAACAGTTTATCCCTAAAATGAAATTACCTTTATCCTTATTTGTTTCTTTGATCTCTTTTTTTTTCTTTTTTTTTAGGGGTCCGTCATTTTGGACAATTTTAAATTTCTATAAGTACATTAACTAGTCCACGTTTAAAGACGGGAGTTTATACAATTGCCTTTCTGGGCTTGTTACTTTAAAGTGTTTTTGGACAATGGTCATCTACCCTTATTTTTATTTATGAACACATTTCCATCCATGTTTGAATGTTCATTCTTGTTCTTATTACCAATTTTAATTCCAAGTATCTTTCGTCCAGTTATTGGAACGTTTTTTTTTTTTTTTTTCTCCTCACGTAGGAGCTCTCTCTCTCTCTCTCTCTCGCTTAGACGAGCCATCCCTCCCTAGGGTTTTCCTAGGGTATTAGTTTTCTTTCTGATTTTGTTAATCTCATAGCTGGTTCCTCTAGTCAGTGCCATGGCGGAGGAGATCATTAATAGTATGGAAAATATGAAGTTAACAACAGAGAAGGAAGAGGTCATTAAGATCTCAAATGAAGGAAGACTCATAGAAATTGAGGGCTGCAATCTAAGTTTAATTGGACAGTTCCTCACTTGTAAACCATTCAACAAGAGGGCAACGAAAAATACATTAAGAAGGGCATGGGGTTTGAATGATGGAGTGCAGATTCTGGATGTTGGTACTAATTTATTCCAATTCAAGTTCACTTCTGAATTTGATATGGAACAAGTCCTACACAGTAGACCTTGGACTTTTGTCAATCAACTCCTCATGCTTAAGCGATGGAGCAAAGGAATGACGTCAAAGAATGTCCGTATAGAGCATGCGTCCTTATGGGTGCAGATTTGGGACGCTCATTTCGACATGGTGTCACATGTAGTGGCTGCAGAGATAGGAAGCCAGCTGGGTATAATAGAAGAAGTGGAGAAAAGGAAGAATCAAGATGATCATAATTTGTTTATGTGAGTTCGCGTAGCTTTACCCATTTCTAAACCGATTCGACGAGGGGCTTTTGTGGCGAGCTCAGAAGGCCATCGCACGTGGTGTAATTTTAAATATGAAAGACTACCGATGTTTTGCCATTACTATGGTATCCTTGGGCATAACCTGCTACACTATGCAGCCCATTTTGCGGTAGTTAAAAAAGATGGTGAAGTGCAGTGCCAATATAGGGAATGGATGCGCGCTCCGGGCGGGCATTCACGCTCACCCCCTAGGAGCTATAAGGCAAGACCACCAAGAACAACCAATGGAGGGAGTAATACTGAGAATGGAGATGGTGGAGATACCGGAGTACCACAGGGGCAGAGAACATCATTGCGCAGCGGCAGAGGGATACCAAGGAAAACCATTGACTGAAGGTAATAATGGCAACAGCGAGAACTCAGGGATTATCATGGATATTCAACAAAACGCACCCTTTATTCTCGAAGATATGGTGCTCTGCAAGGAAAGTGCTACTCAAAAGGCTGTGGGAAACGTTACCAATTTTTCAAATTTAAAAACTGGATTTGATCACGTGACTACTTATACTGATCATGTGCAAGAAAGTGATGGGCTGAGCACAACAAAGCAAAGCCTAATGGAGTAGGATAGTCCGTATGGAGTATGGCCCAACCACTGAGGATTCTACCAGCCCTTTGGCGCAACTTGGTAAAAAAAAGGCTCCAACAAATAATAGAGATGAGCATTTTAACGAAAAGCCAGTAAAACAACACAAACTAGAGGTGGGTGCGGCGTTGAGGTATGAGAGTGAAGATCAAGAATCGGCAAGGGTAGATGGTCACCCTTGTCGGTAGTAATGAAAATACTGAGCTGGAACTGCCAAGGGTTTGGGAACCCTTGGACAATTTGAAGCATTCACAAGCTTGTGGAGGATCAAGCTCTCATGGTCTACTTTTTTATGGAGACCATATTAGACAATGAGGGTTTGGAAAAATTTTGCGGAGATTTACCTTTTCCTAACAAGATTGTAGTCAAGCAACCTAACTCAGGGGGTGGTTTAGCTCTGATGTGGAAGGGAGCGGTGAGAATGAAGCTAATCAACTACACAGCAAACCACATTTTGATGAAGGTTAGAGAGGAGGACGGATATGAGCAGTTTCTCACCGGCTTCTACAGGTGGCCTGAAGCCAGCCAATGTGGTAAGTCTTGGGCTTTACTCAGTAATCTGAAATCTTCTGTGGATGGGCCGTGGGCATGTGTGGGTGACTTTATTGCCATCTTAAGCTCGACGAAAAAGTGTAGTCGAACCCCACTGCAACAGCGGATAATGGATGACTTTCGTGAAGCTTTGGAGTTGGCCAACTTAATGGATTTGGGTTTTAAAGGATATCCATATACCTAGAATAATAGAAGACTAGGGGTAGCAAACACTAAGCAGAGACTTGATAGGGCAGTGAGCAATGCGGCTTGGCGAGACAAGTTTCTGTTATCAACGGTAACACACCTGTCAACCCACACCTCTGATCATATCCCAATTATTCTCTAGGTAAAGTGTGCTGGGAAGTGGCGAGCAAAAGGAAGTCATGGTTTCAAGTTGGAAGAGTCATGGTTACTTTGGGAGGAGTGTGAGGAGGTGATTAAAGCGGCCTGGGAGAAAGGGAACAATGAGGTAACGACTTTGGGAGTAGCAAAGCAGAAAATTACAGATTGTGGGACTAATTTATTGGCCTGTTACCATGCTCTCACAATGGCAGAATCTCTTAATAAGGGAATCTTACCTGAAATAATACCAACTAATCTAGATATTTGTAGACAACAATGGTCACATGAAGATTATTGGGAGATGCCAAATCCCTTTATTGGACATGATGACCCTTACTATCATAACCATGATCCTGATGATGATGTTGATGAAGAATGGTTCCAAGGAAAGAGATGGATGGGACTAGACATCTGTAACACTTAAAAAAAAAAAAAAAAAAAAAAAAGGTCCTCGAAACGTCTTCAGACGTAACTCCCTTATTCTTAACAATTACATATCTACTCCTTTGTCAGAAGTAAATCTAAGCAAACTTATCCATGCACCCAAGTCCCTTACTCCCATTGACACTTGTTGTTCAGCTCCAACGCTTGCTGATTAGGGCCTCTACTCTTGTTGCATGAGAACCTTATCCTGACATGCACAGTTAAGGTAGAGCTTTATCCGGAAGAAAGATATGTCTTCAGCCAGATTACTGCCTTTTTGCCACCTGTAAATCCAGGACTTCGGCCCCTACTCTTTCTGCAATTTGTAATGTATATTATCTTTAAGTTCTGTGGTCTATAAATAGAGTCCTTAAAAGCCTAAGAAGGCAAGAGAGAGT
Organism: Quercus ilex subsp. ballota; assembly: GCA_032727855.1. Lineage (NCBI taxonomy): Eukaryota > Viridiplantae > Streptophyta > Magnoliopsida > Fagales > Fagaceae > Quercus > Quercus ilex. The sequence continues at coordinate 1,152,219 of CM064908.1, read as the reverse complement.
GAAGGAAGCCCTTATAGTTATTATAAGTCCTTTTGAGTCCCATATGTTTGATGTAAAAAAGTTATTAAATCTAATAATATCTTTTGGCTTATTATACATGGTTTTGTGTTCTATTCCTTTTGTCCATGTTATCCTTTATATTTTCTTAACAATATACGCTGTTAACCAGTTTCTATAATTCTCTTATTCCATAATCTTCTTACACTCCTTGTGTCCCTACGTCTGTCTCTTGTGTTTGTGTCTCTCCATAGTCATAGTATAGTTGGTATAGGCTTCGTTTTGGAGTTCATAAGAGAATGGAATGAAATGATTATAAAGGAATAGGATGGAATTGAATGGAATGTATTTAAGTAAGGGAAATAAATGGAAAAGAATGGAATGGAATGAAATTAAGTAACCTTGATTGGATGTTTTAAAATAAAAAAATGGAATGGAATGAAAATGAATGGAATGTAAGTAATTTTGTTTGGGAGCAACATGAAAGGAATTAAATGAAATCATTTTATGACAATATTACTATTAGACCCTTATTTTAAAATAAAGAGTTGAATATATAGGGGTATTTTGAGAGTTTTAGTAAAAAAATTATTAAATTTAATTTCATTCTCTCGCATTCCTCCCAATTTCAAGGGAAATGAAAATTTGAGATTTTAAATGAATAAAGAGGAATGAGTGTTCCCTCCTACCCATTCCATTATCTCCTATTTAAACTCCCAAACAAGGGAATGAACTTTCCATTCCCTCCATTAAAACTCCCAAACAAGTGAATGGAAGAATATTCTAAATGATTTTTTTCATTCCTTTCTATTCCCTCCTCCAAAACGAAGCTTAGACAACACTTATTTTGGGAGTTTAAGTGAGAGGGAATGGAATGGGTAGGAATGAGCTCTTATTTCTCTCAATTCTCTTAAAATCTCAAATTTTTATTCTCCTAGAAATTGGGAGGAATGAGAAGGAATGTAATTAGATTTAATGATTTTTTTACTAAAACTCCCAAAATATCCCTATATATTCAACTTTTTATTTTAAAATAGGGGTCTAATAGTAATATTATCATAAAATGATTCCATTCCATTTTTTCAATGTTACTCCCAAATAAGATTACTTACATTCCATTCATTTTCATTCATTTATTTTAAAATATCAAATTAAAGTTACTTAATTCCATTCTATTTTATTCTTTTTCATTCTTTTCTCCTTACTTAAATACATTTCGTGTGAGTTTGGATACACATCTGGCGTCTGGCGTTTTGAGTTTTGCGTTTTCCCTTTTTTTTTTTTTGCATGCAGTTTCAGGTGACAAACGGCTACTGTTCATGCACGGTTTATGAATAGTAGCAGCGCTATTTGACTTTTCAATCCTTTTCAACACATCAGTGAGTTTGTACACTGTTTACAAGACCTACAAATCTCACTTTTCAATAAATTTTCCATTAGAAATGAATCGTACGGAACTATTTACATTTAAAAATTATTTTATAATATTTTTAATTTTTAATTTCAACAAAATAGGTTCTGTCCCTTCGTTTCATTTCATTCACTTGCTTTCCATTCCCTCTGTTCCATTCCATTATGTTTTAAACTCCCAAACGGAGCCTCAGTCTCACAATCTCTGTTCATAGTTTTGGTGATTCAATCGAAAAGCGAAAAGAAACAACAATGGCGGGTGTGGTACCTCCGGGTACTACCATGCATAGGGAGGATCCAAAGCCCACAAAGGAAGAGAAAGTTGATTTCTTTAACCTTCCCTGTCCCATACCCTGTGAAGAAATCCACCGCGAAGCTTTCAGTTTGTACTCTCTACCCATCAAAGTTTTCAACTTTTTTCAATAATGCATTATGGGTCTTAGTTTAATCTTAATATTTTCATGTTTTTTTTTTCTCCTCCTTTTTATTATTCTCCGATTTGTGCTATTTTACTCTTTGTTATGTATGTGTGTGTTTTATTTTTCATGATGATGAATGTGATGTTATAGTAGGTTTTGAGATGTAGTGTCAGTGTTAAAAAAAACCCCAACTTTGAAAGCATTAAAGGGTCCAATTTGTGCTACTTGAAAATTTTTTTCTGGGTTTTTGTCCTCTTCTCTTTGGGGAGTCAGAGATTTTCCTCGCTTAATTTATAGCTTGTAAATTTCAGTTTAGGTAATATGTTATATGGTATGTCCTACAATTAAAGTAGAGTCTGTCTAGAGCATGTTATGACTTATTAGTAGAAGAATCATTCATTGGCAGCAGATAGGCTTGGGAGTTCTTTTTTCCTCCCTGAAACTAAGATTTTGACTTTCAAGAATATCTTTGGCAGTGTCCTTGAAACCAGACCTTTTTGAAGGGTTGCGCTTTGATTTAACCAGAGGACTTAATCCAAAGTTCGCTTTTAGTCACAGGTAGCTTTGACTCCTCTTTCTTAATAAACTTCTGTGTGCATGGTTTCCTTCACTATTTCTTCTTTAGTTCTTTTGGTTTAACTGGTTGATTTTGATAACTACATTAACTATCTACCAGTGTGTACATGGGACCTACAACCATTCCTTCCCAGTCTGCTGAAACCATTAAAATCCCTACTGCTCAGTATGAGTTTGGTGCTAACTTTATGGACCCAAAGGTAGGTTGTCATCACCACATTTGCTTTTCCATGTTTCTATTGATAATAGTGACTTTTGAAATTATTTACCTGTAAGGCTCAATGAAAAATTTATGGGTTTTTCGCAGTTGATGCTTGTTGGGAGGGTATTGACAGATGGGAGACTAACTGCAAGATTGAAGTGTGATTTGATTGAAAATCTTAGTCTAAAGGCTAATGCACAGGTAATGTCAATGTCTATTCTTTATGGTTCTGTCTCTTTCTGTCACAGTTCTTGGGCAGAAAGCCAAAAACTGTACTTTTTATTAAGCTAATTAAGTGATTTGTTTGTCTTTTTTTCAGCTTACAAATGAGCCACACATGTCTCATGGCATTGCGTACTGTGACTACAAGGTCGAGTATTAATGTTATCACTTATCATCATGCTTCTTTTTCCCCCCTTCGTAATGAGATTCTTGTTTATCAATTATGTTTATGTCTAAGGATTATTCCATGCTCCATGGCGACTTGTCTGTTAGATGAGAGAATCTTGTCTGTGAATTCTCAGCAATGTTTGACGCAATCTAAGGAGTGAATTTTCTTTTAAAGAACATGTGGTCCCTCTGGTAGCTGAGGCTGCTGTTCTAATTATTAACATTGATTAGGAGTGTATGAAGCTTTTGAATCTGATCATGACGATGATTTTATATTTCTTACTTGTTTATGGAGATTGCATAATCATTCCTGAACTAAATTTTAATGGGATAGCTGGTGGGAGTGGTTTTGGACATTGTTATTGGTTGGAATAATTGAAGAATCATGGGAACGTTAATTGACTAATTATGTATCAGAGAATAATTTCATTAAGGAAATTACTGCCGGATTGGCTGTTTTATCAATCTTTTCTTTGACTAAGAATTCAGTTATCTAGGCCGTAATTGTTACATTCGTTAGGCTTAACATAATTTGTCAGATGGTAGCTAAGGACCATTTGCAGTTAGTAACTTCTTCTTTTTTTTAATATTTAATTTTTATAAGTTTGAGACAATTTTGATGTGAACAATGTCATTTGTAATATTCATGCTTCAATGGAACAATGTTTGCCATGACTGTGCTTAAGGCATTTATTTTTCCTGATAAGTAACAACATTTTATTTTAGGGAAACAAAGATACAAGAGAAATGCAAAAGAAATAAGAAAAACTAAGAATATAGCCATGATCTTAATTTACAAAGATTTAAAAAATCCAAGCTAATGTGATTTTTGAGAATGCTCAATGGGTCAGGACCCATTAAACATTAGCCTGTTTATCTTCTGATTAGAATTTGTGCAACAGTTGTAGCTTTGTAATTTCCAAATTTAAGGTTTTGGTTACTCCAATTACACTAATCAGTTTATGGATATTGATTCTTTCTGAATTTTAAACAAAAGACTGTATGCACCATTAGAAAGAGCAATGGTAATGCTTAGAAGGTCCCCACTGTTTGAGTTCCATTCCATCAAAGTAATGGGAGGCAGAACACACGGAGTCCATGGGTTGCAGACATAGATTACCATATGCCAGCTAATCTCAATGGTTGCAGGACCTTATTTTCCATGTGGCCTTTCTCATGCCTTGCAGTAAAGCACCATGTGCTCCTCCATCATTCTGTGTCCCTGTTTGAGCCTTTTTTTTTTTTTTTTTTCCCAACTCTCATTTTAAAGCCTCTTACTTTTCGTCTGTGGTTTGTCTATGAATGATACTTGTCCCTCTCCTATTCTTTGATTTTTCTACTTTTGACATTTAGAGCTTTGGATAAAAATATTTGTTTTATCTGATGCCATATAATATATTGGAAAGCGATGTGTGTGCTTCGAACCCCACCTTCCCCTCCCCCGCTCCACTATCTTCCTATCTGTAATGATAATATATATTTCGTTAAAGCTAGTGTTAAAATGTACTGTTGTTTGTTGTGCAAATGGTGTAGCTTGCTCAACTCTCTGTGTTAAGGATATCTGTAGAACTTTTATGAGTAAAATTTGGAAGCACATTTTAATTATCTGTTCTGATTTTATTCCTATTCTTCTTGAAATTTATTTCACTGTACAGGGCAAAGACTACAGGGCACAGTTTCAACTTGGTAATGGTGCCTTATTTGGAGCCAATTACATTCAGGTAAATGACCTGCTTACATATTGCTCTAGCTGTTGATATCATTTTTTGACGCATGCAATTTGTGTCAAAGAACTTAATTCTTATGCTCTTGGGTCACATACATGTGAAAACAAAAGACTGTACATTTTTTTTTTTTAGTAGAGTTTCAGAGCTAAATTGTGATCTATAAATAAACTTGAGATACTGACCAACTTAAAATAATCTTAGAGAATGGTCATTGGTCAAAGTAGAAAATTGCCCAATATCGGTAACAAAAAACAATTTACGATAATATTACACAGACCTATCTATGTCTGGTTTCTGAAGATTCCCCTCCACCCTTTTTCCATGACACTAACATATCTTTACAGTAGCACTCTGTTTTTCATGAATACCTAAGGTGGTCCCTCTGAAGTTTCCATTCATGTCTGAAATTCCCATTGGTTAAGTAGAATTTCCTCTGATGAGATTGATTATATCGAATAATATGTCCAAAGGTTCTGTTATGTAAAGATGTGTACAAATTTGTTGTTTTATTTTAAGGAGATTTCAAAATACATTTATACATTAGCTAGTCTTATGCTGTAGTAGAACTTATCACGAGGATGGGCTATGAAAGAACACATAGGAAGAACTGTGGAAGCCACTGAGTGTAGAACAGGGGTAATTTTATTTTATGTTATATTTTCTTGTGAGTTAAGGATAGCATGCTGATACAAACCATACTTGAAGGGCTTTTTTGTCCTTCCTCACAATTCTCAAAACTAAAATGATTAGCATAGTAGCATGACCAATATTGGAAAATACATAGTGTTCCCTTTTTTCTATTGCTTAAATATGAAAAATATGAGATACACATTATTTTGATATGTTGTTATGTCCTTTACGTCTCACACAATATATTACGAAATTTTGGTTTTTCTGGTGTTAAACTTCTCTTTTTTCATACATTATGTGATATTGGCGTTGATTTTTGTTGTCGATGGTGTGGTAATTCTTAATATTGGTCTCATTAGTGAGATGATTTGAAAAGTCTCAGTCCACTAGTTGTAGGTCAAAAAATGTGGTGAAAAGTTTTTTACATTCACTTTATGTATTACCACTGTTCCTATAAAGTTTTTGGTACTGCGTTCTCTATATTGATCTAAACAGCAGATACATTTTTGTAATCTTTGGCCATTGAATATCGCTTCTGCAAATTATTTTCCTTCTGCTTTATCTTTCTCTCTCTTGGCCATGTATTGATAAGTTTATGTTCATTTCCAATACAAATCTGAGTCTGCATTTCTTCTTACAGAGTGTGACCCCGAATTTGTCTTTGGGTGGTGAAGTATTTTGGGCTGGTCAGCATCGAAAGTCGGGTATTGGCTATGCTGTTCGTTACAACACTGACAAGACGGTAATGTAGTTTGGTTTTCATCTGGTGTCATGTGTTTGTATCTGAAAAAATATCTGATTTGTATTCTTTTCAGAGCTGTGTTAATTTTGGATGGTAATGTTAATGTTTTATGGAAAATTTCTTGCTTTTGTTTTTCTCATATTGCTACACAAGAATGTGCACTGGAAATATTAGATAAATATGTGAGAATTATATTACTGTTTCTGGTTGTGATAGGCTTGAATCTGAGACTAAGGACCTGCATTTTAACACTCTTTAATCTCCCTGCATTTTTCAATGTTTTGGCTGCAGGTTGCCACGGGGCAAGTTGCCAGCACTGGAATGGTTGCACTCAGTTATGTTCAGAAAGTTTCTGAGAAGGTAAGAAAGTTGTGTTGTTGGAAAACTTATGTGTAGATATACTCATTTACACTGTTTTCTTCTATTTAGGTTTCTCTAGCATCAGACTTTATGTACAACTACATGTCAAGAGACGTCACCGCAAGCGTTGGCTATGATTACATTCTTAGACAGGTGAATTCTGCTTTTGCAAATTTTATACCATCTATTGAATGTGACTACTTGCTAGTTGTTTTATTACTTTGGAGTTTGCTTGCGTGCATCTGTGGTTTCTGTCATTCTTGTGTAAAAGATTACCAAATATAGATACTTGAGCCACAAAATTATAGTACAGGCTTAGAAGAAGAGTCAGACAAGTATGATTTGATTACTTATAACCTTTACCTATCATTTGCTAGTAGATGCATCTACTTTCATGTGGTTTTTGTTTGTTTTATTTATCTTTGTATGAGCGCGTGGCCGCAAGGGAAGGGAATAAGATTTGGACTTGACATTTGCCTCATGAGGTTTAGTTCTTGGCAGAGTGAACTTTCCTAAGGGATGTAGTTCTAGAGTTACATTTTTTGATAATTCAATAGTGGGGGGAGGGAGGATTTGAACCCTGGACGTCTTTTTTGAAAACATCAAGAGGTGCCAATTGTGTTACAAGGCTCTTGATGTAGTTCTAGAATTTCTTGAATTGATTTTTGAAAAATTGCTTACTTCAATATGATGAAACTATGCAGAAGAAAGCTAATTAATGTATATGCATGCGTTATAACAAAAGCAATGTTTTCTTTAATCCATCTCTCTCTCTCTCTCTCTCTCTCTCTCTCTTTTTCCCCCCCTTATCAATGTATCTATTAGTGGTTAAGGATAGAATGATGGAAAATAATACATGTGGCTGGCTCTAATTAGTCTATTGAGGATCTACAACTGACTCTAGAGTTTTAGGACTAATGCTTGGTTTTTGCTGTTGTATCTATCAATTGAATAATCATATGCATTAATAATAGCAAAAATCTGTTATCTACCGATGCCCCTTGACAGATATGGTTCATAATACATTATCATTGGCTCTTTTTTCTCATGACCGGTAGTCATCAATAACCTAGGGTTCCTTCCAACATGAGATGGTTACCAAGTTGACAATCAATTTAAAGGTTAACTAGGATATGCAACCATGTTATGGTTTAGTTAAGTTGCTTTGTTGGCACTTATTGTTCTTCAACATGAGACACCATAAATTGTTTCAGGGCGCTATATGTTAGTCTCAATTAATAGGCAGAATTAGTTTTTGATGATCAATAGGAAGGTCTCTTGCAATACAACAACAATAAACATAACCTTAGTTCCAAAATTTTGGGATTGGCTATGGATCCTTGACAGATTAGTTAGGATTGCCATATGTATTTTTTAAATGACATTAAAATCCGCTACTAATCATATACCTATTTTTCTGGTTGTTTTAGTGTCGTCTTAGAGGGAAGATTGATTCCAATGGCTGCACGTCTGCTTTTCTAGAAGAGAGATTACAAATGGGTCTCAATTTTATTCTCTCGGCAGAGGTTAGCAGTCTTCTTTTATATTTATGCTGATGCTTCTTCTGTAGCTCCTCCTTGGTTTAAATCTTTTGGTCTATTCTTCAAAGTTAGTTTACTGGAATATGAGTTTGTTTTGGATATCAGACACTAGCAATGCAAATGATTCCACACCAGCACAATGGAGAAAATCAATGTTAAGGGAAAAAAAAGAAAAATAGTGAAAATCATTCAGTCCATTTCACTATTGTACTTTTTTATTTTTATTTTCAACCCCTTCTATACCTCAGTCATTTAATTAGGTTTTACCATTGTGGGTTTAAGACCATTATAGTAAGGTGGAGGATGAGTTCGTCGGTTCAACACCCACCAATTAGGCAAGTAACTTACCAACAAAAATATATATGGGTCATCCACTAGCTAGCTGATTGATTATGAGGTAAATTTACTTTGGTTTTCCTGTTGTCACATTCTAAACAAGGATATGCAGTTCAATATTCCTTAGGATATTGGCCAAGTCATATGACATGAAAGCATGTATTCTACTTATATTTCTAGTACAACATGAATTTCATTAACATAGGTCCTACTACTTTGCCAGTGTTAATCTACATGGAGCTTCAATAACGAAATCTTCTGAGCATGTGTGTGCACGTGTTTCCCCTTCTTTTGTGATATTTATCAAGTTATTGAATTTCTGTTTTGCAGATAGACCACAAAAAGAAAGACTACAAATTTGGGTTTGGGTTGACAGTTGGAGAATAGATTTGATGGCTCCAATGCTGTATTCTTACATTTGATATAAGCTAATACGAGCTGGTAACTTGGCAAATTTTCTCATTTAGTTCTGCCTTTCATATTTAGGTGAAAAGAATTGGCTTGTACCATCTCTTAGTGACATTTTTTTGTGAGGCATCTGCTGCAATATTTATTATGGCAGATGTATCTCTTGATTTGGCAGCTGAAGCTTCTATGGCTTTCACTTCAAAGATGTATCATCTAGCCTAAAGCCTTATTCCTCAACGGCATTATCTTTTCACTTTTATAAAAAAATAATCGCTTCACTACATGTTGTAATAATCGAATTATTAAAAAAATAAAAAGAAAAAAAAGATGTACCTTCCTGTTAAGATCGGTAAATGAAATATTTAGGCCGTCCAATTGCAACATGATGAGGCCTTGATACATGGTTGTGTGACCATCTCCACAAACTTTGAAACTTAGGCTCTGTTTGTTTTGGCTTCAAACTGATTCCGAAAATGATTTTTCGAAAAAGTGGGTGTTTGGTTGTTACTTCAAATTGGGTCAAACTGAAAAGCATTTCTGAGTTGACTGAAAATATAGCCAAAACGGTGGAAAATGATTTCCATTTTCATTTTCACTTCAAATGATTTCCAGCCTTGGAAAATAGAAGAGAGAGAGAGAGAGAGAGAGAGAGAGCGAGAAGATCGTCGTCGGAGTAAGAATACTACCAAATTGAATTGGAGCAAGACGTTCGCACCGCTCCGATCGTTCAAACCCACCCTCGTCGAACCTAGTCACTGATCATCGAGATTGTCTCGCTATTTCCGGACCACGCGCAAAGAGAGCGATAAAGAGAGAAAGAAGAGAGAGTAGAGAGATCGTCGCACCACCGGCGAGATCGTTCTCGAACCCACTCGCACCAGATCATCGACGAACCCACTTGCATCGCGCCGATCGCACCAGATCGCACGGTGCCGACGAACCCATTCGTCAAACCCACCACTCCGACGAATGGGTTTTCTTTCACTCAGATCGCGCCATTGATTAATTTTTTTTTATTGGGTTTTGTTTGGAAGCTGAGAAAATGTGAGCATTAAGGAGAAAATGTGTTTTCTCTATTATTTTCAAGAATACTACCAAACACTAGAAAATATATTCCAAAATATTTTTTAGAATGCAACCAAACACTTGAAAATATTTTCCTTTTCCGAAAATAGTATTTCCGAAAAATATTTTACGAGAACCAAACAGAGCCTTAGTAGTTGTTTACTTTTATTTATTTATTAAAGCAAGGAGGGGTTCCTAAATAGCACACGTGCTGCGTGCACTAGTTGTTAGCTAAGCGCGTTCCAAATTATCATTGTAAATAGGACTGAAGGATCGCTACATTATTTATTTTAAGGCAATTGTATGATATCATCAAAGAATCTTTGTTTAGCGGCCACAATTGGAGAATGTATCAACTGATTTTGCAAAATAGATTGTTTATCTGCTAACGCTATTATAACTTGTAATGAGGGTTCAGTTCAGTGAAGCTGTTCTCATATATTCTATTAATTAATGTGTATGGGTTAGTTTAGTAAAATTGTTTGCCAGCTTAATACCAATTGAATTCACAAACAAACAATTTATCTTCACTTTGTAGCACCCCATAATAATAAGTTATTATGTAGATGTGTATGAGTGTGTTGTCCCCCAATTCCTTTTCCTTTGAGCCCAATCCACAAACCCGAAAATAAATTTGATTTGCTTAAAAACCCTCTAAGCACTCACAGCAGTATAGCTAAATAGCTATATAACTATTTTAGCTACACCAAAACACAAAAAAGAGGATTGCAGTAGTAGAGCTAAAGTTAAAAATTTTAGCTTCTCAGCTACAGTGCACATCTATCTTTAGATGTGCACTGTAGCTCAAAGGTAATTTTTATTTATTTTATTTTTTTTATTACACTTCTCTCTCTTATCTCATTAAACAAACATTTCTTATTTTCTTTCTCTCTCTCTGGCTCTCTTCTTTCTTCTTTCTTCCTCAATTTTTTTTTCTCTCTAGCTCGTCGGCCAACTCCCTCATCTCCCTCATCCCTCAGCTCGCCGGCCAGCTCTCTCATTGCCGATTTGTTCCGCCGACCCACCCCAAGTCCCATCGCCGATCTCCCCAAGTCCCATCATTGAGTCGACCCGGTTCCCAAGTACCTAGATGGGTTACAATTGTTTTCTCAGTTGGCAAGCTAGTTTTGATGGGTGGGTGGGACCCAGCGAGTTACAACCCGGTCACCGATGTGTTTGTCTACGACTTCACAACTCGTCGTTGGAGACGCGGCAACAACATGCCGTCTAAGCGCTCGATTTTCGCTATCGGAGCCTTTTCGGGTCAGGTTTACATAGCGGGCGGGCACGATGAGAACAAGAACGTGTTGGAATCAGCGTGGGTTTACGATCTGAGGAAGGACGAGTGGGCCGAGTTGACTCGGATGAGTTAGGAACGGGATGAGTGCGAAAGTGTGGTGATTGGGTGGTGGTTTTTTTCTTTCCTGCTATGGACTGGTGGTGGTGGTGGATGATTGTGCTGTGCGGTGCTGGTGTTTTTTTTTTTTTTTAGTGGATGTTTTTGTTATTATTTTAATGAGTTATTTGTATTATTTTAATCAAATAGCTAAAAATATAGCTCCATTACTATAGGATGTGAAGAGGTAAAATAAATAAAGTGATTTTTGTAGGTGTCAAATAGCTATATTTTTTCTCTTATCATTATTCCACAAAAAAAGCCGAGGAAGGCTTACAAAAGAGAAAAAGGTTGGGCGCCCCGCCCATCTCTAACCAGGCCCAGAGCTATTATAAGAACTAGCCTCTAAGCATGTGCTCACGCGTGTGCTCAGAGGCTCTTCTATTTTTTGGGTAGGAGTTAATTTACAGCATTTATTATAATTTGAGATTATTACATTTTCCAATCACAAAAAAAAAAAAAAAAAAAACATAGGGGTGTGACGCGTGCTCAGAGGCTAGTTAAGTATTATGCATTTCATCACACCCCTAGATTTTTTTGTGATTGAAAAATATAGTAATCCCAAATTAAAATGGATACAAATTATTAACTTTTACTCAAAAAAATAGAAGAGCCTATGAGCATGCGTTTAGTAACAATTATCAATTTTTGTTTAATCCTAAAATTTAGTTTTTAAATCTTAAAAGTTAGCCACTTACTACACATTCATAACAAAAGTTAAAAAGAACTTAAATTTAAAATTTAGAAACTACCTTCATAAATATTTTTATAATTGAAAAATATAGTAACTTTCAATAATTATGAATGAAAACAATTAACTTCTACAAAACAAAAATAGAATAGCCTCTAAGCGTGGCTCACAGGCAAGTATGATAAAATGAAAAGTTTTCATTAGAATTGTAGCCTTTAAGGTTTAAAGGATAAGTCTCTCAAAAAAAAAAAAAGAAGTTTGGGAGGATAAGAATTTGTTGTGTTAGTAAACGTAAGATCAAAAAGAGAAACATAATTTAACAAAAAAAAAAAAAAAAAAAAAATTCCGACCTTTGATATGAGGGGCCACCATGGTGAGATTCACCTACCCATGAAGGCACAAACATTGAAAAAGAAAATGTTATTATTAAAGTGCCATCCACTATATGTGGTTACTGGGTAGTCATCAAATTTGATGTCAAACAGTAGCAAGACCTTCACCCATTGGGTTAAAAATTAAAATGGCAACATGAATTTTTATAACTGCTTCAGTTTTTTTAGAAGTTGTTATCCGAATGAAAGTGGTCTAGTCTTCCTTTTTTTTTTTGGTCGTATCAAAAAAGAAAAAAGAAAAAAGAAAGTGGTCTTTTTTTCTTTTGCATTTTTGATAGGATCTGAACTGGAGTTGAGGCAAGTGTTATTTTTATTTTCAATGGTGGGAATGTTACATTACGTGGAGAAGAGGGAGGAGATGGAAGAAACTGTTTGTTTGTTTATTTATTTGTTTGTTTGTTTGTTTTTTTTTTTTTTTAAGTTATCTAAAATTTAGGATTTTTTAAAATAATTTATTTTACATTTATAACCTTCTAATTTGAACTTTCTAAATAGTTGTTTTGAAGAAGTGAGTTAGTGAAAAAGTGTTTTTATTTTATAGGCAACGTTTTAATACAAGTTAGACATGTATTACAAAAATATCTTTTAATTTTATTTCTGCTTAACCCTAAGGGCATAAGAATATTTTAAAATAAAAAATAATTTAGTTTAAAAAAATTAGCACTTTAAATAATAGTATAAATGAATATCATATTCGAAGTTTTATGCAAGACTAGCTATTGGTAAAATATCTTAGCCACATCATTAAAAGCGGCATCATCACCATCAATGATTGCTTTTTTGACTGTGAACCACTGAAGCACGTCACACGCAAGAGAATAAAGAAAAAGAAAAAGCGAAAAAGGAAAAAAGAGAATTCAGAGAAAGAAAACTCAAAACTGTGGGGCTTAATAATTGGGGGACATTTTTGTGAAATTAAGTTTGAAGTCAGAGTATCCTAATTCTCTCATCTTCAACCCAAGCCATCGTTGGATTCAGAGGTGGTCTGATCCCTCGTCTCTTCCTTTCTGCCTTGCTACTCAACTTCAAACCCAACCTCCCATGGCCCAAGCTTGAAGGCTTTCAAAACCCAACAAAACCTACACCCAAATACCAAGAAATCTCCAACAAATCACCTGACCACTTCAACCCCTCCAAAATATAGAAAAGCTCCCTCCTTTTTACCGTCAAACCCAAAAAAAAAAAAAAAAAAAAAAAAAAAAAAACCAGCAAAGTCCCCCCATTTTTTCCATTTTCTCATCAACTACAAGCAAAAAAAAAGAGAACTAACAAATACAAGCAGATAGATAAAGTAGCAAAGAAGCCAGAGCAGGTCAAGAACCAGGAAAACATAGGTAATATCCGTTTTTATACAAAGCTGAATTGTTGTCTAAGTCTGTACACATCACATCACACGCGTATGTATTACACATGTAAAGTAAATTGATTTTCATCCTCATACAAAAAAGATATACACATGTAGACACACAGTCCCGCAGAGACCAATTTTTCACAACAAAAACCCACTCACTAAGCCTCCCTTTTCCACATTTCAGGATCACCACCGTCGATTGCCAGCCCTCTAGCCCCGCCGGCTAACAAAACGCCCTCAAGTTCAGCCAGCTAGCTAGGTATTTTGAATCTGTCAGATGCTTCTTTTTTTTTTTTTTTTTTTGCTTTGGGCTTTTGTGTTACGTGTAAGGTTTAGAAACGGAGCTACCGCCAGTGGTGGCAGCGATGAAGCTTTAGCCATGGTGGCTGAGACCTGTTGGACCGGGTTAAGGCTTTATTAGATGATTTCAATCAGCCCATACAGTAAGCCCAGGTTCTTTAGCCAAGATCCAAACCCATTTAACTCTAAACCCATAGGCTTAGCCGGCCCACGTTTTAAACAATTTCAACCCAGCCCATAAACAAAACTCAGAACCAAGCCCAGGTCCAAAGACAACCAAATTTAAACCAACTCACCATACGCTCTCCTCCAACTCAGATCCACCACGCAAAACACAACACCTAATCTATGATTTTCACTACATAGATAAGTTATTATGTAGATACGTATGAACAATTTTAGTCTTTGAAAATGTAAAATTATTGTTTTTAGTTACTACAACACTTAAAATGATTGCTTTTAGTTCTAATGTGTCTAATAGAGTGAAGGCATGTCAATTTTTAGTTTAGTCATGCCATATAAGGGGCCTAAAATCGCTTGTGGCCTAAACTTTAAAAATGAAAGAGTATATGTTATGAACAAAGATATGGATAATGGACATTAGAAGGCAAGTTGATATATATTATGAAGTACGATATTTTACAACAGAATGGAACAGATAATTACAGAGAGAGATATATACAGAAAAAGAGATTACACTCTTAAGTGTGTACTTTTAACATGCACATAAGTGAAAGAATAAGTAGAAACCAGCTAAGCTCAAATTCTACCAACGCCCAAAAGCTACAAGCTGGTCCCCTAAAACCTTTCACATGTGAATAACCAAAAAAGAAAAATGATGAAATTGTCATTGTAAACAGAGAAGGAGATTCCGGGGACATATCTGCAAAGCATCCCTCTGGTAAATCTCTCCTACAATTTACTAATAATCTACAAACATGGATGAAAAATCATCCATAAGCATCACAGAGAAATTGAGATAGCCTAACATTAGGTCTGTTTCTCTAAATCCTTTTGAGTTTATGAAGGTTCCATGGAAACCATAGGGAACTCTGGATGTTAGCTCAACACTGGCTTCTAGTTTCAAATTCTTAGCATTAACAATTTGAAGCTCTGATTTCCACTCCTTTTCGTCATGCACGAAAGCTAGAATATAGCCATCATCTTCATTCTTTGAATTGGGGTCATTGAGAAGAAACAAAGGCTCACCACCAAACCTCTGGTCACCATATATATATACTTCTTCACTTCACCAGTGAAAAGGTCTACTTTGGCAAAACCTGAAACTTTAGGCCATGGCTTAGCAAGTGCCAAATATGCAAACTGGGATTTCCTTCCAAGCCTATTCTGGTTCACCATACCAGCCTCCGCCTTCGGTATGATGGTACACAAGATACTCGGCTGAGCAATTTCTCAAAACTATGATCTTTATGTTTTAAATAATTTGAACAAGATGATAAACCCATATCACAAAATGGAGAAAAAGAGAGATGAAAAAGGAAGAAAATATACCTGACTTGAGACTAGAGAGTAGAGAGACCAAGAGGCTGAGAAGACTTAACCCATGGTGGCCGTGTCAGGTGTGGTGTGAGGTGGCGGCGGAGGCAGCTAGGGTTTGGTCTGTATGGAGAGGAGTGGGGAGAGTGTGACTGTGGAGTGTGGAGTGAAGAGTTGAGACTAGAGAGTGTCTATAGAGTAGAGAGAAATAGAATTGATTTATGAGAGTGAGATGAGGACTGAGGCAACTGGCTTAAGTCTAACCTTTGAAGGACTCATGGGGAAGGGGAAGACTCTGAGAGTCTCTGAGTTTGATTTGAAATTTTCACATTACACATTTTTTTCACATATTTTTTCATCCACGCGTATATCAAAAACACCCAAACAACATTGCTCAAACTCCTCTACCAAACACCCCCGATTTTGATTTTGCGTATAAGGTTTAGATAGCATTTAACAGTTAACAAGTTATGCTTTAGTCTTATTAGTCTCAGACTTCCCGTTTTCACATAAAAAGAACTGAAGAATTTTTTTTTTAATCTGAGACCTTCGGTCGGGTCGGGTTCTACGGGTTTTTAACCCATTAACCCCGCTACCCGAACTGACTATTCGATTTTTATTAGAAAGAGACCTGAATCCGACCAACCATGGACTTTGGATCTACCAGTTGGGCCTCAGGTCGGTCAGACCCGGTCGGTTTGGTCAGGTCTTTTACCTGTTGGACAGCCCTAAATATCTTAGCCACAACATTCCAAGCAGCATCATCACCTTCAATGATTTTTTTTTTTTACTGTGAAGCACTGAAGCACATCACATGCAAGAGAATAAAGAAAAAGAAAAAGTGAAAAAGGAAAAAAGAGAATTCAAAGAAAGAAAACTCAAAACTATGGGGCTTAACAATAGAGGGACATTTTTGTGAAATTAAGTTTGAAGTCAGAGTCAGACACACTTATCAACGTTCCTAATTCTCTCATCTTCAGTCGAAGCCATCGTTGAATTCAGAGGTGGTCTAATCCCTCATCTCTTCCTCGCTACCTTGCTACTCAACTTCAAACCCAACCCCCCATGGCCCAAGCTTGAGAGCTTTCAAAACCCAACAAAACATAAACCCAAATACCAAGAAATCTCCAACAAATCACCCGACCACTTCAACCCCTCCAAAACATAGAAAAGCTCCCTCCTTTTCACCATAAAAAAAAAAAAAAAAAACCCAGCAAAGTCCCCTCATATTTTCCATTTTCTCATCAACTACAAGCAAAAAAAAGAGAACTAACAAATACAAGCAGATAGATATAGTAGCAAAGAAGCCAGAGCAGGTCAAGAAGCAGCAAAACATAGGTAATATCTGTTTGGGATAATTACACTTTATCTACCTGTTGTTTACCTCTAATTTGATGTGCCTACCCATGGTTTCAATTTTGACACTTTGCTCACCTGTGATTCTCACCGTTACTGTGCCGTAACCCACCTCTCTACTTTCCGTTACTCTAACACAGAAAATGTAAAAAACAAAATCCCAAACGGATCAAAACACTCTCACTCAAATCTTGAACATGAAGAACATACCCAAAAATCTGAAAAATTATAGATTTTTTCAATTTTGATACAAAGGGGCCATAGCAGTGTTACCACAGTTTCAATTTTATTTTAGCAAACTATGTTGTGCAATCATGTGATCTAAACAAGTATAAATTTGTGTTGACAGAATAACCTATCAGAACAGTCTAAGCATCATATCATGTTATAGCTTCATCAATTCTTATTTCTTTTTTAAAAGTACACTAGAACTGTACAAAATGCCTGGAAATATTTTTATTCAAACGAAATATTTACATCTCATAAGTCTCATGATCTAGTAAAAATAAAAGACAGACAAACACATGATTATCATAATTATTAGACAGTGAAGGTCTCATCTGGGTCTTCAAAGTTGGGGTCCATGACATCAAAAACTCCTCCAGATTCGAACCCAACCTCAGGTTGAGAATAGCCATCACCAACCCAGGTGAACTCGCCTCCGTGACCCCTCTTCTTCGGCGATCCATTCATGCCTGTCTCTCAAGGTTAAAACATACACAAAACTTAAAGACAAAGCCAAAGTCATTTTTCTTTCCCTCTGACTTTACTCTTTTCTCTCGTCCCACAATTTCTTTCTCAGATTTCCCTTTTCTTTACAACCCGACCCACTCTTTCTCAGGGGTGTTCATCAGTCGAATCGTTAGGTACCACTGAATCATTGTGGGATAATTTTCCTTTGACTGGCATCGAGCAAGATCGCCTGAGTTCATTTTTTCGGTATATATGGCAGTGGTTTTCATCTGGGTTTCGGTGGTGGCTTGTCGGTGCTCCGATCAAAGACACGAACCAAATCTGGGTTAAAAATCGTTAAATCTGGGTTTGAACTTAAGCCAACTTGAAACAAATCTAGGAAGATCTTGGTGCGAAAGCTTTTAAATCGGGGTTTGAATCAATTGAATCGGCCGGAGCCACTTTTGATATGGATCGATTTGCAATGGGGGGTGGTTGTGGCTTCTGATGTGGTGATTGGTTTGCTATGATTGTTTTGGATTTGAGTTTTGTTGTGGGTTTGGCTGAGATTTTTTTTTTTTGAATTTTTTGGATTTAAGTTTTGATGTAAGATTTGAGTTTTGTTGTTGTGGTTTGGGCCTGTGTTGGATATTGTTTTTGGGTTAACTTCCTGTAATTTTTCAGATTTTTGGGTATGTTCTTCATATTCAAGATTTGAGTGAGAGTGTTTTGATTTGTTTGGAGTTTTGTTTTTTACATGTTCTGTGTTAGAGTAACGGAAAGTAAAGAAGTGAGTTACGGCATAGTAACGGTAAGAATCGCAGGTGGGCAAAGTGTCAAAATTGAAACCACGGGTGGGCACATCGAATCTAAGTTTGTACACATCACATCACTCATGTATCTATTACACATGTAAAGTAAATTGATTTTCATCCTCATACAAAAAAGATATACACATGTAGACACAGTCGCGCAGAGACCAATTTTTCACAACAAAAACCCACTCACTTAAGGCCGTGTTTGGTTGCTGAGTGAGTGTTAACTCATCACTCATCACTTAAATCTCATCATTCATCACTCATCACCCTATCACTTATTTTTCATATCTCAAAATTTCTGAAAACACTCCCACCCTTGTTTGGTAATCAAACCCACTTCTGTTTTCTGCCTAAAAACTCACAAAAACTCACCTTTTTGTAGGACCTAAGGGCTGACCACAGTACAGTGCACACAGTTCTTTCTCTCCCCATAAAACCCAGTTCACGCTTCTTTGTTATTGATTTCTTTAACAGAGGCTTTACAATTTGGGTTCTAGGAAGATTGTTTCAAGTATTCGACCTATTGGGTGTATACCGTACGAACTATGTAAGGGATACCAATCCATCTGCAGTGGACAATTGTGTTAGTTTGGCAAATCAGTTGGCTCAATGTTATTATGCTGAGCGCCTTTTGTTCAAGCAAAAGGTAGTTAAACTTCAACAAGGCTCAACAAAGTGATGAATAGCCAAATTTTTTTTTTAAAGAAAATTCAACACAAAAATTCAAAAAAATCCTTGACCATCAAGATCTTCTTTGATCTAATCTTGACCTCATTTTAAACCCATAAGACAAAAAAAACCAAAGCTTTCAAGCTTCAGCCTTTTTTAACACACAGAAAAAATAAAGAAGAAAAAGAAATCAGAGAGTTTTGAGGGAGAGAGCCCCGCTGGCCACAGATCAAGCCTCTTCAATCAAGCCTCTCTTCAGTCAGCAACTTCCTCAGCTGGATGGGCTCTCTTCGGCCAGCCAAATGCTTCGGATGCAGTAGCTTTTTGAGAGGAAGAGAAGTGAGGGGAGGAAGAAAGAAGTTTATGGAAGAGTAAAGGAAAAAAGAAGAAGAAGAACTGAAGCAGAGGAGGAGGTCTGAAAATGAAAAGGAAAAGAAACAAAGAAAAAGAAAGGAAAAAAGGCCGTTGGGAGCTCAGTGGGTCTACTGCATCTGCACTGATGTAACGTAGCACTGCTGTGGGACCCAAAACTTGATAAAAATTACGCCTATTGCCACTGAGTTAACATAACTCAAAACTTGAAAAAACTAAAAACATCCTCTGGCTGTTTCCAAAATTGATAACTCATATCTCACTAAACTCGGTTTTGTTAACCAAGTTAACTGACCCAAAAACTTGCCAAACAAACATTATACATGTGGGGCCCGCGGTTTTTGGGTTATGAGTTAACAAAACTCAGTTTTGTTAACCGAGTTTGGCACAAGCAGCCTCCCTTTTCCACTTTTCAGGATCATCACCGTCTATTGCTAGCCCTCTGGCCCCACCGGCTAACAAAACGCCTTCAAGTTCAACCAGCTAGCTAGGTATTTTGAATCTGTCATATGCTTCTTTCTTTCTGTCTTTTTTTTTTATTTAATTTTTTTATTCTTTTATTTATTGCTTTGGCTTTTGTGTTACATGTGAGGTTTAGAAACGGAGCTACCGCCAGTGGTGGCAGCGATGAGGCTTTGGCCATGGTGGCCAAGACCGGTTGGACCGGGTTAAGGCTTGATTAGCTGATTTCAATCAGCCCACACAGTAAGCCCAGGTTCTTTAGCCAAGATCCACGCCCATTTAACTCTAAACCCATAGACTTAGCCGGCCCACATTTTAAACAATTTCAACCCAGCCCACAAACAAAACTCAGAACCAAGCCTAGGTCCAAAGACAACCAAATTTAAATCCAACTCACCACACGCTCTCCTCCAACCTAGATCCACCACGCAAAACACAATACCTAATCTATGATTTTCACTACATAGATAAGTTATTATGTAGATACGTATGAGTGTGTTGTCCCCTAATTCCTTTTCCTTTGAGCCCAATCCACAAACCAGATGGGACAAAATCACAAGATGTTGAAATCCCTTTAGCTCAGCCTACTATGATGAATGACTTTGCAATCACTGAGAGGTTTGTGGTGATTCCTGATCAGCAAGTTGTGTTCAATCTTCCCAAAATGATTAAAGGTGGCTCTCCGGTTATGTATGATAAGAACAAGATTGCGAGGTTCGGGGTTTTGGACAAGAATGCCACTGATGCTTCGGAGATTAAATGGATTGAAGCTCCTGATTGCTTTTGTTTCCATCTTTAGATTGCTTGGGAAGAGCCTGAGACTAATGAGGTTGTTGTAGTTGGGTCTTGCATGACTCTAGCTAACTCCATTTTCAATGAATGCAAAGAGAGTTTGAAGAGTATCTTGTCTGAAATTAGGCTCAATTTGAAGACTAGTAAGTCCACGCGCTGCCCCATCAAATCACACATTGGGTTTAGTGGCGTCGATAAGTGAGGCTGGTTCCCTTGAATTAATAAATGGTTAGGATTAGGTTTACCACTTTATTTTTGTTATTATTTTTCTCATGAAGATGTGGGGAAAGTAGGATTAGGATTTAGGATTACCTTATTCTTAAGAAAACCTACCATGGACATGGTGGCATGGCCAAACTAGATCCCTAGGATTCTTAGCTTAGTTAAAGAATAAAATTTATGTACAGTATCTTAGGTGCTGTTCCTTACTATGTGACAATTAGTTTCATTATTTCTTATCCTATTGATAGTGGTTCATGGATTATTGGATTTGCTCAAACTCTTCTCATGTTATATATAGAGCTGTATCAATTTTTATTTATTTTATTTTATTTTATGATAAAGAGTTGTATCAAAACTCCAAAGTATATAAATCAAATACATCATCTAATTTCATTTTTTGTTAATTAGCAAAAGCCACACTTGTTAATGAGTTATATCTCAAAGGATACTTCTTATCCCTTAAAAAAGAAAGGTGGAGGGTGTACTCATAGATTCAATACCACCGTATAACTTACCAAAAAATATAAGGAAAGAAAAAAGCCGCACTTAATCTGTTTCACCTATGTGCCTTTGTATTCCTAGTTTAAGTTAATGAATCATGCTTTTCTCATTTTGGAATTTGTAGGTTAATTATTGTTTATTTCTAAATTCTAGAAAGTATGCTTGTGAAGTTGTTGCTCCTACCTGTCACTTTTTTCTTTAGACTTGAATTTAAGCATATCGAAATTTGTTTTGATCCATCTGGATTCCGATGGCAATATTTAGCTTCTGTTTGGATATCGATGAAAAATAAAAATTATTTCATTATTCAGCTTATTTTTGCTACTATTTATGATCCCATTACACTTTTTGGTACTATTTATGGCTCCACTGTACTATTTCAGCTAATTTTTACTTTTATCTACAGTACTTTCAGTAATAAGTTTTTAGTTTCAACAAAATGAGCAATATCCAAACAAATCCTTAGTCTCATTTCTTAAAATGGCAAATGGAATATTGGCCTCATTTGAAATAGTGGTGACTCTTGAGGATATTGAAACCTTGTCATATAGTATACTTGGCCCACTGGAAAATTGATGGTGAAAATTTGACCTTAGCTTAATGTTGGTGGGGATATTGGAAGTTTGGATTTTTTAATTTAATTTGACACCCGGAAAAAGGTTATTTCAAGATAAATTCTGTCTGGCTTTGTGAGCTATTATCACATTTGGTCCCTTTGGGACTTCTAATGTGCTGTTATTAGCTTTGTTGATACATATGTTTCTTTGTTAAGCACGGTAATTTTAAACCATTTTGAAACTACTAGCTTCTATTACATTTATTCTCCTAACAACTGAGAGTATTTTTATTATTATTGAGTTTAATTATTAACATAGCAAATTTATTTATCCTATTGACATCGTTGAACAAATTTTGCTCAATATCAATATCTGAAACAGTTCCGTTTGTAGGCCCTACTTGGTGATGGTTTTATGTCTTGCATATTTACCACAGCTGCAACTGTGTGTCGTAATTAAGTTATACAATATCCACCTTGCTTTCTTTGAGATTTGTACACTTGAAAGCTTATATATATATATATATATATATGAGAGAGAAATATGTACATGCTTTCTTAATATCATCAAGAAATATGTGCAGATTACTAATAATAATAATAATAATAATAATAAATATGTACATGATTTCTTAATATGTAGTGTGAAAGTTTGATTAGAAAGATGAGCAGCTAGTGTTTCCTATCAAAAAAGAATGACAGCTAGTGTATTTATTTATTTATTTCTTGCTTTTATTTTGGTAGTTGACCTGAGCTCCTGTATAAAGATCTTCATCCCCCCCCCCCCCCTCCCCCTCGACTTTCTTGTTTGGCCTTTCTTATCTTTTTGTATTGATGCAATTTTTAAATTTTATTGTAAGATAAATGCAAAGCCTTTTTCCTTTTTCATATATAGGTTAATTTTGAAGACACTTGCAAGGGTTTCCTAGAGTTTGCAAAGGTATGATCACATTTGAAGGTTTTTATTATATATTTTTTGGTGTATTTTCCTTCTAATTTCGCATGGATTATGCCCTACATAGTATATCTTTGTAATTCTATTACTGCATGATATATTTAAATGCTTTATCATTAGAGTTCCATGTGAATTGTACTTCATCATAAAGCTTAAAATTTATGTTATCCCTTACAATTTATCTCATCACATATGGTTGGGAATTACACCACTTTCCACTCTTTTCTCAAACAAGATGACAATGCGCCTATGTGCGTGTGTGTGTGTGTGTGTGTGTGTGTGTGTGGTGGGGGGAGGGGGGGGTTGAATCAAAGATGCCCCATTTACAATACTTTGTGTGTCGTTGGGCTACCTTAAGGCTAATATCAGATATGCCTAGCTCTAACCATCAATGGAAAGCTAGGTTTTTCTTTGTTTAAGGGGTCAATTGGGTTAGTAGTCTTGACGAATGGAGTAGTGTAGGGTCTTTTTTGACCACTCTTGGGGGCAGTTGCTTAAGTCTGGTGAGTCGTCAGTTTACTTTAGTTGTCGGTACCTTAGGTTGTCGATATGTACTTGTTGTACTAACTGATGTTTGTAGTGTTTCTGCCAAAGCTTGCCTGACGATCCTTCCTGAGTAGAAAGCTTATTTGGAGAAAGTTTTTGAGATTCCTTTTGAGGAGAGGTCCTGGAAGAAGCTTGTTAATTTGGACACGCTTTACGCCTATTGTGGAGGACTTGTCCCTACTGAAGAAACCCAATGGTTATACCGTTTTTCGAGGATTCATAAGTGACTTTCTTTCATTCATCATGTTCCTTTGCTTTAGCTTGGATCCATGCACTTTCTAACATACTTGTCGGTTTCAGAGATGGAGTCGTTGAAGAACAATCCTCATGCCATTCATGCCTCCAAGAAGAGGAGGTATACTTCTGACGTTCAATTGTCAAGTAAGGGCGCCGGTGGTTCGAATACTCGTTCGGAGGTACGTAAGGGAGCTGTTGACTCCCCTCGTCATGGAGTGGGGAAGGGTTTCATGACCTCCCAGGGACCCATTGTTCCTCCTCCCCTTCCTTTGTTGGTGAAGGACAAGGAGTACGCTGTAGACACCGCCCGCTCCATCGTCCGGGACGTTGATTTGGACGAGTGCTCTGAGCATGAGACCGACCCTTTGGGTGACTCTGGTCTTCACGACATGATGAAGGTAAGCTCATTTATTCGTCCCTTAGCTATTTAGTAGTTTGTTTGTACTGATCGTCCCTTGACTTTGATCGTCTCCTTACCTTGATTGTTCCTTTTTACTCAGGGTTTAGTGAGGATGCGCGCTTTGCAAGTCCGTTGCGCATCCAGGGAAGCGTCGATTAAATGCCTGAAGGAACGCATATGGTCTGGAGCAGATGCCTTGAAGAAATTCAAGGAATCTTCTCGCATCCTTTACCAGGAGGTGGTTGATCTGAAAGCCAAACTGAGCGGGACGACTCACAAGGTTGACGAACTGGCGAAGGAGAACTCTCTTTTGAAGTCTAAGGTGGCTGCGCTCCATGAGCATATGGGAAAGGTGAAGGAGGAGGCCATTAAGGAGTATCAGGGAACCCAACCCTACTTCAATGAAATTGGGGTTTACTATAGGGATGGATTCGAGGACTTTCGAAAACATGCTACCCTCATGTTTCCAGACCTGGACTTTTCCCAAATCCAAATCAATACTAATGCCCTGACGACTTCTGCTGGCGATCCCAACCTTGAGGACATGGAACTGATGAAGACGTGGTAGTGACCGACAGGTCAGGTGGTGCAATTGATGGTCCTGTGAATCCTTTATTATTATTATTTTTTAATTATCATCTTTTGGTTGTAAGTTGAAAACAATGGTGGCCCTTTGTTTTGGGTGTTTAAACTTTATCTTTGCCTCTTGTTTTGGGCAGACGTTTCCCTGTTTATAATATATTTGCTTAAGTGTTGGTGTTCGTCGGTTTGACCTTTTGAGTCACCTACATAAGTGTTGCTTATTGTTTTTGTTGAATCTTCGGTAAACCATATCCTCTTGTTGGATTGTCGGTTTCACTTTCAACCTTTGGATCGTCAGTTTACTTTTGAACTGTTAGCTTATTAAAATCCATTGTTGAGTTGTTGATTTGTTTTACCCTTTGAATCGTCAGCTTAGAGTCGTCGGTTTACCATAGTTGATTATGGATCCGTTGGTTTAGTGATTTCTATTCCTTTGTTGGGTATTAAGTCTGATGATTCGTCGACCATTTCGCTTAATGCCTTTTGCACCCCCCTAGTCATTGGGTGACACTTTTTGTGCTTTGGCAAAGATGAAGCATACTAATGTTCAATCCTTAGGCGGGACTTAGGATTTGATAAGGTGCATGGGGGCATCCTTGATTGTTGGTCCACCCCTTAGGTAGGACTTAGGATTTGATTAGGTATACGAGGGCATCCTTGATCGTCGGTCCACCCCTTATCTAGGACTTTAGAATTTGATTAGGTGCATGAGGGCATCCTTGGTCGTCGGTCCACCCCTTAGGTAGGACTTAGGATTTGACCAGGTGCACAAGGGCATCCTTGGTTGTCGGTCCACCCCTTAGGGAGGACTTAGGATTTGTGCACGAGAGCATCTTTGGTCGTTGGTCCACCCTTTAGGTAGGACTTAGGATTTGACTAGGTGCACGAAGGCATCCTTGATCGTCGGTCCACCCCTTAGGTAGGACTTAGGATTTGATCAAATGCACGAGGGCATCCTTGATCGTCGGTTTGCCCTTTAAAATGGGCTAAGCATTTCCTCATTGTAGATAATAATGACTCCGTTTGAGAATAAACTGAAATAAAAATGTTGATAACTTGTTGTCAGATCAGCCAAAATCGGGTTGTTAACTACTTAAACAAAAACTTAAAACTTAAAGAAAAACGATAACATAAGAAATAACATAGGAGCGGGATAGTACCTCCTGTGATTATCAGTATTCCAAGGGTGGTGCAGCCTTTGCCCATCGAGTGTCTCCAAATAGTAGGTGCCCTTTTGGTTGCAATCAATGATCCTGTATGGACCTTCCCAATTGGGTCCTAACTTGCCTTGTGGGGGATCTCTGGTGGCTATAGTCACCTTCCTTAAGACAAGGTCCCCCATGCTGAAGTGTCGAGGCTTCACCTTAGCGTTGTAGTGTTTGGCTATGAGGTCTTAGTATCAGGTCATCTGTTGTTCAGCAGCTAGCCTTACCTCGTCCAGCAGATCCAAGTTCAGATGGACGCCTTCTTCATTCTTCCCTTCGTCATGGTGGGCTATCCTGTAGCTTGCTATTCCTACTTCTGCGGCGATGACGGCCTCACTCTCGAATGCTAGACGGAATGGTGTTTCTCTTATAAGTGTCCGGGCGGTTGTCCTATATGTCCACAAGACGCTTGGTAGCTCGTCTGACCATATCCTTTTTGCCCCTCTAGCTGAGTCTTGATCAGTTTGAGCAAGGATAGTGTTTGGCCATGAGGTCTTGGTATCGGGTCATCCATTGTTTAGCAGCTACCCTTACCTCGTCCAGCAGATCCAAGTTCAGATGGATGCCTTCTTCATTCTTCCCTTCGTCATGGTGGGCTATCCTGTAGCTTGCTATTCCTACTTCTGTGGCGATGACAGCCTCACTCCCGAACGCTAAACGGAATGGCGTTTCTCTTATAGGTGTCTGGGCGGTTGTCCTATATGTCCACAAGACGCTTGGTAGCTCGTTTGACCATATCCTTTTTGCCCCCTCTAGCTGAGTCTTGATCAGTTTGAGCAATGATTGGTTTGTAACTTCAACTTACCCATTGGCTTGTGGGCCGGCAGGCGAAGATTAGTGGTTTTTGATCCCCAACTAATTGTAAAAGTCTTTGAATGCATCATTGTCGAACTGTTTGCCATTGTTGGAGACGAGGACCCTAGAGATCCCGAACCTACAGATGATGCTCTTCTAGACAAAGTTACAGACATTCTTCTCCGTGATGGTTGCTAGTGGTTCTACTTCTACCCATTTGATGAAGTAGTCGATCCCCACAACTAAGAATTTGAGTTGTCACATTGCCATCGGAAAGGGTCCCATGATGTCTAGTCCTCATTGAGTAAAAGGCTATGGGGCGTTCATTGGCGTGAGTGGTTCGGATAGTTGCCTTATGACATTGCTGAAGCGTTGGCATCTGTCACATGCCTTCACATAGGATTGGGCATCCTTCTGCATTGTAGGCCAATAGTAAATTACTTGTATGAGTTTGTGGACCAGTGATAGTGCCCTTGAATGGTTTTCGCACACCCCTTCATGGACTTCCCTCATGACGTAGTCCGTTTCGTCGGGAGTTAAACACCTTAGGTATGGTCGGGAGAAGCCTCTCTTGTAAAGCACATCGGTTATCAACACAAAGTGTGCTGCCCTGACTCTTAATCGTCGAGATTCCTCTTGATCTTCGAGAAGTGTCGTGTTTTTGAGGTAAGCAACGATCGGGGTAGTCCAGTCATCGCCCCTCAGAATCATGTATACCTCTAACTCTTCAATGGCGGGGTACTACTGAATGAAGGATAGGATTTGCTGGTCAGTCGTATCGTGTTCCGAGGATGCAGCTTTGGCCAATCGATCGGTGTGTTCGTTCTCTCCTCTCAGGATTTGTAAGAATTTTACCTCAAAAGTTTGATTCGTCTGCCTTCAAATAATATCGAGATACTTCTTCATTTGTTCGCCCTTGGCTTCATATTCCCCATTGATATGCCCAATGACAACCTGGGAATCGCTCTAAAGGACGACTGATGAGGTCCTAGCTACTTTGGCCAGATCAAGGCTCATGAGAGTGGCTTCGTACTCGACCTTATTATTGGTTGTTGGGAATTAGAGTCGGACGACGCATTCGATGATGTCCCTTTAAGTGATTGGAGGACCACTTCGATCCCTCTTGCCCGTTTGTTGGACGATCCATCCTTTTGAACTTTCCAAGGGATTGCCCCCAGTTATTGGCCTCGCCTGTTGTGAATTCGGCGATGAAATCAGCTAAGGCCTAGGCCTTGATCGTGGTCCTCGGTCGGTATCGTATGTCGAATTCACTCAGTTTTATTGCCCATAAGACCAATCGTCTAACGGCCTCCAGATTATCCATTGTCTTTTGAAGAGGTTTATCTGTTTGAACAACTATGGTATGGGGTTGGAAGTATGGCCTAAGCTTGCAGGTTGTCGTGATCAGAGCGAAGGCTAACTTTTCCATAGGGGGATACCTTTCTTCTACTCCCCTTAGTGCTCGATTGGTATAGTAGACGGGTAATTGCATTCGTTCCTCTTCCCGGATTAGTGCTGAACTAACGGCCGTGGGGGATACGACCAAGTATAGGAAGATTTCTTCATTAGGCTTGGACGGACTAAGGATTGGCGGGGAAGTATGTTTTCAATTCTTCAAACGCATTCTGACATTTGTCGGTCCATTCAAAAGCTTTCTTCAGAATCTTAAAGAATGGCAAGCATTTTTCTGTCACCTACGAGACGAACCTATTGAGTGCTGTGACTTTTCCGTTTAGGCTTTGTATCTCTTTGATGTTCTTTGGGGGGCTCATCTCTAGGATTGGTTAGATCTTATCAGGGTTAGCTTCGACACTCCGCTGGGATACCATGAAGCCAAGGAACTTACCAGATGATACCCCAAACACATATTTGCTGGGATTGGGCTACATTCCGTAGAGGCGAAGAGTTTCAAATGTTTCTCTAAGATCATTCAGGTGATGCTCCTCTTTCTTACTTTTCACTAACATGTCGTCCACATATATCTCCACGTTCCGTCCAATCTGCTGGACAAACATTTTATTCACAAGCCTTTGATACGTTTCCCCCGTATTCTTTAAATAGAAAGGCATGACCTTGTAGTAAAAAAAGCCTTGGCTAGTGACGAATGATGTCTTTTCTTGGTCTGACTCTTCTAGCTTGATCTGGTTGTAACCGGAGAAAGCATCCATGAAGCTTAACAATTGGTGTCTGGCGATCAAATCCACAAAGAGGTCGATCCCCCCGGGGGGGGAGGGGGTTAGCTATCCGTCTTACAAGCTCTATTTAGGTCAGTGAAGTCCACCCACATTCTTCACTTCAATTTGCTTTCTTGACCATGACCACATTGGCCAACCATTCGGGGAAGTAAACCTCCCTGATGAAACCCACGTCCAATAGCTTATGAACCTCCTTGACTATGGCATTGTCCCTCTCTTGAGCGAAGACCCGTTTCCTTTGGCGAACAAGCGGAAAAGATGGGGAAACATTGAGTTGGTGGACCATGATGTTTGGGTTGATTCCGAGCATATCTTCATGGCTCCAAGTGAAGATGTTCAGGCTACTCCTTAGGAAACAGATCAGCCTATCCCGAACTGAAGGATTGGCCTGCGTGCCGATGTGTGTTACCCGATCCGGGTGTTCTTCGTCCAAGGGGATGGTTTCTAGCTCCTTTGTTGGCTCTACATTTACTCGTTTCTCTTCAATGTTCATGGTGGTCACCTGCTCGTCCATCTCCAGCATGGCTACATAGCATTCCTAGGTTGCCACTTGATCCCCTCGGGCCTCTTCTACCCCATACTCCGTTGGGAATTTTAGTAGTAAGTGATATGTAGATGTAGCCGCTCTCCATGCATTAAGTGTTGGGTGCCCTATGATGGCATTGTAGGATGACGAACAATCCATTACTAAGAAAGTGACATCTCTTGTGATTTGCTAAGGATAGGTGCCAATAGTGACTGGCAATGTAACGGATTTGACGGGCATGACCTTCGTTCCGCCGAAGCCCACCAGAAGGGCATCATCTAGGATGAGTTGTTCCCTATCGATCCTCATTTGTTGAAAGGCTGGGTAGTAGAGGATGTCAACGAAACTCTCGTTGTCCACTAGGACTTGTCGAGTGTTAAAGTCCGCAATGGTCAGATTGATCACCAAGGCATCGTCATGTGGGTGATGGATTCATCGGGCCTCCTCTTCAGTGAAGCTAATCATTGGGTCGTCCATTCGAAAAAAGCTTGGGCAGGCGGCTAGCGAGTTGAACATTTTGCACCGTTCGTAGGTATGTCTTTCTTGCTTTCCTCGAGGATTCGATTGTTGCACCTTCCCCGATGATCATTCTTATTTCTCCAAGTGGTGCCCTAGGTCGCTCCTCAACCTTTCGATTTGGCTCCTGGTCCCTCGGCGGGTTTTCTCTTGCCCTTTCTCACCCTACGAACCGTTGTAACTTTCCTTTTCTAATGAAGGCTTCTATTTGTTGCTTTAGGTCATAGCAATCGGAGGTGTCATGCCCATGGTCGTGGTGGAAACGACAGTACTTATTCCTTGATCTTTTGTTTGGGTCCCCCTTCAGCTTATCGGCCCATGCTAATGCGAGGTCATCCTTGATCTGCATTAGAACTTGATCGAGCGGGGGGTTGAGTGGAGTGAAGTTGGTCGTCCGCCCGTGTGGGGGCCTCGACCTTCTTTCGTCCCTTCTATCTCCTGTTCTAGCTACCTTCCTTCCCCCCTCCAGACGAGGATCGTCATGCTTTTTACGCTTCTTTGGTTTGCCTCATTGGGCAATCACAGCATCCTCAGTAGTTATATATTTTGTGGCTCGGTACAACATGTCAGCCATGGTCTTTGGATCATTCTTGTATACCAAGAATAGGAACTTCCCTTATTGGAGTTAGTTGGTGAAGGTGGTGAATAGGACTTTGTCATTGGCTTTGTTGATCAGTAGTGCCTCTTTGTTGAATGGAGTAACATACGACCTCAGGCTTTCGTCGTTCTGTTGTTTGATGTTTAGGAGGCTTGCCAAGGACCTCTTGTATCGTTGGCCTCCAATGAAATGTGTGACAAAGAGCTCACTTAACTCCTTGAAGGTAGAGACGGTGTTGGGGGCTATCTTGCTAAACCATACTCTAGTTGGCCCTTTGAGAGTGGTAGGGAAGGCTCTGCATATGATTTTGTTCGAGACCCCTTGCAAATGCATCAGGTTTTGAACGATTCTAAGAGGTCGAGGGGGTCCCTCGATCCATCATAGGCTTCCACTTGAGGCATCCTGAACTTGGTTGGAAGGGGGAAAGATGTGACCGATGCAGTGAAAGGAGAGTCGGTACGATGGACTAATTCATCCAAGCTGGTGGACACTCGACCCTTCATGGCATTCATCATCATATCCATCTTTTCTTTCATCATTTGCATCTCTTGCACCATGCGCAATGCGCCGACCTCCAGCTCGGAGGGATGATTGGTATCTTGTTGATCACATCTGCTGATGACATTGCTTTCCTCTTGATGGTCCCTTTCTTGATGGTCATTCGTCGAGGGACGATCGTTGTTGCGTTTGTCCCCATTCTGCTCGTCGTTCTGATCATTCGGCTCTCGATCGTTCTGTTGCTCTAACCGTCGTTCCAACTCATGGTTCCACTGAGTGAGTTGTTCGACTGCTGCGGCTAGGGTCTGCACTTGACTCTCCAAAGCATTGGATAGGTTTCCGGTCTCTTGGTTGGTGGTGGCCATTGATCGTGTCTGGACCATACAACTTTGTCTTTGAAACGGTGATATGGCTTATCACACGTTCCCACAAACGACGCCAACTGATGATGCACAAAAAATCGTCACTGAGTTGATCATCCATATGCGCCAATGGAGATACCTGAAGAGTAAAAGAGAAGAACCAATCAAAGGGCACCGGTGGGATACTGGCCAAAGACCGTCTGAAGGTTAAGTCAGTGATAGAAGAATCTCCAAGAACTCAAGAGTGCAAGAGTTAGGGAGAATTCACGTACCTCGAGAAGGGTAAGGTTTGTGGTTTATATAGTGGTGAAGAGCTGACCTGAATCCCTTGATTCGAGGAGATTTCCTTGTAGAGAGAAGGGTCCCAAGATACTCGAGATCACCTTTCCATATATAAGAGAATTGATTGTGTGACGGGATCTTTGGTCGTGGTGCGCAAGTAGTTTCCATATAGGGATGTGTAGATGAATCCCACATGTCTTGATACTGGGGATTGTCGGCCTTGACGATCCTTCGGAGAGTTGTGGCTAGTTGGAACTTATCGTCCTCCATGGGTTTGATCATCCCCAGGGGACCAATCGTCCCCATGGGACTCATCGTCTCTTAGGGACTGATCATCCCTTGGGGGTTGGTCATCCCTTAGGGACTGATCGTCCCTTGGGGACTGATGCACCCTTTTGACCTTTAGTTGTCCCTTAACAGAGTCAATCCAAAAATTTTCCTCATCAGGTTTTGTTGGGGTTGTTTGTGAATTTGAAAATAATTTCATCATTTTAAATTCATAGGTGTTAGTCTCGGAAGCCCAGCCATGTTTTCATGTTTGACACCTTGGGTTTCTGTATCTCCCTCTTTAGAAATCTCAAAGAGATTGCATCATAAAACTCAAAATTTTTTTCATAAGTTAAATATCTCTTTCTCTCATGCATAACGTGGAAAACTGTTAAATGCAGTCTCTATCATGGATTATTATGTCTAGCTACTGAAACATTTGCAGAAATGAGTCACATGGCTTGTGTCAATGTGAAAATGAGGAGTTAAGCTCCGTCATGTCACCTTATGAGGATGGATATATTAATAAGGAAAAAAAATATAGGTGAAATCATGATTAACATCAACATATCCATCCTCATAAGATGACATGACGGAGTTCCATAACTCCTTAACAGATTTACACTGGTCACTTCCAGGCTAACACAAACCAAGTGAATCACTTCTACAAATGTTAGTAGTAAGACACAACAGTCCATAAAAAAGTTTGCATTAAAAATTTTTCTACGATATAAATGAGAGATTTGACTTAGCTGTGAAAACGAATCTGAATTTTGTGAAGCAATCTTTATGGTATTTCTAGTGAGGGAGACATGGAAACTTGTATGACTCCCAATAAGTTTAAATCTTAAAAGACTAAAAACTTCAACCCGTTCATAGGATGTTTAATGCTCAGGAAGTGAGGATGAGGTGACAAACATGGTTAGGCTTTAGAGACTTTAGAGATCAACAACTATGAATTTAAAATAACAAAACTACTTTCAAATTCACAAACCCAATAAATTCAAATAGAAACTTAAATCAAATTCTTTGAGAATACATAGAAACAACATAACGTGACAACATGAGTAATTAGAAAAATTAAAGATACCTATTTATTTTGGTATTGTAAACGTTCCTATTAAGTTTTGTCAACAACCAAACAAAGGGATGGGGACACTACAAACTCCCTAAATACAGAAAATTTTTTAAAGAGAGAGAGAGTACTTTGAGACTAGTACTACTATCATTGCTTTCACATGAAATCACCAAAGTGAGAAAGAGAGAGAATAGAAAAAAAACCACATTAGAAGG
This sequence comes from Quercus ilex subsp. ballota, assembly GCA_032727855.1. Lineage (NCBI taxonomy): Eukaryota > Viridiplantae > Streptophyta > Magnoliopsida > Fagales > Fagaceae > Quercus > Quercus ilex. The sequence goes on along the minus strand of CM064908.1, from coordinate 1,119,112 downwards.
GGAACTCATAAATATTATATATTTGAAATATTGGGTGTCAAATACTCATATAAGCTTAAAATTTTTTCAATAACACTAGTATTATTCCCTTACGATGCTAGGTTTGATGAAGATTTATAAGCAAGCTAAAAATTTAAAAAAAAAAATTAAAACTAGATTCTTTTAATAAATAATAATAATAATAACTTATAAAAAAACTAATTATAATTTTAAAAAATTACTTTAAGTTATACGACAAATGCATATCATGTAAGCCCAAGTTGTTAGTAAAAACCCAAATACTATAGATTATAAAATAATTTTTCAAAAATATAACTTAAAGGAGATATAATATAAATTGTTTAGAAAATTATTTTAAGTTACATGACAAATGCATATTGCCTAAGAAAAAAAATCAAATATTATTTATATAAAAAACCAAACAATATAATATATAATAAAATATAATTAAAATTAAATTATAAAATAATTAATAAATTATTTTGAGTTACATGACAATTATATCATGTAGCTCTAGGTTATTACCAATAAACAAATATTATAGTAAATTATTAATTATTTAAATAAATATTGAAACACCATTTTTAAAAATATTATGACACTTTTGATAGTTTTAATCAGATTAATATTTTAATTTTTTATAGGCTTCTTGAATTGATTTTCACTTAAAGTAAATTATATTAATAAAATTAATGCATAATTAGTGGAATATTTTATTTTTTCCCCACAATATATTTACATAAAAACCTTTACCCTAGAACAATTTTGAAATACTACAAAGTCTTACATACTATTACTAAAAAAAAAAAAAATTATTGTTTCATAAAAAATAAATTATTTTGAGTTACATGACAATTATATCATTCAGCCCTAGGTTTTTACCAATAAACAAATATTATAGTAAATTATTAATTATTTAAATAAATATTGAAACACCATTTTTTAAAATATTATGAAACTTTTGATAGTTTTAATCAGATTAATATTTTAATTTTTTATAGGCTTCTTGAATTGATTTTTACTTAAAGTAAATTATATTAATAAAATTAATGCATAATTAGTGGAATATTTTATTTTTTTCCCCACAATATATTTACATAAAAACCTTTACCCTAGAACAATTTTGCAATACTACAAAGTTTTACATACTATTACTAAAAAAAAAAAAAAAAAATAAAAATTATTGTTTCATAAAAAAATTGTCACTGTATAGCAAATAAGATATTACTTCAATAAAATTAAAATATTATTTTCGCTCAAAATTAAAGTTCAACCACACATAGATCAAGAAATTCAGGAAAAAAAAAGGTGAACCAAAGAATATTATATATAACTCATCAAGCAATTAGGGGATTATTCCCTTTAATTGAAAGGGTATTGTATTCACACTTACGCAAATCATACATATATACATTTAAATTTACATAAGCACTTATGTGTTGAATGTATGTAGCCAGGGGCGGAGTTAGAAATTTTGGTTTGGGGCGGCCGAATTACATATTTATATATACATTCATTTACGCAACTACATATTGATATTTTCATGCACACACGTGTGTGCGTGTCCAAGAGAAATGCTTTTTAAGTATTGTCACCCCTAAACATTACATATCCTTGTTGTAGTTTTTTTCATTTCACATTTTATGACTAAATCAAATATTGACAAACAACTCGAAACTTAACAACAACATTGAAGGACTTAATCCAAATAAAACAAAATAACTCTAAGTATAAGTTTCTTTTATTAAAAACTTACTATTTGAACTCAACAACTAAAACTTACCAATTAAGAGAAGAAAAAACTAAAAAGAAGTACTTTTTTTTGCTTACAAGATGGATAGTTTGTTGTTATTAACCAATATTTTTTGGAACCCACAATTAGTTGTTCAATTACTTTTTGTAGGGGCCAATTTTTATTTTTTGGAGGGGTTAACTATTAATTTTAAGGTCTAATATTTTTTAAAAAATTGCAAAATAAATATACATTATGAAGTTTTTAAAAAATTTGGCCCCCACACTGGTAAGTGTAGCTCCGCCTAACGTAGCTCTGTTTATATATGTACATAAGCACTTATATGTTGAATGTAGCTCTATTTACTTATTTGCTAAGGGTTTTTTAAATTATAACTATATCTGGAAGAAATGAATCTTTAAGCAAATAAGCCAAAAAGTTAAAAGAAGAAAATTAATTTAGTTTAATCAATTGCACAACAAAATTTTTTTTTTTTAAATTGTTGTTAAAGTGACATAAACACACCATATATTAAAATTATTTTAATTTAATAACGCACAAATAAACATAACAAAGAAAAATTTGATTAAAATGGTGAAATTAATATTAGGAGTGATCCAACTCATTCTAGATCTAGACTAAGAAATTAACACAAAGCACAAATATAATTTAAAATATAAAAATAAATAAACACTAATATAGTCTAAACAATCAATTAGTAAAAGAAACCCCAAATCATATTGCAATGCAACACACAAAAGAAATAAAATTTGAAAATAATACATCACATAAAAGCCATGAGTAAATGCCCCAGCCAGCACAATAATAACAAACAACCCCTCAAAACTAGATTCTTCCATAGTGATATTCCAACTAGAAAAATCAAAACACCCACAAATTAAATATGTAGAATAATCAAAACCCCTAAAGGAAAAATGACCCAATCAACACACACCCAAAAATGGGGGAAAAAGGGGGTCACAAATTGAGAAAATTAAAATGTGAAAAAAATAAAATATTGAAGACTTATCTAAGAGGAACTAAGAACTTAAATGGGCGTCTTTTGTTTTGCTTCTTTATATTTGACTCCCTTTAACATGATATTCTTGCACACAATTTCATAAAAAACAACAATAAAAATATGGATTTATTTGTTCAAAATTATCAAATATATATCTTCACTCTCATTAATTATGAAATTACTTTTTATTAATTGTTTAGATATATTTTCTCGAATGAAGGGATAAGATTCAACCATAATTTAATTTTGGTAAAATATTATTGTAGAGTCACGATTTGTAGCCCAAGTCCAAAAGATGTGGGATGTGAGCCCAATGAGCCCAATACAATGAATTTGTAGAGAGTGGGTGAAAGAGCTGAGCTATTTGCGAATTGAACAACGGCTAATAAGGATTTAAAGGTTGAAAAAGCACAAAAACACACTTAAAATTCGATTAAATTGGTATCCGAGGAGATGAACTGTGAACTGAACTGTGAACTGAACTATTGTTCTTGAAAGCTAATACAGTCCTTCATGCTACAGTAATTCTTCTTCTCTCCTGTTTTACTATATCTTCCGATCCCCCTCTTATGGGAGTTCTTTTGCATTATATAGTTTCCTTTCAGACCATCTTGATCATATACTTGTTAATCATTTAAGCTTTCACTCGAGTATATGTCCCATTAGGCATCTTCTTTGGCTCTCTGTGAATGGTGGTGGTTGAGACTGCACTATTCAGGAGTCTTCTCCACATAAATGCGGCCAGAAAAGTTGCTGCAGTGCATTTAATGCGGTGGTAGCAGTTTTTCTTTTAGATATTTCTGTATTCTTATCAACTTTGTACGTGCCTGAAGTTCATTCTTATCATTGGAACTTCTTGGAAGGTCACCTAAACCGCCCAAGTACCTGCTTGACTGATATTTATCGTATCCGAGAAGGGGATACTCTTCGAACTATAAGCTTCCATTCTTTTCTTCTGTGATTCTCAACTTTGGAGCCTCCTCTGATCATTTGCTCCTCCTTGGACATATACACATCCTTGAATAAGGCCCAAGACCTAATATACAAATTTGGGCTCTCATCCCCACAATTATCATTTAAGTTTCAAGAAATTTAAATTCTATTCCCACTAAAAGTCTATTATCAAAAATTTCTAAACTTATATATTTGGGAATCTCTTGTTTTGCTTCTTTATATTTAACTTCCTTTAACATGATATTCATGAACACAATTTTAGAAACAAATAACAATAGTAAGATGGATTTATTTGTACAAAATTATCAAATACATATCTACACTCTCATTAATTATAAAATTACTTTTTATTAATTGTTTAGATATATTTTCTCAAAGCAAGGGATAAGATTCAACAATAGTTTAATGTAGGTAAAACTTTATCATTTAAGTTTCAATAAATTTAAATTCTACTCCCACTAAAAGTTTTGAAATTTTTGATAATAGACCTTTAATGAGGGTAGAATTTAAATTTCTTGAAACTTAAATGATAAAGTTTTACCTAAATTAAGCTATTGTTGAATCTTATCTTATCCCTTGATTCGAGAAAATATATCTAAAAAAGTTAATAAAAATAATTTAATAATTAATGGGAGCGTAGACATAGAGGAGATAACCACTTGATGAGATTCAACAATTTTTTAGGCAAAAATTACTGTTTATTTGTTCTTATCAACTTTTTCTTTAATGCCCGTTTACATTTTGTTCATACCAACTTCTTCCTCTTCTTTGTGTGTGTGCGCGCGCGCGCGCCCGCGCGTGTGTGTTTTTTTTTTTAATTTAAAATAAAAAATAATAACAATAATGAAGATAAATATTCGAGTCAATGAACAAAAAATCTAGCATAAAGTGCATATTCAAAGTAAAAGTATAATTACACTTTAAAACCCACAAGAAGTAAGATGGGAGCGGGACTACAAATCAGATAAACGCTAGACTACTAAGTACTCCGATCTGATTTCCAAAGTTTAAATCCTTTTAGAACTAAAAGGATTAAAGCACTAATATGTACTTATTTATTCAACCAATATATATATATATATATATATATATTTTAAGTCTCTGCAAATAGACTAGAGATTAGAGATAGAAAACCTATAAAGAACTTATAGAATACATAATTTGTGAAACAATAACTTAATGAAATATTATTCCATTAAAAAAAAGGAAAGTTTATTATACAATTTTAGAATTCTCTTCTTACTATTTCCTTAGTAATTTGATATAGATCTATTTCTTTTTCTTATGCATCATGGCTTGGATTCTTCAACTCTAGACATGTTTTGGAAAAGATAGACCTAGACATTTGGGAGGTAATTCAATTCGGATTATATACATTCAATTAATTGTAATTTAATCACATAAGTCTACAAACTGACTAGGATTTAGTGTCATAAATTCTTGTTGTTGGTATGATATATGATATGGTCTAACTATTGACCATCCAACTTTCATCTACTTGCTGTACTTTATAACGGTAAGCTTGGCTTCTAAAAAAAAAACTGCTAGATCAAATTCATTACTAATAAAGAAAAAAAGTAGTGAAAAGAAAATATCCGCTTAACAATTTTAAGAAAATATCCTCTTAACAATATATATTATATGCCAATAATTTTCGTGGTTTTTTTTTTTCCTTTTTTTTTTTACATCTTGGTATTTCCAATCTAGACATCTAATATTCAAGTCTTCCCTTCTCCAATTATTCAATTATCAAATATGAGATGGGTTCAAGTTACACCTGGTGTAACTCTACAAAAGTTATGACGGGACCGACGAGATCACGCGCACACTGACGATCCCATATATGGACGATTACATACTCTGGCTGGGTAAGTCCGTTATATGCTTTACTGACGAATATATCTAAAGCACTCAATACAGGCAATCAAACCCAAAACGGTTACTGGAACAACTGTTCAGCCCGTTGAAAGACAGTAATGACACATTAAACGACCCTAGACGTTACTAAAAGGAGCATTAAGGTCTCCATAATTGCCCCAACGGCTAAGAGCTGGAACCGTATATATAAAGCCTCCACATTGCCAAATGCAAGGTACACACACAAAAAAAACTCTAGGAGATTTTCCTAATTCTTTCCAATTACATTGTTCATTTCCCAGAAAACTTGTTTTACTGACTTTGGCATCGGAGGCGCTGTGGCAGGCACCACACCGGTGACCATCCCTGAAGGACAAAGGATTATCTCCGTCCGACGAGAGCATTGCTGACGAGTTAACACTCATCAGTTTGGCGCCGTCTGTGGGGAACGACATTTCCTTGTTCAAACTTGGAATAATGGTTCCTTATTCTTATTTTCTCTAGGATGGAGTTTAATCAAGATTCCGCAGCTCTAGCTCAGCAAGTTCAGGCCCTTGCAGCCACAGTTGAAGAACTAACCAAGCAAAACCAAGAAATGAAGCTACGACTTCAGCAGGAGGAAAATCGTTCGAAAAGCAATCAGGAGGATGAGGGAGATAGCAATAGAAGAAGTGACCATCGAAGGCCAAACGCTCCCACCGAGCAGAATTCAGATGTTCTTCGGGAAATGAGGAGGGAGATGGACGAACTGAGAAATGCCATCAAAGAAAAAACAGAACGGAGTGTGGATCGATTGGTCCGGGCAACGGATTCACCATTCACAACAGTAGTTCTCGACTGCCCAGTGCCGTCAAAATTCCGGTTACCTTAGCTCGAGCCCTTCGATGGGTTGAAGGACCCTCAAGATCACCTAAATACCTTCAAGACGACCCTGGGACTTCAACAGCCCCCAGACGAAATATTATGTCGTTCCTTCCCAACTACACTCAGGGGAGCTGCCCGAGAATGGTTTACAAAGCTGCCAACATCGTCTATCGACACGTTTGAACAATTGAGCAACGCTTTCCTACGTCATTTTATTGGGGGACAACGACCAAAGAGAACCGCTGACCATCTGCTTACCATCAGGCAGGGGGAAAAAGAAACCCTGAGGTCATATGTAAAACGTTTCACGAGGGAAACACTGGAGGTAGATGGAGCTGACGATATGGTGCAGCTAACAACCTTCAAGGCCGGGTTGAGGTCCAGAGATCTCGTCAGCTCACTCGCGAAGAATCCCCCAAAGACAATGGTTGAAATGCTCCTTAAGGCACAGAAGTACATGAACGCTGAGGACGCATTGGCTGCTATCAGGGAAGGGGACAGACCAGGGGACGGGGACAGACCAGGGGACAAAGGAAGAAAAGAAGACGAGCGTAGAGGGCAAAAGCGGGATCGACCAGATCGTCGAGTCAATGACAGAGTCAGAAGAAAGGACGAGAAAAACCCGCGAACGGTAAAATTCACCCCCCTCGTTATGCCTGTTGATAAAATTCTAATGCAGATTAAGGACGAACATTACCTAAAATGGCCACGACCACTGCATTCGTCTCCTAACGTCCGTGACAAAAGTAAGTACTGTCGATTCCATAGAGATCATGGCCATTACACCGAAGATTGTAGGGATCTCAAAGAACAAATCGAAGAATTGATAAGAAGGGGGAAACTACAGAAGTTCGTGAAGAAGGGGGAAAACAATAAATTCCGAGATGAAAACAAGGACCAACGTGCGTCCTCATCCAGGAACGATGGCCGTCAATCGCAACCTCCTCAAAATGTGGTCGGGGAGATACAGACCATCGCAGGGGGCTCTATCACTGGGGGCTCATTCAAATCACTCAAGAAGGCACATCAACGACAAGTGAATAGCGTCCACATGACACCCCTGCCAAAGCAGAGACGAACCGGACAGGACATGACCTTCAATGAGAGTGACTCCAGAGGAGTAAAACAGCCTCACAATGACCCCTTGGTCATAAAGCTCACCATAGAAGGGTTTAACACCAGAAGGGTCCTCGTGGACAATGGTAGTTCTGCTGATATCATTTACTTTTCCGCATTCCAACAGTTAAAGCTGGATCCAAAGAGACTTCGTCCGTTCGACTCTCCACTCGTCAGTTTCAGCGGTGACAGAGTGTATCCCAAAGGCATAGTGACGTTGACAGTAACAGTAGGGACGGACCCAAAACAATTAACTCGTCAGATAGACTTTTTGGTTGTGGATAGTCCCTCATCCTATAATGTCATCATCGGAAGGCCAGCACTCAACAAGTGGAGAGCATCCACATCTACCTACTGCTTGAAGATGAAATTTCCAACGGAAGACGGGGTTGGCGAAGTCAAAGGAGACCAAGTTCTAGCTCGGGAATGCTATCAAGCTGTTTTAGCAGCAAAGGAAGACCACATGTGGATGGTAGAAGAAAAAGAGGAAGAGAAAGTGGAAGCGCTGGAAGTGGTGGAGTTGATTGAAGGGGAAGTGACGAAAACAACCAGAATAGGGACGACGTTAAGCCCTGAAATGAAAACGAGGCTCATTCAATTTCTCAGGGAGAACTTGGATGTCTTTGCATGGAGCCATGACGACATGCCAGGCATATCTCTGGAGGTTATTCAGCACAGATTGAACGTAGACCCAGAGAAGAAACCCATCAAGCAAAAACGAAGGACCTTTGCACCAGAAAGGGACCAAGCTATTACTGACGAGGTAAACAAACTCTTGACTGCAGGATTTATCAGGGAAGTGTACTACCCAGATTGGCTGGCCAATGTCGTCCTGGTTAAAAAAGCAAATGGAAAATGGAGAATGTGCGTGGATTTCACAGACCTGAACAAGGCCTGTCCAAAGGACAGTTTCCCCCTCCCCAGGATAGACCAGCTCGTAGATTCTACGGCCGGGCACAAGCTGTTAACGTTCATGGATGCATTCTCAGGGTACAACCAGATAAAAATGGCTGACGAGGATCAGGAGAAAACCTCCTTCATCACCAGTCAAGGGCTCTACTGTTATAAGGTAATGCCCTTTGGCCTGAAGAATGCAGGAGCAACTTATCAGAGGCTAGTAAACAGAATGTTCGTCAAACAGATAGGCAGAAATATGGAAGTGTACGTCGACGATATGCTCGTGAAGAGCAAGGAAGAGCTTGAGCATCTGGACGACCTTAAGGAGACATTCAACACCCTCAAGCAATACCAAATGAAGCTGAACCCTGGTAAGTGTGTCTTCGGTGTCGCCTCAGAGAAATTCCTTGGGTTCATGGTGTCTCAAAGAGGAATAGAAGCAAACCCTGAGAAGGTACAGGCCATACTCAATATGGCATCGCCTAAGTCCGTCAAGGAAGTCCAGAAGCTCACAGGCCGAATTGCAGCACTTAACAGGTTCGTGTCAAGAGCAACGGACAAATGCCTGCCATTCTTTAAGACCCTGAAGCAGGCCTTTGAATGGACCGACGAATGTGAGGCGGCCTTCCAGGAGCTAAAGCGTTACCTTAGCAACCCACCACTTCTGAGCCCGTCCAAAGAAGGCGAAAACCTGTATTTGTACTTGGCGGTTTCCTCTACGGCCATCAGTGCTGCCTTGATAAGAGAAGAAAACAGGAAACAACTACCCGTCTACTATGTCAGTCAAGCCTTCCAAGGAGCTGAATCCAGGTATCCAAAGATCGAGAAAATCACGTTTGCATTGATAGTAGCCTCGTGAAAGCTTAGGCAATATTTCCAGGCGAACCCAATATTGGTAATGACGGACCAATCCATCAAGAAGTCTATGAGTAGACCCGAAGCAGCCGGGAGGATGGTTCAATGGGCGATCGAACTCAGCCAATTCGACGTGGAGTACCATCCCAGGACAGCCATCAAAGCACAAGCTCTGGCTGACTTCATCGCCGAATTCACCTATCTAGACGAACCGAGCCTGGCCATCAAGGATGAAACATGGATGGTGCAGACCGATGGCTCGTCAGCTAGGAGAAGAGGGGGAGTAGGGGTTGTGATAACCACTCCCGAGGGTGAGGTGTTGAAGTACGGGGTACAGCTGAGATTTCCAGCGACCAATAACGAAGCTGAATACGAAGGAATTCTAACAGGTTTAAGGCTTGGAAGAGAGCTTGGGGCTAAGAACCTGCTAGTCCAGAACGACTCAAGGCTAGTGATTGGGCAGGTCAGAGGAGAGTATGAAGCAAAAGAAGAAAGAATGCAGAAGTATCTCAGACTGATGAAAGACTTGATTCAAGAGTTCGAAAAAGTGGAGTTTATCCAGATCCCGAGAAGTCAGAACCTGGCTGCAGACGAAGTTTCAAAGATAGCCTCATCAGAAGAGGCAGAACCAAGGACAGATTTAATGATGGAGATATAGAGAAATCCCAGCATAGAAGAAATTCCAACATTCGCAGTCGAGGGCGCGAGTAGCTGGATGACACCCATCATATCCTTCCTCCTGGACGGTCACCTACCCCAGAATGCAGACGAAGCTAGGAAGATAAAGAAGAGATCCGCCAGATTCACAGTCCTGAATGACGCCTTGTACAAAAGAGGCTTCTCAATGCCTTACTTGAGGTGTGTGGACGAAGGAGAGGCTGAATACATCATGAGAGAGGTTCATGAAGGGATTTGCGGAGATCATGCAGGCCCAAGATCCCTGGTAAGAAAAATTATGCGAGCAGGTTACTTCTGGCCAACCATGCAAGATGACGCAGCGAGACTCGTCAAGAAATGTGACAAATGTCAGAGGTTCAGGAATGTTCAAAGGCTACCATCAGAGAAACTGACGACGATAACATCTCCATGGCCGTTCGCGCAATGGGGAATCGACATCGTCGGCCCACTGCCTCAAGGCAAAGGTCAGGTAAAATTCTTACTAGTTGCTATTGACTATTTCACTAAATGGGTTGAAGCAGAGGCATTGGCAACCATCACCGAGGCCAGAATCCAGGGATTCGTATGGAAGAATATAATTTGCAGGTTCGGGATCCCACGGACGATCATATCGGATAATGGACGACAGTTCGATAGTCAGAGTTTCAGGAGCTTCTGCTCGGGCTTGGGCATCAAGAACCAATTCTCGTCGCCAGGCCATCCACAGGCGAACGGGCAAACGGAAGTGACGAACCGGACGTTGCTCAAGATCATAAAGACCAAACTGGATGACGCGAAAGGAGCCTGGCCAGAAGAACTACCCAACGTGTTGTGGGCCTACAGAACCACGGCTAGAACCCCAACGGGAGAAACCCCCTTCAGACTCACCTACGGGACCGAAGCAGTGATCCCTGTTGAAGTGGGAATAACCAGCACCAGGAGAGAAGCGTTTAACAAAGAGGAAAACGACAACCTACTGCGATTTGACCTAGATTGTCTTGACGAAGTTAGAGACAAGGCCTTCAGCAAAATGACGGAATACCAGAGAAAGATGACAGACTACTACAACAGGAGGGTAAAACTCAGAAGACTCAACATAGGGGACCTCGTCCTACGCAAGGTGACCCAGGCAACCAAAGATCTAGCCCAAGGAAAACTCGGTCCCACGTGGGAGGGGCCATACAAAGTCATTCACTACTCCAGGCAAGGTAGCTACCACCTGGAGACCTTAGACGGACAAAGACTCCCAAGACCATGGAACATTGAACACTTGAAGAAATACCATCAATAGATGTAATGGAAAGACGTGCTTATCATTTATGATCAATAAATAAATTATTCAGCCAATATTTGTGTATGAACATGCCCAAAGCAAAAGCCAAAAATATGGCCAAGTAACAAGATTCCGCCTAGACGGATGTAAGTTACTGACGAAAATAAAGGCCAAGAATTTGGCCAAGTAACAAGATTCCGCCCAGACGGATGTAAGTTACTGACGAAAATAAAGGCCAAGAATTTGGCCAAGTAACAAGATTCCGCCCAGACGGATGTAAGTTACTGACGAAAATAAAGGCCAAGAATTTGGCCAAGTAACAAGATTCCGCCCAAACGGATGTAAGTTACTGACGAAAATAAAGGCCAAGAATTTGACCAAGTAACAAGATTCCGCCCAGACGGATGTAAGTTACTGACGAAAATAAAAGCCAAAAATTTGGCCAAGTAACAAGATTCCGCCTAGACGGATGTAAGTTACTGACGAAAATAAAAACCAAAAATTTGGCCAAGTAACAAGATTCCGCCTAGACGGATGTAAGTTACCAACGAAGATAACTCGGTGTTTAGAAACTTAAAAATGCCAAGTAGCGGGATTCTACCTGGACAGAACCAAGTTACCGACGAAGATTACTAAAATGCCAGAAACGGCTACCGGCCTAGGTGGATACAAGTTACAAACATACGTCAAACAAAAGAGGAACGAGCAATCACAGGTAAGAAACAAAAGTAAAAGCCAGAGACTAATAGGCAAATTGTTTGTATAACTAAAAGCCCATAAACGCTGGGCTAAAGATACTATTCTGAAAATAAACAAGATTGTTTAACAAATAGATTTACAAAAAAAAAAAAAAGAAAAAAAAAAGAAAAAAGAAAAGCCCAAAACATAACGGGCACCACAAAAAGAAAGCAAAAATTCCCAAGTATCAAGCTCGTCCAACGGCATCGTCAGCAGGTTCATCCTCGGTACGAGCAGCATCGTCAGGAGCGACAGCTGGGGCCTTAGTCTCAGTGGCAGACGATTGAACAGCCTCGTCAGCCGCCGTTTCTTGATCCACCTCTTCTAGATCAAGTGCCTCCATGTTTACTCCGGAAGGGTGTTTGAGGAGGTATCTCCTGAGAAGCTCAAAACCCTTAAAATACCAACTGAGGAGCACAGTATTGTACTCGTCAGTGGTTTGGAAGGCTGCTACTGATCTCGCCGCGATCGTCTTAAGGCTCTCTTTTGCCGCCACAATCTGCTCGTCCTTCTCTATAGTCAGCTGACGCTCCACCTTGAGATCGTCAGTGAGTTTCTTTGTCTGCTCCCTCAGAGTATTCGCCGTGCCCATTGACTCGATGAGATCCTTCTTCAAGCCCGAATTCTCTGCCTCCAATGCCTCCACCCTAGAAGTCAGGGATGCCACCTTAGCCTCCTGGGTAAGGTACTCAGAGGAAAGATGAAGACTCTCCCCCAGTACCTACAAGAGAGTTAGAACTTAAAAAAAAAAAAAAACATATATAAAGAAGTACCTGGATGAGTTTATGGACGTGGCCAGCAACTACCCCGCTAAGGGGAACCCCAGATAAAGCCTTCAGATCGGCAACAGTCACTAATTCATGAGCTCTATCCACCGCCAATTTCTCGTCATTCCATATGGTAGATTGACGAGAATCAGCCTTCTCTTTCTCTTTCCCCTTTTCAGAAAGACGTGGCCTTTTCGAGACAGGAGTGCCCCCTATCTCTTCCAGTGACACGGTTGGGGAAGCTGTCTTCGTCGTCTCGCCCATGGAGACGATCGGATTGACGGAAGAAATTGGAGTAACATGGGTGCCCCTCCCAGTAACACGCACCGTTTTCTTACCAATATTGGACAACGGCTCGTCCTTCTTCGACCTCATCTTAGCATAAAGGTCCTTGTTAAACTTCGTCGTCATCTCTGCCAGAAAAAAAGCAACAGTTATAAAAAAAAAAAAAAAAAAATTTAGGGGGCACTGACGAGATCAGCGCTTACTCTTCTTTCCTTCGATCTCGATATTGCGCAGAACAAAAGAGGAAGGATCTGGACCAAGGTTGTAAAAAGCTAACGTCCTCGGGTCTACCAGGTCGTCCCAGCTTTCAATCGTCTGAGCGTATTCAATTGCCTGCTCAACACGCTCCTTGTACCTATTCTTGAGCTTAGGCCGTCTCTTCACTGCAAAAAAAAAAAAAAGAAGATAACAAAAAGGTTATGACGATCACGAGCAAAAGAGTACCGCAAAGCGAAAACGGCGAGGAGGAAAACTGACGCACCTAAGGTCGAGGTTGCCCACCGACGAAGCAATCTTGGAATGTCTCCCCATTCCGGACCGGAGGGAGTCTCAAAGTCATCCCCTGACACAAAGAAAAATCTCGACTTCCAGTATCTGAATGACGAAGGCAACCCTCTAATAATCCTGGCCCTCCTTTCCCAAGGAACCAGCTCATAATAACCATACTCTTTTGATTCTTTCAGACGATAAAGGTGGACGAGTTCACCCACCTTAATCATATCCCCATTAGCAGCCAACCATATCTCCATACAGTTGACTACTATTCTCCATGAATTAGGCATCAGCTGCCCAGGGGCGATCCCAAAATAGCCCAGGAGCTCCATGAAGAAAGGGTGGACAGGGAATCTAAGTCCATAGGTAAAGGCAGCCTTGTAAAAGCATACCTCACCCGGGAAGAAATGACAGGCCCTGTCCTCGTCATTAGGTCGACGAACACGAACTCTCTCTGGAAATTGAAACCTATCCCTAAACCTACTCACCGTCTCTGCATCTAGACCACAAACCTCTTCCAGGGCATAAAAAGCCCTAACGACCCGAGGAGAGGAAACAGCTGTATCTCCCTCCACTAGATTGCCGCTGGACGACAACCCAGTCTCGAGATCGCTAGATCTAACCTCAGACATAAAGATCTCCCTACTCACCAGACCCTCGAACCAATCAACTGATTGCCTAATCAAAGGCAGCAATTCAGTCAACACCACCCTAAGACCACTACCCTCAAAAACAAAATCCCCAAAATCAGAAAAAGTGCCTAAAGCCCCCCCTAAACGCGCAAAAAGAAAAGAAACTGAGGGACAAACAATTCTAACCTCAGAACTACCAACCATGAAAACCCAACTGAACCGCAGAAAAACGAAAAAAAAAAAAAAAAAAATCAGGAACAGTACTGAAAACAAAAGCAAGGAAAAAGAAGCGGGAAAGGAAAAAAGCATACCTTAATCTAATGGCGGAGTGAGAAAGCTTCGCTCGACCAGTGTATCGACTCAGAGGAAAGTGACAACAGAAAGTTAGAAGAAGAGTAATGACTGAAAAGTAAAGGAGAAAAATGAAAAAGAAGAAGGAAGTTGAAAAGAAAAGCTAGAAAAAAGAAAAGGCCGGCGGGAAACCCAATAGTCCCACTACCTCGGGCATTAAATTGCCCCAATCAGCACGCGCCACGTAGGCCACGATCCATGAAGCGCCGCCACTTCGCATTTAATACGGAACGGAACCCCAAGAGTCATTTACAACCTGTAACCCTTCATATTCCATGATCGTCACTAAACCGACGAACACAGAATCGGGGGGCAACTGACGGGACCGACGAGATCACGCGCACACTGACGATCCCATATATGGACGATTACATACTCTGGCTGGGTAAGTCCGTTATATGCTTTACTGACGAATATATCTAAAGCATTTAATACAGGCAATCAAACCCAAAACGGTTACTGGAACAACTGTTCAGCCCGTTGAAAGACAGTAATGACACATTAAACGACCCCAGACGTTACTAAAAGGAGCATTAAGGCCTCCATAATTGCCCCAACGGCTAAGAGCTGGAACCGCATATATAAAGCCTCTACATTGCCAAATGCAAGGTACACACACAAAAAAAACTCTAGGAGATTTTCTTAATTCTTTCCAATTACATTGTTCATTTCCCAGAAAACTTGTTTTACTGACTTTGGCATTGGAGGCGCTGTGGCAGGCACCACACCGGTGACCATCCCTAAAGGACAAAGGATTATCTCCGTCCGACGAGAGCATTGCTGACGAGTTAACACTCATCAAGTTATACATTTTTTAGACCGTAGATTTTTAAAAGATCTAATAGTTAAAAAAAAAATCATTAATTATGATTGCTTCCACCTTATTACCTAATTAATACTAGCATTCGCTCTCTTTATCTGTCTCTCTCCTTATTTATTACTTTCCAAGAGATAATATTTTGTTCAACGCAACCTAAACAAAAAATCTAATTTTCTGGTTAGATTGCGTTGAAGCAGCAGATAACTTTTTTTTTTTTATCAGATAACTTTAAAAAAAAAAAAATCTAATTTTCTGGTTAGATTGCGTTGAAGCAGCAGATAACTTTTTTTTTTATTTTTTATTTATCAGATAGCTTTTTCTCATCAGATAACTTACAAAAAAAAAAAAAAAGGGTGAAGATAGAAGTATGTATTTGTGTAAGCAAAAAAACAAAGAAAAAACTGAGTTTATTTGTGAATAAACTCAAGTGACAATCGACAATCGTTCAAAACTTTGCTAGAGCAACCTTAAAATTACCCACAAGTGCAAATTGATTTAAATAACATAAATGAATTAAAATCCTGAGTCCATTTCACAGTCCAACAGAAATACCCTCTATACAAACACCAAAAAAAAAAAAAAAAAAAAAAAACCAAATCAGAAATGGTTGATTCATGGGTTTCCTCAAACACCCAATACCCAACTTATCATAATCCCATATTTATACACTAAAAACGCAATTAAAAATGCCACCAGATCTGAAACCTTAATGCACATTGCTATTATGAGATTACAAATAGAGCAAACCAAATCTTAACAAGAAATATAAGAACTAGGCCTACCTCGAGAGAGAGAATTAGAATAGGTTGTGCTTGGCTGAGTGAAAATGTGGACCAAAGGGGTTTGCCTTGCCAAGCGGTACGAGTCCAGAGTTGGGGTTTTAGGTGGTGATATATAGAGAATGTGGAGTGTCAATAAGAAGCGAATTTTGGGTTAGATTCATTCACTGTTACGTGGGGTCTGCGTCCCCGGCTGGGATTACATGTTACCTGTGTTCAAACTCAGTTTTTTCTTTGTTTTTTGTTTAGACAAATATATACTTCTATCTTCACCGTAAATTAAAAAAAAAAAAAAAGTTATCTGATAAAAAAAAAAAAAAAAAAGTTATCTGCTGCTTCAACCCAGTCTAACCAGAAAATTAGATTTTTTGTTTAGGTTGTGTTGAACAAAATATTATCTCTTGGAAAGCAATAAATAAGGAGAGAGAGAGAGAGAGAGAGAGAGAGAGAGAGAGAGAGAGAGAGAGAGAGAATGCTAGTATTAATTAGATAATAAAGTGGAAGTAATCATATTTAATGATGTTTTTTTTAACCGTTTGATCTTTTAGAAATCTACTGTCTAAAAAAAGTGTAACTTTTGTAGAATTACACTAGGTGTAACTTGAACTCATCTCATCAAATATATATATATATATATATTAATATAATTAGACCAATAAACTATTTCTACCCTTATTTCCTTTTTAGTCTGAAGCTCTCTCAATTGAGCTATCCCCGCTAATTAATGCACCTGTTGGGAGCCGAACCCCTTTGCACCATGGAAGGTATCCTGTGAATTAGCAAGAATCTTAATAGTTGCCCATCCAAATAATTTGTAAAATTGAGAACTAAAACCCTTTTAATAACCACAAAAAAGAACTCCATTGGTGCAAGAACATTATTTAAAAAAAAGAAAAAGAAAAAAAGATGCGTGCATTAAAAAATTGAGAAAAAAAAGAAAGATTATAACCTCTTTTTTTTGGGTAAGTATTAAATTTAAATAAAATGATAAAAATGCAAGAGATGTGCAATCAAAGAGCAACTACGTAACTAGTTTAAGTCCGAGCAACAGGACTTTGAAAAAAACTCCCTGGGCCAGCGATTTATCCGCTATAGGCCCACCCGTCGCGAATAGTGATTAGTCTCTGGTTGAAAGTTTTGAGGAAACACTGTGGAAAAAAAAAAAAAAAAAAGCTACGTAAAATTCACATATCCCTGTTAATACCTTCCGATTGAAACTTTAAACATGAATCAAATATTGACTGTGTCATCCTGTTGCCTAATACTTTTAAGAAATCACAACTTACCTGTGAAATCTATTACCACAAAAATTTGAAAATTTTGTATTTTGAATCTATGACATATAGATGGGGTCCTATCATTATCATGTCAAAAATAAATTGGCAAAAATCTAAAACTGACATTTTAACCTTTAACATTTTTCATTTCAGTTCTCTAACTTTTAGTTTTGTCATTTCAATTATTTAACTTTCAATTGTTGTCAATTCGGTATTCTGTTAAACTCCAATTATGTCCTGCTGTTAATTGAGCCAAAATGACGTCGTTTTGATTTTTTTTTTTTTAATAATAAATTTCAAAATTAAAAGAAATTTTTTTTTTAAAAAAAACTGATAATAAAAAAGTAAAAAAAAAAAAATTTAGGGAACGACGACATACCAATACTCCTTCACCCTTCATTCTAATTCTCAAATCTCAAATCTCTATTACCTCACAAAAAATATTACACAAAAACACGTTTTTTATTTTTCCTTCAATTTTTCTCTCAAATTCTCACCAACCAAACACAAAATTTCCCATCTCTTTGATCCAAGAATGACAAACGACAGAGGTGGCACCGTTGTTATGGCTAACTGCCTGCAACTCATTGGCTAACTACCCCTTAAGCAACTAATTCATAACTCTATAATCCCTTTCTTGGCTACTGTATAGGGATGAGACATAGGAATGAAATGGGAGTACTTGGTTAGCCTGTCCACCTTCAGCATCAGAGAAAGGTAACCCCTCTATGAATTCCATGGAAACATCTATTTAAGGATGACTAAGGGATAGGAAACAGCTGTAGGAGACCAGCAAGAGACACATTATCCAGCTTATTCCTCTTGCATCACACTCTAATGTATCTTTTTGATACTCCCTTCATGCCTTTTCCAAAATAAATCCATCTTGGCTCTGTACAAAGGAAGGATGTATTGTAAAATTCTAGGGTTGAGAGAAAATGTTTATCCTAAGTAAATCCTTCCTTATAAAGGAATGTAATGAGGAAGAAACTAGAGATTTCTACAAAGATCTATTCTTACTTCCTTGAGACAGCATCAGATACCTTGTTTTGTTTGCCTCGTATTTAATCAAGAACATGTATCCCATTTTGCTTATCCATTTCAATTGAGCAGGAGTTCATACCTTCTGTTCCCTAAAGGCTTTATTGGTTAGTCTTGATGATAAATGGCACTAAGTCCAACTCCCTTTCATAGATTGAAAATGATGAATTGTTTACCCAGTATTCTTAGATATGCAATAACTAGCATCTAATAAGATCCTCAACGGTGAATATTTTACCTCAAACAACTGTACACATGCAATTACTGAAAGAACCTTCACACTTAAAATATTCCTCCAAGAATAAGTAATTGTCCTTGAAACATCACAAGATGATCGGACCTCAAACTTCTCACTTTTTTTTTTTTTTAATAGGTAATAGATATTTTCATTAATAAAAAAGTACATCATGTTCATGATGATGAACAGACTATACTTGAAACAAATACAAAATCACAGAAAACAAAAATAGATTGCAGGAAATCAAATACGGATATACATTACGTAAAACCCCACATATGAGACCACCCAAACAATGTCCCAACTAGCAAAGACTTCAAAAGATTAACAGATTTCTCAACATCCTCAAAAGTGCAGGTTTTTCGTTCCCTCCAAATTAGCCACGTCAAACAAACTGGCATCATATTCCAAACTGAAGAAGAGTGTATCCCCAAATAATTTTTCCATGCACAAAGAAGAGAAACAACTGTCCTTGGAATCACCCATCGTATACCAAACATAAAAAAACCTTCACTCCATAAGGCATGTGTGAATTTACAATGAAGTAAATAATGATCCACTGTTTCTTCATCACAGCGGCACAAACAACACCATTTAACCAAAAGCAGGTTCCTTTTTACAAGGTTATCAATAGTAAGAATACTATCCTGAGCTGCTGTCCATAAAAAGAAAGAAACTCTTCTAAGTACCTTAGAACTCCAAATACACTTCCAAGGGAAATGAATGGTAGGAGGAGCAGATAAGGAATTATAAAACAAGCGCACATCAAAAACACCATTTAGGGTTAACTTCCAAAACAAACTATCAACCCCCACACCCCTTGGCATTTTAGAATAAATAGGCTTGTAAAAGGCATCCACTCTCTCCACCTCCCAATCATCAGGAACTATTATGTTCACCTCTTATGCTCGTAAGCATCCACTTCTCACTTTTTATTTCCCACTTCTCCCTCCATTTCCCCTTTTTACACCTCTTATGTCATCTATTATGTTCACACGCCCTGATCAGCATGACAATCAAGTTTCAGCACCAAACCCCTTTATGTCATTGAACGCCTAAACCTCTACAATTTATGAATTGATTATGATTTGAAAATAAAAAAATGATTAAAGCCCAAGAAAGCCTTTAAAAAGATGAAACTCACCCATGATCTAACTGAAGCCAAGGTTATGGAGGAAGGAATGTAGTTTGCTTGGGAGATGGTTATTAGAACTACAATTTTCGAAGGTGATTCATAGGTGGTTTTTCACTCCCTTCTTAGTTCGACCACTCCTCTGTCAAGCATCTCTACCATTATCTCAAGGTCTTTGTTACATGCTTAGAGGTTTAGTGATTCAAATTTCTTTTGTTCCAGGGGATGGTAACAAAGCTACACATGGTCTAGCTCATTATGCTAGAAACCTATCAGAGTTCAGTTCTTGATGCTAAAAACTTGTCAGAGTTTAGTTTTTGGATGGAAAAACTCCATGTATCATTGAGCACTTAGTGTCTCAAGACATAATGTTTCTATCATCGTCCCAATAAAATGAACTACTTTCCATTAAAAAATGATAGGTCACAAACTGAATGACCCATTGTGATAAAATCAATTAATTAATTAGCCAAGTTATTAATTAATCAATTTATTATGCAATTGCGTGGAAGCACAAACAAATCACCAAACAACCAAATATGCAGCGGAAATTAAATGACACGGTAATTTGTTTACGAATGGGGAAAATCCTAACGGCAAAAACCCTACTGGGTGATTTTCAGGTCACTACTCCCGAAACTCCACTATTATCAAATCAAGCGGTTACAAGTAAAGGAATCTCAAGTACCTTACCAACCTACAGTTGAACCCCTACCCTAATACCCAATTGGACTTGATCTGTAGTGACAATTTTCACCTTTGATGCATGGCTCCCAAGTACATGACTAACCAATGCGCGGATCTCAATACGCGACTTCAAACACCAACTTAGAAGGAGAGGTTGGCTGCAAAGTTTTTCAGTTCATCATACACAATGAAGATCAGGAAGATGCTTGGTTACAAAACCCTATGGTGCAAATACACAGTAACTTCTTGAGAGAAGATGAATTAGGTCAAGAACTTCGTCTTTTGATCACAATTTGCTTGAACAAAGATTGCTCAATGCTTTTGCAACTTGTATACTATTTGACGGCTCTTAAAACAATCATTTTATATGTTTAAGGTTAGAAGAAAAGAAAGCCCAAAAACATATTCACGGATCCCAAGAAAATCAGATCAGAAAATCTGAAATTATAAATCTCGACAGATAGCAGGTGTCGAGGTAGTTATCGAGCAGGTGTCGAGTTTTAATGAAATTGCACTTTAGCTTGCTTTTTCTTGGACAGACTTGATGACTTTAACACTTAATCTTGAAACCTTGTTTCTTGAAGTATTAAAAACACCTAGAATTACCCAATTACAAGTAGAGTGCGTTTTGTCAAAAGGATTAGCCAATTTACATAATTAAGTAACATATGTTCTTAACAAGTGAACATACATATGTCCTAAAAATCTCCCCCTTTGGCAATCCGTGACAAAACCACAACAAACAAATGAACATATGAGAGAAGTCATAAATCACTCAACTCATATTCACTTGTTGAATACAATAAAATCTATCCTAACACAAACTCTTGAAAAATTTTGCAAGAAGAGAGTTTATGGCAAATAGACTTTGACAACCTGTATTTCTGAAACACTTTAAACAAAATTCATCAAGGCATCTTGTGTGAAATAAAAATAAATGGATTGCATACAAGTATAAAGAACATGTGTATAAAGATAGAGAAGAAACAACACATGAAGAGAGAGGTGAAAGAAACATACATCCACATAGATAGAAAATAAGTACAATGTATGTAAAACTGGTCAAAAGACCTCATATACAAGATCAATGTATCTATAAAGAATAGAAAAGAAAAGATACATCAAAACCTCACTACATTCCTCAAAAATATCAACACTCCCCCTATCAAAATGTCCTATACTAACTCTCCCCCTAAGATGACTACTCTCATAACCCAAAAATACTTCCCCTTTTTGTCACGAGTGACAAAGAGTAGAGTGTCATGTAGACATCTCATCAGTAGATCTAGCATCCCCATCATCATTATCCTCATCTTCATCATCTGAAGCTGCTAGAGTAGGTGGTGAAGGAGTAGCCTCTGGAGCAAAACCACCCATGGTCGCCTGCCGTTGTGCAATACGATCAACACGAACATTCACCTGATACAACTCAGTGGAGAGTGTATCAAGGTGAGTGTCCATACGCTGCAGCTGTGCCATAATATCTCCAAGAGATACATCGCCCGTAGAGGAAGAAGGAGCAGATGTAAAAGGAGTGGATCTGGATGGAGCTGATCTGGACGAAGCCGAACGAGAGGGAGGAGTGGAATCTGTCTGTCGTGACCTAAACTGAGCCTCACTACGTTTTACGGTAGCAGTATCTATGGCACAGATGTGAGTGAAGTGGTCGGACACAGGAAAAGGGATAGAAAAATGGCGTAAGATCCTCATGATAGCGGAAGGAAAGATGAGCTTATCACGGGACGCCGAATCTAGATGGACATCTATGATAGACAGGATGAAATGAGAAGGAAAATCTATAGTAAGATGCTCTAGAAGTGATAGCAAAAATCGAGCACGAGGCTCTGTGATAGAGTTGTAGTGAGAGAGTGGATGGAGTACAAAGGTCATCACCATGTTAAGAAATCTAGAACCTTTAGCAAAAGGCCTACATGATGTGTACTGATGCTCACCCCAATCAACAGGGCGCTCACAAAAAGCAAAGATGAGCTCATCTTTGGACACAGTCTTCAGACGCTCACAAGAAGGGTAATCAGGAAAATTTATCCTAGGTACCCTAAGTACATCCGCAACTAGCTGCGGTGTAACAGGAATGCGCATACCTCGAACGCGAGTGAAAAAGAGAGGTACTGAACGATCTATCCCGTGCATGTTGGAGTAAAACTCCTGTATCAGCACGAGGGGGCAAGTGACCGGGACGTCACACAGTGACTCCCATCCCCTGCTGTGAATGACAGAGGGAAGGTCAGTGTCGGCGAAGTTCGTCAAAATGACTTGGCGTTCCGAATGAACACCTCGTCGAGAAAAGTTCTCTGAAAATGCCTTGTGGGCATCTCCATCACGGAACCGAAGGTTAAGAGGAGCAGAGTCAGAAGAAGAGGAAGCTCCAGAACGCAGAGGGTTCCGAGCAGGAGTGGATTTACGTTTGGGTACCATAGACACTACTAATGTAAAAGAATGAGAAAGAGATAGAGAGGGAGACAATCAGAAAAATCCCAACATAGTTCAAATAGATCAAATATATTGAACAAAAAGTACGTATGCATGGGAATGCATGAGCATGTGACATGCAAAGGAAAAAACATCATGGGCTCAGCCCAATCCAATCCTAGCAGCACACAAACATAGAGCACACATCTAAATGCATGTAAATATCACTATAATGCACATGAAATGCAATGTATGACATTTTGAAAACATTTAAGTGCAAACCCAACCCAAAATTTGAAGAAAAACTCATCAATTTTGAAAAACCCTAAAAATTCTCAAAAATCCCAAAACTTAGGTTTCAAAACATGAAATGCATGAAAAAGGAAGGGAAAATGAACATACCAGGTGATGGAAATCAAGGGAAGACCAAAAAAGATGAAGATTTGAGTGAGAGAAAACTCGTTTGGGAGATGAAACGCCTCGGACAGATCGAGAGAGATCGAGAGAAATGAGTGAAAATCGCGACAGGAGCTTAAATAGGCACCTCAGTAATTCTCGACAGCTGAGGTGTCGAGAGGTATCGAGGAAGCTGTCGAGGAAGGTATCGAGGAAATGGCCTTCGACAGCTGCAGGTGTCGAGAGGTATCGAGGTACAAGGCCAATCTTAGAAATCAGAAGCTCGATCGATCGACAAGGTATCGAGAAGACAGAAGATTTCTCGATCGATCCACCAGGTGTCGAGACAGGTGTCGAGATTGCGATTAGAAAAGGCTTGAGAAGCTCGACAGATGACCAGGTATCGAGGAGGTGTCGAGACATCAGTGAAAAGCAGTTTTCCGAGAAGTGAAAAACACAAACATGAATGCAATCCAACATACACCTCAACCAAAGATCCACTCAACGTAAAAAGCTCTCAAAATCATCTCTCAACAAGAAATTTTAAGCACATAGATCCTCAGAAACAGACACACACACACAACAAGTCTAACTAATTTTATTTTTCAAAAACAAGTTAAGACAGTTTAGTGAGCATACATTAGCATATGTAAACACTTGTAATGGTCAAATCACATTGTACTTGCACATGTATCAAAAATAGCAAAGAATATTGCGTGTTGTGTGTGAAAAACATCACAAGATTGTATATGTGTATACATGTTATGACGATCTGAGATATGAGAAAATAACTTTAACTCACGCACAATCATAACTGTTTGATGGGGACTATTACCTTTGAGGTACATCCTATGACTCTCACATCTCCTAGAAAACATGCTTGCAATCATATTTAAAGCATTTTAATCTTTTAGCTTTATATTTTCTTTGCATATTTTCTTTTAAGCATATCATGCATAGGCATAAAAAGAGAGAAAAGAAATACCCAACATGTTAAGCATAGACGTTGCACTTTTGCTATGCCGAAGCATACGGATGTCTTTGACACTGCACTTTTGCTCTGCCGAAGCATACAGGTGTCTATGACACTACACTTTTGCTATGCTAAAGCATACAGGTGTCATACTATGATTGGCGGGCAACAGTGGTGAGATGGTCATTTATGCCTTTCTCTTAGGATTTTCTAGTCCTACTCGTCAAAAAGAGTGATATGAGTGTTAAGTTTATGAGATAACTTAATCTTACTCATCACAAACAAGAGCCACAAGCTCACTTGCTTAGTTGTGCATAGAGATGCTCATCTAAGTTAAGTTACAAGTGATACAAAGTTTAGAAAATTTTGTTTCATTGACCATCCAAGGTACACAAATACCAAAGTACACATAACACACATTGTTTTTGTATTTTTCAATTTATTTTTTATTTTTTATTTTTATATCAAAAACAAAATAAACAAAACTGAAAATAAACAAACATAAACATGTTATCAAAGCAAAGCAAAAACTAGACTGACTCAGCAAAAATGCAAAACACACAAGTAATGCAACAAACAAGAAAAACAAGAAGGGAGAAGAAAGTGATGAAATCAGTTAGAGTCCTTTTTCTTCCACACCTTGGAAGAACCTTTCTTTGATTGAATCCTTGAACAGGCGGTGAGGGGGAAGAATTTAAACCGTTCAAGTTCGAAAGGAACATGAGAGCTTTCAGAAGATCTCCAAAAGGAGTAAGAGAGGATTGAAGCTGATTTTAGCTTCCAGATGCTATCATGCCATTGCTCTGTTGAGTGGCTAACCACTTATAGTAATTTGGTCGAGTATGACCGGCAGCTCCACAATGATGACAGAGATGCTGCTTCTTTTGTTTAGGCTTTTGAGAGTTAGCCTTCTTAACCCTAGGGTTTTTAACATCTTTCTTATCTTGCTTAGGGGGTACTCTTAAGATAGATTTACCCTTGTCTAAGTTCTCACTAGCTAATTTAGTTTTAACATCAATGTTCTCAATTTCAGTGTTATTAGCAGGAGGAACAAAAACAGTATTGCTAGTAGAAGCAGTATTAGAGAAAGAAATACCATACCCCAAACCAGTTCGATCCGAAGCAGATTTCTGAATGCTAAGCATCTCATCGAGCTTTGCACTTGAAGTCCTCTCCAGTTGAGCTCTGACTTGAAACAGCTCCGCTTCAAGCTTCTTGGTCTTCTCGGCCAAAAAGTTGTTCTCAAAACTCAGTGCTCCAATAGTTTGATTCGCCTCATCAAACTTCGTGGACAACTCTTCACGATCAAGTTCCACATCACTGAGCTTCTTGGTGGCCAGCCTATATAATTTCTCATGCTTCTCAGAAAGCTTGTAAAGCTTCTCATAGGCTGAATGGATATCATCTTGATCATCCATCTTCTCAAATTTGGACTCCACCAGTTCTTCTTCTTCATCCACTTCTTCAACAATCCCTTCAGTAGGATTGACTGTGGCAGTGAAAGCATTTAAGATTCCGTCATCCTCATTGTCGGAATCATCTTCAGGCTCAGTGTCACTTAGGGTTACAGCAAGTGCCTTGCTTTTCCCAATACTCTTGAGATATGTAAGACACTCATGTTTCATGTGTCCGAACCCATGACACCCAAAGCACTTTGGTCCTGCGGGAACAGTATACTGACCGCCTTCCTTAGCATCCTTCTTCCCTTTGTCTTGGCTTTTAAACTGAGAAGAACTAAACTACCTGCGGTCTTTGTCGAAGCTCCTTCCATTAGCATTCTTCATAAACTTCTTGAACTGCCGGGTAATGTAAGACTTCATCTTGGAATCTTCATCATCAGAAGACTCATCTGTGTCACTGCTCTTTGCCTTCAAGGCCATGCTTTTGCCTTTACTTGACTTGCCAATCCTAGATAACCCTATCTCATAGGTTTGCAAGTTTCCAACCAGCTCAGTCAAAGGAATCTTGTCTATATCCTTTGATTCCTCAATTGCCGTAATCTTGGCATGAAATCTCTCAGGTAGAGATCTGAGCACCTTCCTTACAATCTTGGGTTCAGGGATGGTTTCCCCAAGATTGAAGGCTGAGTTCACTATGTCCTTGAGCTTGGCATAGAACTCATCAAACGACTCATCCTCCTCCATTTTAATTTCTTCAAAGCTTGTAGTGAGCCTCTGAAGTTTTGAATCTTTGACAGCCTTTGTTCCTTCATAGATTGTGTGGAGGATGGTCCAAACCTCCTTAGCAGTTTCAGTTAAAGATATCTTCTTGAACTCCTCATTGGTGACTACGCTAAATAGGGCATTTAGCGCTCTGCTGTTGAAATTAGCCGCCTTGATCTTAGCATCATCCCAATCGGCCGGTTCTTCTTTTGGCTTAGTCCAACCAATCTCTACAGCTTGCCACACCTTCTCATCTAAAGACTACAAGAAAGCTCTCATGCGTACTTTCCAGTATGCATAGTTAGTGCCATCAAATAAAGGAGGTATGATTAAAGATTGTCCTCTATCCATGACAAACAGGGGTCAAAGGATCAACACAGCAAAGATTAAACCTAATCAGAGTGTGCCTGCTCTGATACCACTTGATAGGCCACAAATTGAATGACCCCTTGTGATAAAATCAATTAATTAATTAGCCAAGTTATTAATTAATCAATTTATCATGCAATTGCGTGGAAGCACAAACAAATCACCAAACAACTAAATATGCAGCGGAAATTAAATGACACGGTGATTTGTTTACGAATGGGGAAAACCCTAACGGCAAAAATCCCACCGAGTAATTTTCAGGTCACCACTCTCGAAACTCCACTATTATCAAATCAAGCGGTTACAAGTAAAGGAATCTCAAGTACCTTACCAACCTACAGTTGAACCCTTACCCCAATACCCAATTGGACTTGATCTGTAGTGACAATTTCCACCTTTGATGCACGGCTTCCAAGTACGTGACTAACCAATGCGCGGATTCCATTACGCGACTTCAAACACCAACTTAGAAGGAGAGGTTGGCTGCAAAGTTCTTTAGTTTATCATACACAATGAAGATCAGGAAGATGCTTAGTTACAAAACCCTATGGTGCAAATACACAGCAACTTCTTGAGAGAAGATGAACTAGGTCAAGAACTTCGTCTTTTGATCATAATTTGCTTGAACAGAGATTGCTCAATACTTTTGCAACTTGTGTACTATTTGACGGCTCTTAAAACAATCCTTTTATATGTTTAGAGTTAGAAGAAAAGAAGGCCCAAAAGCATATTCACGGATCCCAAGAAAATCAGATTAGAAAATCTGAAATTATAAATCTCGACAGATAGCAGGTGTTGAGGTAGCTATCGAGCAGGTGTCGAGTTTTAATGAAATTACACTTCAGCTTGCTTTTTCTTGGACAGACTTGATGACTTCAACACTTAATCTTGAAACCTTGTTTCTTGAAGTATTAAAAATACCTAGAACTACCCAATTACAAGTAGAGTGCGTTTTGTCAAAAGGATTAGCCAATTTACATAATTAAGTAACATATGTTCTTAACAAGTGAACACACATATATCCTAACAAAAAAAAAAAAAAGAGAGAGAATACAATGGTCATGTAAAAGAGAGTAAAAGAATGATCCAATGCATGTGTGGATAGTAATTGTCCACACTGCAAACTACAGTACCGCCAAGATTCCAAAACAAAAACAAAGGCATTTGCACTTTGAAATACTTGCAAGCTACTAAACCCCTTCTAACATTATATCAAGGGTAAATTTGTAAAATACACCCTAAAGTTTGAGTACATATAAACTTTACAAACTAAAGTTTCAGAATTTGAATTTTACGCTTTGAAGTTTGGGGTGTTTAAATTTTATACTTTGATATTTTAAAATTTGGATTTAACCCCTAAAGTTTCAAGGTGTTTGAATTTTACACTTACAAATTCTAAAATTTTAAGATGTAAAATTCAAATAGCCCAAAACTTTATGCACTAAAATTCACAAACTCCAAAAATTTAAGGGTAAAATCTAAATTCTAAAACGTTAAGATGTAAAATATAAACACTACCAAACTTTAGAGAGTAAAATCTAAATTTTAAAATTTCAAGATGCAAAATACCAACTCCTTAGAGCATTCACATCAGTCCGTATAAATTTTCTGTCTATTTTACACGGAAAAACCTACTTTTTCTATTTTACACATCCACTTTTACAAAACACTCACATCAGTTTATCTATTCTACACATTTATTCAATAAAATATTCATTATTTTACATTTTTTTAATACTCACTCCCTCATTGCCCCTCTCTCTCACAGACCCACAACCACCATCATCAAAAGGAAAACCCACTCAAGCCAAGCCGATCAAGATCAAAACCCATTGACCCACATCCACAATCAACCAAAAAACCAGAAAAAATGGATCAAAACCCACCTCCTCACGACAGCCGCTGGCCTCAACCAAAGTGCCTCGCAGCACCGCCACCTCCTCGTGATGGCCGCCGGCCTCAAGCTCAACCAAAAATGGATCAAAACCCACGAGATTCTAGGCAACAGACCCGTTGGAGAACTCCGTTCGTGTTGTAGGCGACGGACTCGTCCGGCGACTTGGCTTGCTCGAACTCGTTCTCATCGGCGGCGATGGAAATTGGCGGAAGCTAAAGGAAGAAAAATGGATGAGATGAGAGAAAGGGAGAGTTGTGCGCCGAGAGAGAGAGAGAGAGGGAGCTGAGAGGCAGTTACATAGATGAGAGAGAAAAAATGGTTAAAAAATGATATACACATGCTACAGTGCCCATTCAAATATACACGGGTACTGTAGCAACTTGCAAATATACACAAGTATACACCCACTAATGTGGGTGTTTTTTTTGCTCAGATTGTGTAAAAGTGGTGACTTTTTCTATTTTGCACATTTATACACAATTATGCAAAGACTGATGGAGATGCTCTAAGTATAATTTGGAATTTACTCTATTAATTATAATTCAAAATTACTCCTAAACGGCTAAACCCACTGACCCAATGCACACAGACTACACAATCACATACCCACTCGTGACTCACCCACATTACCAGATCCTCCTAACTTGGAAGTACTAACTTTACCAGTATCACAAAATACAGATTACAGAGTAGAATACAGTCAAAAATCAATATCAAGTACGCGAGACGCAGATCGGACGACTATGCTGAGGAGGCATCACTGCACGATGATCATCGGAAAGTTGGCAGCAGTGGCGTGGCGTCCTGTACACACTTAAACTCTCTCTCTTGACTCTTCAACACTGGTATTTATGAATATCTGTATAAATGGTTTTTTTTTTTTTTTTTTTTAAAGGCTAAAAACTGTGCTTCTTGTGAAATGTTTATGGACTATAGTTTGTTGTTTTGAACTTTGAATTAATTGACTCCGTTTGCTATGCAAATTCAAACATATGTTTTCAGTTTGTAAACAACATTACATGTATTTTCACACACTTTTTCATCACCACGTATTTTCAAAAAAATTAAAAACTGCAATTTAAACAAGCGTACCAAACCGGCCTTAAATATCTCAAAATCAAAGTTCGTTGCATATGGTCTCTAATATACTCTGTCTCTCTCTTATAAATGTTAAAATTATTGTTTTTGCATCCACATAAGCACTTGTTTTTAATTTTTGAGTGAACCCAATTCCTATTTGTGAATTTTGGGTGAAAAGACATTGTGAACTTTGGGTTAAACATCAGAGTATTCTTCGCCCACCCAAATTTTCCTTTTTATGTTATAATACAAACCCTTCTCTCCCTGTAAAGGATAAAGACCAGTGAACCGCTCGATAGTAAACGTACAAAAAGCTTTGAGTGATGTGCTTGCTAATTTGTTATTTACGGTCAGAAAACATGTAAATGGGTCCAAGACTGAAGACTCCATGATGCATATATAGGCAACTATTTGCGTCCTTTGTAATCATTTCTTTATTCATATTTCTGTGTTGGTTCTCTTCACTCTTCACTTTTTACTTCGAAATGAATTTTACTTCATTCTCCTACTCTTTTTGACTACAATATTCATTTCCTTTGAGAACATTTTTACTTTTTAGAAGACTTGTTGTGAGTTCAAGACATCAAGAACATAATTAATGTTTTAGTTTAAACTTTGGCCCTCTTCAGTAAGTGGCCCCTCTTGCATTTGCTCCCTCTATAAAAGCGGACAAGCCTCATACACTCTTCACTCCACACATGACATGCAAAAGGGGTCTTAACTCTTCAAAGTTGTTGCCTTAACCCCATTAACCCTTTCCTATTTAAGCCAAGCTTAGCCAAGCCACCTGCTATATAGTGTTTTCCATCAAATTGAGCCAACTTGTAAGTTTTCATGCATTATCTTTCTTTCAAGTTTGTTTGTTCTTAAGTATTATATTGGTTTGGATTTCTGAAATTGTCAAGTGTGTGTTTTGTTCATGTATGATTTAACCTTTAAAAAAAAATGATCATTTATCTAGTTTCTGTGAGTTTGAATATGAGTGTATCTTAACATATTTTTTATTTAGAGAGGTGTTTATTGCACACACTATGTGGAACAAGTATTGGCCTTTAATTTATATTTTAGTGACCCTCGTTTCTTTAAAACGTTCCAGCAATATGCTAGCTCCACCATGGGAGTGTCCATGCACTTGGCAAACAGGTCTGAGCCACCTTAAAAGAGCAAGACAGCGAGCCAAAAGGAAGAGATGGAGAAAATATACTAGTGCTGCCTTTCTTTTGAGAATGTGAGATTTTGGGAAAATAGATAAGTTGGTAAGTTTTTTAGCTTTTTTGGTTTTTTTTTTTTCCTGCTAATGTGATAAGTATCAATTGAATAAAATTTAGGGCAAGTTTCACTTTAAACCTATAGTTTAGGGGTGGACTTTTTTTTTTTTTTTTTTTGATAAACAGGGGTAGACTTTTGAAAAATAACAAAATAAACTTTTTGAAGTTAACATTGGTATAACGTTGTATTGAAAAACATCTAATCTTTTAGTTCTTATATCAATTTGATCCATTAATGTATATTCCTGTAGAATTGCCGTTTATGGTTTTTTATAATATTGCAAACTGCTATCTCATTGTTTGTCATTCTTACATATATATGGTTCATGATTATATATAATATAAGAGGTATTTTGCTTAAAATACTTTTGCTAGCAGTGGTAGAAAAGTATTTTCTAAAACTTGTGTAGATGTAATTTGTTTAGGCCGTCTAGAAGTCTTGATGCACAAGAACTGTGTTCAAGAATTCACACAAAAGTCAGCCATTTCGCTGCCAATATATAAATCTATAAATGAGGGTTCGGAGGATCACACCTGACTGAATGGAGTGGAATAAAAACCCACAAAAAGGACGTCTTAGACGTCCCCAAAGATTATTCAGAGGATGAGGATGTGAGTTACTCCATGGATATTGAGACAAAGGATGTTTGGATCCTGGACTTCACCTCTCCTCACAAAGGGTGAAAGGCTGGACCACCAATGAATTTCCGTCAATGCGACCCTCAAATGGTTGTCGTCGATGGGAAACTTTTTGTATTTGGTGGTTTGTGCTGGTGGTTTGTGCTTTAAACCGAAAGGTTCCTCTGGCTGGATGGAGGTATTTGACCCACTTTCCCAAACTTGGGAAAGCCTCCCAAATCCACCTTCCTATGTTGATGAGGAAGATATCTTACATGCAGTGTCCTGGAGGCCAAGCATGAAATAGTTGTAGCTAGACCTCGAGACTCTAGGAATGCCAATTTTTATAGCTACAATGTTGTGGGGGCAAAATTTGCCAAACAGTATATTTCCCAAAAAAAATTAGACATGTGGCATGCGTTCAAAGTTTTTTAGCAAGTTAGACTGTTTTTGAAAGTCGAGTTTGGCAAACTCGACTTTGAGCTGGAAAACGGACACTATAGTGGCATTTTTTTTGTGCCTATAGCAGCGTTTATATAAAATGCCACTATAGGGTACCTATAGTGGCATTTGTAACGCTATTATAGTGTTCGTTTTCCAGGCCAAAGTTGAGTTTGCCGAACTCGATTTTCAAAAACAATCCAACTTACTAAATAACTTTGAACGCATGCCACACGCGTAATTTTTTTTGAGAAAAGTACACGTTTGGCAAATTTTGCCTGTTGTGGGTGGTTTTTGGAAAAACTTAGAGCCCAAGCCTTCAAAACGTGCGTTATGTTGTGATGGAAGAGCACTGCACCCTATACTGTACTGGGCTACCTTTCTAGGCTGTGAGAGTGAGCACTGCACCATATACTCTCACAATCTAGAGAATAATGTGTGGCTTCAAGAATGTCTGTGCACCAACAAAATTTTGAGGGAGTATGAATTTCTTGATGCTACATTTCGTCCTGGTTTCCTCCATCTGTGTGAAAAAAAAATTCTGCCTTATCTTGCGATCTGGCTACCCAACACCGGAGGACCCTTATGTGAGTGTAGAATTTCTTTATTGTATCACACTTGATCTTTCTCCGGATGAAGGTTCCTCGTAGTGGAATGTCTCTATTTTGTCTGTT
This sequence comes from Quercus ilex subsp. ballota, assembly GCA_032727855.1. NCBI lineage: Eukaryota > Viridiplantae > Streptophyta > Magnoliopsida > Fagales > Fagaceae > Quercus > Quercus ilex. Next base: position 1,086,339 of record CM064908.1, on the reverse strand, counting down.
CAAAAATATAAGTATCTAAATTTGTTGGATTGCTTGATTCTGTGAGTTTACTGCTTTCTCTCTTTTTGTTTTTGTTTTTGTTTTTAATTTATTATTTTATTCATTATTCTAATTAGTGGTACCAAAAGTTTTCTAAAAATTTAGTTTCTAGGTAGTTATCTACAATATCATAAAAGTTTACAAATTAGTAAGAGGCTTGCTTTTGAATGCTGATGAAGAATTCTATTTGTAATCCAGCTTATTTACATTACACATAGTCATAATTTATGTGTAAATGTGCTGACAGTTGTTAGGCCTTGTTTGGATTTTTTTTTTTCATCGCTCATCACTCCTCACTCAATTTTCGCCACTCATCACTCATTACTTAAAATACCCCAACTCCCTACACAAAGTCTGTTTGGCACCATCACTCAACTTGTTATCACTCAAAATTTTCAACTGTTTGTGGACCCCATACCTATAACTTGGTCAGAGCAAAGCTGTTACTCGCCCATCAGTTTGTCATCTCTCTCACAGACACAACCAACCCACACAGCCACCATCATCAACTCAGCCTCCGGCCTCCCACTGAGCAACAAGATCGACACCAGCATCCAAAAAAAAAAAAGTAAAAAAAAAAAACCCAAAGAACAGATCGACGATCACCTGAAATAGCCAACCACAACCTCAATCACTATCACGGCAGTCTCAAGCTCAACCAAAAAACCAAAGAATAGATCTGCGAACCACACCCACAATCACTATCACGGCAAAAAACCTAGAAAAAAGAAAAAAAAAAGAAAGATCGGCACAGTCACTATCACGGCAGAAAAACCAAGAAAAAGAAAAGAACAGATCAGCAACCCACACCCACAATCACTTCCATGGCAGAAAAAGAGAGAGGTGAGAGTGAGGTGATTTGATGAGGACCATGACCACGGAGAGAGGGATCAGGATCCAGTCTCTAATCGCCGTGTCTAATACCAAATCTTCCGCCATTGTTGGAATTGAGAGAAGCTTTTTAGATTTCAATTTTTGAAATCTCTTCTATTCCTTATTTCTTTTAGATTGAGTTTTTGTGTCTTTGCGAGGAATAAAACTAGATTGACGATGGGGCTTGAGTCGGCGGCGTGGTTCGTCGAGAGTGATCTGATGAAATGTGAAAGAGTTGATCAGTGAGAGTGAGGTAAGAGAGGGAGAGGCAAAGTGTGTCTTCATTCAAGGAAGAAGGAGAGGCAAAGGGAGAGAGAGAAGTCAATATATTGCTCTGACTGTGGGATCCAGTATGTAGTTTTAATTACGGAAATGCCATTGAAAACAGAGTTATGGAAATCGAAAACACCTAAATGTGTTTTCAGTTTCCATAACTCATCACTCAAAAATTAGAGAATGGAGTGATGGAAACAAAATCCAAACGAACTTCTCAGCCATGGGTCCCACCTTTTTCGAGTTATAAGCTATGAAAACAGAGTTATGAGTTATGGAAACAGCAAATCCAAACGGCCCCTAAACTTGCTAGGATGGTGGATGTGGATCATCAGAAAAGAAATGAAAGAGATCCAGCTTGCTTAAAAAATGCAGCACTACTAGACAGGTATGGTCTCTTCCAATAGAAAGAAAGTTGCATAAACAAACGGTTTGCATATATTAATGATGTGGTTATATTGGTTTCTATATGTTTAACATACTGGACTTTGAAAACCTTCTCCCCTCTCCCCGTGTGTGTGTGTGTGTTAAAAAACATACTGGACTTTGAATGCATCGTAGATAAGTTTGTATTTCCTTCTTCTTCTTTTTTCTTCTTTTTTTTTTTCTTTTCTTTTTTTACCCAAAAAAAAAAAAAAATCTTTTGTGTAGCATTGTAAACTGGATGTATAGGATTAACGAATAAATTTAGCATTGGCGGTTTACCTCCCCATAGCGGATGATTAGGTTTATGGGTGTTATATGTATATAATTTCACATTAATTCAAGAGTCCCAAACTCAATCTGGACATCTGAGTCACATGACATGATAAATTGCTGAAGACAATAATTATAAAGAAATCAATAAAAGAACATAGATCAATAAAAGATCAGTCTTGTCACAATAATCTTGAAAGTTTATGATGTGGCATTTTTGTTTCCGTGTTCATTTTTTGATGCCAACTAGTTTGGGCTGCACTGCCTTGCCATTATAAAAAATAGTGATTAAGGTCAATTTTAGAAATCATTGATGTCATTTATAAGTGCTTAAAAAAACAAGAGAGATTAATTTTGGTAAAATCCTCTCCTTTCTTTTTTAACTTAGCAGTATTAGGATTGTTTCTCACACACTATAATAATTCTTTCAGCTTTCCAAGCATAGAAACTACACAATATACACTCAGAATGAGGGCATGGCCCATATGTTAGATCATACAATCTAGACAATGTTCAATCATTTTTTTCTGATCATATTACTTGCACAAGACATATAAGAAACATTTTAATTACAATTCTAAGAATATAGAAAATTCCACCTAAAAAACTGTGTATCCAAGAACAACTGTATACAAGGAGAAAGTTGGCTGCCTACCAACAAAAACAAACCAAGAGATGAGAAGTGAAGGGATTGCACTTGTGCATTTCTGGGGTGGAACCTGAACACTGTTGGGCCATCCTCTGTTTGGAAGAAAGAGGCTCCACCAGATTCCCCTCCATCAGGGGGTGGTACTTTGGCCTTTAAGCCCTTCTTCACTATATTAATCATAGAAAGCTTTCTTTTGGGGTCACTCAACTTACCTTAAAACCAACACATAATAAAATGAGATTAGAAATTGGGATTCCTTAATAAAGAAAAGGACAAAACAACAGGGCAATTTTGTAAAGCCTTAATTTGTTTATAATCTAGAATACCCAGATGATAAAATGTAATTATAATTTCAGGGGTACCAAAAAAGAGCAAGGAAAAACACTCATTTTTATTAGTTACTGATGGGACTAACGAACTCAAACTCCCTAGACGATCTCATCAAGACCAACGATGACGAGCTAAGCGCACATCCCTATCACTAACGAAGATAACGAAGCCATTCAATGCAACCAATAATGTCCCGAGCGGTTATAAGATCAACTGTACAAACCGTTGGATGCCTCATTAAGACCCACATTATTGAGCATGAGGCATTACCCAGAGAGACATTAAAGCCACATTAACAACCACAACGGCTAAGGGCTGTGGAAACATATATGAAGCCCTCACAACACTAATACAAGGTACATATACACACCTTAAAGCATTATTAGTTATTTTGATACTCGGTTATTCCCTCAAAGTTTTCTTATACTGACTTTGGCATCGGAAGCATTGTGGCAGGCACCACACTGGTGACTACCTTAAGGGAGCTATCTTCTCTTTTTCACAGTGACTGCGATGAATACTTGGTTCCATTTGGACGTACACATATTGACTGACGAATCTACACTTCATCAGTTATCAAGAAATTACATATAGAAACAATGTCATGCATGATAAAAATTATTAATTTTTCACTACTTGTCAATCCTAAGCATTTGGCACAAGTGATATAATTCATCACAAACAACAAAGATATACGCAATAATCTAATGATGAATAAGATAGAAAGCTATCAAAAAAAAAAAAAAAAAAAGTAGAAGGACAAAGTGAAAAATTAAAAAGATAAAGCATACAGCATACCTCATATCTGTATGAACTTGGTCTCAACTTCAATCTTGTTATTGGGGTTCTTAATTTTTATCAGGTTGCCATTTCATGGCAAACTGTCTGTAAGCTTTCTTTAAATCCTCATCCTTGGTGTTCTTGTCTACTTGCAGTATCTTATAATAATCTAGAGTCATATCTTTTTTCAGCTAAGAAGCATGTTTCTTACTCCTAATTTAGTTTGAAATTGATAGTCCTAGAAAGGAAAGGTTCAAAAGCATCAACCAAACTTTTTAAGACCAAATTTTAAAAGAATGGAAGGGGAAAAAGGAAAGCTTAAAATTAGCAAATAATCGTCTGGGGCAGTGCTATAGGTAGAGGAAACTTTAAAAAATTTGATTGTATATGTAAAGTTGTAATTTACAACTATGTATTTTGTTGGCTTTAATTCCGTACCAAATTTGATTGTAATTTTATTCAATCTTTTGTACCCTGTATTTATTGTGGGATTTAATTGTAAGGGTTGTGTGATAGAGAGAGAGTGTGTGAAGACTCAAGTAATTGAAGACTGAAGAGTTTTCGCAGGTAGCTCGCGACTAAGCATCCCGCGAAGTGAGCCATGTGACCTACACATGTTGGAATGCAAAGAGTCAGGATAGGATGGAGACAGCTGTGTTTCGCGAGTTGCTTGCGGGTAAGGCCTTCCCGCGAGACACCTGTTAAACATTCTGTTTTGCCAGATTGTGCTATCTGATACACACTTTCTGTACCCACACTATATATACCTACATTACCTACAAATATTAAGGAGTGCTTCAGAGAGAAAACCCTAACCACAAACCATGAAAGTTAGAGATTGTTATACCCACGATCCTCTACACAATTGCTTGTAGATTTTCCTTAACTTCTACCTCTCCATTTCCATACTAATTGAGAGGTTGATAGCCCAAACACTTACCATATCCTTTTAGAGTGTCAAGTGACGTTTTGGTGCTGCTAGGAAGCATTGGAAGAAGCTAGGCTTTGGTGGATGCAATCAGGTGTATTGCGAGATCCAGAAAGCTAGACAAAACACAGTTCCAAGAAGCCTTGTTGGAGTAGGAGCTTGGAAGGCTTAGGTACATCGGGTAGATTAGGCTTTGAGGGTCTCTTGCTAACCCATGTATCCAAATTGATTGTCTAGTAAATCGATTAACGCTTGGATGGCGGCGGAGAGGTTTTTCGTTGAGTTCTTCGGTTTCCTCTTCAATAACACATCAGCGTGTTATCTTGTGTTTGCATTCTTCTTCCCTACTCTTTTACCTTTCATTTTACTGCTGTGTTATAATGATTATGGGTTAGGGTAGCTTGTTTGTTTATCCGCTCGCATTTACTCTATTCCGCACTTAGTATTAAGTTAGAGTAAAATCTATCGAGCCGTAACTTTAATTTGGGGAGTCTAAATAGCTCTTGTATTTTCAACACATTTTCGAGCATTCAGTATAATCATAAGAAACTAAGAAATCTCAAAACTACAAAACCTATAAGCTGAAATTCAAAATCTTAAGACAGTTAGACATCCAGTAAACTTATCACAAAAGAAAAAGGTTTTAACCAAGAAATGTATGTAGAATATTTAAGACAAATCTCAACGAAGATGGTTTTATTTATTTATTTATATATTTATTTATTTTTTGACGAAATGACAGCATTAGGAAGTACAAAACATCTATTTACTCTAATTGCTTCTGTATATAAATGCCCCAAAAGTGAGAACCTAGATGCTATTATAACCCAAACTCAGACAATATATCACTTGACCTTGCCTCAAAGATAGAATATGGGAAGGAAAGGGTTAGAGACATGTATTGTTATCCTTATTAGTTCAAAGCATAAATAAAACCATGCATGTTTTAGTGACGTCAAGGGAATTCAACAAAGCATAAAGTTGGAGAAGGAGATTCGCGTGAGTATCTGGTGGAGGATGGGGAAATCAGGTCAGGTGGTGTGGCTGCGAGAAAGGGATGCAAGAGCTGAGTGGCCTTCCCAAATTACTGAAAGAGGAGAAATAGAAATTTTGTAAAGGATTAATTAAAGTGGAAATACAGAGAGAGAGAGAGAGAGAGAGAGAGAGAGAGAGAGAGAGAGAGCGTATGTGAGAATGTTAAACGTAGACATAAAAAAATTAGAGCGTTGTAGAATCTCAACCAAAATCCTCAACCTGGTTCATATTTTTGGATATGAACTTTTCTTTTTGTGTACACAACTGTACATGCAAAATGATCCTGGGCACAGGTTTGATTGTTACTCCCTTGCCCGTTGTCTTAGGAATCATAAGTATCTAAGTGTAGCTTTCCATCTGCTTTGTTTGTGTAGCTTTCCATCTGCTTTGTTTGTTCATTTGCTATTTCTGTTCTGTGTACATTGGACTCTGAATCTGGTAACCCAAGTTCAAATCTCGGTGGGACTGTACTGTTCATTTTCTTATTAAAATAAAGTATTTGTACAGTAGCTTCAATGCAGTCACAGCTAGACACCTTGTAGTCATTGTAGTTTCAGATTCTTATAGTAAGTACGACTACTAAACATCATTGACACATTGGATTAACTAAAATGCTATTTTTGATACCATTATCTCTTTGATTATCATGGTATTTTGTGTTTAAATGTTCATTTTTTTAATGTTAATTGTTGACAGGGATGAGATTAGTGTTCTTCTTTTTGCAATGGTTGCAATTTCCAGCTTGGTTAGACGGAGGCCACACTTTTGCTGCTTGTGGTTTGTGCAATTATGTAATCTCTAATGAACAACGAAATATGTTTTTAAGTAATTATATAGTCCCTACATAGACTTCTTGGTTTGTTTGATTGTTTATTTAGAATCATTATGGATATGGTTGGGCAAAATTTGCCAAACAGTATAATTCTGGAAAAATTTTAGGCGGATGGCATGCGTTCAAAGTTTATTAGTTAGTTGGACTTTTTTTTAGAAATCGAGTACAGGAAAATCGACTTCCAGCCAAAATCGAGTTTAATATACTCGACTTCCTACCAAAAATTAGCTTTGAGGTGGATAAAAAAGAAAGTCGAGTATAGTAAACTCGATTTTGGCTGGAAGTCAATTTTGCTGTACTCGATTTCCAAAAAAGAGTCCAACTAATTAATAAATTTTGAACGCATACCATCTACCTAAAATTTTCCTAGTATTATACTGTTTGGCAAATTTTGCCGATATGGTTGTGTAATTCTATGGTCCCTGGTGAAGGACTTAAACTTCTGGGTTTATATTTAGAATCATTATGGATATCTATATTCTAGTTGAAAATTATAATTATGATTGACATGAATGTTTTGGTTTATGTTGACTGGTTTATTGTATTCTAATTTCTTCCTACATGAAAATATTTTTATGTTAATAGCTCTTGATTTTGATGTTCTTGATCATGATGTAGCCAATTCCTTAAGTCTGTAAGATCTTGTTTTCTTGTGTTAATAAATCTTTGATGTCATTAAAAAAAAAAAAAACCATCGATTCCTCATTTTTTTCACTATCAAGACTTGTGTGTTTCATCATATAGTTCCCATAATAAGTGGTGGCAGTAAGATTACCGACTAGAACTATTGGCCCTAAACCATATAAATGCAATTATTACTGAGAGTAGTGGTGGATTAGCATTAATATGGCGTCAAGAATGCAACTTGGAGGTGCAAAGCTTCTTCCCCCAACCATATTAATGCAATTATTACTGAAAGTTGATATGGATTCAAATTGAGATTTTCTGGTGTTTATGGTCACCCTTAGACACATCGATGATGGCATACTTGGGCTCTTTTAGATAATCTAGGGCAACAAATGGACCTTCCCTGCGTCTCGCTTGGCGACTTTTAAGTTTTAACTATCATCTATGGAAAGTCTGGGATGAATAAGTAGTTTGAAAAAGTACAAGCATTTAGGGCGTTAATGGATCTTGGACTGGTACTACTTTTAATGCGTGTGGCAAAAGAATAGTGTGCTACTACCTTCTTTTTTTTCCTTTTTTTTGGAGAAAGAAGTCATTCATTCATTCATAAATCAACAGAAACGTCTGTCAAACAGTACAAGATTATGGGCATCACCATGGATGTCGTCTAACCAAATCTGGAGGGAATAGGTCTGTCTGGCTAGCTTAGCTAATTTATCAGCTACACTGTTCCCTTTCCGTCTTACATGTGAGAAAACAACAGCTTGAAAACCAGTCACCAGGTGTCGAGAGTCCTCTATCAGGTGGCCAAAGGGGGCCAAAAACTCTTTGTTTGAGTTGAGAGAGTTCATTATTATTTAGGAATCACCTTCAAAAACCACTGTCTGTAGATTGAGTTCCTTCGCAAACAAGATCACCCTCCTACATGCTAGTGCCTCCACGTCTTCAACAGACGGAGGTAAGGCAATTCGTTCTGAAAGTTCTCCAATAACTTGGCCCTTATGGTCCTTGAGCACCGCCCTTATACCTACTGCTGCTAGCTCCTAGAAAATGGCACCATCAAAGTTGGCTTTACACCAGGAATTGGGAGGTGGGGACCAACGGACTGATGTTGGAGGCTAGAGTGATACCAGGGACATATCTTGGACTTGGTGGAACTCCTGAAGCCATTCAATGGCATCCGAGTGAATATGAGAAATGGGCAGCGATGGTGAACCAGTCCGAGTTGAATTTCTCCTGAACCAAATACTCCAGGCAATAACTGCAAATCTTTCCACCAATTGATAGTCCATCTTGTTGAGAATTCCCAAAAAGAGGTCCTGAAAATTGACGAATCTTTCCGAGATATGAGGCCTGCATAACTCCTCTTCCCACCAAATTTCTTTAACCATATCGCATTCCCACAGAGCATGAATGCCATCTTCAGGGTAGTCCTGGCAGAAATCACAGGTGTCATTTGTGATTATTTTTCTGCGGCAAAGGTTCTTTTTTGTTGGTAGTGATTCAAAGGATGCTCTCCAAAGAAAATGCTTAATTTTATTTGCTTTCCAAAGAAAATGCTTAATTTTATTTGGAATATTAAGCCTCCAAATGTTAGTCCAGAGCTCTCTGTGGGCAGATGAATTTGATGGACCAGGTTGGTTATTGCTTGCCGTCTTGGCTAGGAGTCGATATGCTGACTTCGTGGAGTATATTCCATTCTTTGTTTCATACCAAATTTTGACATCAGCTGACTACTGAGAACTTAATGGGATGCTAAGGATCTCCCTAGCTTCAAAAGGTAGGAATTCACCTTTGACCCGAACTTCATCCCAACTTGCACCATTTTCTGTCAACAAAGCACAGACTTTGGTGTTCATTGGGAAGAATTTTTGGGGTGGAAAGGACTTTCCTGGGTTGCCTACCGGGCAGCCACCTAACTCCTCTGATCAGAGCTGTGTGGCCATCTCCAATGTGCCAGGCAGACCCCAAGTCTATAACACGGCGCGCCTTGAGTATGCTCTGCCAAGCATAGGACCCGACGGTTTTGACTCCCTTATCCATGATTGAGCAAGAGGGGAAGAACCTAGCTTTAAAGACCTTATAGAACAAGGAGTCCCTGTTATGTATTAGTCTCCATACTTGCTTCCCAAGGTGCAAGGTTGAAATTTTCGATATCACGAAATCCCAAACCACCTGGACATTTAGGAAGGCAAAGCTTATTCCAAGCCATCCAGTGAGTTTTCCTTTGATCATCCCTATACCCCCACCAAAACTTGCGTATTAGTGACTCTATGTCTTTGCACAAGCTTTTTGGTAACTTAAAGCAATTCATAGTCAAGGTTAGCATGGCTTGCAAAATAGACTTGACCAACACCTCTCTGCCTGCCTGTGAAAGTAGTTTCTCCTTCCACCCCTGAATTTTATTCCAAACCCTTTCACGGATGTAGCTGAAGCTTTGTTTCTTTCCTCTTCCCACTAAGGATGGTAATCCTAAATATTTTTCAATCTGATGAGAGTCTGTCACCCCCAATCTGGCTTTTATGGAATTTCGGACCTGCAGCCTTGTGTTGGTACTAAAGAAGAGTTGAGTTTTCTCGCGATTGATCCTCTGCCCTGATGCCCTTTCATAATTGTCCAACAATTCCAAAACAGCGGAGCATTCATGGTTGTTTGCCCTACAAAATAGCAAGTTGTCATCCACAAAAAATAAGTGGGTCACCTTGGGTCCCTCTCGGCATAAGGACTCCATCATCCGCGGCTTGCTGAATGAGAGTGTATAATCCTTCTGCGCACAAAAGGAACAAATAAGGTGACAATGGATCCCCTTGCTGGAGACCTTACTAGGGTGGATTAGACCATGTGGAACTCCATTAATTAGAATTGAAAAAGAAACAGAACTGATGCAAGAATTAATCAAATCAATCCATTTCCTATCAAATCCTAATTTCTCCATCAACTTGTCCATGAATTGCCACTCAACCCGGTCATAAGCCTTACTCATGTCGAGTTTTAAGGCCATGGATCTTGTTTTCCCTGTCCTCTTTTGTTTGAGATGGTGTAAGGTTTCAAAGGCTACCAGTATGTTGTCTGTGATGAGGCGGTTGGACAGAAAGGCACTTTGGGATTCAGATACTAGTTTTGCGAGACATTTCTTAAGTTGGTTGGCTTTGGTTTTGGAGATGAGTTTATAAATGACATTGCAAAGGCTTATGGGTCTGAAGTCTTTTGCTGTTTCTGGTGATTTTATTTTGGGTATAAGGCTGATAAAGGTATGGTTTATATTTGGTGGAACTGTTCCGGAGTTTAGGACAGAAAGAGTAGCAGATAGTACATCATGACCAACAGTACCCCAATAATGTTTAAAGAAAATAGGTGGCATATCGTCAGGACCGGTTGCTGAAATGGATTTCATTTGTTTCAAGGCTGCCTCCACCTCTTCTGTTGTGTATTCCTTTGTCAACTCCAAGTTCATCTGTGGCGTCACTTTTTTCTCGATCCCCTGAAGGATGGGATCAAAATTGGAGGGAGCTTCTGAAGTAAACAACTCACTGAAATACGCGACCAACAATTGCCTAATCTCCTGTTCCTCCTCAATGACACGGCCATCCTCATAAGTCAATTTGGAGATAAAGTTTCTCCGGTTTCGTTGGCTTGCTCGACTATGAAAATAGCTGGTATTGAGATCCCCAACCTTAAGCCAATCCACCATTGATCGTTGATGCCACATACAATCCTCTTTCACCGTTAACTCATAAACTTCCCCCTTTAAAATCCTCACTTGCTCATGATTTTGTCCTGCCATTGACAAGGCTTCTACCTGAGCTAACAATTTCTTTTTCTTCTCCAAAAGACTCCGAATGTGCCCAGATGTATGTCTGTTCCAAGTTTTCAGCTTTGTGCCGCATGCCTCTACCTTTTAAACAACCTTGTTCATGGGATTGCCTGGGAATTGGTCCTCCCACGCATTTTTTATCACCCCTTCACAACCGTCGTCCTTCATCCATATCACTTCAAAGCGGAAAGGTCTGTCACGCTTATAGAAACGGACATTTTCATCATCAGAGCATATCCACAAAGGGCAATGATCAGATAAAGAACCTAAGATGTGATGTACCGCACCGAAGGGAACCTTTGCAACCATGAAGCCATTGCCACTCCCCTGTCCAATCTAATCCAAGTAATTACCCCATCAAATTGATTGTTGCACCAAGTAAACGATGCACCCACAAAGCCCAGATCCCTAAATCCGCAGAAGTTTAATGCTCCTCTAAACTGCACCATTTGGCGCTCACGCCGCGGTGCTCCACCCATTTTTTCCCCTGCCTTCACAATCTCATTAAAGTCACCTACACAGAGCCACGACATATTCATTTGGAGACAGAGCTTGAGTAGTGCCCATGAGTGTTCTCGGTTGGCTGTTACCGGATTTCTGTAGAAATCGATAAGTCGCCAGGCGTCATCCACTCCTGGGTCGACTACTGCATCGATGTGCGATGGAGATGAGCTATGCACCTTCAATTTAAGGCCATCTTTCCAGTACAGAGCTAAACCCCCACCAATGTTATGTCTAGGAACAATAAACAAATTATTCAAATCAAGTTTACGGCAAAGGCTTTTGAGAAACTTATCTTTTGATCTAGTTTCCATCAAGAACACGAACCATGGGGAGTGCTTTTTCACCATCTCGATGAGCTCCAAGACTGCACGTGGCCTCCCCAAGCCACGGCAGTTCCAGCTGATGCCGTTCATGGCTTCCGGCATGGCTGGACACTAGCCACCGCTACTGGGAGTGAACAGAGGACTTCATCTTTCGAGTTATTTGGGCGTTTGCTAGGTCGTGGGTCAGCACTCTGTTTTTCAGCGACACAATCATCTGCCCCTTTAATTGGGATTTTTATTGCACGTGAGAGTCTCACCCATGTTCCTTGTTCTTTGGGCTTGGGACTAGTGGATTTACCTTTCTTTTCTGCTAGTGGGCTCCCCACTAAATCAGGTAGTAAAATGGATCCAATGGGCTGGGCTTTTCCTTCGGGCTTAACCAACCGGGCTGGGTCTGTGTACGAGGTAGCGTCCCGCGCTACGAGAATTTCAAATGGAGCATGGTAGGTTTAAGTATGGAAACTGAATCTCCCTTTCCCGTGTTTAAGCCTAATTCCTCGTCTATTTTCTATAGGGTTTCCTTAAAAGCTATCATCATTGAATTTCTTTGGGGATGACTGGAATTTGACCAATTCATAAACAAAATTTGGCTCTCCCATTTGAGACTTGGAACCTTCCCACTACATGTCTGCACCAACTGCTATCTGTGTATTTTCTGAACCCGATGACATTTCACAAAAACGGGTTGCCTTTTCTTCCACCTTCCCTGTCCCCCTGTCGACCTTACCCAATTCGTGAAAAACCTCCTCCACGCCTTTCAGCTTTTTTGACATTGCTGCCACTCCCAATGAAGCGTTGGGCTCCATGCCTAAGGGTGGCTGCACTTGATCCTTACTACTTCCGTCGCCTGCGACAGTTAACCATGATCGCTTCGTTAGCTCTTCCGAACACTCTTCGGTGACCTTTTTCTTTGGACGATTCTCCCTACCCATTCCCACTTGGGTTGAAACCCACCCGTTTCTCCTCCATGTGTCACCTCTTAACCATGCCCCATACTGAAGACTACCTTCATCAAGCCTACTCTTCTCCGCCCAACCTTTACAGCAATCTTTAATGGCGTGGTTTAGTAAGCCACATCCATAGCAAAAGTTTGGAAGTCTTTCATATTTAAAGTTCACCCATCTGCTTTCCCCTCCTTCAACATTTATCTTCTTCCCTCTGATTAGTTTTTTAGTAACATCTAGCCACACCCGTACGCGCAGGAACTTGCCCCACTGTACCCCTGAATCAGCCGCATCCACCTCCATAACCTCCCCTAACTTTGATCCGATCGTCACACCCGTTTCTCTAGTTCTACTCTTCAAAGGAAGATTATAAATTTGAATCCAGAAGGGCGCCCACTTCAGAACATTGTCTTTAGGGACAAGCTCCCCCTCGAAGTCTTGCATGAGGACCAATTGCTTTTCGAAGCTCCATGGACACATGTCAAGGATTCTCTGCTTATCCTTACCTTCCCCAAATTCTACAAGGAAAAGGTCATTCTCTATTTCCGAGATTTGAACCCCTTCAGATGGCTTCCACAGCATCCTCATGTTTTTCCTCAATGCATCCAGATTCACACATCTGGACATAAAGATCTTCATAACAACACAATTTCTCCCTACGACCCTCGCTGCGTTAGTGCAGTTGCTGCACAGTTCAATGCCTTCATCTTCCTTCTCTGTAAAAGACAACTTGCTCCACAACTTCTCGAGGTCTTCGGCCATAACAGGAACTAGTTAACTAGAAGCACTAACACCTCTTAATTTACTCCAGTGACTAAAAAACAAACGACGCACGACCTCACACCATGGAGGTCATGAAAACTCCTGTAAGTAAGCTACAGGACTTCACTGCTACCACATGCACTAGGCATGAGAGCACCTCCTTCCATATTGTGAAGCATTAGTGCGCTACTACTTTAGAGAGACCACATACAGCTAGCATATATTTTGGATCTTGGACATAAGAGAATTGACAATTTCAGGGTCAAATGCCCAAAATACTTTGATAGTGACCACTGACTAGGAAGATTGCGAAGAAATCCAAGTTCTCTTGCACACTGGGTCTTTTATGTCTTGCATTAATCATGGGGTGACTAGCTTGAAACAATTTGAATTCCCCGTCATTGAAAATTCAAGTGCCAAGACAAAGCTATTTGTTGAAGACAGAGGTTACATTGAGGTGGCCTTTTTTTTTTTTTTTTCCTTACTCTGATGTAAGGAAAGACTTAATTGAAACAAAAGAACAAATTAAAAAAAAGGGGAGTGGCACTAACCTAACCACTTCATACATTAAAAAAATTTAAGGCTTATTATTACTTCCATTAATATATTATGGATATCTTAATTGATTGAGACCAAACTAGAGAAATGTCTTTCATATTTCCTTGAAAAAAAAAAAAAAAAAACCTTTAACATACCACTAACGTAACTACATCTATAACTATTTAAGCCATCCATGATATCTATTTCTTATTGATAACCATAAAATTCACAACTAGCAATGGAACATACAAAGTAATAAAGAATAAATGAAGGAAGAAAAAAAGAAATGAAATCAAACGTCAATTAATAACCGTTATTTGGAAAATAAAAATGTGATAAAAAGGAGTAAAAAATAAAATAGAGATGGCTATACAAAGGACATTGAAAACTTTATAGTGCAATAAAATCAACAATTAAATATAATAATAAAAATTTGAACTTAAAACTAATCAAACTCTAACTAGTGATTATATATTGTAGGGACTGGGTTTGAGCACTACCACTGTTGGTTGTATGGATTCAAGCCCAACTCGCCTAATACAATGAATTTGTAAAGAATGAGTTTAAGAGCTAGGCCTTAGTGAGGATTACAACCGCTAAAATGATGGTCAACACGATCATACATAGATGAACTGAGATTATCTAAGAAAGTTTATCCTCGGCAAAATCCGAGGAGCTCTTTCTTTGTTGTTCCTCCCTCCCCTTTTGATCTGTTTTTCCTTCTTAGTCCTTCTCCCACGGTCTCTCTCTTCCACTTGTTGATCATCCGTGCCCTTCTCTGATTGCCTGTCTTATGAGCCACTTTACCAACCCTACTATGAGTTGCAGCAATCAACGCAGCACTGTTCAGAGGTCGCTTCTCCATTAATGCGGTCAGGGAGTTAGGTGTGAGCATTTAATGTGGAGGTGACAATTTCTCCTTGAATTGTTCTTCCACCATGCTTCCATGGCTGACACTTTGTACTTGCTCTTTCCCCTAGGGTGCCCTAGGAGGCTCCTTTGATGGCCTGCTGCTTCCTCCTCCCATGGCCTTGACTGGCCAAGGATAACATTGTCCTTGGCAATGTCCTTAGGCAATTTGTACTTTCCCCCGTCGTCCTCGGATGGATCTTCCTCCTCGGCATGGGCCTTGGGCTCGGTATAAAGTGGGCCGAGGTTGCCAGATTCTTTAGTCCCCACAATAGCCCCTCAAAATCCTGTTGTCCGGCACCTCGGACAAGGAGGGGGATTTTAATGTTCTCGGGCCTCTGATATGGTTTGTCCATACTGTCCCATGTTAGCGTTGGAGTCTTTCCAACTGTCCAATACACGTTTCTGGCGCTTTGATGTACGGTGCGCACCCCTATTAAATTTTGGCGGCTCTATACTCCCCACGTTCAACGGTGTGATGGTAATCCAACGGTGGGGATCCTTCGCCATTATGGGCGGGAAACCCCGCTCAGTTATTTTATTGTAATATAAAATATTTTTTTTCTCAATATTTTATGTAACTTTTCCTATAAGATTGTTGATGCTCATTTTTGACAAAGCCCAGCAAGACAAAAGGCCCAACAACACAGGCAGACCAAAAGAAATAGCAAACAAAAGTCATGGCAGGAATGAATGGCTCACAGGTCCATGAGATGGGTCCAGAAGAAGCAAACGGGTTAAGCCTGGAAAGAGAAAAGAAACAAACCCATGAGAAGTATGAAGAAAAGTGTTAGGACATATGTGTGTTCACTTGTTAAGAACACATGTCACTTGTTTATGTAAATTGGCTAATCCTTTTGACAAAATGCACTCTACTTGTAATTGGGTAGTTCTAGGTGTTTTTAATATTTCAAGAAACAAGGTTTCAAGATCAAGTATTGAAGTCATCAAGTCTGTCCAAGAAAAAGCAAGCTGAAGTGCAATTTCATTAAAGCTCGACACCTGCTCGATAGCTACCTCGATACCTGGCTATCTGTCGAGATCTTCATCTGATGCTTATTGCAATCTCGATAGCTTTTCGATAGCTTGTCGATCGATCGAGAAAGCTTCTGTCCCCTCGACACCTTCTCGATACCTTCTCAATACCTGTATCTGTTGAGATTCATTAAATCTCGACACCTGCTCGACACCTCATCGATAGCTGCTATCTGTCGAGGTTACGAAATTTTAGCTTTTTGATTTTTGGGCCAGGCTTATGTTTTTTAGTAGGGTTTCTTTTCTCACAACCCTAGACCTATATAAGACTTATTTTAGAGGCCGTCACATAAGAGAATACAAGGAGAACATATGCAAAAAGGTGACCGATGCCTTATTCTCTCTGAAAGAAGCTACTGCGTCTTTGCGCCTTAGGGTTTTGTAACTAAGTGCTTCTTGATCTTCATTATTGATGAAGTGAAGAACTTTGCAGCCAACATTCTTCTTCCTCCAGTTGGTGAGTGAGTCACGTATTGGGATTCGTGTAAAGGAGTGAGTCACGTATTGGGATTTGTGTAAAGGAGTGAGTCACGTACTGGGATCCGTGCGACAAAAAGGGTGGCGTTCATATATTGAAGAGTTCAGAGGTTCTGAAGCGGTAGAAGGTTTCTACTGTGAGTTCATCTACGGGGATTGTAGAGTCTAGGGACAAAGGTTTTGTACTAGATCTGAAACTTCTCTTTACTATAGTGGATTGCTTTTCGGGAAGGTTTCCCTCCAGGTTTTTTACTGTGAAACTGGTTGGTTTCATTGGTTTTCCTGGGTCATCATATCTTGTCTTATTTATTTTTCCGCTGCATATTATTTTGACATGATATTGATGTTTGTTTGTTTTAACAAGTTTTATTCATAATAAATCTAATTAACAACTTGGATTTAAAACTTTTTAATTCTATCAATCGCGGTCTAAATTTCCCAACAAGTGGTATCAGAGCGGGTTCACTCTGATTGGATTAATTTCCTGAGTGTGATCCATTGACCCCTGTTGTCATGGATAGAGGACAATCTTTATTTATACCTCCTTTATTTGATGGAACTAATTATGCGTACTGGAAAGTTCGTATGAAAGTTTTTTTGCAGGCCCTAGGTGAGCAGGTATGGCAAGCTGTTGAAGTTGGCTGGATTAAGCCAATGGAAGCGCCGGTGGATTGGGATGATGCAACAATCATAGCGGTAAATTTTAACAGTAGGGCTTTGAATGCTCTATTCTGTGGGGTGACCAATGAGGGATTCAAGAAGATATCATCCACGGAAGTTGCCAAGGAAGCATGGACCATTCTTGAGACCGGAACCAAGGTAGTGAGGACTGTGAAGCTTCAACAACTCACTAGTAGTTTTGAATAAATAAGGATGGAAGAGGATGAGACCTTTGATAAGTTTTATGCCAAACTTAAGCATATTGTGAATTTTGTCTTCAACCTTGGAGAATGTATTGCAGAATCCAAGATTGTTAGAAAAATCCTTAGGTCCTTACCTGAAAGATTCCATGCCAAGATCACTGCTATTGAAGAAGTAAAGGACATTGATCAAATTCCTTTGACTGAACTTGTAGGGAACCTTCAAACCTATGAGATGGGATTAGGCTCAATGGGAAAAGGTGGAAAGAGTAAAAACTTGGCTCTTAAGGGTATAGAGGAAGAGACTGAGGACTCTGAAGATGAAGATCAAAGTGAAGATGAGGATGAGGATCTAACCTTCATAACTGATGAGATTATCAAGCTTTTTCAGTTTAGGAAAAAGGATAAGGGCAAACCTCCTAGGAAACCTAAATCCTCTAGGAAGGACAAGAATGAGAAACCTCTCATCCAATGCCATGAGTGCAAAGGTTTTGGTCATATGAGGATAGAGTGTCCAAACTATCTCATGAAGGAAAAGACCATGGAGTCAAAAGATAAAGGGTTGGTTGCTACCTGGAGTGACACTGAGGATGACTCTTCTGATGAGTTTGTGGATGAATGTCACCACGTTATGGCCTTTGCTGCCTCAACCGATAAGGTGATTGTGGAGAGTGCTAGTGACAGTGAGGATTCTTCTGATAATGAAGTACCCAAGAAGATGACCCTTCAGGAAGCCTATGATAAGTTATGCACTGAATTCATAAAATCTGAAAAGACTTCTCATCTTTGTAGAAAAGAGCTTAATGAGGTAAAAACTGAAAAAGCTGATCTGTTAGTCAAACTAGATGAGACTACAAGGTTAGTTGAGACTCTTGTTGTGGAGAACACCTCATTTGAAGATAAGGTCAAGAATCTTGAGGTTGAGCTTAGTCAAGCTAGAACTCAAATAGAGAGGATGTCTAGTGCAAAGCTTGATGAGGTCTTGAGTGCTTAAAAGCCTAGTTCTGATAAAACTGGCTTAGGATATGCTGTTTCCTCCAGCCCCTCCTCGTCCACGGCTTCTGGATCAAAGACTATCTTTGTGCCACAATCTAAAGGTGATAAAGGTATGAAATCCAAAACTGTTCTGGCTAATTCTAAATCCTTTATTAGACCTCATGTTTGTCATCATTGTGGTGTTGCTGGACACATTCGTCCTAATTGCTTTAAATTGTATCCTCACAAGCAATTGTCCAAACGGTCACAGGTTTCCTCTCAGGGACCTATACCTTTGTTTGGAGAGTTATTAAAAGTCTTGTACTTTTTAACTCAATTTCAGGAAAATTCTAATTCTTCTATGTCCTTTAGTAGACATACTAGGACACGTGCCTTTTCATCTTCACGGCCAAAGACTCATGTTGTGTGGGTGAGAAAGGAGCCTAAGACTTAATGGTCTTTTATGTTTGTTCTTTGCTTTAATTCTTTCTATCTAAAGTAGGACTTTTTGCTTGATTTCTTATCTGTTTTTGGAATCATGCTTTCATGCATCTGCATATTTCTGTCATGTTTTCATGCATATGCATCTTTCTTTATGCTGTCATGTTGTTTATCTGTTTTTGTTTGGTTATTTAGTTCTTATTTTGTTTTCAAAATAAAAAGAAAAAGGAAAAATCAGAAAAATACAAAAACAGTGTGTGTTTGTGTACTTTGGTATTTGTGTACCTTGGATGGCCATTGAAACAAAATTTTCTAAACTTTGTATCTCTTGTAGCTTAGATGAGCATCTCTATGCACAACTAAGTAAGTGAGCTTTGTGGCTCTTGTTTGTGATGAGTAAGATTAAGTTATCTCTTAAACTTAACACTCATATCACTCTTTTTGACGAGGAGGACTAGAAAATCCTAAGAGAAAGGCACAAATGACCATCTCACCACTGTTGCCCGCCAATCATAGTATGACACCTGTATGCTTCGGTATAGCAAAAGTGCAGTGTCAAAAACATCCGTATGCTTCGGCATAGCAAAAGTGCAATGTCTATGCTTAACATGTTGGGTATTTCTTTTCTCTCTTTTTATGCCCATGCATGATATGCTTAAAAGAAAATATGCAGAGAAAATAAAAAGCAAAAAGATTAAAAATGCTTTAAACATGATTGCAGGCGTGTTTTCTAGGAGATGGGGGAGTCATAGGATGTACCTTAAAGGTGATAGTCCCCATCAAACAGTTATGATTGTGTGTGAGTTAAAGTTATTTTCTCATATTTCAGATTATCATAACATGTATACACATATGCAATCTTGCGATATTTTTCACACACAACATGCAACATTCTTTGCTACTCTTGATACATGTGCAGGTACAATGTGATTTGGCCATCACAAGTGTTTACATGTGCTAATGTATGCTCACTAAACTGTCTTGACTTGTTTTTGAAATATAAAATTGGTTAGACTTGTTTAGTGTGTGTGTGTGTGTGTTTTGGGATCTATGTGCTTAACTTTTTTCTTGTTTTTCACATGTTTTGCATCCTTCTATTATCTTGTCATCTATAGCATCTTGTTTCATTACATTCATGCATTTATATGGATTTCTTTGTGCCCCCTTGATCATCTTTGATCATTTTTATGTTTCTCGGGTGAAACTTTCTAGCTTTCTGTACCCTTCATCAATCATGACAAAAAGGGGGAGAAATTGTGGAATGTGGTTTCTTTTTATAAGATTCTACATGTTAGGGGGAGAAATACATTCCTTTGTAAGGGGGAGATGTGTTTCATCTTGTTAGGGGGAGTGTTTACTTCCTTCTTCTTGTACCTTGGGTCTTATGACCATTGTTTACATACATTGTGCTTATCTTCTTTATATGCTGATGTATGCTGATGTATGTTTCTTCACCTACCTCTACATGTGTTGTTTCTTTTCTATCTTTATACACATGTTCTTTATACTTGTATGCAATCTTTTTATTTCTGTTTCACACAAGATGCCTTGATGAGTTTTGTTTAAAGTGTTTCAGAAATACAGGTTGTCAAAGTCTACTTGCCATAAACTCTCTTCTCGCAAAGTTTTTCAAGAGATTGTATTAGGATAGATTTTATTGTATTCAACAAGTGAATATGAGCTGAGTGATTTATGACTTCTCTCATATGTTCATTTGTTTGTTGTTGTTTTGTCACGGATTGCCAAAGGGGGAGATTGTTAGGACATATGTGTGTTCACTTGTTAAGAACACATGTCACTTGTTTATGTAAATTGGCTAATCCTTTTGACAAAACGCACTCTACTTGTAATTGGGTAGTTCTAGGTGTTTTTAATACTTCAAGAAACAAGGTTTCAAGATCAAGTGTTGAAGTCATCAAGTCTGTCCAAGAAAAAGCAAGCTGAAGTGCAATTTCATTAAAGCTCGACACCTGCTCGATAGCTACCTCGATACCTGGCTATCTGTCGAGATCTTCATCTGATGCTTATCGCAATCTCGATAGCTTCTTGATAGCTTGTCGATCGATCGAGAAAACTTCTATCCCCTCGACACCTTCTCGATAGTTGTATCTGTTGAGATTCATTAAACCTCGACACCTGCTCGACACCTCCTCGGTAGTTGCTATCTGTCGAGGTTACGAAATTTCAGTTTTTTGATTTTTGGGTCAGGCTTATGTTTTTTAGTAGGGTTTCTTTTCTCACAACCCTAGACCTATATAAGGCTTATTTTAGAGGCCGTCACATAAGAGAATACAAGGAGAACATATGCAAAAAGGTGACCGATGCCTTATTCTCTCTGAAAGAAGCTACTGCGTCTTTGCGCCTTAGGGTTTTGTAACCAAGTGCTTCTTGATCTTCATTGTTGATGAAGTGAAGAACTTTGCAGCCAACATTCTTCTTCCTCCAGTTGGTGAGTGAGTCACGTATTGGGATTCGTGCAAAGGAGTGAGTCACGTATTGGGATTCGTGCAAAGGAGTGAGTCACATACTGGGATCCGTGCAACAAAAAGGGTGGCGCTCATATATTGAAGAGTTCAGAGGTTCTGAAGCGGTAGAAGATTTCTGTTGTGAGTTCATCTACGGGGATTGTAGAGTCTAGGGACAAAGGTTTTGTACTAGATCTGAAACTTCTCTTTACTATAGTGGATTGCTTTTCGGGAAGGTTTCCCTCCAGGTTTTTTACTGTGAAACTGGTTGGTTTCATTGGTTTTCCTGGGTCATCATATCTTGTCTTATTTATTTTTCCGCTGCATATTATTTTGACATGATATTGATGTTTGTTTGTTTTAACAAGTTTTATTCATAATAAATCTAATTAACAACTTGGATTTAAAACTTGTTAAGTCTATCAACCGGGGTCTAAATTTCTCAACAAAAAGTAAGAATGGGCCACAGCAGGCCCAATACAATGTAAATAAAGAGAGTAAGAGGCTAATAGAAAACCCATGAGCCCCAATGATGAAGTATAGAGTGATTGGGCCAAGGAAACCCAAAATGAGTTAGCAAAAGCCCATGGGTAAATTAGAATTGGAAAAAATGGGCCAAGGATACCCAAAAGAGAAAAGGGATATTGGAGCCCGTGAGCAATGAAAGAAAAGGCCCAGTAAGTATACTGGGTTACTGAAAAGAAAACACACGGCAGGCTTAAAAGGGCCCAGCAGGATTAAGTTAAACAATAGGGACAACAATCTAGTATGACAGGAAATGCCAAGTTATGAAGCAAACACCCAAACTAGAGGGAGGCCCAATGATCCAGCAAGGCCCAACCTCCCAAGAAAGGGACAATTCATAAATGTTGGCCTGTTAGAGATGCAACCTACACTAAAAAAAGCCAAAAAGCGCACGGCAGGATATGCGTACCCATTCTCAGATCTCGACAAACGTATGAAAAAATAAGAAGGTAAAGCACGCGTATGACCCAGGCATCACCAGCCTGTACCCGACCACTATTGGAAAGGGTGAGGTCATGAGTGAGGGCACGGTCTGGCGGTGGGGAGAGGAGTGAAAACCCATTCTTGTGGTTTTTGCTTTGGCTCTTTCGGTGGGCACATGCCTGCTGGGATGACATGCCACCCAAAAGAGGTAAAGGTGGGTAAGAACCACTAGGTGCATGCCATGAGAGATCGAGAGGGAGAGGATACACACTGGACGAGTAGAAAAGGAATCTTCGTTATCTGAAAGCCATAGGTCAATGGTGGTAGTCAGAACCATTGACTCGGTAAGTGTTCGGCAAAAGGCTCCTATATCAGACAAGGGCCATTAAGGGGCTAGAACAGTAAAACCGGTCACGGCAAGCTCTATATAAGAGACCTGTGGCTGTGTACAAAGAGGGGGAGAGGAAAAAAGGGGGAAAGAAAAGAAAAAAAAAGAAAAGGAGGAGGAGAGAAAAGAATTGGAAGAAAGAAAAAGAGAGAAAAGATAAACAAAAGAACAGATAGGGAAGAATAAAGAAAAACAAAGTGTTTTTATGGCAGGCATGCACCCAAATGGGTTAACCCCCTCTCTCCCTCAATAGCCTTGCTCTCTATTAGAGGCAAACGGTTTATACTCGGGCATACACCATTTAGGGTTGGTCTCTCAAAGCAACTAATTTCTCCTCTGAAGTTACTTGCATTGAGGGATCAGTTTTCCCTTCCCTGGTTAGAGCCCCGTGGTAATACTTGGTGTGGCAGACCCATTCCTTTGATTCTACTAACCCCGTTCTACCCTTTGTTTAAGTTTTATTCTTTGAACGTGAGGCCTTTTAAGTCATTTACTTTACTTATTGTGGCAGAAATAGTGACCGTACTTCCTTTACATTATCTATATTATATCTGCCTGCCATAACCTCTTAACAGTGGTCTGCCTACTGTGAGTTTATAAACAGACTTTGGCAGACGTGGCATGGTTTTTGCACAAGCTGGGCCAAGGTGTGTTCCAATTGGGCCGGTCCTGACTCCTTTACTTAGAAACAACTCGGGCCTAATATGCCTGGAAGCAGTCCAATATCCCGATCCAGGCCCACCACCTTACAAAGATCAATATTGTTGGCATCCTTTAAAGATGATACATAATATTTTTTAGAAGAAGAAGAAGAAGAAGCAGAGACGACGCTAACTCATAATATAAAATTATTAAGTCTGTGTGATTTAAATATGTGGCAAAAAAAAAATATTAATGTATATTATAAAAGTTTTTATCTAAATGATATATAGTAGTTCATATTTTTTTAGACTTGATTCAAAAAGTTCATTCTTAATAGTCTTTTTAAGTCTACAAATTGCTCAATCTATGGGCCTAGACACATTCAAAGGGTTCTATCTAAATTATAAATTATCTGACCCTTTATCACACAAATATATTGATTCCCCTAATGTATGGTAAAGGAAGGTAGGTTTGTATCTAGCCATTTTCTGGATTTATGCCGCATAATTTAATAGTATGAAGGATGTGACTGGATTCAAATGTTGAATAAAATAAGATGAGAGGAAAAAGAGTAAAAATAAATTATATAGCAGTAGACATCAAATTATCCAAGTTATTCTATGTAATATAATAACATTATATTATTATATAGTACTATATGTATAATGCAGTAGGATAATATTTAATCAAATAGAATATAAAAGATAACAACTTAAAACACAAAACTAAATTGCATCAACCCGAAATAGAATTCTAATTAACACAAAAATTCACCAACCTAAAGAATTGATGCAATGAAAATTAAAAAAAAAAAAAATCAAACAAAAAATGAAAAACAAATTGAGAGAGAGAGAGAGAAGTAACCTTTTTAGCGTGAGAAAACTATGCATAGAATGAAAAGGGAAATGTCAAATTTATAGTAAGATGTTGAGAATAAGAAGAGTCAAAATAAAGGAAGACAAGAAGGTAGAGAAAGAATGATATTAAGGTAGAAAGTAGTGGGGAGATGAAGAGGTAAAAGGGAGGGAGAGTTTTGGAAAATTAATAATAAAAATAATGGTTAAAAGATATTTAAATTTTTAAATAATGGGGTTTTTAAGTCACCTTAAATGAGAAACTGTTTATATATATATATATATATATATATATATATATATATATATATATATATATAAAACAAAAATTGGAAACAAAAAATGATGACGTGGCTGTTGATGTGGCTCAATGTAAGCATAGCAACATTAAACACTATAGTTCAGCTTTTAGTAATATATAGATAAATGTATGAGTTTAAATATTTCAACAATCCTATAAAACATTGGATGTAGAAGAATATTATATTCTTGAGAATTGAGATTGTTTGTAACATATGGTAGAAAATCAAAATATTCTACCCAACCCAGAACATCTACCACTACAATTTGTTATTTTCAAATACATTTAATTTCTACTTTTCTTATTGATTCATCTCAAACAAAATCCCTTTTTAAGTATAATTATATATTTCACTAACATTTAAACACACATATTGACCAAAATGAGTCTTCTCAGTTCTCAAAATCTTAGCTCGGTTTTTAAAATTATTCCATGAAACTATAAATTACATATGTGTATGGCAATGTATATTGGTATCTTCTGGTTATTTAAAAGAAGAGAAATGCTAACGAGTGTTCTTAGGATACTGGTTAATAATCCATTTAAAGAAAGTTTTTATGGGAAATGAAAAAAGTAATTAATATTTTGACAGATTTTTTCATTTCCCATAAAAGTAGTATCAAAACTTTCCTAAAATAAATTATTAACCAGTGCCCTAAAGGTACTCGTTAGCATTTCCCTTAAAAGAATACAAGGTCAATGCATGTGTCCTTATTAATTATTATATGATCTTATTATAGCTTGGGTGACTATAAAAAGTAGAGTTTTTCATTAGATATATACCATACCAACCACAGTTCAATTTGTTTGTATCATTAAAACGGTTAAATCTCCTAATTTAACAAATCAAATAAATGAATTTATTAAATTGGCATTAGAATCAAACAATATATATTTAATAATTAATAATAACACAAACGGATATATTTATTACTTTTGTGAGGTGTTCACTCTCTTTAACCCTAAAGACCAACCTGCTGCCCCCTTTCAAATTTCACAAACACTCTCTTTCTGACCCAATTTCACAAAAACACACACACTATGAAGTCTCAACCAACCAAACGGCAAAACCTTTGAATGCTTTGTAGATAATTTTTTTATTTATTTTTTATTATTATTCTTTTGGGTGGCATTGTAAACTGGATGAAGAGGATTAACTGAATGAATAAATTGAGCATTGGCGTTCTACCTGGATGATTAGGCTTAAGCCTACTTTATAGCCACTTTTGTTTTAAGCCCACTTTAGAGCCATAAATAAGACCTAACCTGCTTCACCTTCAGATACAAGCTCTCTTTCCCTAACCCTTTTTGGCATTTTTTATAGTTTCCTTCACACACACTGATACTCCCTCTAACCCTTACCTGCTTTCTCAACCAACCAAAACCTCTCTCCGTCTCTCTCATCCCAAAGCTCTGTCATATGGAGGAGGAGGAGAATGGTTGGACTATGCCTGACTTAAGGGAAACTGAGATATGTGTCCTTGGAAAATACAATACTAAAGTGTTATGTGGCTATTGACTCATAGGTATTAAAAGATTGTTATGTGGCTATTGACTCATAGGTATTAAAAGATGATTGTACTATTGACTCATAAAATAGATGCCTACAAAAGAGAAGGCAAAGGATAGCCCATTGCTGTATGATACCAGTTACTCTCTCTTCGATCCATGGATCTTTTTTTTTTTTTTTTTTTGGTAATATGTTTAAAATATTCCTAGAGAAATGCCTCTAGACCACAGCCACCACCTTATACTTTGAAGGGCTAGAGTTGCCATTGTACATAAAGGTACACTACAGTGATATGCTTATATACTTTGATTTCAAGGAAATATTTAAAATATAAATGAAAACAACATGGAAAATTGTACCAACAATAGTTTTACACAGATAACTTTTAAGAGTAAACTTACTAGAATTAAGATAGATACTTCAATGCTTTCAACTGGCTTAGTATAGGGTGATTTCTTGGGTTTTGTACATCTAAATATTGTAGTGCTCTTTACACTTAAACTCACACAACTCAATTAAATATATAAGTAAAGGACTTTATCGTGAATTAGTATAAATGTCTACACATCTTTATTTTTTTAATCTTCAGTTGCATAAGAAAGTTAAGCATAAAGTATGTAATATGGATATATTTTGCACATTTTGATGAATCGTTTTTCTTAAATGTCAAACATTGTAGGAAACAAAAAATTTTGTTGTAGGAAAACCAAAGGCTGACAAGTCCATCAACAATCAAAAAACAGTAGTAGCAGAAATCTTAACTAATAATTCTCCATTTGCTTCTCTCATAACTATCAAAACTCTAAAATGTCAATCCAAATGCTTCATAAATGTCGAAAGGCAACTACACCGAAAGCATCAAAAAACAAAAACAATGAACAAAATCAATTAAAGAAAGACACAAGAAAAACTTAGTGCTAATTATATATATGCTTCTATTTTGTAATTGTTGTGATATAATGCTTATGTATTTAGAGTTTCACATTTATTGATTTTGACAGACTTAAACTGCAATATGCTACTACTAGAATTTTATTGTATAATATAAACGACATACCTATAATTGTAATAATTCTACTAGTAGACTTTATTGTATTGTATAGAGGACAATTATATAACTTATGAATCTTACATGTTTGAACATGAATAATGTATCGAATAATGCCCACACATTTCGCAGGTTAAAAGCTAGTTTACATAATTAGCAGGAGTGTTATACATGGCAACATCCTAGCCAATATTTATTAAGATATACCAAATATTTAAAATGTCATGTTACTAAACAAGAAAAATTACCCAATAATTACCCCACTAACAAGTTAACAGTAAAATAAAGCTCTTAGAGAAAGCCAAGTGGCGTTATATTATTGGGAACTAAATCTGGACATTTAATTCGAGCCAAAAGAGCAAATCGTGCGGTTGTGTTTAAATGAAATAAACCCATCACTTGTTAGACTATTTTGTTGGGATTCAAATTAGGTGCAATAGTAATACACAGTTGAGATTGAAAGTTTAAAAATGAAACTTTCAATATCAACCATTGTGTTAGGACATATATGTTTTAACTTGTTTAAGAACATATGTCACTTTGTTATGTAAATTGGCTAATCCTTTGACAAAACGCACTCTGCTTGTAATTGGGTAGTTCTAGGTGTTTTTAATACTTCAAGAAACAATGTTTCAAGGTCAAGTGTTGAAGTCATCAAGTCTGTCCAAGAAAAAGCAAGTTGAAGTGCAAAGTTTGTAAATCTCGACATCTCTCGATAGCTACCTCAACACCTGCTATCTGTCGAGATTTAAAAAGTCAGAATTCCAATATGATTTTCTTGGGATCCGTGAATATTTTTTTGGGCTTTCTTTTCTTCTAACCCTAAACATATAAAAGGATTATTTTAAGAGCCGTTTTGGTAGACACAAGTTGTATTATCATTGAGCAATCTCTGTTTATGCAAATTGTGCTCAACAGACGAAGTTCTTGACCTAGTTCATCTTCCATCAAGAAGTTGCTGTGTATTTGCACCATAGGGTTTTGTAACCAAGCATCTTCCTGCTATTCATCACGTGGATGAACTGAAGAACTTTGCAGCCAACCATTCTTCCTTAAGTTGGTGTTCTGAAGTCGCGTACTGGGATCCGCGCATTGGTTAGTCACGTACTTGGGAGCCGTGCATCAAAGGTGGAAATTGTCACTACAGATCAAGTCCAATTGGGTATTGGGGTAAGGGTTCAACTGTAGGTTGGTAAGGTACTTGGGATTCCTTTCTTGTAACCGCTTGATTTGATAATAGTGGAGTTTCGGGAGTGGTGACCTAAAAATCACCCGGTGGGGTTTTTGCCGTTAGGGTTTTCCCCATTCGTAAACAAATCACCGTGTTATTTATTTTTCCGCTGCATATTTAGTATTTGGTGATTTGTTTGTGCTTCCACGCAATTGCATGATAAATTGATTAATTAATAACTTGGCTAATTAATTAATTGGTTTAATCACAATGGTTCATTCAGATTGTGACCTAACACATTGAATAAAAAAAGTTAAAAAATTAAAAAGTTAAAGTTAAAAAATAAAAGTGGTAAAAATTAATGTAAGTGGATGTAGTGTAATTGCACCCGGTGCAATACCCTAGGTATTGCACTGGATCCAAATCCATTTTGTTGGCATCTTTCTGCTTGTGCAATAAATAATATGAAATTACCTCAATTGATGTTTAACATGCTTTAGTATGCTGAGTCAGAAGTCCTTTTTAGGGTAATATTAGTATCTATTTGGATTTGGGAAGTGCGTTTTGCGCGTTTCCCAGCGGAAGCATTTTCTTTAAGTGGGTCCCGTGCACTGTTCACGGAACCCATAAGTATGGAATTCAACAAAATTTTCATTAAAACTTGGTCCCACTGCATTATTCACACATTTAAAAATTATTTTGCTATAGTTTTTCAGTTTTTAATTTTCAGTTTTTAGCAATAAGCGGTATCCATTGTTGGATCTCTTTTTGCCATACGTAGTCTAATTGCCAAAAAAAAAAAAAGAAAAAAAAAAAGAGGAAGTTCCTCAATGAGAATGGCTCAAACCCGTACAAGGCCAAACCACGCACTATTCACACATTTAAAAATTATTTTGCTACAGTTTTTAATTTTCAGTTTTTAGCAATAAGCGGTATCCATTGTTGGATCTCTTTTTGCCATACGTAGTCTAATCGCCAAAAAAGAAGAAAGAAGAAGAAGAGGAAGTTCCTCAATGAGAAGGGCTCAAACTCGTACAAGGCCAAACCACGCACATTCACTTTCACATACAATCCCTCAGTCCCTCTTACTCTAACCCTTACCGTTTCCTTCTCAACCAACCCAAACCGTCACACACACTCAAACTCTCTCTAACCCTTACCATCTCTTTCTCAACCAACCAAAACCTTCACTCTCTCTCTCTCTCTCTCTCTCTCTCTCTCTCTGTGAAGGTTTATGTTGGTGTGATTCTTAGCTAATTGTGGTCAATGGTAAGCTTTATGTATTTGGTGGTTTGGATTTTAAACCTAAAGGTTCCTCTGGCTTGATGGAGGCATTTGCATCCTATATTGTTCAAAAAAAAATATAATTCATGCCTTCTCAAACACTAAGACTAAACAAAAGATAATTGTAGCCAAGCCACTTAGGGCGGGGTATGCCTAATTTTATCGCTACAATGTCATGCACGCCCTTTATTGTCAGGCAAAGATTGGAAAAGATGTAGAAGTTAGTAGTACTCTTTACTGGGCTAGCTTTTTAAGTCGTCAAGAGGATGATATGTGCAGGTTATATTTATACGATCTAAAGAAAAATGTTTGGCTTGAAGGCTACGTCAGCCCTAGTAAAATTTTGGGTGAGGACAAATAACATGTAAGAATTTAACTATTTTATCTATCATGTAAAATATTGGAGGTACAAGACTACCCAACTCACAACATCTACCACTACAATTAGTCATTTTCAAATACATTTAAATCTTTCTTTTCTTGTTCATTCATACCTTACACAATCCCTTTAACGACAATTATATTTTTCAGTATCATCGATCGTCCAGTATTTTACAACGGAGGAACAATGAAAAATTCATACTTGTCATTAAAGCATTGAAATTCTCTCTTAAATCATACATGTATGAATTTAACTATTTCATCCTTCTTGTAACAGATAGGGTGAAGATACAAAAAAATAATATACTCTTTAAGATTGTTTGTAGGTGTTACAAATGAAGGAAAAAAAATAGATCACTTGTATGAGTATGACACAATAAACACAACATAATTTGATATTGTTTTCAAGTTAAAATTTAAAGTTTATAGAGTTTTAGTCCAGAAATAGCTATTGTATGGCTATAATTATTTGTAGTTGTTACAAACAGGGGCGTAGCCAGGAATTTTTGCTTGGGGGGGCCAAGGTAAAACTATAATTTTGATTCAACAAAAAACTCAAAGTACAATATATCTATAACACAAGCTTATTGATAGAATTTTTTTGTTAGTGTAATTCTATAGCACTCAAAAATCAAAATACTAACAAGTTAATCGACCAATTAAGCATCTTAAGTCTTTTTTTTTTCCTTAAGTTTTTCCTATTTTTTTGAAAAACCATAAGTCTGTAACATTCATAGAAATCAAATATAAGTATACAACAAAACTGCAGAAGAAAAAGAAGAAAAAGATGTTGGTATTTCTCAATATTTGCTTAGCTTTAAATAAGAAAACTCTTTGTCAAGGAAGAGGGAGAAACTAATGAAAATGTGATTACGTGAGAGCATCTTATGGAAGAATTAATGAAGAGAAACTAAAAAGAAAGCACCAAGTGATGAGGAGAGTCTTTTGTGGAATTGTAAAGTGGAAGGAGATATTGTAATTGTTTTGAGAAAGTGTAAAACTTAAGTATAATGTCCTAAGTGTAATACATTAAGTTCTTCAATTAAATTCAAGCACATATTTAACATGTCCAATAAAATACAAACAATGATATTATTTTTAAGCACAATTAAATTCAATACATATGAGTTTAATCAGGTAATCTAATGTACTACACCTCAGTATTATCCTTTCACAAAAAATGAATAACTAAAAACTAAAAAAATATGGATGTGGCTATCATGCTTTAAAGAAGAATGAGAAAGACAAGAGGAGTTAATTTTTATGATTGCACAATTGGGATTTGAGATGGGGAGAGTTTTATGAGTGATGTGCTGGAGGGGGGGCCAATCTTTTAATCTTGTGGGGGCCAGCTTTTAACTCAAAATGATTGTAGCCTAGTTTTACTTATAATTAGAGAGGTTTTAAAAACTTTTGAAGGGGCCATGCCCCCCCCCCCCCCCAATGCATAAGGTGGCTCCGCCCCTGGTTACAAACAGTAAATTTTAGATAAACCTATTATATTTATGTGACGAATTCGAATTATTCAAAACATTATCTTGAAATATATCAATTTTTAATCATTTTCTCACTATGATCACGGGCACTACATATTATATATAGGGCAAGACTTAGGTACAGTACTTAGGTATTGTTCCTTAGGCTATTCTCTTAAGATTCGGTCATGTGGATTTTTCCTCATAAGATTGAAGTGTATTTTTTAGTTAAGTAGTCATGTGACTCAATTTTTAGTGTGAAATTTAAAAAATAACACCTAAAATATTGTACATCAGTTTTATTCTTTTATATATATATATATATATATTAAAACTTTGCCAGCAAGTATCTGGGCTTACATTACATTATATATTTATAAAAGGCTTTAAGGCTTCCAAGTCCGTCTACTATTTGCTTGGGCCTTCTCAACTTTAAGCCCGTCCCTTCATTTTTAAGGGAATGGTCTATCTAATGGTTCTCGCATGAAAGTTTAGTCAAGTCAAGTCTGGTCAGGTTTTAAAATGATATTCAATGGAATAAAGTTATAAAACGATGTGTATGCATGGAAGAGGATGAAAACGTGTCGCAAAAGAGAGTAAAACATATCTATATGTAACAGTTACTATATATATGTCGGTCAGCTTGGCATTAGCTAAGGACTAAAGTGTGTAATTATTACATAGCTTGCAAGGCTAAGGTTGACTATTTTCAAAGGCTGCACCGGCACAGCATCTAAAGTCCAAAAAGCCCAAAGCATCTGACAATTTGATTAGAGCCTTGTAGAGGCTCGGACCCATAGAACTTGCTTTTCCATAGTTATCCTGTTATGGCACCAAGTCCCTCACCACTACCGGTGATGCTTGCTGCTATGACATTCTCCTCGTCTCACTCTCTCTCTTTTATATGGGTTTCTCTGTTTTCTCCTTCTCTCAAGTCCAGCCGTGGCCGAGCTTCTGCTTCCACTCACACCTATCGCCGTTGGCGGTGCCTCTCATCGGCGTGACAACCACAGGTGGCCGCGGGTCCAGTTCTCTTATTCTTTATTTTCTTTCTCTTTTATTTTTTTTTTCAATTTTTATTTGCCTTTTAGACAAGACCGAAACCCCTTTGACACTCATTTTGTTTCATTTTTTTATTAGTTTGATGAATAACATTTTTGTTTCAGTTTTGATTAGCTTGATGAATGGGTTTTCTTGTTTGGATTTCTGGAATTAGCAATAACTGTTATTATTGGAATTTTTAAAGCTGGTTTTTGGGTGGGCATTGAAGATGTTTGTTGAAATGCTTCATAGAGTTTAGTTTATCTCTCTATATTCTGCCTTTTTTTTTTTTTTTTTGGATTTTTATGCTAAAACTGTGATGCTATGTGTATGGAAATTGGATTTTTTATTATTATTTATTATTAGCTTGATTAATGGTTTTTCTTGTTAAGTGTAAAGCTTGATGGTTTTGCCTGAGTTTGAAAATTGGGGCTTTGCAATATGTCCAAATTTGTTGTGATTGAATGAAAATGGGTTTTCTTGTAATTGTTGTGTGCATGGGTCTATTGGCTTTGGCATTTTGGAAATGTTGATACTAAATCTATGATTTTTTCTTCTGATCCTAATTTCTTTGCCTAAGAGTATCCATTTCTTATTCCTTAGTTTCTTTCACTGAAACAGAACTATGCTTTAATGAGTTTGTTGTTTGTCTCCGTTGAAGTCCGACTGTTTGGGGTATGGTTGATTAATTTAGATTTTTGGGTTTCAAATGAATGGCAGTTGGATGGCCGTTTACAGACTTGGGGGTTGATGTCAAAATGGGTTTTGATATGAGCATGTGTTTTATTGTGTAAATACTAAATACGTGTCATTGTGGTTGATGTCAAAATGGGTTTTGATATGAGCATGTGTTTTATTGTGTAAATACTAAATACATGTCATTGTGTGCGTGAGTGATCAAGTGTGAGTGAAATTTGTATTTATGCTTAAATTAGTGTAAACACATGGAGTAGACTGCTGGCCTTAAAACTTGGGTATGTAAAGGGTTAGTTCTATGTAATAACCTTGTTGTTTTTTTTCCTTTACTCTGATCTTTGTTATTATCTTGCTTCTTTGTTGTTGCTGTTGTTGTTTGTCGCAGTTGAGCCTTTTGTTTTTGGTACCTCTTGAGCAATTTTAGGAGGTTTTTCCTCTTTGACATTAGCTAGAAATTCTGTTGCTTGGTCATTAGGTATTCTACAAAATATTTTTCTTTTTTGTCCTTCTAATTTTACTTTAGTGCATGTTCTTTTTCCTTAAATTTGGATTGATTATCCAACTGTGTATTATTCTAGTAGGATAATACATTTGGCATGTTGTAGTTCATTTTATACATGCAAACTATGGCTCTTGAAAGGTGAACTTGTGAGGAAACTTTTTGTCGTCTTGAATTGTCACTAGTTATACTTTACAGTTTTGCCCAAATGTTAAGCAATAAATTACATATTTTTATATGTTTGTTAGTGCATGTCCAAAATATTTTGGGTTTTTGATTTTAAATAATCTTCCAAAATTTGGTGATTCTATTTTTCTTCTAATAAAATATCAAGTATTTCTAGATGAACTTGATTCTACTTGGACATTTATATTTTATTCAGATGTGGTTCTAATTTGTGGAATAAAGCAAGAATTGCAACTAATTTGTTAGGCATAGTTGATCATATGAATAGCCTAGTTTGTTTTATGTTTTCATTTACTGAGGCTGAAATGTTATATGGAGTAATGACAATATGTCCCTTGTTTTCTTGTTAATAGGAAAAAATTTTGGCCTTTACTGGCCAAAAGTTTAATGTATCTTTTGAGAAAAGCTTTTGAAACATTCCATGATCAATTGAAGCACCATGTATCTTGAAGTCAACCTAGGCTAATGCAGCAATGGAGTGCAAAAATGTAGCAATAGAGTGCTTGATTTTTTCCCAACTTTTTGGTCAGACGGTGGACAAATTGTCAAAAAGGGAGCTAGAACAATGGACCACTACGTTTAATATGGAATGCAAGAATAAATCTTGACATAAAAATTGCTAAGAATATGAAGTTTTGGTCCTCTGCAAGGAAAATAGTAGCTCTATCAAAGATGGCCTTCGGTTGTAACTGAATTTTTTCAAAGTAGAACCTGTTACAAGCATTCCATGATGTATTGAAGCCATATCTTGTTGTCAATAGGCTAATTTTAAGTATCATTGAAACATTGAATGTATTTTATAATTTTGACTCTTAAGGTAGTTTCATTGTTCATTTACAAAAACTTTTGCAAGGATTTAGAGTACAAACCAAGAAGAATGTAATAAAATTTAGTTTTTTATTTATTTTTTATATATTAGTTTTACTCCTAAAATGTAATTGATTGTGTGCCTTTATATTTCTAATTTCTTGTATTGTTTCAAATTGAACAATTTTGATGTTGCCTATATAGTAATGAATTGATGCAAGAGTTTTATCCAATAATGAACAAAACTTTATTGAAATGTATACTTTGATTACAAGGCTATTAGAACAAGAGCCCTTAACAAATACACAGTCATGGGCAATGATTTATTTCCCTCAATAGGAACCTAAAACTTGCACTCACAAATTATGTAAGGATGCAAGTTGAAGCCGAAGTGTAATGAATAAGATAATACCCAAGCAAAATCTTCCATTCAAAACAATTTTTGAATCATACAAGTGGCTGCTAAAGGTAAATGTTGAAGTTTATGTATCCAAAAGAAAAATATATTTCTACAATACTTCTTAATGGTAGAACTTATGCGAGAACAACAAAATACAACTCAATCATTACCCATGACGTAGTCAAAGCAATCCTAAACTTGTGCACTTTCTCTTCAGTAGTTCGGGCTGCAACTCTATACTTCTCAGCTCTGTGCTTGGCTATCTGTTCCCGCTCTAATGCTTCTATTTCCATTCGTCATGTATTGTCTCTCTCAATTTTGGCAGCTTCCGCCTTGGCTGCTAGTCTCATAAACCTTTCCCACACAATATTGATGAACTTGATGTGCTCAGCTCGCAGTTTTTTGTAGCACCTTTCTTCAAGATACTTAGGCCATGTTTGGATTTTTTTTTTTTTTTTTTTTTTGGATCACTCATCACTCCTCACTCAATTTTCGTCACTCATCACTCATCACTTAAAATACCAAGGTTGTTTGGCACCATCACTCACTTCCTATCACTCAATATTTTTCACATTATTTGTGGGCCCATACCTGTCACCTGGTGCAGCTTTTTTTTTTAGTACCCAGAAACTCGAACCAGAAAGGCAAAAAAAAGAAAAAAGAAACCCAGATCAGCCGAATCCAATGAAAGAAGAAAGGGGAAAAAAAAAAAAAAAAAAGAGGGAAGAACACCCTAGACCAAACCTAGAAGAAGAAAGGAAAAAAAAAAAAAGCAAGAACACCCGAGACCGTCCTCAGGAGAAGAAAGGAAAAAGAAAAAGAAAAAGGAAGACACCTGAGACCGAACCCAGGAGAAGAAAGGAAAAAAAAAGGAAGACACCTAAGACCGAACCCAGGAGAAGAAAGAAAGAAAAGAAAAAAAGAAGAAGAAGAAGAAGAAGGATTGAAGACACCTGAGACCGAACCCAGGAGAAAAAAGAAAAAAAAAAAAGAAAAAAAGTAGACTGGTCAAAAAGGTGCGGCTGAGTTATGACAGTGGATCCCCTATACGTGTTTAATTACAAAAATGCTGTTGAGTTATGAGTTATGAAAACTAAAAACAACCAAAATGTGTTTTCAGTTTCCATAACTCATAACTCAAAAATCAAAGAATTGAGGGATGGAAACAAAGTTATCGTTTGCCAAACAACCTTTTTGCTATGGGTCCCACCATTTTTGAGTTATGAGTTATGGAAACTGAGAATTGAGTTATGTAAATCAAAAATCCAAACACCCCCTTAGCTATCTGTTTAAAAAAAGTACCAAAAAATATACAATGCACATATTTGCTTCAAAGACTAGCATCATTCTTAAGCATATTAACCAATTTCAGATTCTATTCTGAGATCCAATGATCCAATCAGAGGGCTAGCATTCCAAAACAAACAAATGGTAGCGAAGGTCAAGGCCAGCTTTTCTTTAAAAAAAAGCCATTCCAAGGGTGATATGCGAAAAAGACATGCATATTCTTTGCTTCAAAGAAGGAAGCATATTGTCCTAGTCATGGGAATATAATGGCACTACAACTAACTTTTGTTAAATAAGAGCATAATCTAATAGTCACAGCGACACTTGTAATACATAATCTAATAGTCACATTGACAACCACCAGTTAGATTTAATCTTAATTGTTAGAAACTGAAAGAATATGGACAGACACCCAATGTAAGCATGTCCCTCTATTTGCCTCAGATTGTAATATCTAGGAGTAATGGTCTTAGACCGTTACACTACCCCACTAAGTCTACTATCCCACTCAATATTAATGGAGTGGTGTGTATATAAACACCAAGAATGGTACCCATTGAACAGTGGACGAATTCTGCATTTCTCATAGTGTTTATATAGTGTTGTGAGGCTCTTAGGTTGTGGGTTATGTTTGCATCACTCTAGTAGTGTGCAACACCGTCGGAGAAGCGTTTTTGATTTGTGGGTTACGCAAACTGGAAATCAAAACGTGTTTGGATAGCTAGTCTACATGGAGGCTGGCTCTGGACAGCGTAGAACAACCTCAAAGTTCCTGGGTGATCGTCGGTTTAGGCCAAGAGAGGTATGCCGAAAAAAAAAAAAAAAACTGATTATTTAAATTCCGCTACAAAGTCTATTTCTTACATTAATCAAGGCTTAGCTACCTTGGATGTCTGTAAGCTCAACCACAACATACACATAGCACCTTATAGGCTTATATTACACTATCAGAAATTAAACCATAAGAATACTAAAAAATTAACACATTTAAGCAATAGATTAGAAAAAGAAACTCACAAGAGACTTAGGAAACATCTTTGCAAGCAGTTTTTTGTATAGCTTAACGGGTTGTCAAGAGCTTGATCTCAAAGCAGGACAACAAACACACATGCTCTCACATGCTGGGAAAATCTTTCTGGAGATTAACCCCATTTTCCTGCAATTTATTTTAAGATAAACAAAAACATAAGGAAAAACATAGTAAAAAACCCCAAGCAAAATAGATAAAAATGTTACCAAAACAAAGCACAGCAAAGATTAACCCACTAGTCCAGCAGAAAAGCTTAGTGGAACACAAAACAAAGATATATTAGCACATTCCCAGAAACTGCAAGTTTTCCTTTTTATTAACAAAAAGGAGAAAAAGGAAACAATCCAACGGGAAAAGCAAAAAACAAATGAAGTTCGTAGCCATTGGGGCTGTAAAGGAGAAACATTGAGCGACACATTTCCAGAGAAATAAATTGTAAACCTCCAAAAAAGGCCAAAACAAGAATGAAGAAAAGGGAGGTAAAATCACCAACACAAAATAAATGAACTAACCAAAACATCTGAAGCTACACAAGAACATGAGAACAAACATGAATCATACATATTCCAAAGTTACACCAGCTAAAAGTCTTTTTAAAAGCACCCAGAACAAATGTGAAGCACTTAACAGAGAAAATTCATAACTTTCCTAGTTTAAAAACCCAACTAGAAAAGGCCAAATAAAAACTGATAAAAAAATAATCTTATCTTTAGCAAAACCCTGAACACCCATTGGAGTGAAAAGCATAAAGAAAACAAGAACTACACGTACCTAGCATTGTAGAGATAGATCTGGGTTTGAAACTACAAAACTCCAACTGGGTTTTTGTTCAAAGAGAGAGTGTGAAACAAATTACAAGGATTTAATTGGGTTTTTGTTCAAAGGTTTTAACTTTCATCATTAGTGATGATGCTGAAAAATCAACAGTAAGTCACACGGTCCTCATGTGCTTGAAAAAATATCTGCACAACAAAAAGAAAAGACCTAACAAAGAGCACCGGTATGGTGTCAGCCAAATACCCTCCGAAGGTCAAGTTAGAACTTCTCACAACTCTAGAGTGCCAGAGCTGGGGTGAATATGCGTATCTTGGTTAGTGAGGGTTTTGGGGTTTTTATAGTAGCAGAGGGTTGACGTCTCTTCCTTGGTTTAGAAGTCTTTTCCTTATAAGAGCTCTTATGAGCATATTTTTACAGAATCCTTTCCTTGTAGGATTCTTTTTTGATTAACACTGAGCGTGGGGCATAAGATATTTCCTTGTATACGCATACGTGGAGACCAAGTTAAGGTCAAGCCAGAACCTGTGCGTCCCCTTCAGCTTAGTGGCGTCAGCTTTTCATCTTCGCCCCAAGTTGACCCCGTCAACTTGGAGCTGTAAACTCCCAACTGTTGTCATGTGTCAATGGATATAGGAATGATAGGTATGTCTAGAACGTCACTCTATGCCTTTCCATCAATGAGTGTTCATATTTACAATTTTATTCTTATTAGCTGCCCCCTACTCCATAGCTTCGTCAGCTTAAGCCGACGGGTTATGGAGTTGAACTTTATTTACTACTTTTCTTTTGCTCAAGAGAAAGGGAAAATCATTTATGGGCGATTCCTCGAGCAGCCTTTATTTAATGCTTGGACACGTGGCGCAACTCAATTGGCTCCGCGTCTGGACAAGGGCGTCACTTCTTCTTCTGTGCATGTCCTCCCTTATATATACCTCGCCTCCCCTTCATTTTCGTCTATTTTACTGCTGTTGATTATCAGAGTGAAACCGTCACTTTGAGAACTTTGCCCACGTCATCTTGCTTTGGCCAAGACCGTCATCTTTCAAGAGTCCGTCAATTTTACTTGGTAAGCCACCCTTGCTCTTACTACCTCTTGTTTTTTACTTTTATCCTTTTCTTTTGATTGTGAAAATATATATTTTTTTAAAAAGGCCATCAACTTAGGTTCTTAGAATACCTCTGTCGCTTGTAGGTAGTCAGATGTCTAGAGAAGCGACGAGTGAACAGTCGTCAGTCTGCAATGAAGCAGGCTACGACGAGGTCTTCCTATCAGGTTACGAGCCCAAGGAGGGGTTCTCCTGGTCGTCAGAAAGGGAAACATCAACCCAATCTTCTGACGAGGAAATGGAAAGTTATAAAGGAGAAGATGAGAGAGTGATGAGTGATGAGAAAGATGAGGGGGGAAGAGAGAGAGAAAGTCATGGGGATAATAATGAGGGTGATGATGAGGCTTTAGATAACACATCGGGAGCCCCAGGAGATGACCGTCCTTTCATCCTCACCAAGATATGGACTGTCAATGACTTTTTGCCAACGATGTCGGATAAAGTCTTTAAAACCTTACGAGACCGTTACTAGATTCCGGACGACATCCCAATCCATCTCCCTGGGAAGTTTGAGAAATGCTACTTGGGGAAGATTGCGAACGTTGGCATGTATGATGCCATGTTTGCGGTAGGATTGAGGCTACCGTTGACGACGCTTCACTGTCAGTTGGCCAATTTTTTGGGTTTGTCTGTCAGCCAAATCACCCCCAATGCTTGGAGGATAATCATCAGGGTTGAGATTTTGTGGGGTCGTCTAAGTGGCGGGAACCGTCAGTTAACCATTGACGAGTTCTTTTGGTGCTATCGACCCTAACATATAGTCTCGTCTCAAGGGATATACCACTTTGCGGCGAGGAAGAAAGGGCTAAAGTTGGTATCTAATATGCCTGACTCCAATAGGAATTGGAAGGGCTGGTATTTCTTTGTAAAATGGACGAACTAGGTGTGTCGTCAAGAAGAATGGGAGACGATGCCCCATGGT
This sequence comes from Quercus ilex subsp. ballota, assembly GCA_032727855.1. Classification (NCBI taxonomy): domain Eukaryota; kingdom Viridiplantae; phylum Streptophyta; class Magnoliopsida; order Fagales; family Fagaceae; genus Quercus; species Quercus ilex. Next base: position 1,046,475 of record CM064908.1, on the reverse strand, counting down.
TATTTTGACAACACTTGGGCTTTTGTCAAGGATTCAGGTTAATCCCTTCTGTTCTTTTCCTTTGTTTGTTTGTTTCAAACTTCTAACACCATCTACTTCCCTTATTTTCAGCTAGCATTCGTCCATATATCACAGAAGAGCAAGAAGCCTTCATTCGTCGGGTAACAAAGATCTTATTGGAGGAGTGAAAGTGTCAAGATCTTATTACACTCGACACTTTACACCTTTACTGCAGAGGTTCCGAGCCGACGCAGGTAGCTCGTAAGCTAAACACCTATTCCCGTTGACGTAAGTATCCCTTAATTTCTCCTATCATCTTTGTACTTGTTTTCTTTTTGGTCATCACTTGTGCAAATACTCGTAATTTGTCTTTGTAGAAATGGAGGCAGCCAGACAGAGGGTGAGGGCAGCTGCTGCTTGTAAGAAAGAGGAAGAAAAGAAAACTAAGGTGGGGGAGTCCTCGTCAGCCTCTAAGGCCGTCAGTAAGGGGGCGACTAAGAGGAAAGGTGATGGGAAAGATGACTGTCCATTGAAAAACGCATCCGTCACTCCTGGAGAGAAGCTTCCTAAGAAGTTGTCACCTTCAAAGCACGGGGCTGGCAAGGGGTTGATGACGACGCCCGGCCCCGTCACTCAAGATTCTAAGCGTCGTCTCCTTACCCACAAGGATTATGCTGTCGATATGCTTAAGTCCATTATCAAAGATAAAGACGCGGATCCTTGTGTTAGCCAGGTGACGAGGGAGCTGGGGGATTCAGGCCTTTTTGACCTTGCTCGGGTAAGTTTCTTTCATTCTTTCTTTTATTTATTCACTTTCATGCTAACTAGCTGACAGTTGCTCTGTCCTATAGGCACTGGTTCGTATGAAGGCTTTACAAGTCAAGGGCATTCCCAACGAATGGGTGATTGCCTGTCAGCAAAAGCGTATTAAGAACCTGACTGACAGGCAAGAACAATACAAGAGCACCCTTCATACCCTCAACCAAGAGGTGAAAGAGTTGAAAGAAAAGCTGGAGGAGGAGGGTTGTCAATGGAAAAAAGATCTAGAAGCCAAGAAGACGGTGGAGAAAGAGTTGGCGACTCTGTTGGGCTAGGCGGAGATAGCCAAGGCCAACGCTGTAAAAGAATTTAAGGAGTCACAGTCATTCATTGATTCCTACGCCGAATATTATGGTGTGGGGTTTGAGGATTGCCTCAAACAAGTCAAATCCAATTACCCTCACCTGGACTTGGAGAAAGTCTCAATGGATGACCCCTTGCCAACAACACCTGTGGGTGACGTTATTCCTGAAGAGACCGACGACTCCACCGAGTCGGAGCAGGACACCCAAGATGACAGCGTCGTCCTTGCTCAGCCTGCCTTGAATCCTCCCGTTGTTCCTCTAACTTTGTCAGCCAATCCTTCAGTTGCTGGCAATCCTTTAGCTCGGGATGCCCCAAACCTTCCTCCCCAGGGTGACTTGGCCCCACAAGACCCCCTTGCTTCATGAACTTAGCATTTTTCTTTCCTTTTTATTGTAAATGTAGTCTAATTTCTGGACAATGCCCTTTTTGTTTTTTCTTGGGCTCTGTTTGTAAAAACTTCATTTTATTTATGGTATTTCATATCCGTCTCTTTCAGTATGTTTATTGTTGTGTATGTTCATCTTCTTGCTTTTATGAAACCGTCTACTCTATTGATCTCGTCAACTTTAATAAGATGAATTTGTAAACTGTGGGATTACCTCGTCAAGTTTGTTGACTAAGTTATGAACCCTTTTTTGTGGGCCTGTCTACCTTAATTACGGATTAAGCCATCTTTGTGGGATGAATTTGTCTTCCTTTTGGACTTTATAAGTTCGTTTACATTAATTATGGATTCGTCAACCTCGTGGATCAACTCATGAACCCGTCTACATGTGGAATGAACCCGTCCACTTACGAATTCTTATATTAGTGGACTTTATGATAATAACTTATAATTATGGGGTGAGCTTGTCCATTCTATGGACTTACTGGTGAACTCGTCCTTTTCACGGACTAATAATAATTCATCCTTTTGGAATGAACTCGTCTATTTTATAAACTCATCTACTTTATGGACTTGATGAACTCGTCCATTTTATGGACTTGATAATAAACTTGTCCACCTTATGAACTGATGAATTCATCCACTTTATGGACTTAGATATAAGCTCGTCCACTTTATGGACTAATGAACTCGTCCACTTTAGGGACTTAGTAATAAACTCATCCACTTTATGGACTAATGAACTCGTCCATTTTATGGACTTGATACTAGTCCAATTGATGAACTCGTCCACTTTATGGACTTAGTAATAAACTCGTCCACTTTATGGATTTGAATTTGTACACACTATGGACTAATGAATTCGTCCATTTTATGGACTTTAAAATATTTTGTAGAAAAACACATTAGTCATATCTGAATAATACTCCTCTTATTATGATAAACCATGCATTCGTAGAAAAGTAGTTCTCTAAAAAAAGAATCTGCCCGTTGGGCTTAAAAAGTGTTTGTAGCAAAGATTAACTAAGGTAAACTGGAAAACTGAGGAGTGTAGCTAAAAATAACTAAAGTAAACTGAAAAAGTGTTGCTCTCCACGTTATCATCTCTATTGGTAGTACTTCCGTAGGTGCTCAGTGTTCCACGGATGGTGCAACTTCCATCTGTCTAGTGTCTCTAGGTGGTAGGTGCCTTTCCTGTGCCATGATGTGATTCTGTAAGGTTCCTCCCAATTAGGGCTGAGCTTTCCTTGGGCAGAGTCTCTAGCGGCGCCCATTACCTTTCTTAGGATGAGGTCTCCCACCTTGAAGTCTATGTGTTTGACCCGGGAGTTCTAGTGTTTGGCCATAAGGTCCTGGTATCGTGCGAGTCTCTGCTCTACCGTCGCCCTGATTTCGTCCAGTAGGTCAAGTTGTAGACGCATTTCTTCGTTGTTTTTCTCTTCATCGTGGTTGTCCACCCTGTAGCTTGTGAGTCCGACCTCTGCTGGAATAACCACCTCGTTCCCATATGCTAGCTGAAACGGTGTTTCCCCTGTAGGTTTTCTGGTCGTTGTCTTATATGCCCATAGCACGCTTGAAAGCTCTTTAGGCCATATACCCTTTGCCCCCTCGAGCCGAGTCTTGGTAATTTTAAACAAGGATCGGTTTGTGACTTCAACCTGCTCGTTGGCTTGAGGGTGGGCGAGGGAGGAGTAATGGTTTTTAATTCCCAACTGCAAGCAAAAGTCCCTGAAGGAGTCATTGTCGAATTGCTTCCCATTATCTGAGACCAAGACTCTAAGGATCTCGTATCTATAGATGATGTGCCTTCAGACAAAGCTCCACACGTTCTTCTCTGTAATGGTGGCCAAGGTTTCAGCTTCTACCCACTTTGTGAAGTAGTCTATACCTACTATAAGGAATTTCAGCTATTGTGCCGCTACCGGGAATGGGCCCATGATGTCTAATCCCCACTGAGCAAATGGACATGGGGCTGTCGTTGGAGTTAATTCTTCCTATGACTGTCTGATGGCATTATTGAACATCTGGCACTTGTCGTAGGCTTTGACATAAGCCTAGGCATCCTTCTGCATGGTAGGCCAGTAGTATCTAGCTCGAATCAGTTTGTGTACTATTGACCGTGATCCTGAATGGTTCCTGCAGATTCCTTCGTGGACTTCTCTCATGACATAATCTGCTTCCTTGGGACTCAAACACCTTAGGTATGGGCGGGAGAAGCCTCTCTTGTACAATGCGTCCTTTATTAGAACGAATCGTGCTGCTTGGACCTTCAGCTTCCTTGCGGCTTCCTTACCATCGAGTAATGCACTCTCTTTCAAATAAGAGACTACAGGGGTGGTCCAATCGCTCTTGGAACCTATTTCTTGCACATTGATGACATCTATCAATGGCGTAAGCTGAATAAAGGAGAGTACCTTATGGGGAATGACCACGTGCTTTGCTGATGCGGCCTTGGCAAGACGGTCAGCTTGCTCATTCTCTTCTCTGGGGATTTGAACAATCTTGGCTTGTAAGTCGTCTACCCTTTTCTTTGCTTGCTCCAAGTACTTCTTCATCCTCTCGCTCTTACACTCGTAATCGCTATTTACTTGGTTTGTGACGACCTGAGAGTCGTAATAAATAACCACACTTGCGGCTCCTGCTGCTTTATCGAGATCTAGACCTGCTACTGGTGCTTTGTATTCCGCCTCATTATTGATCATAGGGAAGTCAAGGCGAACCATGCATTCAATCTCGTCACCTTCTAGAGAGCGAAGTATAATGCCTACCTCGCCAGCCTGTCTATTGGATGAACTGTTCGTGTATACGCTCCACTGAGGATACTCTCTTGCTTCATGGCATTTTACGTTAGTGAATTCCGCGATGAAGTCAACGACCACCTGGCCTTTAATGGCAGTACGTGGGCAGTACTATATGTCGAATTCACTCAACTCTATCGCCCATAATGCCATTCGTCCAGTAGCTTCGGGATCGCTCATTGCTCGCTATAGAGGTTTGTCAGTCAGGACGATCACTGTGTAGGCTTGGAAGTATGGCTTGAGCTTATGGGCTGTTGTAACTAAAGTGAAGGCGAGCTTCTCCATTGGTGGGTATCTTTTTTCTGCACCTCAGAGTGCTTGGATTATGTAGTACACTGGCTTTTGCACCTTCTTTTCTTCCCTAACTAAGGTTGCACTGACGGCCGCCGAGGATGCCGCTAAGTAGAGGAGCAACTCTTCCCCAGCCTGAATGAGGCTTGTTAGGACATATGTGTTTCACTTGTTAAGAACATATGTCATTCGTTTATGTAATTGGCTAATCCTTTGAAAAAACGCACACTACTTGTAATTGGGTAGTTCTAGTTGTTTTTAATACTTCAAGAAACAAGGTTTCAAGATCAAGTGTTGAAATCATCAAGTCTGTCCAAGAAAACAAGCTGATAGTGCAAATTCATTAAAGCTCAACAGCTGGCTCGACAACTACATCTATCAAGCTTAAGAAAGTTGTCTCAAGCCCGTAAGCTCGACAGCAGCTCGACACCTCCTATCTGTCGAGATTTAAGAAATTCAGAATTCTGATCTGATTTCTTGAGATCCGTGAAAGTGTATTTGGGCCTTCTTTTCTCCTAACCCTAGACATATAAAAGAATTGTTTTAAGGGCCGTCAAAGAAGACACAATTTGCACAAGCATTGAGTAAACTCTGTTCAAGCAATTTGTGATCAAAGACGATGTTCTTGCCCTAGTTCATTTCTTTTGAAGAAGTTGCTATGTATGTACACCTTTGGATTTTGTGATCAAGCATCTTCTTGATCTGCATCGTGTAGGATGAACTGAAGAACTTTGTAGCCAACCTCTCTTTCAGTTGGTGTTGAAGTCGCGTACTAGGATCCGCGCATTGGTTAGTCACGTACTTGGGAACCGTGCATTCAAAAGGAAAACTGTCACTACAGAATAAGTCCAATTGGGTATTGGGGTAAGTGTTTAACTGTAGGTTGGTAAGGTACTTGGGATTCCTTTACTTGTAATCGCTTGTTGTGATAATAGTGGAGTTTCAGGAGTGGTGACCTGAAAATCACCCGACAGGATTTTTGCCTTCAGGTTTTTCCCCATTCGTAAACAAATCACCGTGTCATTTAATTTTCGTTGCATATTTAGTTATTTGGTGATTTGTTTATGCTACCACGCGTTGCAAGTTAAATTTATCAATTAATAACTTGGCTAATTAATTAATTGGTTTAATCACAAGGGTTCAATTCAATTTGTGGCCTATCAAGTGGTATCAGAGCAGACACACTCTGATTAGGTTTAATATTTGCTATGTTGATCCATTGACCCCTATTTGTCATGGATAGAGGACAGTCATTAATCATACCTCCTTTATTTGATGGCACTAACTATGCATACTGGAAAGTACGCATGAGAGCTTTCTTGTAGTCTTTAGATGAGAAGGTGTGGCAAGCTATAAAGATTGGCTGGACCAAGCCAAACGAAGCGTCGGCCGATTGGGATGAAGCCAAGATCAAGGCGGCAAACTTTAACAGCAGAGCGTTGAATGTCCTATTTAGCGTAGTCACCAATGAGGAGTTCAAGAAGATATCCTCTACTGAAACTGTAAAAGAAGCATGGATCATCCTCCAAACAACCTATGAGGGTACAAAGGCTGTTAAGGATTCAAAGCTTCAAAGGCTCACTACAAGCTTTGAAGAAATAAAGATGGAGGAGGATGAGTCGTTTGATGAGTTCTATGCCAAACTCAAGGATATAGTAAACTCAGCCTTCAATCTTGGGGAAACCATTCCTGAATCCAAGATTGTGAGGAAGGTACTCAGATCTCTACCCGAGAGATTCCATGCCAAGATTACGGCGATAGAAGAATCAAAAGATATCGATAAGATTCCTTTGACTAAGCTAGTTGGAAACTTGCAGACCTACGAACTAGGACTATCCAGGATTGGCAAGTCGGGTAAAGGCAAAAGCATGGCCTTGAAGGCAAAGAGCAGTGACACAGATGAGTCTTCCGATGATGAAGATTCCAAGATGAAGTCCTACATTACAAGGCAGTTCAAGAAATTTATGAAGAATGCCAATGGGAGGAGCTTCAATAAGGACTGCAGACAATCCATTTCTTTTCAGTCTCAGGGGCAAGACAAAGGGAAAAAGGATGCTAATGATGGCGGTTAGTACACTGTTCCTGCAGGACCAAAGTGTTTTGGATGTCATGGATTCGGTCACATGAAGCATGAATGCCCTACATATCTCAAGAGCATTGGGAAGAGTAAGGCACTTACTGCAACCTTGAGTGACACTGAGCCTAAAGATGATTTCGACAATGAAGATGACGGAATTTTGAATGCCTTCATTGCCACAGTCAATCCTACTGAAGGGATTGTTGAAGAAGTGGGCGAAGAAGAAGAATTGGTAGAATCCAAATTTGAGAAGATGGATGATCAAGATGATATCCATACAACCTATGAAAAGCTTTACAAGCTCTTTGAGAAGCATGAGAAATTGTATAGGCTGGCCACTAAGAAGTTCAGTGATGTGGAACTTGATCGTGAGGAGCTTTTCACAAAGTTTGATAAGGCTAATCAAACGATTGGTGCACTGAGGTTTGAAAACAATTTCTTGGCTGAGAAGACCAAGAAGGTTGAAGCGGAGCTATTTCAAGTCAGAACTCAATTGGAGAGGACTTTAAGTGCAAAGCTTGATGAGATGCTCAACATTTAGAAATCTGCTTCGGATCGAACAGGTTTAGAGTATGGTCTTTCTTCCTTTCATGTTGCTTCTACTAGTGCTATTGTTTTTGTTTCTCCTGCTAATAACACTGAAATTGAGAACACTGATGATAAAACTAAATTAGCTAGTGAGAACTTAGACAAGGGTAAATCTATCTTAGGAGCACCCCTAAGAAGGATAAGAAAGATGTTAAAAACCCTAGGGCTAAGAAGGCTAACTCTTAAAAGCCTAAAAAGAAGAAGCAGCATCTTTGTCATCATTGTGGAGCTGCCAGTCATACTCGACCAAATTGCTATAAGTGGTTAGCCACTCAACAGAGCAACGGCATGATCGCATCTGGAAGCCAGAATCAGCTTCAATCCTCTCTTGCTCCTCTTGGAGATCTTCTGAAAGCCCTCATATTCCTTTCAAACTTAAATGGGTTCAATTCTTCCCCTTCACTGCCGGTTCAATGATTCAATCAAAGGAAAGGTTCTTCCAAGGTGTGGAAGAAAAAGGACTCTAAGTGATTTTATCACTTTCTTCTTCTTCTTTTTTTGTTGCATTACTTGTGTGTTTTGCATTTATTTTGAGTCAGTCTAGTTTTATGCTTTATTTTGTTTAACATGTTTTTGTGTATTTACTTTCAGTTTTGTTTATTTTTGTTTTTGATTAAAAATATATAAAAAAAATAAAAAAAATTGAAAAATCAGAAAAATACAAAAACAGTGTGTGTTTTGTGTACTTTGGTACTTGTGTACCTTGGATGGCCATTGAAACAAAGTTTCTAAACTTTGTATCTTTTATAACTTAGATGAGCATCTCTATGCACAACTAAGCAAATGAGCTTTGTGGCTCTTATTTGTGATGAGTAAGATTAAGTTATCTCTTGAACTTAACACTCATATCACTCTTTTTGACGGATAGGACTAGAAAATCCTAAGAGAAAGGCATAAATAACCATCTCACAACTGTTGCCCGCCAATCATAATATGACACCTGTATGCTTTGGCATAGCAAAAGTGCAGTGTCAAAGACACCTGTATGTTTCGGCATAGCAAAAGTGCAGTCTCAAATGCTTAACATCTTGGGTATTTCTTTTCTCTCTTTCATATGCCCATGCATGATATGCTTAAAAGAAAATATGCAAAGAAAAATAAAAAGTAAAAAGATCAAAAATGCTTTAAATATGGTTGCAAGCGTGTATTCTAGTAGATGTGGGAGTTATAGGATGTACATCGAAAGTGATAGTCCCCATCAAACAGTTATGATTGTGTGTGAGTTAAAGTAATTTTCTCATATCTCAAATCGTCATAACTTGTATACACATATGCAATCTTGTGATGTTTTTCACACACAACACGCAATATTCTTTGCTACTCTTGATACATGTGCAGGTACAATGTGATTTGGCCATCACAAAGGTTTTATATGTGCTAATGTATGCTCACTAAACTGTCTTGACTCATTTTTGAAATATAAAATTGGTTAGACTTGTTTAGTGTGTGTGTGTGTGTGTGTTTTCGAGGATCCATGTGCTTGAAAATATTTGTTGAGAGATGATTTTGAGAGCTTAATATGTTGATTGGATCATTGGTTGAGGTGCATGTTGGATTGCATTTATGTCTGTGTTTTTCTCTTCTCGAAAATCTTTTTCAAAAGCAAGCTCGACACCTCCTCGATACCTAGCTATCTGTCGAGCTTCTCAAGCTTTTTCTTATCGCAATCTCGACACATCCTGGACACCTGGTGGATCGATCGAGAAAGTTTCTGTCTTCTCGATACCTTCTCGACACCTAGTGGATCGATCGAGCTTCTGTTCTTGATTCTGGTGTTTATTCCTTGATACCTTCTCAACACCTGTAGCTGTTTACGTGTATTTTCTCAACACCTTCCTCGACAGCTGTTTCGACTCCTCTCGATACCTCATCTGTTGAGAATTACTAAGGTTCCTATATAAGCCCCTGTTGCGATCCGGATCTCATTTTCTCGATCTCTCTCGATCTGTCTGCATCTGTTCATCTCCCAAACTAAGTTTTCTCACTCAAAACCTTCAACCCATATAATTTTTGGCCCTTCCTTGCTTCAAATCACTTGGTATGATCTTTTTTTCCTTCATTCTTCATGCATTTCATGTTTTTGTATCTTAGATTTTGGGGTTTTTTGAAAAATTTTGGGGTTTTTCAAAATTGATGAGTTTTTCTTGTAATTTAGGATGGGTTTTCATTTAAATGTGTTCAAAATCTCATGCATTGCATCACATTTGCATTAGAATGATATTTCCATGCATTTAGATGTGTGAACTATGCTTGGGTGCTGGTAGGTTTGGATTGGGCTGAGCCCATGATGTAATTTCTTTTGCATGTCACATGTTCATGCATTCTCCATGCATACATACTCTCTATTCAGAACCCTCTACGTTCTAGAGCTTCTTCATCTTCTGATTCTGCTCCTCTTAATCTTTGGTTCCGTGATGATGATGCCCACAAGGCATTCTCGGAGAACTTCTCTAGACGAAGTGTTCATTCGGAATGCCAAGTCATTTTGGCAGACTTCGCTGACACTGACCTTCTCTCTATCATTCACAGTAGGGGATGGGAGTCACTGTGTGACGTCCCAGTCACATGTCCTCTCATACTTATTCAAGAGTTTTACTCCAATATGCACGAGATTGATCATTCAGTACCTCTTTTCTTTACTCGCGTTCAAGGTATGCGCATCCCTATCACACCGCAGCTTGTTGCGGATGTGCTTAAAGTTCCTAGGATAGAGTTTCCTGACTATCCTTCTTGTCAGCGTTTGCGGACTATGTCCTAGGATGAGTTCATATCTGCTTTCTGTGAGCGCCCTTCGGAGTGGGGTGAGCGTCAGTTCACATCATGTAGACCTTTTGCTAAAGGTCCTAGATTCTTAAACATGGTGATGACTTTTGTACTCCAGCCACTTTCTCACTATAACTCCATTACAGAGCCTCGTGCTCAATTTTTGTTATCCCTTCTTGAGCTGCTTACCATAGATTTTCCCTCTCATTTCATTTTGTCTATTATAGATGTTCATTTGGATGCGGCGACCCGTGATAAGCTCATCTTTCCTTCTGCTATCACGAGGATTTTACGCCATTTTTCCATTCCTTTTCCTGTGTCCGACCATTTCACTTTCATATGTGCCATATATGCCACTACTGTAAAATGTAGTGACGCTCAGTTTAGGTCGAGACAGACGGATTCCACTCCTCCATCCCGTTCAGCTCCATCCCATTCTACTCCATCTACATCTGCTCCTTCTTCCTCTATGAGCGATGTTTCACTTGGAGACATCATGGCGCAGCTGCAGTGCATGGATGCTCGCCTCAATACACTCTCCACTGAGTTGTATCAGGTGAATATTAGTGTTGGTCGTGTTACACGACGGCAGGCGATCATGGTTGGGTTTGCTCCTGAGGCTACTCCTTCACCACCTCCTCCAGCGGCTTTTGATGCTGAGGATGATGATGATGATGGTGATGACGATGACGCTTCAGATGATGATGAAGATGCTAGCTCTACTGATGAGATGTCTACTTGACACTCTACGCTTTGTCACTCGTGACAAAAAGGGGGAGTAATTTTGGGATATGAGAGTAGTCATCTTAGGGGGAGAGTTAGTACAGGACATTTTTGTTAGGGGGAGAGTGTTGATACTTGAGGGATGTAGTGAGGATTTGATGTATCTTTTTCTTTTCTACTTTTTAGATACATTGTTCTTGTATATGAGGTCTTGTGACCAATTTTTACATACATTTTACTTATTTTCTCTATATGTCGATGTATGTTTCTTTCACCCGTCTCTACATGTGTTGTTTCTTTTCTATCTTTATACACATGTTTCTTATACTTGTATGCAATCTATTATTTATGTTTCATACAAGATACTTTGATGAGTTTTGTTTAAAGTGTTTCAAAAATATAGGTTGTCAAAGTCTACTTGCCATAAACTCTTTTCTTGCAAAGTTTTTCAAGGGTTTGTAATAGGATAGATTTTATTGTATTCAACAAGTGAATATGAGTTGAGTGATTTATGACTTCTCTCATATGTTCATTTGTTTGTTGTGGTTTTGTCACAGATTGCCAAAGGGAGAGATTGTTAGGACATATGTGTTTCACTTGTTAAGAACATATGTCATTCGTTTATGTAATTGGCTGATCCTTTGACAAAACGCACTCTACTTGTAATTGGGTAGTTCTAGTTGTTTTTAATACTTCAAGAAACAAGGTTTCAAGATCAAGTGTTGAAGTCATCAAGTCTGTCCAAGAAAACAAGCTGATAGTGCAAATTCATTAAAGCTCGACAGCTGGCTCGACAGTTGCATCTATCGAGCTTAAGAAAGCTGTCTTAAGCCCGTAAGCTCGACAGTTGCTCGACACCTCCTATCTGTCGAGATTTAAGAAATTCAAAATTCTGATCTGATTTCTTAAGATCCGTGAAAGTGTCTTTGGGCCTTCTTTTCTCCTAACCCTAGACATATAAAAGGATTGTTTTAAGGGCCGTCAAAGAAGACACAAGTTGCACAAGCATTGAGCAAACTCTGTTTAAGCAATTTGTGATCAAAGACGAAGTTCTTGCCCTAGTTCATCTCTTTTGAAGAAGTTGCTGTGTATGTGCACCTTTGGGTTTTGTGACCAAGCATCTTCTTGATCTTCATCTTGTAGGATGAACTGAAGAACTTTGCAGCCAACCTCTCTTTCAGTTGGTGTTAAAGTCGTGTATTGGGATCCGCGCATTGGTTAGTCACGTACTTGGGAGCTGTGCATTCAAGAGGGAAACTGTCACTACAGAACAAGTCCAATTGGGTATTGGGGTAAGGGTTCAACTGTAGGTTGGTAAAGTACTTGGGATTCCTTTACTTGTAACCACTTGTTGTGATAATATTGGAGTTTTGGGAGTGGTGATCTGAAAATCACCCGGTGGAATTTTTGCCGTCAGGTTTTTCCCCATTCGTAAACAAATCACCGTGTCATTTAATTTCCGCTGTATATTTAGTTATTTGGTGATTTGTTTGTGCTACCACGCATTTGCATGTTAAATTGATCAATTAATAACTTGGCTAATTAATTAATTGGTTTAATCATAAGGGGTCAATTCAATTTGTGGCCTATCAAGGATGTTTGGGCCTGACCTCACCTGGCTTACAACTTACTTGTAAAGTGGGACTTGGATTTCCTACTTTGGGTGGTTCATGGCCCAAAGGCTCAATGTAGCTTTCTTCCCTTCGCTTTCTGAATCACTCTATTCTCTCTGCTCTTTGTTTTTCTCAGATCCTTTCAACAATCTTTTCCTTCCTCCTACCCCTCATATTTATAGCTCTAGATTAGTGGAGATGCTATGATTACCTGCCTAGTTAGTGCGATGGGAGGTCCAATATTATCAGTTATAAGTGGATGGTTAGGTTGGAGTATGATAAGGTGGGAGTGGCCTTGGAACTTGATTCCTACTCTAGAAGCCATGCCCGACAATGGTGCTTCTGAGCACTGCCGGGTATGCTAATGATGATATGTTCGGATGTAGTTCTTCCTTTACTTGTTTGGTAACGGTTCCCCGAGCAAGGATCAAGTGATGACACCTAGTCTTACGGTCTGTGTGGGCTTAGACTAGGATCTTAGGTAGGAAAAAGAGTGGGGTCATGGGCCACATTGTTGCATCGGGACTTTAGGCCCAAATGGACTTGGGCTTCATGGGACCGTACATTAGCCCCCCCCTTAATTCATGCTCAGCTAACAAAAAGAATCAAGGAACCTGGGGGGTACATTCGTTTAAGAAGGTTAACAGGCGGAAGCCAGGGCGGTTCTGGAAACCCATTAATGCGCCCTCAAAAGACGTGCCGTTTCGAATCGTTTGGTTCGGCCGTTATCATTACCTGACGGTTCGTAAATTGATGAGGCGCGTGTGTTAGTTGGAATTGGCATTCGTGCAAGTTACTCGTTAATTGAGACCCATTATGGTTGATTAGATGCCGTTCTTCCTTCCTTGGCTCCTATAAATAGTCCATTCCAAATCACTTCTCCACTTTTTCGCTCTCTATTTTTCGAATTTTCTCTCTGTCGAGCATTCATTTGTGTGCTTACTCGCTTGCCCAGAGCCCCCTTTTCTTCCTTAGAGCCCAAAGTAAGTCTCCTACCTCTTCCTTTTACTTCAGCTTCTTTCTTTCAAGTTTCTTCCTTCAATTTTAGACTTTAAGATGGGTTATGCTTTTTTCTAAACACTACGGCGTCTTTAGCCACATTTAGGCAAAAGTTTGATATTCCAGATGATGTAGAGGTGGCATACTACCATGAGAGTGAATTTGACCTCCACAGAGGGGAGCAAATTTCTTTCTTTCCTTTAATGGCGATCCTAGAGGGTGGGTTTAGGTTTCCCGTGGACCCTCTCTTACTTGATACACTTAGGTACTATGGGCTGTGCCCCAACCAACTTCACCCCAACTTTTACCGGGTAGTTAGTTGTGTCAGTAGGTTGAACCATACATTGGGTTTGCAATTAAACCATCATGATATAAACCACATGCACAATCTGTGCGGGAATAAAAATACAAACTATTATTTAAAGGTTAGAGATAAGCGGGTACGGCTGATATCATGCCTACCTGACTCCAATAGAAATTCAGCCGGGGAGTTCGTCCCGATGTGCGGCAACTGGTTTGCTAGGGATATCCCCTGCCCCCTCTCACGTCGTGAAGTGGGTTTGTATTAACTTCAAACTTAACTGTCTTTCTCATATGGTTGTTTTACTTACTTGAATACTGACGCGATGTTCCATCCACGTATGTATTCATTGTTTCTTTATTCATTGTACTTTATTTATTTGTTAATTTATTCTTTTTTATCTAGACAGCAAAGTGTTCACCCTGGACATTAGAGTAGTCAATGTCAGGGATTTGAACTTTGTACTCAGGTTCGAGATATTTGTTCACTAGGACGGACAACTCCGAGTGTCCGATCTTACTCTTGGAGTTGAATCGGTTTACTCTACTTGGAAAAACTTCAAGCAAGCGCTTCTGGTAGACAGTCCACTTCTATCTTACATCGACATTCGGCACACGAATTTTTTGCCATCGAACTTTACGGTGGGAGAAGCTCGGGAACAAGGCCGGTGATACACTTGTTCGGATGAGCTAGCCCCATTGCGGGACGAATCGACAAAGCGCGTGTCCCAGCGCCTCCAAGAACTTGCTCACGCTCCTGTTGAATAAGAAGCTCCCGTTCAAGAGGCACTCGCCCAACCCGAAAAACCAGTTGATCCCAAGGCTCCCGTGCCTGTTACCAAGCAAGTGACTGTTGACATTACCAACCTTTCCGATACATAATCCGACTGCAGCGTAGATATGGTGACCCAGGAGACCCTGACCATCGATTGTTTTGTGCCCAAAGCACGACAGGCAGCGCAACAGCAACCACCGCAAGGCCAAGGCCAGACTCCTCCTCCCCCAACTCTTTCCCAAACCGGACGAACCCGAAAAAGGCAACGCGTTAGCAAACAGCGGGCTGGGAGATGCCATGACCCGGGTCCCCCCATAACCGTCCAAGGACTTTGTCATACAGGAGCCCCAGGCCTAAGCCAGGTTGGGTGCAGCGTCCTCCTTTAAGGTGGCTCAGCCATGGTAGCCCAAGTTTTTCTTGGACGGCGAGCCACTCCCCGAGAGCGCTAGTGTACGGGTTTGGGAGAAAGGTGAAGGGGGCCGCATTGCCCAAAGCTTAGCGCACGGACTTCCCTTGCCCGAGGATGTACACGCTTACGAGCAAGGGACAGAGGAGTCCATGGGGAGAAGGTTGTAGTGGTTCACTGTCGCAGTAATCCTTCACTCACTAGCTTCCTACCTAGTCTTTGTACGCCTTTATTATTTATTATTGCCATTGACAACATGTATACATATGCATACTTATTTTCAATCTTTTGCCATACTAACACCCGAGGTTTCATTAGGCTACCCAGCTGGCTCACATTATCGATGGGCATATGAAGGAACTTTCCGAGGATGCCAACCGGGAAAGGGCAGCCAAGGAGACGGCTATCAAGACAGTGAAAGAGAGGACAAAGGCCGCCGATGCTGCCGAGAAGAAGGCTACTGCCGCAGAGAAGGCTAAGGCGCAGGCGGAAAATAGGTGCGTGGAACTTTTAGTGAAGCAGAACAAAACAAACGTAAAATTAGCCGAGGCGGTAAGTCTGAATATTGCTCATGTTAAGGAGCTTGCTGATCTGAGAGTGGCATTGGGGGCTGTCGAAGAAAAATGGTACCATGAAGGGTTTGCCGACGCGAAAAACTCTATGGAGCCAGTTGTGAATCAAGCTCAAAAGTTGGGTTTTGAAGTTGGTTGGTTGGCTGCCCTGTAGGCCATGAGGGTTCTCGAAGATTCTCCTCTTAGGGACCCCGGCCAAATACCCTTCCCTAGTTTTACTCCAGCTGCGCAAAACCCCCCCGCGCCTGTTGACGCAGAAGACATGGCAAGCTTTAGGGAACTGATGGAGCAGATAGACGCCCATGTGGAAACAGATGATGCAGAAGTCACCAATGTCCCCCACACTACCAATCAACACTATGAGGATATAGCTTAGAACCCCACCGACTAGCAGCCAACTGAACTTGCCGCCCAGATGCAAACAGATTATCAAACTTAGACGCCGAACAAGACCGCTATCATTTTCTTTTAGCTTATATTTCTATTGCATTTTTCTTTTTCTTTTTTTACTCAGTTCACCTACATCACTGGGCTGTGGTGACTAAACAATCATCACTTTGATTTGTTTTAACTTTTACATAGTCACCGGGCTTTGGTGACAAGACAACGGTTTCGTTTTTATGTGTTTATATTACTTATGTGAAATTTATTCGCTGAAGACTCGTCTTAATTGTTTTCATGAAGGGTTATTATCATCATATCTTCCTTGTCATATTTTCCTACTTTTCGTGCATGCATATTTTCCTGATGTCCAGCAATATGTACGGTGCAGGAAACCGAGGTGCAGGTTCCCGTCCCCAGACAATGTTTAATTTGTTGATTTCAATCTTTAGCCTTTGTCCTTAGAATACTTTCCAGCTGCCTGGTGATAGTAATTGAACCGAGCAATAGGTTTCCGTCCTTGGAATATTCTTTAGCATTAAGGTTTCCACCTGCTCGATGATAGTGATCAAACCGAGCACAGGCTTCTGTCCTTAGGATATTTCCTAGCATTAAGGTTTTCACCTACTCGGTAATAGTGATCGAACTGGGCAACAGGCTTCCGTCCTTAGAATATATATATATATATATATATAGTTTTTTTTTAGCATTAAGGTTTCCACCTGCTTGGTGATAGTAATCGAACCAGACAACAGGCTTCTGACCTTAGGATATTTTTTAGCATTAAGGTTTCCACCTGCTTGGTGATAGTGATCAAACCGGGCACAGGCTTCTGTCCTTAGAATATTTAGACTAAGGTTTCTATCTGCCCGGTAATGAAAATCAAACCGGGGACAGGTTTCTATCCTTACGGAATTTAGACTAAGGTTTCTACCTGTCCGGTGATGAATATCGAACTGGGGACAGGTTTCTGTCCTTAGTGAGTTTTTTGCAAAGTTTCCACTCACTTAGTGGTATGGATCGAATGAAGACCAATGATAGAATTAAGTATACATGCGCGGGCAATTATTACCATCGTTATTAGTAATACGCATGCACGGCATTGCATTTAACTTACAACATAGTTTACAGCCGATCAATGATAAAACTTTTTAAGATTATGGACATTCCACGGCCGAGGTAATGGCCTCTCGTCTAGGTCCTCCAAGTAATACGCTTCAGCGCCAGCAATGGCAGTAACTCGGTAGGGCCCTTCCTAAGTCTGGGCTAATTTCCCAGAATTTGTATCTCGCATATTCCCCACTACTTTCCTCAGCACCAAATCTCCAACACCAAATTTCCTTGTCCTTACACCTCAGTTATAACGTCGGGTAAGTTTTCGATGATATTCGGCCAGTCGAATAGTTGCTTCCCGGCACTCCTCCAACTGGTCCAAGCGTTCCACCATCAGCTTATCGTTTTGGGCAGGGTTGAATCCTACTACCCGTGCGCTGTAGAGGTGTACCTCGGCTGGTATCACCGCCTTGGCTCCGTACGTCAAGGAAAATAGATTCTCTCCCGTGGATCTCATTGGGGTTGTTCGGTACGCCCACAAAACACTAGGTAGCTCCTCAGCCCATCTGCCTTTTGCTCCGTCCAATCTTTTCTTTAGTCCGTTCAGGATCGCTTTGTTAGTGGCCTCGGCTTGACCGTTGCTCTGTGGATAGGCTGGTGTGGAATACCTATTTTTGATGCCAAGATCACAACAAAACACACGAAAAGCTTTACTATCAAATTGCAGCCCATTATCTGATATCAGCGAGTCCAGCACCCCGAACCTCGTGACTATGTCCCTCCATATAAACTTCTTAACATCCACGTCACGAATGTTTGCTAAAGCTTCTGCCTTTGCCAACTTGGTGAAGCAATCCACGACCACCAACACAAACCTTTGATTGCCTGTTGCTCAGGGAAATGGCCCGAGAATATCTAGCCCCTACTGTGCAAAGGGCCAAGGACTGTTGACTGGATTCAGATGACCTGCAAGCTGATGGATTAATGGAGCATGCTTTTGCCACTGTTCACACTTTCGTACGTATTCGGTGGCGTCCTTTTGCATCTGTGGCCACCAAAATCCCTGAGTCATCGCTCGGTGTGCCAATGAACGCCTCCCTACATGACTGCCACACACTCCATCATAAAGCTCGGCCAGAAGTTCACTCACCCTCCTTGGGTGCAAACATGAATGGTACAGCCCTCCGAAGGATCTCCGATATAGCTGTCGATCAGCCGATAACCAATAATGGGGAGCTACTCGGCGGATCCTATTGGCTTCTTTTTCATCGTTTGGGACCCATTCCTTGGCCAAGAATTCAATGATTGGGTCCATCCAACTTGGCTCGGCCGTCGTAATCACAGCGACATCCACTCCCTCAACACTAGCATCATTTGTCACGTCAATGCTCGGCTCTTCTATTAGCTCTACCTTGATCAGCTGAGGAACCTCCTCCATTGTCGACGATGCTAGCATGGTTAAGGAATCAGCATGTCTGTTCTGCGCCCGACCCACCTGGAAAACCTTCGTCGTGCCAAACTTGTTCATAATCTACTTTGCCGATTGCAAGTATGCCTTCATCTGGGGGTCTCGGGCTTCAAAGGTCCCTTGGACTTGGTTAACTACCAACTAAGAATCCGAATATATCTCCACATCCCGGGCTCCCATTCCCAAAACGGCTCTCAATCCAACGAGTAGGGCCTCATACTCGGCCTCGTTGTTGGAGGCCCTAAACCCTAGCCTAAAAGAATGTTCCAACCGTATTCCTTCGGGGGTAATGATAACGATCCCAGCGCCAGACCCCAAGGCACTTGAAGCTCCATCCACAAATACCTTCCACGGGTGATTCTCCACGTGACAAACCATCTCCCCGCTCTTAGGGGTAAACTCTGCAACAAAATCAGCGAGGACTTGCCCCTTCACTGAACTTCGTGGCCTATATTGTATGTCGAAAGAACCTAGCCGAGTCCCCCACTTAGCTATTCTGCCTGTGAAGTCTGATCTCTTCAGCAGCGACTGTAAGGGATACTCAGTCAGGACATACACCGTATATGCCTAAAAGTAATGTGGCAACTTTCTTGTAGTGTGTATTAGTGCCAGCACCAACTTTTCCAAAGGTAAGTACCTAGTCTCGACATCAACCAAAGTCTTACTGATGTAATACATAGGCTGCTGCGCTCCCCGGTCCTTGAGAAGCACGGCGCTGACTGCATGATCGGACACTGACAAGTACATGAACAGATCCTCCCTGGGCTCTGGGGCCGTCAACATGAGTGCTTGCATCAAATACTCATTCAAATCCTGAAAAGCTCTATCACATTCCTCGTTCCATTGAAATCCTTTCCATTTCTTCAAAAGATAATAGAATGGTCAGCAACGATCGGCGAATTTGGAGATGAATCGATTTAGGGCAGCTAGCATCCCTGTCAACACTTGAACCTCTTTCGGGTTGCTCAGAGGCTTTAGTCGCTTCACAGCTTCTATTTGGTTTGGGTTTACCTCTATTCCTCGGTTAGTGATCAGGTATCCTAGGAATTTGCCAGCCCCCACACCAAAAGCACACTTCTCAGCATAAGGCGTAACTTATGTTGCCGTAGAACCTCGATCACCCCCCGGAGGTCCTCTATATGTTGTACCTCCTGCTTACTTTTCACTACCATGTCGTCAATGTACACTTTAACCGTCCGTCCTATTTTATGCCAGAACATCCTCATCATCATTCGTTGGTAGGTGGCTCCGGCATTCTTCAACTCAAAAGGCATTACAACATAATGATAATTGGCATCCGGGGAGATGAATGCTATCTTCTCTCGGTCCTCGGGGGCTAGGATGATCTGGTGGTACCCCTGAAAGGCGTCTAAGAAGCTCATCCTCGAGTGTCCGTATGTGGCGTCTACCAACTAGTCAATCTTCGGCATGGGAAATTGGTCTTTCGGGCATGCTCGGTTCAAATCTGTAAAATTTACGCAAACCCTCCACTTGTCGTTCTTCTTCTTCACTACCACGGTATTCGCCAACCATTCCGGGAAGTAGATTTCCCTTATTGCCCCAGCCTCCTTCAGCCTTTGAACTTTCGCCTTTATTGCCTCAACATGTTCCCTGGCTGATCTCCTCGGCTTTTGCTTTTTAGGAGGGAACGAGGAGTCTACATTAAGTCTATGAACGATGAACTCAAGATCCACTCCGAGCACTTCATATGGACTCCATGCAAATACATCCACATTCTATATGAGGAATAGCAACATCTCTACCTTTTCCTGACCCTTCAGGCCTTCCCCTACTTGGAAGTATTTGCCTTCATCCGACAATATTCTTACTTTTACCATTTCCTCGGCGCATCCGGCCCCCGCCTTTTGCTCAGCCTGCTTCTTCTGGTCAGTTCGTCCTTTCTTCCAATTAACTATGGCAACTAAGCACCGTCTAGCTGTTTGCTGGCTTCCCCGTACTACAGCAATACCCTGCTCGGTTGGGAATTTGACTTTTACAAGCAGGGTGGACTGAACAGACCCCATTGCATGGATCTATGGCCTTCCTAGTATCACCGTGTATGGGGAGAACGAAGCAACCACTATAAACGTTACCACCCCCTCCTTGCCTTCCATGTTTACGGGCAGTGAGATCTGCCCCTCGGGAACTGCCACTTTTCTGTCGAACCCAACCAAAGGCATAATATTCTTCGAAAGGTCCTTATTCCTCAATCCAAGTCCCCTGAATAGGTCCGGATACATCACATCGGCCCTGCTTCCCTGGTCTATCATCACTCTTTTCACTAAGAAGCTGCTTATCCGGGCCATGACTATTAACGCGTAGTCGTATAGTTGAACTGTTCCTTCCAAATCGTCATCACCGAAAGCAATTGGTTCCTAGGTTAGTTTTATCTTCTTCCCGAATGGCTGCGGATCTGAGCTACCTTCCACTGGTGCTATAGCCAACACCCCTTTCTTTCCTGCTACTGTGAGGCTCCTCAGGGCAGCATTAATAACCTCAATTATCCCGAGAGGGGGTGGAAGGGGGTTCCCTCTTTGTGGAGCGCCTTGTCCTGTCCCTCAGTCCCCTGCGTCTATCACAAACTCCTTTAAATACCCAGCCTTGGCCAGCTGCCCGAGATGATCCCTTAGTACTCGACATTGCTCGGTAGTATGGCCCTTATCTTTGTGGTAAATGTAGTACAAGTTTTGATTCCTTCTAGACGGGTCACCTTCCATCTTGTTTGGCCACCTAAAGTATGGCTCGTGCTTAATCTTGTCCACAATCCTATGCACTGGCCCCTTAAACGTTACATTTACTTCCCCTACCTGTGCCTCCGACTCCTGAATCCTCAAATTCCCCCGGGCCCTGGGGGGAAAACCACTCTGCTGAGGACGATTTATCATGGGCGTTTTATCCTTGCTCTGCAGCTGGTCGTCTTCCAGCCGTTTGTATTCTTCAATGCGCCTCATCAGCTGCCTTTTGTCCTTGGAAGACTTCTTTGTCAATGATTCCCTTAGTCCGGAATCCTCGGGTAGTCCCATTCTAAAAGTGCTTGCAGCAATCTTCTCGTTCCCACGCCGATCTCGTTGTAAAGTTCCCAGTACCGACTAGCGTAACTACGAAGGGTTTTCCCAACCCTCATTTTCATGGATAGCTGTGCGTTTACTAGTTGTGGTACTCGGCTGCAAGTCACAAACTAGATTCTGAACTCCTGTATTAGCTCGGCGAAGTTGTGAATGGAGCCCTTCCGTAACCCGTTAAACCATCTTAAAGCGGTGGGTCCCATGCTTGAGGGAAAGACCTTGCACACCAGCACGTCATTACAGGTGTGCAGAGACATCATTTGGATGTAGTGGCTGACGTGCTCTACCGAGTCCGTTTTCCCATTGTAGGAATTGAAAGGGGGACGCGCAAATCTGTCCGGCATAGGGGCCCGCTCAATGTCAATTGAAAACGGCGACCGAGCAGCTCTACGTAATGCCCGGCTCATAGCATCCATGGCTGCATTATGGGGCCGTTGTTCTTCCAAGGAATCCGAACCTCAATCTGCATATTCCCGTAAGCGTGAACGGTCCTGGTGTCGGCGTGATTCCTGCAAATGTGACCGGTCTTGCCGCTGATGGGATTCCCGTGACCATGATCGCTCTCAACAGTGGTGGGACTGCAATTGATTGGACCCAGCCTCATGACGATCCTCCCTGGTGTTAGACCTTCTTTCTCGGTTATCTCAGTCTCTTCTACGGTGCCTGTTCTCAGCATCTAACTCCAGATCTCTCACCAGCCTGCGCAACCGTTCAAGCTCTTCATCCCTTTCGTCAAATTGCCTGTGCCCTGCAGCATTGGATGCCGTTCGTTGTGTTTGGTACGACCCCTCTCCAAGGCTAGACCGTTCTTCCTCTCGTTCCTAATCCCTATCTTCGCACCTCTTCTGCCTCCGTTCTCGCTAGGAAGATCCCCGAGAAGATCCCACCGAACCACTTTCGGCGTCGCTACCAAAACGTCTCCCAGACATTTTCCCGCGCGTGAGTTTCAGCTAAACCACTTCCTTGTAGGAGATTCCTACAGACGGCGCTAATTGTGCGCACCTAAATGAGGCTGTTTGGGCCTGACCTCACCTAGCTCACAACTTACTTGTAAAGTGGGACTTGGATTTTCTATTTTGGGTGGTTCACGGCCCAAAGGCTCAATGTAGCTTTTTTCCCTTCGCTCTCTGAATCACTCTATTCTCTCTGCTCTTTGTTTTTTTAGATCCTTTCAACAACCTTTTTCTTCCTCCTGCCCCTCATATTTATAGCTCCAGATTAGTGGAGATGCTATGATTACCTCCCTGGTTAGTGCGATGGGAGGTCCAATATTATCAATTATAAGTGGATGGTTAGGTGGGAGTGGCCTTCGAACTTGATTCCTACTCCAGAAGTCATGTCCGGCAGTGGCGCTTCTGGGCACTGCCGGGTATGCTAATGATGATATGTTCGGACGTAGTTCTTCCTTTACTTGTTTGGTAACAGTTCCCTGAGCAAGGATCAAGTGATGACACCTGGGCCTACGGTCCGTGTGGGCTTAGACTGGGATCTTGGGTAGGAAAAAGAGTGGGGTCATGGGCCGCACTATTGCATCGGGACTTTAGGCCCAAATGGACTTGGGCTTCACGGGACCGAATAGAATTCAAAAAGAGAACTCTTAAAATTTAGGATTTTTTCCCTTCACGTTAAAAAAAAAAAAAAATCACAGTTACTGCTTATCTTTGAAGTTTATCCTTTTTATTTGTTTGAAAAGTAAAGAAAATAATTTCTAAATTATAATAGATGCAAATTATTAACTTTTACCTAAAAAAGTAAAAGAGCCTCTGAGCAGGCACTTTAGGTCATAAATGTCAAATAACAATTTTCATTTTAAATTCAAAAAGAGAACTCTTAAAATTAAGGATTTTTTCCCTTCATGTTCAAAAAAGAAATCACAGTTACTGCTTATCTCTGAAGTTTATTCTTTTTATTTGTTTGAAAAGTAAAAAAAATAATTTCTAAATTATAATAGATGCAAATTATTAACCTTTACCTAAAAAAGCAAAAGAGTCTTTGAGCACACGAATGTCAAATAACATTTTTCGTTTTGAATACAATAAGAGAATTCTTAAAATTTATGATTTTTTATCCCATCACCTCCAAAAAAGAAATCACAATTACTGCTTATCTCTAATTATTTGTTTGATAAAAAAAAAATACTTTCTAAATTATAATAGATGCAAATTATTAACTCTTACCTTAAAAAAAAAAAAAAAAAAGTTTCTCTCATGCGCATGCTCAGAGGCTAATTTGGTTATAAATTTGCTCTTATTTATGGTAACGCTGTTTTAATGCTCAATTTAGTAATAATAATAGTAATTAAATAAAATTGTCCAACCCAATCCACATATTGGACCTTGTGATAAGTTAAGTTGAGTTGGATTGAATTGAATTTTTTTCAATCTACATGGTGGATTGGGATAGGGATTTGGACCCATAGTACCAATATCAACTTTTGGTTTGGGCTAAAGCACCTAATATAGCCTACAGCTTACAACAAGTGGTGGGTTGATTGGGTTTTGCCCAATTTGGCTTGCGCCAACCCATCACCACTGTCCGCGCTGGACTCCGACCCCTCTGAGAGAGTTAATCACGAATTGCACAAGGACTAGTAATTAACTTAATAGAATGGGCTAATTGAAAATTTTACTTTCGAAGCCCAGTTGTATACTATAGATATAAATTCAGGTTTTCCTATCTCATTGTCAGTGCTTTTTTAGAAACCCTTAGCCGCTGGTAGACCCATCTCTACAAGGCAACAATGGAAATGGAGTTGGTTGCAGAACCGGTCACAGAACCAGTAGAGGCCTTTTCGAAGTCCATGTAATTGCTAATCCTTAGTTCTTAATAATTAAATGCAAATAAACCATTAATGAAAATATATATTTTGTGTATTCTTTAATTAGATTTTTCGATCTTTTATATTGTTCGTACCTTAAATTATTATATATGTTTATTTCTTTGTTGTTTGAAGATGCGAGTTGAGCATACAAGAATCATCATCGGAAGAAGAAGATTCAGAGGAATCATCAGAAGGATTATGGGCTGATGAATCATCAGAAGAATTATCGTCTGATGAATCAGATAATAAAATACATCCTCCTTTACGGAAAAAGAAAAAGAAAGGTCTGTGTGACAGAAGAAGTTTGAGCCAACTGGAACTTTAACTATTTCATTCATCCCTTTTAATTATTTATTTTTGCAGGGTCTCCAGTCCAGCTGAATCTCTTTTATCCTGACTAGACCACCAGTTACATTCTGAAGAAAAAACTTATAATTAGGAGTGGTCTTAAAAAGGTTGATGATGAATTTGGCCAACTGAAACTGTCACCAAAGTTTGATACTCACTGTATTCTTCAGTTTACCTATTCCCCGGTACTTCTTTATTATCATTATTATTTTTTAACTTCGCTTCTTTTTTCAAATTGATATTACCTCTTCTTTTATATTAATATTACGTATGGAAAAAAGTCTCTCTCCCTTTCTCTCCTTCCTTTCTCTTTATCACAAACTCTCTTTTCTTCTAGAATATAGATGAGTGTATTCCTGCATTGGACATTCTTGCGTGGTTTTGATTCACTTTGAGGCATTCATTAATTTATTGACTTCTTTGTTTCTGTTTATTAATAATGGTCCTCAAATACATTTGTGTGATATATCCTACTCTCATGTTATGTTTGAATACATTTGCTTTCACAATTCTTTTTAAGATTGCACCGCCGTTATATAATAAATAAATAAATAATGAAGTCTGACCTTTTTTTTTGTTTTGCCCCCAGGGAAAAAGCTTTACCTCCAATACTGAGACAGTAACACCTCCCCCTAATGGGCCGAATTTGGACCTAACTAACGCTATTAGTAAGCCCACAAGATGGACACGGGTTGCTAGGCCTTCTACATCTCAAGAAAAGCCTCGGACTGTGACTATGTTATTCCAACGGCGGTGGCTGATACTCAGCCCCGCCGAGAATTATGAGTTTGATGTGTTGGAATGTGCAGGGGCTTGGGAACTAACGCACAGTTCAGGAGCTTGCAAAGTTTGTGTGGGCGCAAGATCCCTCCGTCTTGTTCTTGGCCAAGACATGGGCGGATGAAGCTAGGCTAAAAAGACTTTGTGACGAATTACATTACGATGAAGTGTGGGTGGTGGGTCGTGCTACGAGAGCAGGTAGTTTAGCTCTCTTTTGGAAAAACTCAGTAGACATGGAGGTCGACTTAGCTTCGCTTAATCATATTGACACCATCATTAATAAAGCTAAGGCTGATGCATGGAGATTCACAAGTATATATGGTTTTCCTGAAGTGTGTAGAAAAGCTGAGACATGGGAGTTGTTGAGAGGTCTGAACCAAAAATTTAGCTTACCTTGGATTTGCGCCGGAGATTTTAATGAAATACTTAGGGGTCACAAGAAGCTTGGTGGAGTACCAAGGAGGGAATCTGAGATGAATTCCTTTCGTGACATGGTTGATGAGTGCGGGTTTGAGGACTTGGGGTTTGTTGGTCACAAGTTCACGTGGAGAGGTAGAAGATCGGGTGGTGTTACAGCCCACTCGTCAGGTCATAATCCTATCATCATTAAACCGGAAGGTATTATAGCATGTCGGAATAAACCGTTCCACTTTGAACAAATGTGGTTGAAAGAGGATGGTTGTGGTGACACTATCAAGGCGGTTTAGGAAGAAGATTCGGCTGTCAGCTCCATGCCGTTGGTGGCCCAAAAAATTGAGTGAGGGGTTCGGCTGACTGAGTGGAGTAGACAATCTTTTGGGAGTATTAGACGCCAACAGGAGGAAAAAACTACAGAGTTGATCAGGGTCGAATGGGCAGCAGCTAGAGGGATTGATACTTCTACTGTAAGAGCAATTCAATTGGAGGTAAATGAGTTGCTTGATAAGGAGAGTTTGATGGCAGCAGCGGGCAAGATCTTTGTTCTTAAAGTTGGGTGACCGTAACACTCGTTATTTCCACAGTCAGGCTTCTCACAGGTATAAGAGGAATAGAATCCACAGACTAAAAAACAATGACAATGAGTGGTCCACTTTGGACAGCCAAATTGCGGAGATAGTAGTCAGATTCTATGAGTCTTTATTCACTTCTTCGCAACCTTCTGATATGCAAACAGTGCTGGAGGTAATTGAACCCAAGGTAACAGCAGATATGAACCAGGAACTTATTAAAGATTTCACTAGGGAGGAGATTGAACTTGCCTTAAAACACATGGAACCTTTGAAGGCACCGGGTTCGAATGATATGCCTCCGATCTTTTTCCAATCCTTTTGGTCTATTGTGAGTGATAATGTTACTTATGCTGTGCTTGACTGTCTTAATAATTGCTATATCCCGCATGATCTTAATCACACTTTTGTGACTCTCATTCCTAAAGTTAAAAGTCCTGAATTTATTTCTGAATTTAGACCTATTAGTTTGTGTAATCTTATTTACAAATTGATGTCTAAAGTTCTAACTAATCGCTTGAAGAACGTGCTACCTTATCTTGTTTCTGAGAATCAGAGTGCTTTCCAGGCAGGGAAAGTTATTACGGATAATATTTTGATGGCTTTTGAAACTCTCCATTTTATGAAGCACCACCAATCGGGCAAAACAGGCTTTATGGCCTTGAAACTCGACATGAGCAAGGCTTATAATCGAGTGGAGTGGGGTTTCATGGAAGGGTTACTAAGGAAGATGGGATTTCATGAGAAATGGGTTGCTTTGATGATGGAGTGCATTACCACTATTTCTTACTCGATTTTAATTAATGGGGAACCTATAGGTACCATCCACCCTAGCAGAGGTATAAGACAGGGTAATCCTTTCTCACCTTATCTTTTTCTCCTTTGCACTGAAGGCCTCCATGGCTTAATTAATCAAGCTGTGACATCATGGAATATTAGGGGAATTTCCATTTGTAGGAATGGGCCAAGACTTACCCATTTATTTTTTTTGCAGACGATAGTCTCTTGTTTTGCAGGGCCACTAGCCAAGAGTGCCATCATGTTCTTAATATCCTTATGGCTTATGAAAGAGCATCCGAACAGCAGCTAAATAGAGATAAAACAACTCTATTTTTTAGCAAAGTCGTTCCTCAAGTGATGCAAGAAACCACTATTTCTATAATAGGTGTGCCTAAAATCAAGCAATATGAGAAGTATTTGGGTCTTCCCTCCTTTGTGGGTCGGAGTAAAAAAGCTAGCCTTCTCTATATAAAAGAGCATGTGTGGTCAAAAATTAGGAGGTGGAAGGAGAAACTTCTTTCTCAAGCTGATAGGGTGAAGGCGGTGGTCCAAGCCATTCCTGCATACTCTATGAGTTGCTTTAAACTACCCACCACATTATGCAATGAGATTGAGATCATGATTCGTAAATTTTGGTGGGGGCAAAGAGGTGTAAGAAGGAAGGTTCACTAGGTGAAATGAAGCAAACTTTGTAAGCCTAAGAGTGAAGGAGGTATGGGTTTCCGTGAGTTGGAAAATTTTAATGAGGCTTTGTTGGCCAAACAAGTTTGGAGATTGGCGTCAAACCAAAACTCTCTATTTTTCAAATTCTTTAAAGCAATTTTTTTTTTTCCAAATGGATCAATATTTGATGCCAAGGAAAAAAATGGTTCCTATGCTTGAAGGAGTATACTCAAACGGCGTAAAGTCATTATGAGGGGTATGAGGTGGAGGATTGGTGATGGGTTTTCAGTCTGGATATATCATGATAGATTGCTGCCAGCTACTGAACATGGCAGGGTCATTTCTCCCATTTCGGACATCAACTCAAAGGCCTTGGTGTCCACTCTAATTAACCATGAATTGTGTAGCTGGAGAGAGGCAGAGGTTGATAGATTATTGTTGCCTATGGAAGCTTCAATTATTAAAGCTATTCCCTTAAGTTTATCTAACAGGTGTGACACAATTTTCTAGCCGAGGAACCATGATGGGGTCTATTCAATCAAGTCCGGATATAAGTTACTCAGGAGATGGAGTGTGGGAATGGAGCAGCTGCTAGCTCATCTTCTAGGGACGCGCTGAAGAGCACTTGGAACGGAATTTGGAAACTAGAGGTCCCAAACCGCATCTGACTACTCATGTGGTGTGCTGGCAATGACTCATTACCTACAAGAGTCAACCTGGCCCGCCGTAAGATGTTAACAGAGTCTACATGCTCCCTATGCAAGCTGGAACCCAAAGATACATTGCATGCCCTCTGGAAGTGCATACTTTTATGCACAATTTGGCAGGTGTCTTTTGCTGATTTGGTTGCTGATACTAATGCTGTCTCTAATTTTTTAGATATTATCTAGCGTGCACAACAGGACAGGTCTCACTTTGCTTTATTTGCATGGACGACTTCTTTGATCTGGATGCACAGAAACAAGCTCCGGTTAGAGGAAGACACCGCCCCATTGGCGAAGATCAGTTCTATGGCTTATGAAGGCCTTTAGGAGTACTAGCAGCTGCGCCCAATCCACACCAAGATCCCAAGCACAATGAGATCAGTCAGGTGGCGCCTTCCACCATCAGGTCTCATTAAAGTTAAATTTGATGGAGCACTCTTTGCACAAGAAAACAAGGCTGGCCTGGGTATTATAATACTAATGATGGCGGATTGGTTATGGCTGCTTTAACACAACAGATTCCACTACCTGCTTCGGTAGAGATGGTGGAAGTGCTAGCAGCGCGCCGAGCTCTTTGGTTTGCTAAGGAGTTGGGTTTTCAAAGATTGATAGTTGAAGGTGATTCAGAAGTTATTATTAACTCAATCAATTGTGGCAATATGACCCAATCTGAGCTTGGGCATATCTTACAAGACATTACTTTTCTTTGTTCTTTTTTTAGTCATGTATCTTTTTGCCATATCAAGAAGCAAGGTAATTGTGTGGCTCATAGACTAGCTAGACGAGCCGTAACTAGTCCTTTGGATGTTTGGATGGAGTATGTTCCTCCAAACACGATTGATGTTTACAATTTTGATCTTCATTTTATTAATCAATAACTCTCCCCATTGATAGGGATTTCTCCAAAAAAAAAAAAATTCCAACTTAGCTCATTATTTGGTTGCCTCTCTTTGAATATTTGTTTTCTCCATTATATTTTTGGGTATATAATATACTCTCACTAACTAACGCTTCTTGACTTTAATGTGTGTTGGATTAATTGTAGGTGAAGATGATGATGATGATAAGCCTATTTATGTCAAAGATGATTCTGACCGTTATGCTCTAAAAATGCCTTATCTTAGCAAGGATCTCACTCACATTCTGTGGAAGCTTGCCAAGAAATATCTCATCGCTAATCTTAATTTTTGTACATTCTGTGGAAGATCATCATTGTAGTTATTATTCTCCCGCAATAGTTGGACAATTCCTTCAAATGCTAAGTTGCTTCGCAACCCTATATTAGAGTACAATGATTTTATTTAGCATTTTAAGGTTTTTATTTTGTTTTGCTATAGCTGTCATGACTTTTTATTTTTTTTGTGAACTTAAATTTTATTAAATTCTTAATTGAGTAGGATTTATGTATGAGGTTAGTTTGGGACATCTAATTTTTAAAGTCTAAACAGAGAAAGCTCTTAAACAGTAGTAACTAGTCGCTAACCCGTGCAATGCACGGGAAAACTATTAAATATGAGTTATTGCATTTTTTCTTACTATAGCTGAAAAATACTATATTGTCCATAGATATTACAACTTAAAAATAACAATTAGAATAAATTGGAACACAAAAATTGTCTTTCAACTCAAATGTTTATGAAGTTGCATTTTAGTAATAAACTCCCCACAAAAATAATATAAATCAGCCAAAAAAAAAAAAAAAAAAAAAAAAAAAGGACTTTCAATACAAAAACATGGTAGTGATTTAAAAAGTCGCAAGCCCTTGTACATACAGGCAAGGAATTGAAAATAATGTCTAAAAAATTTTTGACTTCTTACTTATTCCTTGGATATGTCAAATTA
Source organism: Quercus ilex subsp. ballota (assembly GCA_032727855.1). NCBI lineage: Eukaryota > Viridiplantae > Streptophyta > Magnoliopsida > Fagales > Fagaceae > Quercus > Quercus ilex. The sequence continues at coordinate 1,016,169 of CM064908.1, read as the reverse complement.
TTCTTTGTATTATTTACACTTGAATTTAATTCTTTAAATGACAATTATGACACATGATGTTTCACCTAAGACAGTTAGTCAATCTTTGAGAAGATATCTCACATTTATATCATAAGAAAATTGCATTTTTATTTTTTCATTTTGTGATAAAGAAAATACAAAGCCTTCAATTAGAAAGACTTATATGCCGTAATGATGCAGCAACCAAATGCCATGTCGCTTCATGTAAACTGTCTGTTAGGACATATGTGTTTTTACTTGTTAAGCACATATGTCACTTATTTATGTAAATTGGCTAATCCATTGATAAAACGCACTCTACTTGTAATTGGGTAGTTCTAGGTGTTCTTAATACTTCAAAAAACAAGGTTTCAAGATCAAGTGTTGAAGTCATCAAGTCTGTCCAAGAAAAACAAGCTGAAGTGCAAATTCATTAAAGCTCGACACCTGCTCGATAGCTCCTCGACACCTGCTATCTGCCGAGAATTATAAAATCAGATTTTTTGATCTGATTTCCTTGGGATCCGTGAATATGCTTTTGGGCCTTCTTTTCTTCTAACCCTAAACATATAAAAGGATTGTTTTAAGAGCCGTCAAATTGTACACAAGTTGCAAAAGCATTGTGCAATCTCTATTCAAGGAAATTGTGATAAAAAATGAAGTTCTTGACCTAGTTCATCTTCTCTGAAGAAGTTGCTGTGTATTTGCACCAAAGGGTTTTGTGACCAAGCATCTTCCTGATCTTCATCGTGTAGGATGAACTGAAGAACTTTGCAGCCAACCTCTCCTTCTTAGTTGGTGTTTGAAGTCGCGTACTGGGATCCGTGCATTGGTTAGTCACATACTTGGGAGCCATGCATCAAAGGTGGAAATTGTCACTACAGATCAAGTCCAATTGGGTACTGGGTAAGGGTTCAACTGTAGGTTGGTAAGGTACTTGGGATTCCTTTATTTGTAACCGCTTGATTTGATAATAGTGGAGTTTTGGGAGTGGTGACCTGAAAATCACCCGATGGGGTTTTTGCCGTAAGGGTTTTCCCCATTCGTAAACAAATCACCGTGTCATTTAATTTTCGCTGCATATTTAGTTATTTGGTGATTTGTTTATGCTTCTACGTATTTGCATGCTAAATTGATTAATTAACAACTTGGCTAATCAATTAATTGGTTTAATCACAAGAGGTCATTCAGTTTGTGGCCTATCAAGTGGTATTAAAGCAAGCACACTCTGATTAGGTTTAATATTTGCTGTGTTGATCCATTGATCCCTGTTTGTCATGGATAGAGGACAGTCATTAATCATACCTCCTTTGTTTGATGGCACTAACTATGCATACTGGAAAGTACGCATGAGAGCTTTCTTGTAGTCTTTAGATGAGAAGGTGTGGCAAGCTGTAGAGATTGGCTGGACCAAGCCAAAAGAAGAACCGGCCGATTGGGATGACGCCAAGATCAAGGCGGCTAACTTCAACAGCAGAGCGTTAAATGCCCTATTTAGCGCAGTCACCAATGAGGAGTTCAAGAAGATATCCTCAACTAAAACTGCTAAGGAGGCTTGGACCATTCTCTAGACAACCTATGAAGGAACAAAGGCTGTCAAAGATTCAAAACTTCAGAGGCTCACTACAAGCTTTGAAGAGATTAAGATGGAAGAGGATGAGTCGTTTGATGAGTTCTATGCCAAGTTCAAGGACATAGTGAACTCAACCTTCAATCTTGGGAAAACCATCCCTGAACCCAAGGTTGTAAGGAAGGTGCTTAGATCTCTACCTGAGAGATTCCATGCCAAGATTACGGCGATAGAAGAATCAAAGGATATTGACAAAATTTCTTTGACTGAGCTGGTTGGAAACTTGCAGACCTACGAGCTAGGACTATCTAGGATTGGCAAAACAGGGAAAGGCAAGAGCATGGCCTTGAAGGCAAAGAGCAGTGATACAGATGAGTCTTCCGATGATAAAGATTCCAAGATGAAGTCCTACATTACAAGGCAGTTCAAGAAGTTTATGAAGAATGCCAATGGGAGGAACTTCGACAAGGACTGCAGACAATCCAGTTCTTCTCAGTTCAAGAGCCAAGACAAAGGGAAGAAGGATGCTAAGGATGGCAGTCAGTACACTGTTCCTGCAGGACCAAAGTGTTTTAGATGTCATGGATTCAGTCACATGAAGCATGAATGCCCGACATATCTCAAGAGCATTGGGAAGAGTAAGGCACTTGCTGCAACCTTGAGTGACACTGAGCCCGAAGATGATTCCGACAATGAGGATGACGAAATCTTAAATGCCTTCACTGCCACAGTCAACCTTACTGAAGGGATTGTTGAAGAAGTGGATGAAGAAGAAGAACTGGTGGAGTCCAAATTTGAGAAGATGGATGATCGAGATGATATCTATTCAGCCTATGAGAAGCTTTACAAGCTCTCTGAGAAGCATGAGAAATTGTATAGGCTGGCCACCAAGAAGCTCAGTGATGTGGAACTTGATCGTGAAGAGTTGTCCACAAAGTTTGATGAGGCGAATCAAACTATTGGAGCACTGAGGTTTGAGAACAACTTTTTGGCTGAAAAGACCAAGAAGCTTGAAGCGGAGCTGTTTCAAGTCAGAGCTCAACTGGAGAGGACTTTAAGTGCAAAGCTTGATGAGATGCTCAGTAATCAGAAATCTGCTTCGGATCGAACAGACTTAGGGTATGGTCTTTCTTTCTCTAATACTGTTTCTACTAGTAATACTGTTTTTGTTTCTCCTGCTAATAACACTGAAATTGAGAACACTGATGTTAAAACTGAATTAGCTAGTGAGAACTTAGACAAGGGTAAATCTATCTTAGGAGCACCCCCTAAGCAAGATAAGAAAGATGCTAAAAATCCTAGGGCTAAGAAGGCTAACTCTCAAAAGCCTAAACAAAAGAAGCAGCATCTCTGTCATCATTATGGAGCTACCGGTCATACTCGACCAAATTGCTATAAGTGGCTAGCCACTCAACAGAGCAACGGCATGATAGCATCTGGAAGCCAAAATCAACTTCAATCCTCTCTTGCTCCTCTTGGAGATCTTCTAAAAGCCCTCATGTTCCTTTCGAACTTGAACGGTCTCAATTCTTCCCCCTCACCGTCGGTTCAAGGGTTCAATCAAAGGAAAGGTTCTTCCAAGGTGTGGAAGAAAAAGGACTCAAAGTGATTTCATCACTTTCTTTTCCTTTCTTGTTTTTCTTGTTTGTTGTATTGCTTGTGTGTTTTGCATTTTTGTTGAGTCAGTCTAGTTTTATGCTTTGGTTGTTTAACATGTTTTTGTGTGTTTACTTTCAGTTTTGTTTATTTTTTTTTAATATAAAAATAAAAAAAATTGAAAAATCAAAAAAATACAAAAACAATGTGTGTTTTGTATACTTTGGTACTTGTGTACCTTGGATGGCCAATGAAACAGAGTTTTCTAAACTTTGTATCTCTTGTAACTTAGATGAGCATCTCTATGCACAACTAAGCAAGTGAGATTTGTGGTTCTTGTTTGTGATGAGTAAGATTAAGTTATCTCTTAAAACTTAACAATCATATCACTCTTTTTGACGGGTAGGACTAGAAAATCCTAAGAGAAAGGCATAAATAACCATCTCACCACTGTTACCCGCCAATCATGTATGACATCTGTATGCTTCGGCACAGCAAAAGTGCAGTGTCATAGACACCTGTATGCTTCGGCATAGCAAAAGTGCAGTGTCAAAGACATCTGTATGCTTCGGCATAGCAAAAGTGCAATGTCTATGCTTAACATGTTGGGTATTTCTTTTCTCTTTTTTTATGCCCATGCATGATATGCTTAAAAGAAAATATGCAAAGAAAATAAAAAGCAAAAAGATTAAAATGCTTTAAATATGATTGCAAGCGTGTTTTCTAGAAGATGTGGGAGTTATATGTTGATTGGATCAAAGGTTAAGGTGTATGTTGGATTGCTTTCATGCCTGTGTTTTTCACTTCTCGAAAAACTGCTTTTAATTGTTGGCTCGACACCTGCTCGACACCTTCTCGATACCTTGCTATCTGTCGAGCTTCTCAAGCCTTTTCTTATTGCAATCTCGACACCTCCTTGACACCTGGTGGATCAATCGAGAAAGTTCCTGTCTCCTTGATACCTTGTCGATCGATCGAGCTTCTGTTCTTTGAAATTGGTTCTTGTATCTCGACACCTTCAGCTGTCGACGGCCTTTTTCTCGACATCTTACTCGACAACTTCCTTGATACCTCTTGACACCTCAGCTGTCGAGAATTACTGAGGTGCCTATTTAAGCTCCAGTCGCGATTCTGATCTCATTTCTCTCGATCTCTCCGTGACGGTCCCTCTCCCAAACTTGATTTTCTCACTCAAAACTTCCAACTCACTTGTTTTTCAGCCCTACCTTGCTTCTAATCACTTGGTAAGATCTCATTTCCCTTCCTTTTTCATGCATTTCATGCATTTACATGCATTTAGATGTGTGCTCTATGTTTGTGTGCTGGTAGGATTGGATTGGGCTGAGCCCATGATGCTTTTCAATTTGCATGTCACATGTTCATGCATTTCCATGCATACGTAATTTTTGTTCAATATATTTGATATATGTGAACTGTGTTGGGACTTTTCTGATTGTCTCATTCTCTATCTCTTTCTCATTCTGTTTATGTTAGTAGTGTCTATGGCACCCAAACGTAAATCTACTCTGGCTCGGAACCCTCTGCGTTCTGGAGCTTCCTCTTCTTCTGATTCTACTCCTCTAAATCTTCGGTTCCGTGATGGAGATGCCCACAAGGCATTTTCGGAGAACTTTTCTAGACGAGGTGTTCATTCGGAACGCCAAGTCATTTTGGCGGACTTCGCCGACACTAACCTTCCCTCTGTCATTCACAATAGGGGATGGGAGTCACTATGTGACGTCCCGGTCACTTGTCCTCTCATGCTGATTCAGGAGTTTTACTCCAACATGCACGGGATAGATCGTTCAATACCTCTCTTTTTCACTCGCATTCGAGGTACGCGCATCCCTGTCACACCGCAGCTAGTTGCGAATGTGCTTAGGGTTCCTAGGATAGATTTTCCTAACTATCCTTCCTATGAGCGTCTGAGGACTGTGTCCAAAGAAGAGCTCATTTCTACTTTTTGTCAGCGCCCAACTGGTTGGGGAGAGCATCAGTACACATCATGTAGACCTTTTGCTAAAGATCCTAGATTTCTAAACATGGTGATGACTTTTGTACTCCATCCATTCTCTCACTACAACTCCATCACAGAGCCTCGTGCTCGATTTTTGTTGTCCCTTCTAGAGCATTTTACTATAGATTTTCCTTCTCATTTCATTTTGTCTATCATAGATATTCATCTAAATTCGGCGTCCCGTGATAAGCTCATCTTTCCTTCCGCTATCACGAGGATCTTACGCCACTTTTCTATCCCTTTTCCTGTGTCCGACCACTTCACACACATATGTGCCATAGATGCCGCTACCGTAAAATGTAGTGAGGCTCAGTTTAGGTCGCGACAGACGGATTCCACTCCTCCCTCCCATTCAGCTCCATCCAGATCTGCTCCATCTACGTCTGCTCCTTCTTCCTCTACGGGCGATGTATCTCTTAGAGACATTATGGCGCAACTGCAGCGCATGGATACTCGCCTCGATACACTCTCCTCTGAGTTGTATCAGGTGAATGTTCGTGTTGGTTATATTGCACGACAGCAGGCGACCATGGGTGGTTTTGCTCTTGAGGCTACTCCTTCACCACCTTCTCCAGCGGCTTCAGACTCTGAGGATGATGATGGTGATGATGATGACGCTTCGGATGATGATGATGGTGATGATAATGACGCTTCAGATGATGATGATGGAGATGCTAGCTCTACTGATGAGATGTCTACATGACACTCTACCCTTTATCACTCGTGACAAAAAGGGAGAGTAGTTTTGGGTTATGAGAGTAGTCATCTTAGGGAGAGAGTTAGTATAGGACATTTTTGATAGGGGGAGTGTTGATATTTTTAGGGATGTAGTGAGGTTTTGATGTATTTTTTCTTTTCTATTCTTTATAGATATATTGATCTTGTATATGAGGTCTTGTAACCAGTTTTACATACATTGTACTTATTTTCTCTATATGTGGATGTATGTTTCTTTCACCTCTCTCTTCATGTGTTGTTTCTTCTCTATCTTTATACACATGTTCATTATACTTGTATGCAATCTATTATTTCTATTTCACACAAGATGCCTTGATAAGTTTTGTTTAAAGTGTTTCAGAAATACAGGTTGTCAAAGTCTAATTGCCATAAACTCTCTTCTTGCAAAATTTTTCAAGAGTTTGTGTTAGGAAAGATTTTATTGTATTCAACAAGTGAATATGAGTTGAGCGATTAATGACTTCTTTCATATCTCATTTGTTTGTTGTGGTTTTGTCACGGATTGCCAAAGGGGGAGATTGTTAGAACATATGTGTTTTCACTTGTTAAGAACATACGTCACTTATTTATGTAAATTAGCTAATCCTTTGACAAAACGCACTCTACTTGTAATTGGGTAGTTCTAGGTGTTCTTAATACTTCAAGAAACAAGGTTTCAAAATCAAGTGTTGAAGTCATCAAGTCTGTCTAAGAAAAACAAACTGAAGTTCAAATTCATTAAAGCTCGACACCTACTCGATAGCTCCTCGACACCTGCTATCTGTCGAGAATTATAAAATCAGATTTTTTGATCTAATTTCCTTGGGATCCGTGAATATGCTTTTGGGCCTTTTTTTCTTCTAACCCTATACATATAAAATGATTGTTTTAAGAGCCGTCAAATTGTACACAAGTTGCAAAAGCATTGTGCAATCTCTGTTCAAGCAAATTGTGATCAAATACGAAGTTCTTGACCTAGTTCATCTTCTCTGAAGAAGTTGCTATGTATTTGCACCAAAGGGTTTTGTGACCAAGCATCTTCTTGATCTTCATCCTGTAGGATGAACTAAAGAACTTCGCAGCCAACCTCTCCTTCTTAGTTGGTGTTTAAAGTCGCGTACTAGGATCCACACATTGGTTAGTCACGTACTTGGGAGCCATGCATCAAAGGTGGAATTTGTCACTACAGATCAAGTCCAATTGTGTATTGGGGTAAGGGTTCAACTATAAGTTGGTAAGGTACTTGGGAGTTTTTTACTTGTAATCGCTTGATTTGATAATAGTAGAGTTTCGAGAGTGGTGACCTGAAAATGACCCGGTGGGGTTTTTGCCGTAAGAGTTTTCTCCATTTCATAAAAAAATCACCGTGTCATTTAATTTCCACTGCATATTTAGTTATTTGATAATTTGTTTGTGCTTCCACGTATTTGCATGCTAAATTGATTAATTAACAACTTGGCTAATTAATTAATTGGTTTAATCACAATGAGTCATTCAGTTTGTGGCCTATCACTGTCAACTTATCATTTTCTTCAATATAATGTCTCACCTCATCCCAAGGGCGTCATCTTGACATGCTGAGCCTTCACCATCTCTATTAAAGTCTAGCCCATTTTCAATTTCAAAACCTCAAAGCTAATCACTATTTATCAAATGAATAGAGTGAACCAACTATATTCAGTCAACACTTGTAGAAACATAAAGCAACATAATTTTATAGAGGCAACAACTCACAAAAGTAATACAAGTAAAATTTCATAAGCTTAAAAGCAGAGTAGGTGTTATGAACGCAAGTTGAGCATTTCTTTTATGAACACTTTGTAGCAAATCTGTCACTGTTTTGTCAGTGTCAGCTAGCATTAACGTCCTATAACCGTGAACTGGCTCTGCAACTGTGTACATGAAATTCATCACTAACAGAAGATGATTTTATTAAAGCAGCAATGGTTGAGCTAGAGAAAAAAAAAAAAAAAAACAAGAACCTTATCCTTACCAACCAAACCTGAGATGTTTGTCTTCTTGTCCTTGTTTCCTCCATGAAAGCAGGATTATAATTGAATGGAGTTATCTACTTTTTGTCTTTCATACCTCTAGAAAATATCAGCAACCCCTTCAATTAGAACAACAATCCCAGTAATTTAAAGCAAAATCACCAATACCCTTTTAAAATGACTGGAATACTTTTAAATTAGAATCTATATTTTCTTAAAGGATCAGACAATGGTGTTTTTTCTCCAAGAGTTTGTTATATATTTTCAAAGTCAAATTGGAGCTTTCCCAATGTTTATGATGTTGTCAAGAATCACTAAATATGCTAGTAATACAGTGTAAAATTTTGAGAGAATGACTATAAGTGATCCCATGCATACAATCTAATAATGTAGTAAAAATTTAAATATTTTTGCTTTCTTTCTTTGCCTCTTTCGTGACATCCAAGAAAGGCTTTCAAATTCGTGGTTTCTTAGCCCCAAAATAGCCAACAATGTAATTTTATTTGAGATTCTAATTTCAAAGATTCATTTTAGCCAATGCATTCCTTGATTTCCTTTAGCAACCAAATACAATCTTTTTGGGGGGGGGGGGGGGGGGGGGGTGGAATTCCAAACAGCTATATAAAGAAGATGCCCAAATCTCAACCAAACTAAATAAAAACCTAAAATTATTCATATGTATTCTATTGTTACACTTTTTTAGTACCTAAACAAAAATCATTATTAAAAAAAGAAATTGTAATGGCACAAAAAGAGAGAGGGTTTAAAGAAACCTCATATAATATGCAAAGGTACTCTCAGAATGCACTAGCAGCCCATGTAGGGAATACTTGTAGTCAACTACAGTGTAAGGCTACAAGCAATTTGCTATACAAATTAAGATAATTTCCCAAGAAATATTTATCTAAAATAAGAGAGAGGGATGGGAAGGGACATAAATAATAAATTTGAACATCTTCTTTGGACTACATGATCTATGTTATTAATTTAAAATTTCAAAGTTTCCCGGCTTTCATATGAAAGGTTGCTAGAGCCACACACAAGGGATTTTGGATTTTGAAGATAATTGAGTCATGATTTGTATCAACATACAAAATAATCCATTAGTTTTGTGTAGAAAAATCATCAAATTTAAAACATAAAAGGGACTAATTCTGAAACTATTGCATCAACAGAAGGAGAAAATAGAACTTTAAGAGCATGAAGATAAACTCACTCTTCAATGTTTTGGTTGAATATTTAACCTCTTTACTCAATTAAAATTTTTTCCAACATACCATCCAGCTACCACTTCTATTCTGGGTTATCATCTCTAACCACAGTCTCAAATTTTGTGGTTGTCTATGCTTCCCACCCAACAAAAAATTATGTTCCCCACCATTAAATTGACTTCACAATTTTGCAAATAATTCTTGTCCTCTTTAGAGATCTTAAACCTACCAATTTCATAGTAGAAACCACAATACATACTCAATAGTTCCATCACTATAAACAATAAGGTAAATTGCAAAGTATACCCCTAACGTTTGGGGGGTGATTGGATTTTACACCCCAACATTTCGGAACTTTGATTTTACACCCCAACATTTGGTTCCGTTAGCAAATCACCCTTCAGTTAGTTTTTGCTATTAACTGCCATGTCATCTTGCTGATGAGTTTTTTTTTTTTTTTTTTTTTTTTGCCAAATCAGCCCCAAAACGACATAGTTTCAATGGCAATGAAGTGATGACCTGGCACATGCAAAACGGTGCCGTTTGTCAAAAGAGAAAACAAAAAAACAAAAAACAAAAAAATCTACAACTTCACCGTTTCCCCCCCAAACAAAAAATCTCAAAATCCTAAATCCTGAACCCATGAACCCAACCCTTGCCTTCCTAACCCTTATGAACCCAAACCACCACATCGGCTCTGCAATCTGCAATCAGCTCCTTGCATCGTGAACCTAGACAGCTCCAAGGCGGCAACAGAAACAGCCAAGCCAATAGTTAGTAAGTTTATTTATCTTCTCTATGGCTCTCTTTCTCTCTCTCTTTTTGGATTTTTCTTGCCATTACTGGATTGGAATTTAGGGTTTTTTTATTGGGTTTGCTGGGGCTTTTATTGTTCAGGTTTGTTGAGGTTTTTGTTCAATTTTTTTTTTTTTTTTTTTTTTTTGGGATTTTGTTGCTGGATACACATAATGTTTGGGGTTTTTGTTAAATTTTTTGGGTGATGGATTTGTTGCTAGAACTCTATGTGTGTGTCATTGAAACTCATTTTCTTTGCTACTGGAACTCTGAGTGTGTTTATGGTGGAGTTTTTTTCTTTTATTTTAATTTTTTTGGGTTTTTGTAGCAAAAGCCAGTGCCTATCAAAATGCTGAATCCGAAATTTGAGGAGAAGCAATTTTCTCTCCCTTGCTCTTAACCACATGTTAAAACTTTGTTGCAATAGATAATGTTACTTACAATAACTGGTTGGAACTGAGAATTTGTCACATCGTTTTGAAGCTTTGTTAAGGGTAGAGATTATGATCCAAATCGTGAACGGGCTAAGGAGAGAAAGTTGCAGAAACAAGTAAAATGTGAAGCTAAGGGGGTAGCTCGTGAGTTGCGGAAGGACGCATTTTTATTACTTGAGGTTAAGGAAAAAGAAAGAGCAGTACAGGAAAAAGAAAGAGCAAAGAAGTATGGGAAGGCATTAGCTTTCCTTTAAGAACAAGAACATGGTATAAAACCTAGAGAATTAGGAAAAGGCACGTGGGTTAGGGAGATAAAGGCTGGGTTCGTGGGTGTTGGGGACATATTTTTATGTAATTGGCATATCCTTTGACAAAACGCACTTTATTTGTATTTGGGTAAATCTAAGTAGGTTCAAACTGATCATTACAAGTGGTTAAATTGAAGACATGAAGACTACTCAAGAACTGCTCAAGAAAAGTGCAATCTGTAGGTCTCGATACCTCCTCGACAGAAGCTCAATCTGTTGAGATTCATTAAAGCTCGATAGATGTCTCGATCGATCGAGCTTACGGGTTTTCAGATTATGGCTAGCAATGTTTTATTCTAAAAGGCTATTTGTTTATGGGTTTGTATAATCCTTATTGGACTAGGAAAGCCCCAGATTTGTGTAAACTTATTTGGAATAGGAGAGCCCATTAAGCTCCTATTTAAAGGAGGTGGGAAAAAGAAAAACCTAACCCTAGAGAGCTTCATAAGGTTTTCTTTTTGAAACCCTAGCCTCCTCCTACAGAAGAAAGAGTTCTTGCTGCACTTCTTGTACGCCTTTGGGTTCTGTAACCAAGCAAAGTCTTTTGCACCAACATTGAAGATCTTATTGGTGTTTCTATGTGAAGCTGCTGCAAATCGACTACAACAATCAAAGGGTTGCTGTAGAGTTAGTCACGTACTGGGATTCGTGCAAAGGAGTAAGCCGCGTACTAGGATCTGCACATTGGTTAGTCACGTACTTGGGAGCCGTGCATCAAAAGGGGAACTGTCACTACAGAACAAGTCCAATTGGGTATTGGGGTAAGGGTTCAACTGTAGGTTGGTAAGGTACTTGGAATTCTCTTACTTGTAACCGCTTGTTGTGATAATAGTGGAGTTTCGGGAATGGTGACCTGAAAATCACCCGGTGAGGTTTTTGCCATCAGGTTTTTCCCCATTCATAAACAAATCACCGTGTCATTTAATTTCCACTGCATATTTAGTTATTTGGTGATTTGTTTGTACTACCACGCGTTTGTATGTTAAATTGATTAATTAATAACTTGGCTAATTAATTAATTAATTTCTATCACAAGGGGTCAATTCAGTTTGTGGCCTATCAGTGGGTTTAGGATTTAGGATTTGGAGATTTTCTGTTTGGTGGGAAAACGGTGAAGTTGCATATTTTTTTTTTTTTTTTTGGTTTTCTCTTTGGGAAAACGGCACCGTTTTGCGTGTGCCAGGTCATCACTTCATTGCCATTGAAACTGTGTCGTTTTGGGGCTTATTTGGCAAAAAAAAAAACACGTCGGCAAGATGACATGGGAGTTAATAGCAAAAACTAACCAGGGGGTGATTTGTTAATGGAACCAAACATTGGGGTGTAAAATCAAAGTTCCAAAATGTTGGGGTGTAAAATCCAATCACCGCCAAACGTTAGGGGTGTACTTTGCAATTTACCCTAAACAATACAACAAACTAACCTATAACAAATCTTGGTAACACAAATCTCATAAAGGATGTAATGGCATATTCCTGAAGGTAAAAAACAACAAATTTTTAATCCAAATAGATAGTCTACCTTTACTTGGATTTTGAATATGTAAAAGCCTATCCTAGTTCAATAGAAAATGCATCTAAAAATGGGTTGAACAATTGCATAGGAAAAAACGAGAGAAAAAAGAAAATAAAGATAATGAAAGAGAAAGTTTTAAAAAAATTTAAAATTTAAAATAGAAAATAGATTTTTAACATATAGTAATAAGAATCAAAAGCAGCTAACTTTGATTAATCAACAACAAAGCATCTCATTCCTTACTTATCTTCCTCCTTATGACTTTCCGTGTATTATGGCTTCTAGAATAACAATAAAAAATCTCTAAGAAATTTCATCAAACACCTTGTGTATGTGTAAAAGAAACAACATGTATGTATCAATACTTCCAAATCTACTATCTAAGCCCATATTCTACCGATCAAATTGCTTGGACATTCAATTGCAAATAAATATTATGCAATGGATTTTAAAATCTCCAATGTACTACCTAGGGCCTTCAATTTTATGACATGCAATCATGTATCAATCACCTCTTCAACCCTATTAATCCTTTATTTTTTATTTTTATCAATAAGTAACCCTCTTAGTCCTTTCCCTAGTCTACGCACCCTCAAATTTCATAGTTGTACTCGTTATTAGTGTATTAATCAGTTCTTACCATTAAATTAATTATGGAAGCTGGTTCTTGCAAAGCAAATCCTCCACTTTTCAAAGGCAACAAAGCAGTGAAAAATAACCCACTATTTGCCTATTAGATTCAATAATCAATATACCAGCTTGGATCACAGTGAAGTCTCACAAAATATGCTTCAAAAATAGATATGGAAGCAAAAATAACATAGCTCTACCTTTTCACTTTGCTATTGCTGGAATTTGTAGACAGCTTCTAAACTTTATAGGTTCAATCCTTCGTTGTGCATGGCAAAAAGCAAAAAATAAAAGTCAGTAGTAGGAACGAATCTTAGCTTCCATGGTTATACCAAAATTTAAAAATACAAACCTTACCATAACTAACAAATAAAATTTGTAGATAAACAGTGAAGCCAAGGTTGCAAAAGGAGGACATTGGAAAAGAAGCTAGGGTCTGCAACCAAACAAAGAATCAAACAAAACCCCTAAAAAATCTAGATGCTGCTCTTAAAGAAGATTCTTATAAAATTTATTTAAAAAAATAGCAAGGTATACAAATGACATTTTTTTGGCATGGTGTGTGTTGTATATTTGTATAGTTTTCTATGCTAATGATTTAGTGGATCTATGTTGAAAGAAATTACTGGATGTTAATGAATAGTAGTTGAATTCTGTGGTCCTTACTATGTTGTTAAAAGAAGCTCAAAATGGTAGAAAAGAAAAAAGTTCACAAAGTGGACTTTTAGCCACTCTATATGTTAGAAATATGAAATAATTGTTGTAATCCTTAGTTAGTTAGTTAAGATTAGGATGAGTTAGTTAGGATTTGAGCACATGTAGCTCATTTAACACAGGGCTTAATTCATAAAGGACATGTTGAATTAACTAGCCAATTATCTTGAGCCATGTGGGCCAATGAGATTAGAGCTCCTATAAATACATAATTGTAATTCAACATTAAATATCAATGAAGAATAAACCATTGCTTAGTGCATCTTTCTCTCTTAATCTCTTTCTTTCTCTATGGAGGGTGACTACCTCGAATTAAGTCAATTTCCCTACAACTCCTATCATTCCCCCTACAATTCAATACCCATCCCCATTAGGAACCTCTAGGTTCTTAACATTTGGTATTAAAGCTATCGATCTTGACACAGGTGAATATGACCGACAAGAAATCTTGAAGGACTTACAACAAATGGTGAATGAAGTTTCATAGAAGGTCAAGGCTTTAGTTGAATCTAAAATAGCCATGAAAGAAGAGCTCTCAAGATTGCAAGAGGATCTTGAGAACATGACGGAAAAAGAGTTACAATCTCTTGATACAATGGAACTCGAAAAACAAATCAAGTTTCAAGAATCTACTGCTATTGTTGCAAGCCAAGACGTTGATTTCTGTGTCAAAGTGGATGATGATATCAATGTACACACTGCCTTTGAAGTTCAGTCTAAAGAACCAATGAAAAAGGTGATGATGATTAAAGAATCTACAATGCAAGAACCTATTGTTGTTGGTGTGGATGAACACATTGTTCTTGTGCAGTCCCTTTGTGTACATGGCAATCAATCTAACACAGCCATGGAAAGCTTAGTTGTGCATGGTATGGGTGTAATGCATCCATTGGCACAATACAACTCTGAGCCCTTTGAATTCATTGCTTATGGAGGCACAATAAATATGGATCATATTTGTTGTATCAAGTGTGATCAAATGTATCGTGATATTCTTTCCAAGAGTGATATTAGACTTTCAATGAATGAATATGGGTTAGTTACAGCTTTGCATTTGATGGCAACATTTTCAACACCATGATTGGTCCAATGCATGAGTCAGTGATTATATATGGAAAGAAGGTTAATTCAACTTTCCATATTGATGAGTTCTTTAGTCCATCTTTTAAGATTGCTCCAATACATGATCCAACCAATGTACATAATCATGTAGCATTTGATGGAAGGGATCTTTTGTGCTGTGATGGATGCTTGCGTGCCTTGCATATAGAGTACGGCCCTCTGCCAAGAATTCCTCAGGATACTTGGTACTATAGGTATTGCCAAAATATGTTCCAGAAAGAAAACTTTGTGGCAAAGTGCTTGGAAGTAGTTGGTGTGTTCAATCTTCAAGATGCTTTGGAGTATTGGGTTAGTGGCCGGCTTCCTCTTATGAAGGTGTAATTTCACAACAACACCTTGTGGGCAAAGTGTTTTCAAGGGGAGGGAAATGTTAGAAATATGAAATAATTGTTGTAATTCTTAGTTAGTTAGTTGAGATTAGGATGAGTTAGTTAGGATTTGAGCACGTGTAGCTTATTTAACACATGGCTTAATTCATAGAGCACATGTTGAATTAACTAGCCAATTATCTTGAGCCATGTGGGCCAATGAGATTAGAGCTCCTATAAATACATAATTGTAATTCAACATTAAATATCAATGAAGAATAAACCATTGCTTAGTGCATCTTTCTCTCTTAATCTCTTTCTTTCTCTATGGAGAGTGACTACCTCGAATCAAGTCAATTTTCCTACAATTCCTATCAATCCCCCTACAATTCATACCCACCCCCATTAGGAACCTCTAGGTTCTTAACACTATAACTCCTTTTCTTTTCTTTTCTTTTTTCTCTGGTTTTTTTTTTTTTTTTTTTTTGGTTCTAAATTGATGAATCAGAGAGAATATGGTATTATTTGAGTTCAGTAGGTTCAATTATAGGCTTGTAAATATGTTCAAGTTATTTTGGTTTTGAATTGTAACATGGAACTTGTAAAGACTCATTTTGGTTCCTAAGCCCAAAAGGTAAAAGGATTCCGGCCCAAATAGCTCAACACAATAAATTTGTAGAGAGTGGGCTAGAAACTCGACTTCAATGAGTTGGACAACAATCATAATGGGTTAAAGATGACAAGAAATCAAAGATAAACAAGTTTCGTGCAAAGAAAATCTTCCTCGACAAAGGCACATTGGTTTCTTGGAGAAACAAGCATTGAGTTCAAAAATTGTGCGTAGAGCACCAATCGAAAAACTTCTAGCCATTTGATGTTCTATTGTAAATTCTAAAAGATAATCCTAGTGTCCTTGTCCACAACCACAGAAGAAAACCCATCAAGTTATCTTGTCTAGTAGTAGATATTGTTTTCGGTGACCCTGATTCCCTCCCCCACACTCACATCACATGATTATACAACTTCTATTAGTGTATAGATTAGCATAGATTAGCCCATTGGGCTTAGTCCAGTATATTACTTGTACTACACACATACTTAACCTATATAAGGCTCTTTTTTGACATTATTTGATACACACAATATACAGATTATTCAGTCATTCTTTCTCTCACTTTATATTGTTAACATGGTATCAGAGCCATTGCTCTGACCTAGTGGTATTCTCCGGCATTCTTCCGCTACCCTCGCCTTCACTGGTAGCCACCGTCAAAAGCGAGTCACCGCCGTCACACCCAACCACTACCTCTTGGATCTAGTTTATTCATCAATCAAATTGTTGAACCACAGATACGACGTGATAGATCAGACTTCCCTGATCAAAACCTAGCTAGAAACTGTCCCAAGGAGCCCTCACGCACTGCCCCAAGTTTTTGCCTGTCGAAGACGCGCTACACGCGCTCCCACGCGCCGTCGCTATTCTCACGCGCCTCACACGCCTGACAAACTTACTTCACGCGCCTTTAGTCGCACCACGCGCTACACGCGCTCAACTCCTCTGAGTGCCATATCAGCCCTAGCACGTCATCGCCACGTCAGCACACAGGACCGTTGACTTTTTCATTGACTTTTTGACCAAAGTCAAAATTTTTGAATAGGGCATATCTTGCTCAGTTTTTTGCGTAGATTCCAATTTTGGGCTCCGTTTCTTCATTTGAAGTCTCTAAATACCACTTTTTAGTCATTTTCTTCATTATGACTCAACAAAATGACCGAGATATCATACGTCCTATCACCATTATGTTGGATGGTCCTACTAGCTATCATGCATGGTCTCAGAATATAACTGTCTTTCTCAAGTGTCGAAAACTGTGGAGATATGTGACTGGTTCAATTCCTAAGCCAGTACCAAACCCTCAATCCAAAGTCATAACTACTGCAAATGCCTCCAAGACTGCTGTTACAACGGATGATTATAAAGAACACCTAAAGGAATGGTAGAGTATTCAGAGTAAGATCTTGTCTTGGTTTATCAATACCTCTATTCCCTCCATTCATAATCTTCTTCCTCGTCTTGAGACTGCTGAGGCTGCTTGGAAATTTATGGCCGATCGCTATAATTGCACTAATGATTCAAGCCTAGAGTTCTACATTGAATCAAAACTTTATCAAATGCGCCAAGAGACAGGTCAGTCTATTTCTGATTTTTATTTTCAAACTTCTACTATGTGGGAACAACTCTCTACTGCAGATCCTCCACTAGTGTGTTCTAAGGACATTGAGCTCTTTGTCAAATATCTGGATCGCTGTAAATTTATGCACTTCATGATGGGTTTACGTGAGGATTTTGAGCCTAATAGGGCTTCTCTGCTTAGCCGGTCTCCTACTCCTTCTCTTGATGCTGCAGTTAAGGAGCTCATTTCTGAGGAGAACCGTCGGCCTACTCATCACATGTCATCATCTGATCATGTATTGGCTACACCATCTCCACAGCCTCCAATTGCTGCATTCACTGCTCCTCTACGAATAAACTTTGGGCGTCCCACCTCTCAGTCTTCCAAAGGTACTCACTGCCAGTTTTGCCATGCCAAAGGCCATGACATCTCAATTTGTCGCAAACTGTAGAAATTTGTGCAAGAGCAGAATAAAGCTTCTCTTCCTCGGGCAGCTACTGTATGTCCTTCAGATCCATCGGTTCCTACAAGTCCATCTTTGGTTTCCTCACTTACTACGGCTGATATTGAGGCAGTTGTTCAACAGGTTTTATCCCGCACTTCCACTGCCCTTTCTGTCACCTTAGGTAAACAACCTTGGTTTTTTTATACTACATGTTGTAACTATATGACTCCTGATGAATTCCAATTTTCTGATAAGGCACTCTTAGAACATCCAATCACCATTTACACTACTGATGGAACTCCTATGCCTGTTAGTCATAAAGGAACAATCTCTTCTCCTTGTTTATCCCTTAGTGACACTTTTCATATCCCAAAATTATACCTCAATTTGCTTTCTGTTGGTCAAATTTGTGAATTAGGCGTAAATCTTCTATTTACTAATCATGGTGTGGATGTGCAGAATCCCCGGACGGGTCAAGTGCTTGGGACAGGCCGTAAGGTTGGTCGCATGTTTGAGGTTCATGACTTGAAAATTCCTTCACAAGTTGTTTCTGCAGCTGCTACCACTGCCACCTCCTCACCTGATCTATGGCATACTCGTCTTGGTCATCCATCCTTATCTCGTCTTCAGTTGTTAGCTTCTTAAGGTCATTTAGGTTCAGTTTAGTTTCAAAATTTTGATTGTACTTCCTGTCATTTCGGCAAACAAACAAAATTGCCCTTTAATAATAGTGACTCATTTTCTTCTGCACCTTTTGATCTTATACATTCTGATATTTAGGGTCCTGCACCTGTTCCCACTGAGGGGGGATCTAGATATTTTGTCATATTTGTGGATGGTTTTTTTGATATACTTGGATTTATCTGCTTCACCATAGGTCTAGACTTGTGTCTATTTACCAAACATTTCATAAAATGATTGAAACACAGTTCAATCGCACCGTCAAAGTTTTTCGATCAGCTAATGCTCAAGAATATAATGATAAATCTTTCCTATCCTTTTTAGACAATCATGGTACCCTTACTCAGCGGTCTTGTCCTTACACCTCTCAACAAATTGGTCGTGCAGAATGAAAACATCGTCACATTCTTGATGTTGTCTGCACCCTTCTCATTTTTGCCTCTCTTCCTGAGCGCTTTTGGGGTGAGGCTGCACTCACTGCTGTATACACCATTAATCGTATTCCTTCACCAACTACACACAACAAATCACCATTTGAACTTCTCTATGGTCAAACCCCCGACTACTCCTCTCTTCGGGTTTTTGGTTGTGCTTGCTTTGTCTCTCTTCCTCCTCATGAACGAACAAAACTCTAGCCTCGTGCTCGTCTCTGTTGTTTCCTTGGTTATGGTGTATCTCAAAAGGGGTTTCGCTACTATGATCCCATTTCTCACCGTCTTCGTGTCTCCCATCATGTTGAGTTTTGGGAACATCGTCCTTTCTCGAGTCTTCAACAGTTTCCTGCGTCCTCTTCTTCTGAGTCTCTCATTTTTACTGATCTTTTCCTCCCTCTCTATCCTGAACTTGTGGAGGATTCTTTGACATTGGCTGCCTCTCCAGCAACTTATCTCTGGTTCTGTCCCCGGCATATGACCCGCCTGTCTTGGATCCTGTGGCACCACCCTCTCCTGAGTCTCCTGATGGTCCTGAACTTCGTCGTTCCACTCGGGTAAGCATTCCTCTCCCTTATCTCTCTGATTATCACTGCTCTTTTGCCCTTGCCACCCTCTACGAACCTCATACCTATCGTGATGCCCATACTGACCCTTTTTGGCAGCAAGCTATGAATGATGAACTAGATGCCCTTCATAAGAATCACACTTGGGATATGATTAATTTGCCTCCTGGTCAGTCTGTAGTAGGTTGTAGGTGTTTACAAAATCAAGGCCGAGGCTGATGGATCTGTTGAACGATACAAGGCTCGCCTAGTTGCCAAGGGCTTTACCTAGAAGTATGGCATTGACTATGAGGAAACATTTGATTGTGTTGCTCGCCTTACATCTGTCAGATGTCTCATTGTTGTGGCTGTTGTTCGCCGTTGGCCTCTCTATCAAATGGATGTGAAGAATGCTTTCCTCAATGGAGACCTCCAAGAAGAAGTGTACATGCAACCACCCCCTGGCTATCCACACTCAGGCAGTCAAGTTTGTCGCCTTCGCCGTGCTCTTTATGGCCTCAAGCAGGCTTCTCGAGCTTGGTTTGAAAAGTTTAGCTCAGTTGTTGCTCAGCAGGGTTTCACTTCGAGTCCTCATGACACTGCTCTTTTCGTCCGAAGATCCTCTGCTAGTATCACTCTTATTTTTCTCTATGTTAATGATATGATTATTACTAGAGATGATTCTGCAGGTATCTACTCTCTTCAGCACTTCCTTAGTCAGCATTTTGAGATGAAAGATTTGGGCACTTTCAGCTATTTTCTTGGGTTTGAGGTTACCTCTTCCTCTGATGGATACTATCTTTCCTAAGCTAAATATGCTTCTGATCTTCTCTCCAAAGCCAGCATCACCGACAATAAGACTATTTCCACTCCCTTAGAATACAATGCAAAGCTCACACCCTTGGATGGTGAACCTCTATCCAATGCTACTCGCTATCGTCAGTTGGTTGGTAGTCTGATCTATCTCACTGTTACTCAACCGGATATTTCACATGCCGTGGGTATGGTTAGTAAGTTCATGGACACCCCTCGTTCTGTCCACTATGCTGTTGTTCTTCAGATTCTCTGATATGTCAAGGGCACACTTTATCATAGTCTATACTACTCCTCTCGGTCTTCTCTCGAGCTTCATGCTTATTCAGATGCGGACTGGGCAGGTGATCCGACTGATCGATGCTCTATCACAGGTTTTTGTTTCCTATTGGGTACTTCTCTTGTCTCGTGGCATAGCAAGAAGCAAGATGTTGTTTCCCGTTCCAGTACTGAGGCTGAGTATCGTGCCCTTGCCGACACCACTTGCAAGATTGTCTGGCTTCGCTGTCTCTTAGCTGACATGGATGCTCCACAGCCCACTGCTACTCCTCTTTATTGTGACAATCATAGTGCTATCTACATTGCTCATAATGATGTCTTCCACGAATGCACCAAGCACATTGCGATCGACTGCCATATCACTCGCCAGTATCTCAAGAAAGGCAATCTCAAGTTATTCTCCATCTCCTTTGCTGACCAGCCTGCTGATATCTTCACCAAGTTTCACCCGCCTAGTCATCTTCAAGATCTTGTATCCAAACTCCAGTTGGCTTCCTCCTTGCCACCTCGAGTTTGAGGGGGGATGTTAGTGTATAGATTAGCATAGATTAGCCCACTGGGCTTAGCCCAGTATATTACTTGTACTAAACACATACCTAGCCTATATAAGACTCTCTTTTGTACATTATTTGTTACACACAATATACAGACTATTCAATCATTTTTTCTCTCACTTTATATTGTTAACAAAAACAAAAATAGAAAAAGAAATATGCACCAACTTTTTACCATAAAAAGAAAATTAGAATATCAACCTACCAGCTCATAACATGATTAATCACAGCTATAAGCATTTATTTACCTTCCTTTTTTTTCATTCATTTTGATTCAATCCTAATTGAAACCAAGAATCCAAGGGTCATAGTAATAATTCCATTAAAAACACATACAAACACAAACCCAAGTGAGACTACTGAGTTTATATACTTCTTTTTTGTATCACTCACACTCTTAACAATGGTATCATGGCAGGGTTGAATTCTATGGAAAATGGCAAAAAATGTTAACAGTGTAAGGGCTAGAAATTAAGAAGAGCATGTTTCTTCCAATTTGATGGTGGTATTGGAAGGGACTGGAAAACGTGTTTGGTATTGGTTTGATCATGGTACTGTTCCCTCTGTAATGTGAAAGGAAACGGTTGAAGATTCTGTCTCTTCTTTGAGTGGCACTTCTTCTCCATAATTGACAATGTCACTCTTCCCTTTTCTTTTCTTCTTATAAAGTTTAAAGAGAAATGGTGGTTGTGTTTGCCCATGTTAAAATTAAAGAATAAAATTCAAGGGATTATTTTTTGATGTGGAAGCAAAGAGAGAGAGAAGACAAGAGTTACATGGTGTGGCATGATGGCCTATGTGCATAGGATAAAGTCCTAATGGTTACGTTTTTGATATTAGCTTGGAGTATAATATATGAGCTATAGAGTCTAGGGTTAGCCTCTAAATGAACTTCACACTGTTACATAATAAACAATTGGAAACTAATATCTTTAACAGTTCATGTGGAATTTAATATCTAATTATAAAGTTCCATGCTGCATTTCTCAACCAATGGACGGGAACTGCGAAAGCAACCCCTCCTTTAAACGTAGACAAAGCAAAAAATGTTAAAAAAGAATGTTTGTCCAGTTTAAGATCTAATTATGCCAAAGGCACGTTGGTTTCTTGGAGAAACAAGCATTGAGTTCAAAAATTGTGTGTAGAGCACCAATCGAAAAACTTCTAGCCATTTGATGTTCTATTGTAAATTCTAAAAGATAATCCTAGTGTCCTTGTCCACAACCACAGAAGAAAACCCATCAAGTTATCTTGTCTAGTAGTAGATATTGTTTTCAGTGACCCTGAATCCCTCCCCTACATTCACATCACATGATTATGCAATACAAAAAAAAATCTAAATTAACCACCACAAAACAAAAATAGAAAAAGAAATATGCACCAACTTTTTACCATAAAAGGAAAATTAGAATATCAACCTACCAGCTCATAACATGATTAATCACAGCTATAAGCATTTATTTACCTTCCTTTTTTTCATTCATTTTGATTCAATCCTAATTGAAACCAAGAATCCAAGGGTCATAGTAATAATTCCATTAAAAACACATACAAACACAAACCCAAGTGAGACTACTGAGTTTATATACTTCTTTTTTGTATCACTCACACTCTTAACAATGGTATCATGGCAGGGTTGAATTCTATGGAAAATGGCAAACAATGTTAACAGTGTAAGGGCTAGAAATTAGGAAGAGCATGTTTCTTCCAATTTGATGGTGGTATTGGAAGGGACTGGAAAACGTGTTTGGTATTGGTTTGATCATGGTACTGTTCCCTCTGTAATGTGAAAGGAAACGGTTGAAGATGCTGTCTCTTCTTTGAGTGGCACTTCTTCTCCATAATTGACAATGTCACTCTTCCCTTTTTTTTCTTCTTATAAAGTTTAAAGAGAAATGGTGGTTGTGTTTGCCCATGTTAAAATTAAAAAATAAAATTCAAGGGATTATTTTTTGATGTGGAAGCAAAGAGAGAGAGAAGACAAGAATTACATGGTGTGGCATGATGGCCTATGTGCATAGGATAAAGTCCTAATGGTTACGTTTTTGATATTAGCTTGGAGTATAATATATGAGCTATACAGTCTAGGGTTAGCCTCTAAATGAACTTCACACTGTTACATAATAAACAATTGGAAACTAATATCTTTAACAGTTCATGTGGAATTTAATATCTAGTTATAAAGTTCCATGCTGCATTTCTCAACCAATGGACGGGAACTGCTAAAGCAACCCCTCCTTTAAACGTGAAACAAAGCAAAAAGTGTTAAAAAAGAATGTTTGTCCAGTTTAAGATCTAATTATGCCAAAGGCACGTTGTTTTCTTGGATAAACAAGCATTGAGTTCAAAAATTGTGTGTAGAGCACCAATCGAAAAACTTCTAGCCATTTGATGTTCTATTGTAAATTCTAAAAGATAATCCTAGTGTCCTTGTCCACAACCACAGAAGAAAACCCATCAAGTTATCTTGTCTAGTAGTAGATATTGTTTTCAGTGACCCTGAATCCCTCCCCTACATTCACATCACATGATTATGCAATACAAAAAAAAATCTAAATTAACCACCACAAAACAAAAATAGAAAAAGAAATATGCACCAACTTTTTACCATAAAAAGAAAATTAGAATATCAACCTACCAGCTCATAACATGATTAATCACAGCTATAAGCATTTATTTACCTTCCTTTTTTTTCATTCATTTTGATTCAATCCTAATTGAAACCAAGAATCCAATGGTCATAGTAATAATTCCATTAAAAACACATACAAACACAAACCCAAGTGAGACTACTGAGTTTATATACTTCTTTTTTGTATCACTCACACTCTTAACAATGGTATCATGGCAGGGTTGAATTCTATGGAAAATGGCAAACAATGTTAACAGTGTAAGGGCTAGAAATTAGGAAGAGCATGTTTCTTCCAATTTGATGGTGGTATTGGAAGGGACTGGAAAACGTGTTTGGTATTGGTTTGATCATGGTACTGTTCCCTCTGTAATGTGAAAGGAAACGGTTGAAGATGCTGTCTCTTCTTTGAGTGGCACTTCTTCTCCATAATTGACAATGTCACTCTTCCCTTTTTTTTCTTCTTATAAAGTTTAAAGAGAAATGGTGGTTGTGTTTGCCCATGTTAAAATTAAAAAATAAAATTCAAGGGATTATTTTTTGATGTGGAAGCAAAGAGAGAGAGAAGACAAGAATTACATGGTGTGGCATGATGGCCTATGTGCATAGGATAAAGTCCTAATGGTTACATCTTTGATATTAGCTTGGAGTATAATATATGAGCTATAGAGTCTAGGGTTAGCCTCTAAATGAACTTCACACTGTTACATAATAAACAATTGGAAACTAATATCTTTAACAGTTCATGTGGAATTTAATATCTAGTTATAAAGTTCCATGCTGCATTTCTCAACCAATGGACGGGAACTGCTAAAGCAACCCCTCCTTTAAACGTGAAACAAAGCAAAAAGTGTTAAAAAAGAATGTTTGTCCAGTTTAAGATCTAATTATGCCAAAGGCACGTTGTTTTCTTGGATAAACAAGCATTGAGTTCAAAAATTGTGTGTAGAGCACCAATCGAAAAACTTCTAGCCATTTGATGTTCTATTGTAAATTCTAAAAGATAATCCTAGTGTCCTTGTCCACAACCACAGAAGAAAACCCATCAATTTATCTTGTCTAGTAGTAGATATTGTTTTCGGTGACCCTGAATCCCTCCCCCACATTCACATCACATGATTATGCAATACCCAAAAAAAAAATCTAAATTAACCACCACAAAACAAAAATAGAAAAAGAAATATGCACCAACTTTTTACCATAAAAAGAAAATTAGAATATCAACCTACCAGCCCATAACATGATTAATCACAGCTATAAGCATTTATTTACCTTATTTTTTTTTTCATTCATTTTGATTCAATCCTAATTGAAACCAAGAATCCAAGGGTCATAGTAATAATTCCATTGAAAACACATACAAACACAAACCCAAGTGAGAATACTTTTACCAAATCCGATTTACACATTTCGTCAAACAAAATGAAAAAATAAAAATAAAAATCCACAAGAATCAATCAAACCACAACTAGAATGCACATATATATTATAGTAAATAATTAAAGAAATATTTATTTACTAGGATTTCAGAGGCTTTCTAGGTAGAATCTCCATCGATTCTACATATACGATTACAGACCAGTAAACTACAAAAATTTAATCTACATAAAATTGAATTATCCATAAAAAAAAAAAAAAAATTAAAAATTAAAGCTAAAATTGGCGACTATAATTTCTTCTCTCCCCTTATTTTTCTTAGTTAACCTATATTTTAGGAATTCGTCAAAAAATTCTCTCAAATCCACAATCGTAAAAAGCACAAAATCATCAAAGATCTCAAGAGATTAAGCAAATTAATATCACGTTCGGTTGCGTAGAAAACAAAAGAGGAAAAATAAAAATGGGAAAACGAAAATTAAACTCAAATTTTTCATTCCCTTTTCGTTTTTAATTTTCCGAGCGACCAAACAAAGGAAAAAGCTGTAATAGTAAAGGAGATTGAGATGGAAGATGCTTACTATTCAGGATTCATGACTGAATTGTCGTTGTTGGTGGAGGATCTAAGAAGAGCTTGACTGGGTTTAGGCCGGTCCGACAGAGAACACTAGACCGGGTTATGGCGAAGAAGAACAATTGGAATGAAACTATGAAATGTGGAAAAGGGAAGAACAGATCAAAGGGAAGAAACGAAGAAAGTGGACGCTGACGAAACCAAAAAGTTCGAATCAAGCGTTTATATAGGGAGAGGATCAATGAGAGAGAGAGAGAGAGAGAGCTTACCAATTGATGAGGGAGGCTAAGAGGCTTGAGGTTTGTGGGTATTGGGTTGAGAGCACGGCAGCGAGAGGTTGAGAGCACGATGGCGAGTCTGGAATCGGGAGCTTGGTTGAGAGTGAGCTAAGAGTGTTTTTCAATTTAGGGTTTTTTTCAACTCTGATGAAATTTAGGGTTTTTTACAATTTATAACAAACCTAGAGCTGCGTTTGATTAAACGCAGCTTAAACAGGTCTGGAGCTATGTTTAACCAAATGCAGCTCCAAACATTTTTAATATAAATGTTTAAGCTGCGTTTATTAAACGCAGCTCTGGGATATATTGAAAAAAAAAATCCCTGGATGGGTCTAAAGCTGCGTTTTTAAATAAAATGCAGCTCTACATCCAGTGGTGGAGCTTAAAACGCAGATCAAACTGTATCCTAGAACTGCGTTTTTGAAAAACACAGCTCCATTGCTCGTTTTTTGTAGTGTCACTTTCAATTCTTAGTATATATATGAGTTTCAAATCTCATAGTGTATATATGTATAAAACAAACACCCAAAGCAAATCTATTTCAAACACATTAAGCCATCAGGATATACAATGTATGCTAGTATATTATGATCAGCACATATAACAACTTTATGGAGTGCGAAAAAATACACAATTTTGTAAAATATTCACTACAAAACAATTATGGTTGCATTTCAGATCTAGTCTAGTGGCCAAGTATAAGGACATGGCACATATGTCATGTGAGCTTATGTGATTAAGTACCTTATCACAGAATTAGGTTTGATGTGCAATTGCCTATAGCTATAGATCTTTAGCTTGGGAATATCTGTTTGGTTATTCCTATGTAGCTCTTGTAAACCGGGGCAGCTTTGGTTCAAACCCCTCCCCCTCCCCATCCCCCATTTAGCTTTGGTTCAAACCCATGGCACATATGTCATGTGAGCTTATGTGACTAAGTACCTGAATATCTGTTCGGTTATTCCTATTTGGCTCTTGTAAACCGGGGCAACTTTGGTTCAAACCCCTCCCACCCCCCCCCCCCCCCACCCCCCCCAAACACACACACACACACAGGCGCATTGTCATCTTGTTTGAGAAAAGAGTGGAAAGTGTTGTAATTCCCAACCATATGTGATGAGATAGATTGTAAGGGATAACATAAATTTTAAGCTTTCTGATGAAGTACAATTCACATGGAATTCTAATGATGAAGCATTTAAATATATCATGCAGTAATAGAATTACAAAGATATACTATGTAGGGCATGATCCATGCAAAATTAGAAGGAAAATACACCAAAAAATATATAATAAAAATCTTCAAATGTGATCATACCTTTGCAAACTCTAGGAAACCCTTGCAAGTGTCTTCAAAATTAACCTATATATGAAAAAGCAAAAAGGCTTTGCATTTATCTTACAATAAAATTTAAAAATTACATCAATACAAAAAGATAAGAAAGGCCAAACAAGAAAGTGGAGGGGAGGGGGGGCGGGGATGAAGATCTTTATACAGGAGCTCAAGTCAACTACCAAAATAAAAGTAAGAAATAAATAAATACACTAGCTGTCATTCTTTTTTTATAGGAAACACTAGCTGCTCATCTTTCTAATCAAACTTTCAAACTACCCATTAAGAAAGCATGTACATATTTGTCTCTCATATATATATATATATATATATATAAGCTTTCAAGTGTACAAATCTCAAAGAAAGCAAGGTAGATATTGTATAACTTAATTACGACACACAGTTGCAGCTGTGGTAAATATGCAAGACATAAAACCATCACCAAGTAGGGCCTACAAACATAACTGTTTCAGATATTGATATTGAGCAAACTTTGTTCAACAATGTCAATAGGATAAATGGATTTGCTATGTTAATAATTAATCTCAATAATAAAAAAATACTCAGTTATTAGGAGAACAAATGTAATAGAAGCAAGTAGTTTCAAAATGGTTTAAAATTACCGTGCATAGCAAAGAAACAAATGTATCAACAAAGCTAATAACATCACATTAGAAGTCCCAAAGGGACCAAATGTGATAATAGCTCACAAAGCCAGACAGAATTTATTTTGAAATAACCTTTTTCCGGGTGTCAAATTACATTAAAAAATCGAAACTTCCAATATCCCACCAACATTAAGATGAGGTCAAATTTTCACCATCAATTTTCCAGTGGGCCAAGTATACTATATGACTAGGTCCCAATATCCTCAAGAGTCACCACTATTTCAAATGAGGCCAAAATTCCATTTGCATTTTAATAAATGAGACTAAATAGCCATCGGAACCCAGATGGATCAAAACAAATTTCGATATGCTTAAATTCAAGTCTAAAGAAAAAATTGACAGGTAGGAGCAATAACTTCACAAGCATACTCTATAGAATTTAGAAATAAACAATAATTAACCTACAAATTCCAAAATGAGAAAAGCATGATTCATTAACTTCAACTAGCAATACAAAGGCACATAGGTGAAACCAATTAAGTGCGGCTTTTTTTTTTTCCTTATATTTTTTGGTAAGTTATACAGTCGTATTGAATCTATGAGTACACCCTCCACCTTTCCTTTTTAAGGGATAAGGAATGTCATTTGAGATATAACTCATTACCAAGTGTGGCTTCTGCTAACAAAAAATGAACTTAGATGATGTATTTGATTTATTTACTTTGGAGTTTTGATACAACTCTTTATCATATAATAAAATAAAATAAATAAAAATTGATACAGCTCTACATATAACATGAGAAGAGTTTGAGCAAATCCAATAATCCATGAACCACTATCAATAGGATAAGAAATAATGCAACTAATTATCACAAAGTAAAAAACAGTACCTAAGGTACTGTACATAAATTTTATTCTTTAACTAAGCTAAGAATCCTAGGTATCTATTTTGGCCACGCCACCATGCCCATAGTAGGTTTTTCTTAAGAATAAGGTAATCCTAAATCCTAATCCTGCTTTCCCCACATCTTCATGAGAAAAATAATAACAAAAATAAAGTGGTAAACCTAATCCTTTATTACTTTTTTCTTTTTCCTTTCTCTTTCTTTTTCTTTTTCTTTTTTCTTTTTCTTTTTCCTTTTTCCAGTTGTAGTATGAAAGCCTTTTCTCTTACTTTTTCCATTTGCAGTAAGCTTAAAAACAGTGTCTGATCACTGATGGGTTGAAGAGGTGGATGTGTTTTAGATGAAAAGTTGAGTCCCCACTCCACGGAGTGTGAGTGAGATACTAAGATTTCAGTTGCGTGCAACTGTACATGGTTCAGTACAAAAAACAAAAACAAAAAATTGATTTTTCCATGCAGCTGCTCTTTTTGTACTTTTTCCAACTCAATCTGATTATCATTCACACAGTTTAGTCACAAATATTTTCACAACTTTATCATAACTTTGTTACATTATAATTATTATAAATAAAATAATAAATCCATGTGGGGACCTTGCAGATTATCAGATGATGACAATAGAATCTAGTCTATTCTAATGTTCATGGCAGCCCATGTAAATCCTGCACCTAATGTGGTCATTCCTTAACCAAGCCTTACTATAAATGGTAGATAGATATTCATTATGATGTCTCTGTGAGGGGACCTTGCAGTTGTAGTTATTGACAGGAAGACAGATATTTGTTTCAACTTTGCAGCAAAGAAGAGCAAGAAACTTAAGGTTGTAAGCACCAAAGGTATGCCAGAAAAACTTTATTAATTTGATGTTGGAATTGATATGGCTTTATTTTTCTTGTTAGTTGAATTTCTTGTGTATATGTTTTTTCAGTATCTCAAAGGCTGCGAAGTGGGGACACAACTTTTCAACTACGATAGACCCTTACTTACTATAAATAGAAAAAAGAAAAAGAGCAAGGAAGTCAAAGACAGAGGGATCCACACATTTAAATGGACCCACACACATGACTTCTACGTATTATCATTTATCACCGACTCATACCACAATCTCTTCTTCTCAAAAAAAAAAAAAAAACATTCCACAATCTCTTATTCTCAAAAAAAAAAAAAAACATTCCACAATTTCTCTCGCTCTCTAGACTCAATCGCGGCCTCCACAATTTCCTGCTCTTTACTCTCCCACGCCGCCTTCTCCTCCGCAAAACACTTGATCAGGTAACTTATCTCGCTCTGATCCGACCTCTGATCCTGGTTTGTTGAATTGAGAGAGATGAGAGGCCGAGAGAGAGAGAGAGAGAGATTCACGTTCACCTGAACTGAGATCAACGAAACAACCGTTGGACTGAGATCAGAAGAGAGACAGAGAGATCGTAGATGAGATGCGCAGAAAAATTTTGTGTGAGGTGAATAGTGTGTTTGTTTTCCTCTACTGATAGAGATGAAATGAGTTTAGTGCTGTGTCCGACTTGATAGTGACCGGTCAGTTGTGTGAGTCCCAGCAACTTGAAATTTTTTACAAGTTTGCCACTTAACTCATTTTACAGTGTTTTTCACATTAGGTACTATTAGCTTTTTCTATAATCTGATCTGGTATTTAATTTGATAGTGTTAAAGTGTTAGAATTTCACATTTGGGATTCTTTTTAGAACATGGATGCGTTAAGACAGTAGCTTTGTTGTTATGTTTTCTTTAGTTCTGCAAGTGACTTTAGATGCCAAGGTTGTTTTGTTGTTGGATTTCACTTCACCTGTTCATTTATTTAATTTCATTTTATTTTTAATTTTTTACGTCTACTATCAATTGATATCTTTTCTTATTAAACATTTTCAAATGTTACTAGTTTAACCTCGTTAAAAATGATTTTGAAATGACCATGAGCAAAACCCTGCAAAGATAGATTCTTGGCAGGGGATGATGTCAAATGACAAGGAGAAGAAAACCCAAAGACATGGGTTCTTGGTCTTTTAAGGGAGGGTGGTGTTATAGCAGACCTACCTCTCTTTCTGGTTCTGGTGGGCCTGGCTTGCAATTGTGGCCAGAGGTTCCTAAGGTAAGGAGATTGCCTGATCTTCTGAGACATGGAGGGACACTCATTGCTAGGATCTGTGGGTGGCTCAGGCTTTGGAGCTATAGGCCTGTACCTAGACATAATCTCAGCAGTTTTTGCTGTGGTGGTGTAGGGATTCAGAGTCTTGATCATCCTGAAACAGGGGCGGCTCTACAGCCAGGCCAGGGGGTTCAAATGAACCCCCTGGCTTGGCCCCAAAAAAAAAATTATATATAAAATTATTTATTTATTTATTTTTGAGCCTTAAAATAAAATTTTGAATACCTTAACCTTAAATTTTGTTTAAACCCAATTGAAATAAACTTGAAATATGATCATATTAGTGCTATTTTCATAATATTTTCACAATATTTTTACAATGAAGGTTAAGTGACAAATTGTAATTGACTTTTTATCTAAACCCTTAACTAACATCACTTTTTTACATACTTTTAACAATTTGCCATCTAAATTTTGTTGCGTGTTTTGTCAATAGCACTACTATTAAAATTGCTCATTTGTTAAAAAATAAATAAACATTCTCTTTGGACTCTGGCTTACTTTCCTATTGATGGTAGAATGAAACTGTTTTTTTCTACACTTTTCTTCTTCATCAACAAAAAATTACACCACTTGTACAACCAACTAATTTGTATTTCCATCTATGATTCTTTTCTCATACTCTCTTTCTCCCTTCTATATCTCTTTCTATCTAACCAAGTAGTTTGGTAAGTGTTCTACAATTTTTTTAGTTCAAAACGTCTTTTAGTGTTTGCTCCAATTTCAAGAGAATGACCACACGTGTGACTAAAAATCCATACACTTCAACAGCAAAGTTTTATATAAGTCACTATTTATTTTCCTTAGTTTAACGTTTACTCTCAGGCCAACTCTTAGGTGTGTTACTATTCTTCTTTATCATATATTTTTATTTAATTGATATTACATATGATTATAATAAATTATTATTAATTTGACAAATATTATGATTAGTTATTTATTTATATGCATTCTATCGTTGTTTTCTTACAGATCTTTAAACTATTAATAATTTTTTAGACTATTTTACAAGATAGTTGTATTGTATACTATTTCAAATACTATGTTAGATTATTATATGTAATATGACAATTGTATATACCAAAAAAAAAAAAAAATCATTTTATCTTTTACTCCCCACAACAAATCCTAGCTCAAGACACTATTGACCCCCCTAAAAGAAAATCCTGGAGCCGCCACTGTCCTGAAAGCTTTGTGTAATGTAATTGAGATGCTCTAGATGGTGTAGAAAGTCTTCTTCTTCTTCATCATCTTCTTTTTTCAATATTACATGCTAACAAGGGATATCTAATTGTGGTCTGGAAGCAATTCTGTGTTTTTTCTTCAGAAGTATTTTTATGCTGTGATTTTGATCTACAAATTGATTGATTTTGTTATATAGATCAAAATTTTAATGAAATGGGGGGCCAGGAGGCTTACATACTTAAGAAAGAAATTTAATTTTCTGAATAACTCATATATGTGCATGTATATCTGAAAATTTTGAAAAATTTTGGGAGCCTTGGTCTTAACGTGGCTCCTCAACTGGTTTTATTTATTTTGTGAAAATTAATCAAAATACAAAAAGATCACTTACTTGGGCGGGGATTCCTTTGTTGTGATGGGTTGATGCTGAATTTATTTGTTTAAAGACAGAGAGGAAGGTAAGGACTAAGGAGTAAGGAGTATAGAATGAAATGAAATTATTGGAAGGTAAGAAAGGATTGGCAGTGGGAAGGCTATGTGGTTGCTAAAGCACGGTATCAGTATGGGTGTTTGATAGGAATTAATAAGGAATGGTTTTTCAAGATTGTATTAATGTTGTTTTTGGCATGATTTCATTTCCTCGTTTTATTAATTACAGTACATCACACATTTGAACAGGTCAGAGGCAAGCGGGGATAGCTCAGTTCGGAGAGTGTCAGACTGAAGATTTGAAGGTCACGTGTTCGATCCACGCTCACCCCACTCAAGTAAGTGATCTTTTTTAGATTTGAATTCAATCAATTTGTCGTTCTGGACATTCATTTTTTTAATTCATTTTTTTCTGAAACCCGCTAATGTGTAACTTAAAAAACACCTAAACAACATTAGCAAATAAATTAAAACAAAAATACATAACCGGAGGCCGAGGGTATATCATCTTTGTATAGCACGGTGAAGTGTGAAAAAAATAGGTGATATATATATATATATATACAAAATGCAATGATGATTATTTTTTTTTTTTTGGTAGCAGATTATTTTTTAAGTATAAGCATATATATATATATATATATATATATATATGTCTCTATTTTGAATTTCTACTTGTGGGACTAGGGCACACATGGACATGCATGGAGTATTATTGTTTTGATTATGCATGCAAAGGACAAAATAGCTGAGATTGAACTTTAATTTTTATTATCAAAAGAATAAATATATATCTAGGTCTGTGGACACAAGTGGGGATCGTAGATTAAAGAGATTGTACGCTGTTTTACTTAAGATAGAAATAAAAATACGCTTTTCTCTTTTACTTGATATGGAAATGTATGCTTTTCGAGTGTAATAATAATGCTCAGAGTCAAAAAGTACTACAAAAATACCTGCCTTAATATTTTGTACTGAGATCAGATGTAAACATTTTCCCAGGGCGTTCATTTTCAAATCACAATATAATTTTTATCAAAAAAAATCACAATATGCTTTTTGTCTCTCTACCTTTAACGGCCATTCCCTTCTGGTCTTTTTTTTTTTTTTTTTCCCTGAATAAAATAGTATAATTTTCTCTACTTTTGTTTCTGTCACCAACCTTGAGTTGCCTTTTAGCTATACTCAATTTCCAACAACGTTTGCACTTCAATATGACGACGTGATTCCATCTTCAACAATGAACATTACCTCTTGGCGTGGGAATATTCTTGCAGCTTTAATATAACAATCACTGTCATTGATTATAGCACTGTAAATGTAACTTGGTCATTCAGCAAAAAAAAAAAAAAAAAAGAAAGAAAAAAAAAAAGAAAAAAGAAGAAAGTAACTTGGCCGGGTCCACATAACTCCTAGTATATTGTTGTCACCCCTTACCAGCTTATGGTTTGTTTTGATTATGCATGCATGCAAAGGACTAAATATCTGACGTTGGACGCTTTTAAGTTTGCTACCATGCATGCATGCATGCATGTGGGAAAGATTGTAGATTAAATAATATATAAATGGGACGCTTTTGTCTAGGATTCTCTCTCTCTTTCAAATCATAATATACATTTTTGTCATTGACTTTTTTTTTCCTTTTTCTGAATAAAATATAACTTTCTCAAAAGGAAAAAATAAGTTGAACCCATAGCTTAGGCAAGCAAGGATTTTTTTTTTTTTTTTTAATCTGAACGTCTCTCTTAAGTCTTTTATCTCACACTGTCTGTCACATGTGCATGCTCTAACCTAAAGGAAAAACTAAAAAAAGAAACTAAAAAGATTCTAAGACTATAGAAAATGTCATAATTTTTGTCACAATTGTCTTTATATCAAATTGTGAGTAGTGAAAAAAAAGTGATAGATTTTTATTACTTGTGCCACTGTCAACTTTAGGCCATACAATGAAAGAATTTAACTTTATGTTTAATAATGTTGTTCTAGTGTTATGGAAATATGTATGAATAAAAAAGTGTTATAAAAATACTTGTTATATTATTTGAATAACAAAAACTGTTGTTTAAACAACACAATCAAGCCCTAATAGGTTGGATGTTTTATGATTTGTCTTCGTTTCTTGTCTTTCTACCTTTTAAATGATGTCAATGATGTGCAAAGTCGGTCAGAAGTACAAAAACAACAACCTGAAAATGACAGCATTCAAAAAGCGGGTGGGGAAACATTTTTTTTTCATAATGAACCATGAGTTGTGTTACGGTGCCCGTTAACAACACATATTGTGTCAATTTTTCAAGTTTTGAGATAGCTTATTGTGTTAGTTTTTCAAGTTTTGAGATAGCTTTTGACATTTAAATGGGACGCTTTTCTCTTTTACTTAAGATGGAAATAAATATATGCTTTTCTCTTTTTCTTGCTGGTGGTTCATCTTAATCTTAATCTACTAGTACTACTACATAAAATTACTGTATAACCCATTGTCCACATTCATTGTACAGAGAGTCCTTCATACCAAGGTTTTAGGACTTTTTTTTACATTTCAACGACTTTTTTATTTATGTTTCAATAGTAATGATGATGATAAGAATGAGACAGTTACGTGTCGTGTATGGTACATTTAAAAACAAAATTGGAATAGTCTTTTCTTCTCTAGTAAGAAAGCCAATGGGCCGTTTGTATAGCAATTCAAGCAATATTTTTTAGTTTTTAAATAACATTACACATATTTTTTCACACTTTTTTATCTACACATATTTTTAAAAAACACAAACAATATTATTAGAACAACGTTACCAAATGACCTTCAAATTATTCGAGTAACTTCCTTCCACCTCAAAGAATAATATTTTCTTCTCTAATAAGACAGCCCAATTAATTTTTTCTTCTTCAACTAAAAATCTTAATTAACTTTTCAAGTCACACTTAAAATTTGAAGCAATTTTCCAACAGTTTCGTCACTTTCTTTAACTACCACTCCCTTCTAGTCTTTTTTTGTCTGTCTTCTTTTCTTTTTATTTTTTATTTTTTATTTATATAAAATAAAAAATAAAAAAAAGTCCAATCTCTGCCTGAAGATGACTGCGGAGTGGGGACACAACTTTTCAACTGCAATCTCAGTTTCTCAAAAGCTGCCAAGTGGGGACACAATTTTTCAACTACGATAGACCCTTACTTACTATAAATAGAAAAAAGAAAAAGAACAAGGAAGTCAAAGACAGAGGGATCCACACATTTAAATGGACCCACACACATGACTTCTACGTATTATCACCGACTCATACCACAATCTCTTCTTCTCAAAAAAAAAAAAAAAAAAAAACATTCCACAATTTCTCTCGCTCTCTTCTCACTTTCCAATTCAGACGCCTTCGTCTCCGCCACAGACTCAATCGCGGCCTCCACAATTTCCTGCTCTTTACTCTCCCACGCCGCCTTCTCCTCCGCAAAACACTTGATCAGGTAACTTATCTCGCTCTGATCCGACCTCTGATCCTGGTTTGTTGGATTGAGAGAGATGAGAGGCCGAGAGAGAGAGAGAGAGATTCACGTTCACCTGAACTGAGTTCAACGAAACAACCGTTGGACTGAGATCAGAAGAGAGACAGAGAGATCATAGATGAGATGAGCAGAAAAATTTTGTGTGAGGTGAATAGTGTGTTTGTTTTCCTCTACTGATAGAGATGAAATGAGTTTAGTGCTGTGTCTGACTTGATAGTCACCGGTCAGTTGTGTGAGTCCCAGCAACTTGAAATTTTTTTCAAGTTTGCCACTTAACTCATTTTACAGCGTTTTTCACATTAGGTACTATTAGCTTTTTCTATAATCTGATCTGGTATTTAATTTGATAGTGTTAAAGTGTTAGAATTTCACATTTGGGATTTTTTTTAGAACATGGATGCGTTAAGACAGTAGCTTTGTTGTTATGTTTTCTTTAGTTCTGCAAGTGACTTTAGATGCCAAGGTTGTTTTGTTGTTGGATTTCACTTCACCTGTTCATTTATTTAATTTCATTTTATTTTTAATTTTTTACTTCTACTATACATTTGTGCTTATAATGCATGTTATAAATATTTAACATGTGAAATAGTGGATCAATGCATGGGGTTCATTTATTTAATTTCATTTTATTTTTAATTTTTAACTTCTACTATACATTTGTGCTTATAATGCATGTTATAAATATTTAACATGTGAAAATAGTGGATCAATGCATGGGGCATAATATGCATACTGGATCTAATTTAGTGAAATTTTTATTGGTATTTGCTTGTTTATTATATATAACTTACCCCTAGGAATTTTTTTTTATTTTTTCCTGAATAAGTTATTGGTATTTGCTTGATTATTATATTATATAATTATATTTGATCTTTTAGGACTGACATTAGCTGACTGGAAGATAATAGAAGACGAAGACAAAGACGCAACAATCTTCATCTTCTTCTTTGCATCTACTCTAGTTCCTAGGTAAGAATACCGCATACCACTAGCACTTCTTAGATCTAGCTCGTAGCGTGTATAATTATTTTATTGAGAAAAATTTACAACTCAATTGTTTGGTTTTATCTAACTGCACATATAGAAATTTCTATAAAAAAAATAGTTTAGAATCAATTATAAATTGCCAAAATCTTTATAAATTAATTAACACTTTTTTTTAATATATATATTTATCTTGAGAAATGTATGAAGCTAGAACTCTCTCTTTCTAGAATGTTATAGAAATAGAACTCCTATTAATATGGAAATTCTCCTTATTAACAAAATTTCCTTATAAAAAATATACTTAATATTACTAAGAAAACTTATCAAAACTCACTAATCATGAATCACTAATTGGCTAATAAGAAAAACATTAATAAATTTTTATTAATATTTGGCTTGGTTGGGTTTTTTTTCGGCTATATGTTATTAATTATGAAAATCAGTGCTAATTGACTAGAAATTTTTTTAAAACATTAGTGACATTTTAAACTATCAATTGATATCTTTTCTTATTAAACATTTTCAAATGTTACTAGTTTAACCTCGTTAAAAATGATTTTGAAATGATATTATGGTATGTACAAAGAAAATCAATTAGTGATTAATAAGAAAACTAATGTAGTATGTGCTTTTTAAAATATTTTTCCTAATATTATACTAATGACATAATTACTTTCCACCCAAGTGAAAGTTAGAATCATGATATAAATTATTTGACTTTACAAGGAAGGAATAATTAGCAATCACTTATATAAATGGTGTTTTAAAGGTTAATAATAAATTTGCTTTTTATTTTTTTTGATAAGAAGACAGAAACTTTTATTCATAAAAGACTTAAGTACAAACATCACGTGCACATGCATGCTCAATTAAACGAGGACACTCCTCTAGCCATGCAACGTAGTTCTCTACACTACTTGCGTGTTGGGCGAATAAGTGGGCCGGGATATTTCCCTACCATTTGGTATGGGAGAAAGCATAGGATCTAAAATTTCGTACAAGATGAAGCAGGCCGAATACAATGTTTTGCACAGATGAAGACACCTCACTCACCCCGTTAAGTGCGTTGCAGAAACTAAGGGAGTCCCCCTTAAAAGTGAAGTCACGAACACCTACATCCAACGCGAACTGGACAGCAACCTCCATTGCTTTGGCTTCAGTCTCCAATGCACCTAACGGGCAAGTAAGTTTTTGGCTTAAAGCAGCAACCACTTCTCCTACTGAGTCGCATATCACCACCCCAAAACCGACTTGCTTCCTTTTGGTGAAAACTGCCCCATCAACATTGACCTTGTAGCTACCCGGTTGTGGAGGACACCATTTGGTTTCATTTGTAGGCACCATTCTCACGGGTTGTGGTTTCTCATTCGCCACCTGAAACTCATTCAACAAACCTAACGAGCTTCTAACGATAGATAATCCATTTCTACGCACTCCACCATGTCGTCTCTCATTTCGATATTTCCATAGTCCCCAACACAACATGATTGTTCACTCCACCAAGTTAGGGCATGAGTCGAACCATTGTTGTAGCTTCCACAGCGCATCTATGAACTTCCAAGATGGGTTGATTTCGATAGGCAAAATCAACTTACTGGACGACCACACCTCCTTTGCACTATCACACAGCCAAAAAATATGACATGCAGATTCCGGCTCTTTCCCACAGTATTCACACAGATTATCCTTTGTGATGCGTCTCTTCCATAAGTTCTCCTTTGTGGCTAAGATGTCTCTACAAGCCCTCCATGCAAAGTGCTTGACCTTGTTCGGCACCCGCATATTCCAAAGGTCCCTCCAAACCTGTTTCAGGGCTACAAGGTCTGAGCTTTCAGTCGAGTTCCCTTCAGTGGATATTTCTTGGGCCAGCCTATATGCACTCTGTACCGTAAACTTCCCGTTCTAACTTTCCGCCCATATCAGATGATCTCTAGGTCCATGTGTGCTTAGAGGGATGCTTAAGATTGCATCCACATCCTGGGTGAGGAAAAGTTGGCTATCATGCACTCCTTCCATTCCATTTGATCACCATCAATGAGTTCACTAACACGTTTCCCTTGCAGGCCTGGATTCTCGGGTGTGACTACCCTATATGTGCTCAGGTTATGAAGCCACTTGTCTCTGCATATCTGAACCTATTCACCATCACCCACTTGCCATCTTTCACCTCTTTTAACCACTGCTTGAGCTGCCAATATACTTCTCCAAGCGAAAGATGGCTGATTTCCTAAGGTAGCCTCAAGAAAACTACCCCTTGGGAAATACTTGGCTTTGTAGACTCTATAGAAAAGAGAGGTTGAGTTTGTCTGCAGTCTCCACCCCTGCTTCGCCAGTAGAGCTAGGTTGAACATTTTCAGGTCCCTAAATCCTATTCCACATTTTTCTTTTGGCAGACACATTTTCTCCCAACTTATCCATGCTAGCTTCTTCTCATCCTTCACTTGCCCCCACCAGAATTGTCTTACCATTCCGGTCAGTTCATCACAGAGAATATCAGGTAGCTTGAAGCAGCTCATTGTATATGATGGTACTGCTTGGGCAACCGCCTTTATCAGAATCTCCTTCCCTGCACTCGACAATAATTTTTCCTTCCAACCCGCTAGTTTATTCGACACTCTCTACTTCAACTGGGCAAACGTGTTCCTCTTAGACCTTCCTACCAAGGATGGGAGTCCTAGGTAAGATTCATGTGGTTTTATGACCTGCGCCCCAAACATAGTCTTAATCGTCTCTCTACGCCATTGGCTGTATTATGGTTGAAGAATAATGAAGTCTTATTCCTGTTCAATTGCTGGCCCGAGGATGCTTCATACACCTGCAATACCCGTTGGATTTCGTCACATTCCTTTACTGTGGCCCTCCCAAAAATTAGACTGTCGTCGGTGAAAAATAAGTGAGATTCTAGGCCCCCTTGCTGATGCCGTAACACCATTTAGTTCGTTCCTTTGGACAGCCTTGTGCAGTAAAGCAGATAATCCTTCAGCACAGATAAGGAATAGGTAAGGTGATAGCAGGTCCCCTTAGCGTAATCCTCAAGTTGGAGTTATCTGACCACAAGGCTTCCCGTTGATGCGCACTGCATATGTGACAAATGATACACATCTCATGACCAGTCAAGTCCAATTTTCATGGAAACCCATTTTGGCCATTATTTGCTGTAGACAGTCCCATTCCACCCGATCGTAGGTCTTATTCATATCGAGCTTCAAAGCCATCTCCCCACATTTACCCTTCTTCTTCCTGTTGATGTGGTGCATCAGCTCATGAGTCACTAGCACGTTGTCAGTGATGAGTCTTTCTGAAACAAAAGCACTTTGATTCTCACATACTACTATATCCTGCATAACCACCTTCAGCTTGTTCGCCACCACTTTTGACTCTAGCTTGTAGGCCACATTACACAAACTAATAGGTCGATAGTCTGTTACTCTTTCAGGGTTTTTGGTTTTGGGAATAAGAACAATGTGGGTTTCATGAAACTTGGGAGGAGCTACACCATTGTTAAGAAAATCCAAAACAGTCTGTATAACAATAGATTTTACAGTAGGCCAAAAGTGTTGATAGAATAAGGGGGGCATACCGTCGGGTCCTAGTGCCTTCATAGGGTGCATTTGCTTCAAAACTTGCTCAACCTTCGATGCGTGGAAGTCTTGTAAGAGTCTGGAATTCATCCTGTCTGTCACTTTGGGATGGATGGCATCGATTAGTTCAGCACTTACAGTCAGCTGAGAAGATGTAAAAAGTTGCTCACAGTACCCTACAAAAATTCCTCCAATCATCTCTTCATCCTCTTGCCAAGCGTCGTTAGAGTCCCTGATTCGGTGGATGGAATTCCGTTGGTGTCTGTTAAAGGCCTTGGCATGAAAAAAAGAAGTGTTGCGGTCCCCCGACCTCAACCAACTATTTCTCGACCTCTAGTGCCACATATCTTCCCCAACTGCCATCAACCGGTTTAACTCCCCCTTCGTTGCATGAATCTCCTCCATCCGTACAAGGCCATCATGACTCCTTTCCAACCACTGGAGTTTTTTATGTAGTGCTGCGATCTTCTGACCCACGCGACCAAACATGGTTTTGCTTTTTATCTAATGCAATTGAAGATTACCTATAGTTATTGTTTTTAGCCGAAAACCAAAATGAGAAAGGAAAGGTGTTAATTTTTTTTGGTTCCTTTTACATGTTATATGATTTTTTTTTATAAAATCATGTCATATGAATTAGTTTTGCTCGTTTAGTGTGGATATTTTTATTTGAAAGATAACTTATAATTGTACAAATTTTTGCCTCTAGTAGATTACTAATTGTTTTCCTTTTCTTTTTATTATTCAAGTGATATGGCGATTCGAGTTCTTGTTCTTCTACTAGCTTGTGTCACCATCACCACCACCACCACCACCACCACCACCTCCACCTCTACCAACTTCAACTCCTCCCATACCTCCACCTCCACCATTGCCTTCAATGCTAAAATAGGACTAGTTGAGACACGAACCAGCCCTAATGATGAGATAAAATCTTGGAAGTTGGAGTTGGTACATAGAGATAAGATTCACCCAAGTAGCTTCCAACAGCTTATGAAACGTGATGCTAAAAGGGTGGCAAATCTTATCCACCAACTAGATGAAGATAGGACTTACTATCCTGAGGTGGATCGTTTTAGAGAAGATGTAAGTTCAGATTTGGAGGTTGGAGAGTATTTCATTCAAGTAGGCCTTGGTACACCTCCAACGCCTCAATATTTATTTATAGACACTGGAAGTGACCTTAGTTGGGTACCATGTCAACCATGTGTCCAATGTCCCCCCCTCTCCCAACATTTATTTGACCCAACTCAGTCCTCATCATTTTTTGAGATACCTTGCGACTCTTCTGTCTGCAACTTTCTTCAGAATAAGAATTGCGAAGCAAGTCGTTGTATGTTTGAAGTCATTTATGCTGACAGAAGCTACAGTCAAGGAAACCTTGCTTATGAAAGCATGATATTTGGGGAAGTTTTGATAAAAAATTATGCATTTGGGTGTGCACATTCCTACGACTTCAACCTTGGTGCAGAAACAGGAATAATAAGCCTCGGTCGTGGGGTCTTTTCACTTCTAAGTCAACTAAGTAAACAAGTTGATTGGGCTTTCTCTTACTGTTTGCCAAGACGAGGTACTGGGACATCTGGCTCATTAGTACTTGGGCGTGAAGGAATTCCTACAGGTGTTGCATGGACCTCCTTGCTTAGCAACGAACGAGCCCCTACTTTTTATTACATTGACTTGGTGGGTCTTGGAGTAGATGGTATCCGGTTGCCAATCCGTGAAGATGTTTTTCAAATATCAAAATCTGGTCATGGAGGGGTGATTATGGATACGGGCACCACCATAAGTAGGTTCCCAAAGGTGGCTTATGAAGCGTTACGTGATGCTTTTGTTGCAAAAACCACGGATATCCCTCGGCTACCTGGAGTAGAGATGTTCGACACATGTTATAATTTGTCTAGGCATATATATCAATTGCCGTTCATATCGTTCTATTTCTCAGGTGGGACAATCCTGAACATCCCAGCAGTTAACTTTCTAATTGTCGGTGATGGGGGAGTTTCTTGTCTTGCATTTGCTTCATCCTTTGTTGATTTATCTATTATTGGAAACATCCAGCAAGAACAAATACAAATTACGATTGATATGGCTTCTAAATCTGTGGGATTTGGTCCCAACAATTGCTGAATTTATTCTTAGCTTCTGCTAGTTTTTGTATTTAGTATAGCTTGTTGAATATGTAATATAAAAACAGTGGTACTTTACTCTTCTTCTTTTGTTATAACTAGCTTGTAACCCGTGCAAATGCACGGGATTTTATTTAAATAAATTTATAATTGTGTTGATAGTTTGTTTATAGCATCATCAAAAGTACTCTTTCATTTTTTTTATAACATCATCAAAAGTAAATCATACTTTTTCATAATTACATATATTAACACAATTTGAATAAGGAGAAAAAAATAAACTTACAGCGAGGAAAAACAAATACCATTCTTCCTAACATCATAAAAATATAGATTTATAGCTCAAAATAACATTTATAAGCCTAAAAATTACCAAAAATCAAATAGTTTAACCCTTTATTTATGGACTCCATGCATTCTCTATTAAAAGTATTGTACCTATTCTGTAGAAAAGAATTACATGATTAGGGCATCTTTGTAGTTTTTTTTTTTTTTTTTTTTAATGTAAACTATCAGAAAATTTTGATTAACATCTTTGAATGTATTCTACATTGTGAAACTCAAAGAATAGGACGTGTCCTCCAACCAAACATGGTCTACTAAATGAATTACATGCAAAACTTGCCAACTTAATAGCAACCACACTCATTGTTTTGATAATTCACACACCAACAATAGTAAAGCTACAACAACAAAACACATTGTTTGCAATTGTCTACCATCAAAACAAAAGTTTAAAGCACCTAACCTGATAAAATAAAACAAAAAATACCATACAATAACTTGCAGATCACTTATAACAAAATTCAACTACATTGACTTGCTAAACAATATTACAAAAAACCATACAACTGTAATTTTCTTTTGGTCTTCATATAATAACTTTGGAATATTGTTTGTTATACATTACAACAGAAAAAGGCATTGAATGAGGTAAGTAACATAATGAAATAGATAAATAGTACCTAAAAGATGCACTAAAGAAAAATAAATTACTTTATAATTGTGCGCTATCTGATCTCTTCAGCAGTTTCATCTCCTTCTCATTGGAAACTTCAAGATCAATATAGCACAACTGGAAGTATGAAACAAAAACATAATATCATGCCCACCATCAAACTGTAGTAAGACCAAGTACTAAAGTTTACTACAGACATATAACCCCTCTATTTATGATAATTTTCAGTACATAAGAATATTAAAGGTGGATTATAATATTCAACATATTACCTACAGCCATCCAAAATTCATACTTTTAAGAAACAATAATATGTATTTATACAATGATCATCTATTCTTCATGGTTAGGATTAATTGTCTTCTGTCAAGTGGAATGTTCAACAACAATTGCTGCTCTTCAATTGTTTTCTCTTCACATTTAAGAGTCAAAGGAACTTTAAAAAAAAATACATGAGAGTATAGACATTATCCATCACCAACAACTTTAACATACCGCTGTTTTGTCCTCTATATTTCTGTGAATTTTAAACTTGGGCAAGTTGGTACAGGTATACATTAAGGAATTTATGAGGATATGCATGTGTAG
Organism: Quercus ilex subsp. ballota; assembly: GCA_032727855.1. Taxonomy (NCBI): domain Eukaryota; kingdom Viridiplantae; phylum Streptophyta; class Magnoliopsida; order Fagales; family Fagaceae; genus Quercus; species Quercus ilex. Next base: position 972,097 of record CM064908.1, on the reverse strand, counting down.
ACTTTTGGTGGAGAAGCACTGATATTAAGAGTGGATATTTAACACTTCTAAGAGGCATCAAGAAAACTCAATAAATCTTCATGTTGGTCACGCCAATATGCGCTAAAAATATGAAATAAAATAACATTTTAAAATAAGATAAGTTTGAAGAAACAATTAATAGTGTATGCCATATAAGAAAGGTGAAGAAGAATTAAAAGTTTAAAATCTATGTTAGTGACAAATTGTTGTAGACAATAAAGGTTATCTCGCAAAGAAGATTAGCCAGCAGCATTGGGTCTACCAATCATGTTGAAATTGCATCCTTTGTTGGTAATGCTTCTGATTCTCTCACGTCTTATTGCCTCCCTAGTCTTTGCTCTCTGCGTAGATTGAAATATTAATTACACAAACAGAAAGTTAACTCTAAAACAAAGAAAGAACTGATGAGGTATCAAAAAAATAAAAACTTGAGGAACGTTAATAGGTCTATGCCAATTTAAAATAACCTATGTCCACACCCTTATAATTCCACACAGTCCAGAGGCTCCAACAAAAGTCAAACACAAATAGATAAACCAAGATTTTGAATCAGGAATTTAACAAAAAACCAAAGACACGAATTTAAAAAAATGCTCTTTACCAATAATAAATAAATAAACAATAAAAGAAATCACAAATTAGATTTCAGATTTCCAAAATATAGTAATTAAAAATACTCAATTGAATTCTACAAAGTTAATGATTGTTCACAGAGATGAAAAAACTACCAAATTATGCAACTTAGTTTTTCTTCAATAATAGCTAGCATGTCCTCCTAGTTAAACCTAACTATTAAGTTTCATTCGTTGACTAAACTCACTTGATGTAAGATCTTAATAACGTAACATTGAACAAAGTTACAACAAAGTACCATATACACTCCCTCTCACTTACATTTCAAAGATGATTTGACTTAAATCCAATTACTGTAGCCAAATCCAGATCTAACTCAAATACATAAATCCAAACATATCCAACCAAATGACTAAACATAAAAATAAAGTTATGGCGTAATTTAAAAACAAATTAAAAAATAAAAATAAAATAAAAAAAACCTTTACCTGTATCAGTTTCGACTACATGACAAATTCTCTACTTGTCTTCTCAACTTATTGAAATTTCATGGTATTTAAATATCAAAAGTAATCTACAATTAGCAAAGTTGGACCATATTAAAGCAAATATGGTCTAACTTAGGTAATCTACAATTTATGTGCAAATATGGTCTAACTTAGGTAAATACAAATTTATAAATTACACAATTTATGATAAGAAATTTTTTTTTGAATCATCAGACATTTTCCTTCATATTTACCCTAGAAGACCCTATCAAAAGGTAATATCATAAATGTTTCTACACACACACACACACACACACACACACACACACAAAAAGCAATAACCAAAGAAAATGTTCCTTCCACAGCACTTCAAAACCTTTTTGCACATAAGTAATCGTAAGCTAGAGGAGCCTGTAGCTGCCAAATCAGAAGAAAGGTGGAAGAGTTTCAAAATCAGACTCAACAATTTCTTTAGATTCAAAATAAAAAATATATAGCTTCACTCCTAAATCCTAAGCAAGTTCACAAATAAAATCACAATAAGCATGTTGCTAACAGTAATAAATCTCTGATGTCTATTTTCTAATAATGAAGACTTTACAGTCATCAATCAAATACAATTAGATCATGGTAATCTTCTCCAAAAATTTCTAACTCCATCAACTCCTCTGGCTTTGGAACTGACTTAACTAAATCCTCCAGAGATGAAACCACATTTAGCAATCCAAAACACGATCTTCAGAAATATCTTATCCCCTTTCTACTGGAATCCCATATTGCTAAACATGAACACTTTCTTCACCATCCTATCTAGGTTTAACTTTTCAGTTTCAAAAATTTCCAAAAGTAAATCAAAAACGTTTTGAAAATCTATGTTACCATCAGTAGGAATATAAAAAGAAGTCATCTTATATTTAAAGTGATTTTGAAGTGAAGCTTGATTAAAATAACTTAAGCTTACTATCATAATAAAAAAACATGCAATAGAGATTCCATATTAATTTGAAGAAGGGAATAAGACTTACAACAATGAGTTTTCTATCATTCAGCCTTCTTTTACCACCTTTATTGCAACAGCAACTGCTACACCAAATGAAATCCCCACCTGAAATAAACATGCTCTCACATTCACGACAAATTTTGAAAACTAAAACCAGCAAGTAGCAACAAAGTAATAAATATCCTTTCCCCCCTAACCTGATTCTTGATATTAGCTTTCAATTTATTTGGACATTGTATTGTGAATGACAAATCACTGAATATTTAAGAAAGATTTTAGTTACATATCTTTTAAATAAAACAAACCCAAAAAAGAAAAAAACCATGTTGCAAGCACAGTATTGATATCAAATGCTAAACGACAAAGTTTTATGATAAGTAATTAATCCAACAATTGACTTGGGGAAGGACTAATTCCAAAAATACAAATAAGGGAGTGTTGTAGAATGGTAACAGACCTCAAAAATATATGAGTGAAAGTTAAAGTCGCCTTCAATAATTTGTAATATATTATAAACTTTGTTCATTTAAGCATTCACAAAATTAATGAATGCAGCTGCAAACGATAATGGCCATTTCTAATTGGCATATTTATAATCTTTAGGTAATTTAACAATTTCATCCAAAGAAAATTTGGTTTAACTTAACAATGTAATAGCTGTAGTAATTTGCAGCTAATAAGGTAGTCATCGGAAAGAACATTTACCTCATGCAATATAGACTTCCTTACTGTGGTTATTCATACAATTTAACATTTATTTTGTACTGGATCAAATGTCATTAGCTAATTTTAGAAAGTATGACGTGAAGGAATCTAGAAATAAAGGAATTAACTGCATGCTACAGAGAACAAATTAAATAACAATACTAATTGTAACGGGTCCTAATCAAGTGAATGTTAAGATGCATGCACTTCTGCTAGTAAGCTAATATCTATATTTGCATGATCAATAAACGTTTTCCTTTTTGTAACTCTTCAGCCATTGTTCTTACCTAGCAGTTACAAACTTCTCTCTTTGCACATGTTCACAAACACTTCTACCCTAGGTCTTAAACTTCCAATTGAAGTTTTATCCTGAGAATCAATATAGGCAGTATTAAAGCTTCTAATATAAGAGTAGTGAACACCTAGAACATAACAATCTATGCAAAGTGATTCATTGACTTGTTATGGGTAATTAGCAAAAGGTAGGGAAAAAGAGAACTATAAATTTAAGTCTTCTACAATATAGCATTTTTCCTCATAAAACACACATAACTCTAAATTTTGTTTCCAATATATTAAATTATAAGTTATAACACTATTTTCTCAGACTAAATAAAGCAGTACAAATTCTGTTTAGTTCAAAGTTTTGGTCAAAATTAAATATTTTTTTTAAATGGAAAACTCATTGCTTGTCTTCAAAACTTAATCCAATCCACACAATCATATGTAGAACAATCTCTCAAAAATAATTAGAAAATACCCAAAAAGTCAAAGAAAAACTAACCTCCTTATATAGATAAGCAGAGTGTTCATGACATTGTCTCTGTAATTGGGTCATAGCAGAACAAATACCTGAGATTATATTATAATCTCACAGATTAGAGAGGCTTTTGACTAAATAGTTACAATATTGAAGACATTTGTAATCTTCAAGAATCATATGGAATATAAGGAACAGAGGGGTTGCAAATTTAGGAATAGAAGGGAGAAAGGGTGTGATGTGGCGGTCATGAAACCAAGAAATGAAGGTTTAATGTAAAAGAAGAGAGTCTGATGAAAGGGTAGCAGATTTAGGGAAGGGAAACAATTTGGCTATTCGAACTTTGAAGTTGTTGTGGACTTTTCCTGTCGTAATAAGTGAAGTAATTGCTTGCCTCCTGAGTAATTAGGTAGGAGACATCGAAATGCAATCTCCTCAAGTTTCTTGGGCATCACCAAATTGACAAAGTGAATCAAATTACAATATGAACAATTCAATGTTATAGGGAAATAAACTTTACTTTGAACTTTAAACTGAATCCACTTTTTTTTCTCCTTCACTAAACAAATATTGTATGGCAATAAGATCCAAATCCAAATTTGTCTTTTGTGGTGACAAAATTCTGCAATTCACATTTCAAATGCTTCGTCAACAAAACAAAAAAAAAAAAAAAAAACCATTCATGAATTCAATTAATACAGTGAGAGTCCCTGCATACAAATTCAAGCATAACTTCAATGTTATTTGTTGCTAATAAGTAATAACCCACAACCCCCTACTCTCTCTCTCTCTCTCGTTTAAGGTTTATGTGGTTTTGGCTCCAGAAAAAAGGCTGAAAGCAGTCTGGCTTGTTTCATTAGCTTTCTCATTAGGTTTCGAAAAAATGTAAAATTGTGTACTAAAATCAAAATTCCTTGGTTTGATAAATATAAGCTATAGAAACTCATTTTCCAGAAACCACTATATAAAGGAATCTCAAAGCACTATCCCAAAAAAAACCAATCAAATGCAAGCCTAGCAAATAAAAAAATTCGGAAATCCTAGTTTTGGGTTTTTTCAAAGATGTAGTCAGGGTCTTCTCTTCCATCCAATATGTCTTGAGGTCTTCTCTTCAGAGTCATGGGAGATAAGGACTAATGATGGGTCTGGGTTGTAGAGAGAAAATGGATAATGAAGAGGGGCAAAGAATCGGGTTTGAGAGAGAGGAGCAACAGTAAAAAAAGAGTCCTCAGGTGTATATTTAATTGAAATAAATCAGATTTTGAAATCATAAATAAAAAATGCTGATGTGTGAAATTGTGGAGAGATCAATCAAAAGTCAAAAGCTTCAGTTTTGTAAATACAAATAAATAAATAAACAATAAAAGAAATTACAAATTACAATTCAGATTTTCGAAATACAACAATTAAAAATACTGTATTGAATTCTACAAAGTTAATGATTGTTCATAGAAATGAAAAAACTACCAAATTATGCAACTTAGTTTTTCTTCACTAATAGCTAGCATGTCCTCTTAGTTAAACCTAACTATTAAGTTTCATTCATTGACTAAACTCACTTGATGTAAGATCTTAATAACCTCGGCATTAGTAAATAACACTGAATAAAGTTACAGAAAAGTACCATATACACTCCCTCGCACTTATATTTCAAAGATGATTTGACTTAAATCCAATTATTGTAGCCAAATCCAAATCTAACTCAAATACATAAATATAAAGTTATGGCATAATTTAAAAACGAATAAAATAAAATATATAAAAATTAAAATTTTAAAAAAAAATTTTAAAAACCTTTACCTGTACCAGTTTTGGATACATGATAGATTCTCTACTTCTCTCCTCAACTTATTGAAATTTCATGGTATTTAAATATCAAAAGTAATCCACAATTAGCAAAGTAAACTAACAAACGTAATTGAAATTTGAAACAAAACAAACAAACAAAAATAAAACTTTAGAACTGGCTGCAATTCATTTTACTATTATACCTTCAGATTTCACAATCTAAAAACCTAACATCAAAAACAACAAAATAAAGTCTTAAAAGTCTTTTTTAAAATATCAACTATAATCTACAAAGTAATAAACTTAGTATAAAAAAAGTTATACTATCAGATTTCAAAATCCCACAATTTCACACCCTCTTACCAAAAAAAAAAAAAAAAAAGGGGTTAGGCCATTAAACTCATGTAGGGTTTTCCCTGATTTTAACAAATAGAGAGGAAAAGGGATATGAATCCAAATTCCTAAATTGACAGCAAATCATAATCGAAGAGAATATTAGGAAAAGAAATTGGTACCTTTGCTTTGATTAAATTAGAGACTCTAGATTGTAAAAAGATTCCACTTCATTACTGCAGAGAAAGAAATTGAATGATTTAAATCCAAAAGAGAAAAATTCAAACAAACCCATTACTGAAAATATTTAATAAAAAATAGTCACATATCACAATTCTAATTTCCTTTACCCTAATTTCTGAAACCAAAATCTAACTGCGATTGTATAAGTGGAAAACATATAGCAAAACTAATTTAACTTTAAATTTGGTGGGAAAAAAAAAGTCAGAGAAAGAATAGGGACCCATTAGAGGCATTGTTAATCAAAAAGTCAGAAGAAGAAGGAAGAGTTTTTGAAGGGAACTTGGAAAAGGTTCTCTTTTCTCTTGATCGGAAACTATGGGGTATATGTAGTTTTTGTCTGATTTCTTATATTTTACTCTCTCCCAACTCTCTGCGCCTAATCAACTCATTCTCTCTCTCTCTCTCTCTCTCTCTCTCTCTCTCTCTCTCTCTCTCTCTCTCTCTGTTTATCAGATTCTTTCTTGGTCTCTTTCAATTTAACAATATTTTTGTTTTAAACTGTGAGAGATTTCCCTGATTTTAACAAATACAGAGGAAAAGGGTTTTGAATCCAAATTTCTAAATTGACAAAAAAAAACAAAAAAAAAAAAAAAAAAACAAAACAAAAGCAAATATCTACAAACATTTTGATAGAAAACCCTAAAACTCAAAACAAAAACGAATCAAATCTAAACCTATCCAACAAAAAAAAAAACTCAATTAAAAGGGGAAAGAATGTGTTGGCGCCAGTTCCTACCATCGTCAGTAGCCTTGCCATAGAAGAAAAGTCTATCGAAACTGGCAGTGGTAGGAAGCCGGACTGACGCTGGTGGCAGCAACATTCACGAACACTATCTCTGTATCCCTCTCAATCATTTTGTGTTTTAAAAGCCCAAAACAAAAAACAAAACCTAGCCAATAGGAAAACTCAATTAAAAGTAACATTTCATACCCAAATCTAAAAATTTACCCGTGTTGATGGGCCATAGATTTTTTCTAGTGGTCTGATTCTACCTCTTTCTCTGTTTCTTTCTCCGTGTCTCAGGCCTCATCACCTCTCTTTATTTCTATCTCCGTGTACATCGTATTTCTCTCTTGATGTCATATGAACTCGGTCTCTCTTTGTGACTGTATCTTTCTCAAGCCCTTCATCTGTATTTTTACCACTCTATTCTATTCCATTTTATCCGTACAGCAAGCCAGCCTTCTTTTAAATAAATTTATGCAGTTAGTTTTTTTTATTTATAATGAGAGGCTTTTAAACGGTATTGTAGCATTACCAAACAATATAATTTATCGCTTTTTAACTTATACGTGGCTGAATTTTAGATGGGCCTTTTTTTTACATGGCAGCACCTGCTTAATTGCAAGAAAAAGCTTCTGCTATTATATATAGTATATGGTATTATATATATATATATATATATATATTGAGCAATTTGGTTCTCAGCTTTCAGCCATTCAAAATTTTCTGGCAATGTAGAGTCATTCTCATGTAATCCCCATATATTTATTGAACATTTACTATATAACTTACAACTGAGGTGTCTTAACTTTTGAACCAAAAAAAAAACTGACTAAAGTAATTTATTTTTAATGTGATACCGATTGTATTCATAATCACGTGAGTTTGTAGTAAATTGAAAATAAAATGTCATTTTTCAGGATATTAGGTACATCCGCGTGAAATCACCGCACCCTCCAAGGAGAGAACTATGACATACAAAGTATTGTAACTGTAAGTCTGTAACATACTCAGACAGTGAGAATACACTAGGGCTAAATCTGTACTTTAACTTGAGGAGTAATTACATTACACTTGGATTAAAAAATGTATAGACATACAATGCTGTGAGTACCATGAATTTGATGAATACATTACAACGTCAAGAAGATATATAATATACTATTAACATTAATAAACAGAAAAAGGTCAACCACAAATTCTAGATCTTTGGCATGCAAATAAAGTTATTAGAATATTTACATATGGCTTCGGCTCTCTAAGTTTGCCATTGATGAGAACAAAAAATGCCTTTCTTGGGCCTCAAAACTCTTATATAAGTTGACTCGAGATGCACTAACTCAATAGGCCAGTTGAGCAAAAGGGTCAGCAGGCACTTTAAGTGCCTGCCACATATAATCGTGCTGTCACATTCACTTAAATTCAAAATTGACCCGCTTGATTTTTTTTTTTTTTTTTTTTTTTTTTTCTAAGACAATATCAAGAGAGCAAATTACCAAATATCTGGAAGAACAAGTGAAGTGGAACATGATGTTTAGACCATAAAAAGATATTTAAGATCTTCCACTGTCAAGCGAGTTGCAGTTCCCCCACCTTGGTCTTCACCAAAAGCAGATGCAACCATTTTTCTCTTCTCTTCCTGCAAAAATGGTCATATACAAACACAACATAAGAGAATAATCATTTCATCTCCGCGCTGTGATTGTATTGATGCAAATGTTTAACCTTCTAACACCTACAAACTTCGCCTCTGACCTCAATACTTGGGGGAAGGAAGCAAACCAGTATAATGTGAAGAAAAAAAAATTACCTGGAGTGCTAATATCCTGTCTTCCACTGTGTCCTTGATAGTGATTCGTGTTACAGTAACTGGACGAGTCTGCCCAATCCTATGTGCTCGATCAACCGCCTGGTCTTCAGTGGTTGGATTCCACCAAAGATCCAAAAGAATAACATGGCATGCAGCAACCATGTTTAACCCAAGGTTTCCTGCTTTTAAAGACATCAGCATGACAGTTACCTGCAACAAATTTTAGTCATTCAAATACAGGAAACAAACACGTCATTACAGAATAGTTTTCACAGTTCCACAGGGTAGGCAGCAAACCTCAGGGTCGGCGTTAAAATCTTTAACAGCCCTGTCCCTCGCACCCAGAGTCATTGTGCCATCAAGCCTCCTGTATTGTATACAAGACTCATTCAATGACGTCTCAACCAAGTCCAACATGCTAGTCCATTGGGAGAAAATAATTGTTTTTATTGGCCCTTCAATTGGTGTCTCTGAATAAACTATTGTGTGCTTTGTAGCACTAAAACCTGAGCAATTCTCTGCATATTCCTTTTCAGAAGACAAAGAACTTCCATTGCATTCCTTGGAACTATGCATTTTACAATTTTTCTCCAGAATCTCAAGAACAGCTCTGATTTTAGATGAACTGTACTCATTCTGCAGAATCATTGAATTCTCTGTAAACTGAGAATTCATGGAACTACCATCAACATCCGCAGAAAGACAACTACTCAAAGTAGCTTTGGAAAAGACAACATCAGAACCAAGTTGTTCTTTACATGCATGTGCAGGACACATATTATCATCACCCGTCAAATATTCTGATACACACTGATAGCAGAAAACATGGCCACATATGGTAACAACAGGGTCCTCAGGTGGATCCTGTAAAAGATCATATGCTAGAGGAATCAGATAAATATGTCATGTGCCAGCACATTATTCTTTTCTGTAGTTAGATATTGTTGATTTTCTAAGAGAGAAAATATGAACAACAAAGATGACCAGATAAAGTAGTCCGTGAATAGAAACAGTTGATTAAATGTAACATAAAAAAATAGACCGAGCATATAATATAGAAATGCACAAAGGTAGATAAACACGTAAAGGTACATAAAGATGTCTTCATAGTCTACAAGGCTTTGGTTAGAAACTATAATTAAGAAAATCAGCAAGTTTCATTTCAAAAAATCGAACATTAGAGACTTAATACCTATTATAAACTTTTTATAATTATCAGCAATAATCAGTCACCAAGTTATCTAGGGCTCTAATCAAGCCCAGTGATTAAACACGCCCAACCCTAACTAACAAAGCATAAATTTGTGCTTTTCCAAAATTTTACTAAGTTGCTAAAATACCCTTTACTGACTAAAAATAGAAAACTAAAATTTCTAAATCTCAGAATTATCGATAACTAATTACATCCTCCTTGTTGCTCCTGCATCAAACCCATTACTAGAAGTGCTTCCCATGATAGGATGTGATAAACATTTATCCAACTAGCTCGTACTTAGTTTAGTTGATGAAAACATGCTGATATAAAAACAAAAGAGTAATTGCAAAAGTACAACTTTTGGCCCTCAAAGTTTAGGGTTGTTTTCATGTTGGTCCTTCAAATTTCAAAATTTTCATCCTTCATGTTTGATTCATTTTCGTGTTGGCCTTTTAAGCTTCCAAATTTTCATTTTGGCCTTGATGATTCATCCAATTCTCTGCTTTGGTACTTTATGTTTCAATATTTTCATTTCCATGAAATGCTAAAATGAAGGGTCAAAATAAATGTCAAGAGCCAAAAACAGAAAACCAAATCAAAGGGCCAAAATGAAAACCACCCCAAACTTTAAGGGCAAAAAGTTTATTTTAGTCAATACAAATTTAGAGCACCCTCATATATCTAATTATTTATATGCTCTTGGAAGTAAACTTCTACAAACCATATCAATAATGACAACATTTTGACTGTGTTTCCCGTGCAAAGAGTTACATCAACAAGCTCTTACAAGCTGCATTCCAAAATTGCAAGAAACCGGGGAAAAAAATCAAAGTATCCCATATTAAGAAAACTCACATTGCATACACGACAGATGGCGAAGGAAGTTTCCAAGCAATTCAATAAATTAATTAGCATATCCCTAGGTAGTCTCTTAGCCATTTCAACAGAAACTTTTCCAACAGAGTCAGAATTATAATCTTTGACAAGGAATGGGTGGTCACAAGCCTGACGGAGGCGCAAAAGCATCAATAGAATATTTGCATAATTCTGATTCACTGTCCCAGCAGCAGCATATGCCTGCAAATACAAACTCATAATTCCAAGCTACATGCAAATTTGACATACAGTATCACACAAACCATAATTTAGTCTTTACACAATCAGATGCAACCATTAGGCCTTGAACCCACAAGCATCGATTGTTTCAATTTAGTTCTTTAAGTTTTAAAAGCACCACAATGTCAATGTAACCCTTACTCACAACCACAAATGTCTGCAATTGCTGTACAAAGTATGGGTAACATATTCAAGGACTAAATTAAAACAATGAACAGCTCAAGACAAAATTGGGATCTAACATATAGTTCAGGAAACAAAATCGTATTGTGACCAACTTTGATTTGGGGGGATGGGTTTGCACCAAATTTTGTGTACTAACCCTATACTTAAAATAGAATCATCATAACATTTGATGGTATTGCAATCACATTTTATAAAATGGCACCGCCATCCCTCATAAGAGTTAGGTAGAGGATGTTGTAATGAGTTCAAGACCCACGGGGTACGTTTATAACTTATAATAAGAAAATGTGGCAAATATTTTTTCTATATGTCCTTATAATGTTAAGGTTGCATATTATGCCATACATTAGTCTCACAAAACTAGAATATACGGAGCATGTGAATTTAATAATTAAAAAATAGTAAAACACATAGAAAATATTTGAAGTCCCTAATGTGCATGTTGTGTCTTCATATGTTTTGATTTTGTAAAACTAGGGTGTGACCAATGTTCCAAGCTAGCATTATGAAGACAGGTACAAAAAACTACTGGTACTTTAGCAATTGCTGCTCAAAGTGAGGGTAACACATTTTTTTGATTAAGCAAAAAATTTTATGAAAAAGAAAGAAAGACACAAAAATGGATGTGTACTAGCCCTTTAAAAGAACACAACTCAAATTCTCAAGAGGAAAGAAAGTCAATAAAATCAACAAAAGACATGGAGGGGGTGCCACCTAGAGTATGCATTCAATCAAACAATATCTGCAAAATATGCTCTTTCATTATATAGGCAGGACATTTGATTCCATCAAAGACCCCTTTCATACAACATATTCCAATTTAAATACAAGGGCACGGCTTGCCACATACTAGGACTAAAACAATCAACAGTTCAAGAAAAATCTAATGTGTAGTTCAAGAACCAAAAAGTTATTTTTACCAACTTTCATTTGGAGGGAAGGGTTTACACCAAATTGTTGTGAACTACTTTTTACTTAAAATAGAATCATCATAACATTTGATGATATTGCAATCGCATTTCATATGTCTTACAATGACCGCTATTATTTCCTAAGTTTCCACAGGCACGACATATCATAATGAAACAAAGGCATGGTACTATTGCAATGTTGCAAACTTCAGGTTCCAAGATTAAAATAAAAACCTGTTGCATAACACAAGATGATTCTAATTTGCTTCCACATGCCACCAAAGCACCATTTACTTAGCTTATTAGATATAGCATACTTGGTAGGTGCTAGTATTTGAAAGTAAATTTAAAACAAGTCCAACAAAACCATAATCAACTCTCTGAAGTGGGCATAAGTAAAATGGAAGGAGTAGAACCTTGAATCGAGATCGTGAATCCGCTTCTAGATTGGTATAGAAGGCCCGCTCCTCAATTGAGAAGTCCACCTTAGACAAGCGTATTGTTTTTGGTGGTAACTTAATTATAGGCTCCCCATCAAGCAATGTTCCTGGACAATAAAAACTAATGACAATCAGCACCAACCAACAAAAGTTGTTCAAAGTTCAAAATACATTCGAGACATCAACAACAAAGAATGTCGAGTATCTGTACACAGTACAACAAAATCCAATAATCATATTCCTGGATGAAGATTCTTTTTTCAAAGATAAACAGCAATAGTTGGCTAGTGATTGGATGAAGATGGGGCATTGCCAGCTCTCCTAATCCCCTTCCCTCATTGATTGAACAAAAGACCTCCCCCCTTATTAAAGGAGTACAGGAAATACTTGGTTTCAAAAGCAACTGTTTGAATGAAGATAAATAGAGGGCAAATATAATAAATTTATTAAAATGAAGCAACAACACAAGTATGCACCATATTTACAGGAGTAGCAGCACTTGAAATTCAAATTAGCTGGATTGTGATTCATTTGAGTAAATGAAAAAATAGTATTGTGTTAACATTTATCATTATTCTATTAAGTGGACTTCAAAAATGGAACAAAGAGGCTAAATCAATCACCATAGAATCATTTGATGCTCGTATTAACATTTGGGGTTTTGGGGTGGGGGGGGGGGGGGGGGGGGGGGGGTTGTGGTGTCACAGATACTTTGATAATTAAATGTGGTGACAAAAAAAAGGCTTTATCCATTGTACAAAGCTTCCACTTTCTAGGGATCTAGGAGGTGGCAGCCTTATCACCCTTTTTTTGTGAGGAGCAGCTGATTCCCAAACTCGAACCCGCAACCTATTGCTTTTGGTGGAAGGTGCTTGACATTGCACCAATGCCCGAAAGGGGCATGGTCCTCACCTTACAATATCAACCTCTAAAGAAAACCATACAGTCCAGCATTATCCTTCTTCTTATTAGAGGAGGTTGCATTCACAATGCACTCACTTCTTTCCCCACAAAGTCCCTGCCTGTTCTCTTATTCACCCTCTCAAAATCTCTAAAGAATAGGGCAGTAGAGGGAATGGTTGATATGTTGGCACTTTCCAAATAATTAAATATGAGAAGTAACAAGGACACATAAATATTTAAAAGAAAGCAGGCAACCTCGGGTAAAGAGTTTTCAAGTACATAACTGACTGACTCCTAAATAATCATGTTATTTGGTTTTTCTCTAGTCAATTTAAACTCTTGTTTTCCTTTTTGATAGGTAATTTAAATTCTTGTTTTCTAATTTTCATATACAAGAAGAAACAAAAAAAATTGCAAATGACTGAAGCAATCTAGTCAAAAACCTCACAAGCACATATGCATGTACATGCATGCAGAAAGATAACTATGTGAAAAACTAATATTTTAATGGTAAATCCGTCCATCAACTTCCTCCATTAACTTTTATCCAATGTGTCCTAACAGGATGCTGAGGTGTTAGATTTTTTTAATTAAATAATCTGACATGGATTTGTTCATTAAAAAAAAGGGACGTGTGGCACCAAACCATTGGTCATTAGTTATTTTATCATGGTTTCTCACCAGCCAAACACAAAAATAAAGAAATTTTAAAAAGAGAATGTACTCCCTTTCTGTGTGTACCTCTTACAGATGAAAATCTTATTTGATTGAAGATTTACTTTTGGATTTCTATAAACCGTTTGATACAGATATCCCAGAGTGGTAAATGGTCAGTTCTAGCAAAAGTACCACTTCATAAGCAGGATATCTGTAGATTAAATGAGAAATTAATGAATTTGTTTGAAAATACTAACAGTCCTTAGCACGATAACAGATCTCATCACCCAATACCCACATTGACTCCATTAACCTGGAAGTGAAAAAGAAAGCACGATGCCAGAGAAAACTTTCTGTTTTGCATTTGTTTTAACTTTTAAACAAATTTAATATCAAAGCACCACCCAAAAAGGGTTATAAGTTTAATAAAACCTCTGAAATTCAAAGTTGTCACGGACAATGTAACCTCTGAAATTGAAACAACAACAAAAAAATCTCTCACTCTCTACCATGGCAACATTTCTTTGTTTGGACAGCCGCATGGGACAAGATTCTCACAAGTGATAACCTGCGGCTTAGAGGTTTTGATTTTGTTGACTAGTGCATCATGTGTCGTTGCTGTGGTGAGACAGTGGATCATTTGTTGTTACATTATGGAAAGGCTTATCGGCTGTGGTGCTTTGTCTTTAGGATTTTTGGGATTTCATGGGTTCCCTCATATACGGTGTCAGATTTTCTATTTAGTTGGTGGAATTGGTTGGGGAAGTGTTCATCTTACATTTGGAACTTAGTTCCATTGTGTTTGATGTGGTGTATTTGGAAAGAACGCAATCGGCAGACGTTTGAGGATTTGGATAGATCCGAGGATCAAATGCTCGCCCTTTTTTCTGGTTCCCTGTTTGATTGGGCTAGGGCTTGAGGACTCACATCTAGTGACTCTCTTCCTCAATTCCTTAGCTCTCTTTCTTTGTAATTAATGTCTTTTTATGTTTTTGCTTTTCCATCTTTTTTGTACTTTTGATATTGCTAATTTGCATCTAGCAGTTTTTTGAATATATTTTTTCTTACCTATCAAAAAAAAAAAAAAAAGTTTAGGGGCGAGAAACGAACTTCGTCCAAAGTTTAGGGATGAAAACAATGTTTTAAGCCGTAAGAAAAATACTCAATCATTACCCTTCCAGGTGGACAGTTACACATTTCAAGGGATTAAAAGAGAGGATAGAGGTTGGGAGGGTTGGAGTTAGGCAAGGAATAAACTCCCCATTTAGTAGGGGAAATAGAGGGCAAAAGCCTCCAATGGCCGCCAAACTCAATCTGCCCAAAAGTGGGTGGATTGGAGGCAGAGTTGCTCCCCAAAAAAATGTATGAAATATCAATTTTGTCTAGACTTTAATCCATTTAAATTGGGGATAATGGTAAAATTGTACCTTTATCCTTTCCGTTGTTTCCTTTCCTTCCCTCCTACCAAACATAGGGGAAATGGACTCCCCTTACTTCTCCCTCCTTCCCTACCCATGTGTGTCACTGTGTATGTGTGCATGCATGTGCTTTATAATAATGTGCCTTTCATGAAAAAAGTTTTAGGACCATCATATTCAGTTTCCTGATCAGTCAAAGAAAATTAGAATCATCTCATAAGTGTATTTATTATGTGACCCACCATCACACAATAACGGTGCTAAAACGTCATATCCTCTTACAAAATCCTCATATCCTTCTCCACTATTGTATACTGTGTAGCTGCTTGCTTTAAAACATTTGTCAGCTTCTTCATTAGGATTTTTGGGGAGGCTTGAAAGGGGTTTATTTTCTGCCTAATGTACCATTCAATGAAGGAAAGTTTTCTAACCCTGGCTTGAGTCCATATTAATTTCTCTAATTCTGCAAGAAAACTTCTTTCTAATGAAGATATCCTCATCTAAGATGAATTAAGACACGCATGGGTAGTAAATTAAAGCAAGCAAGAGAGAGAACCGTCTATACATCAGCATGGATCACATTGTGGCACTTCCACAGCTGTGAATTAAAAATTAAAACGTACAAAAACAAAACATTTAAATCCCCCCCCCCCCCCCCAAAAAAAAAAAACACTCAAAAAATGAGAGAGAGCATTCACCTTTTGTACGGCGCAGCATTATAGCCCTCAAAACTGCTTGAAGCTTCTTGTACCCATGTAATGAATTTCTGGATATCGGCACCTTTATTGTATTATAAAATGATTTGTATACAGCATATGGATCATACTTCAGGAACCTGAAGTAACTGTATAAGTCATCAATTGCATTTTGAATAGGTGTTCCAGATAAGCACCATCTTCTTTTGGCTCGAAGGCTGCAGCATGCTCTAGCCACTTGAGTTCGGTGATTTTTTATTGTTTGAGCTTCATCTAGTATCACCCTAAACCAGCCTACTCTTGCTAGTGCACCACTACCATAATCAATTGAAGAACTATCAATTCCTTTTCTACCCTTTTTTCCCCTCTTACTAACATTAGATGTCTTTTTCCTCTTTTTATTGATAGAAAATTCAGAGGATAACCCATACATTTCCCCATTTTTTTCATCGGCATCTTCCTCATCAACTAAAGGCTGTTTTGGAACTTCATTAGTTACAATAGCATATGTAGTGAGAACCACATCATATTTTGCCAGTTCAACAGGATCCTTCGTCCTATTACCTCCATGATAAATTAGGACAGAAAGCTTAGCTTCATCTGCAACTTTTTCATCCAGCTCCCTGGCCCACTGTCGAAGAACACTCGCTGGGCACACAACTAATGTACCAGCTGCTGGCCTCTGCCTCCTAAATGCCCGTGTAGAACTACTCACTTTTAGATCATCAGATTCTTCAGACTTCTTGACTTTATCCACGCCATTATCATCATCATCGTCCAGATTCACTGCTTCCTTGGCTTTGTCCACACCACCACCTCCATTATCATCATCTTCGTCCAGATTCAGTGCCTCAGTTTTGTGACATAGATCATCTGATTTTGATTTTGACTGCAAAGACCTTTGCATTTGTATAAGTGCAATCATTGAAACAGTCTTACCAAGGCCCTGTAAGATACAAGTACAATGAGTCCAAGTAGAAAATTCAAAAAGAATCTCCCAGTGTAGTGTCATGCAGAAGCCAGTTAAGGCCAACTAGACTTTAATCTAACCTGATCATCAGCTAATATTCCACCTAAACAATGCAAACTTCTAGTTTCCTTTTGAAGCATCCATGCCAATGCAATTTTCTGTAAAATACAATGATTTAAGCTTAAAACAATACAGATTACACCTAAAATAGAACCAAGGATAAAATATAGAAAGAAAAACCTGATGTCTTAGAAGAGAAACAGACAAAAGACCATCAGGTAAAGTAGCTTCAACTTTAGGCTGATTCAGATCCTGCAAGAACCAAGGTCCATGAAATTTAAACTTTTAAACACATATTGATTCATTTTTCACAAACAGAAACATAAGCAAGACCAATCCTATGGACCTATTCTGTTCTTTTATGCTTCAACCCCATACATGCTGCACTAGCAATCGGTATAAACAACACTTCCCTTAAGGTGCACAACAGAAACTCAAATGTATCTCAAGCACAAGGTCTGTAATCTCTGATCTGTCTGTTTCCTTAGCCACCAGGATATAGAGTTGCAGCAAATTTTATAGTGTTCCAATTTATTTTGAAATACAAAAAGGCCCTTGGGAAAAATAGTGTAGAAACCATCATTAGTATCAAAGCATTGATTTAGCTGGTAAAATTATTTAAGAATCTCAAATTGCAGCTTATAAATAGAAAATCAGTAATGTTTCTTTACCAACAGTCATTGAGCACATGATCAATTTGAGCTACAACTAGAAAGAAGCACTATTGGTATAATTTAAGTTCAAGTCTGCTACATGAAATATATCATCCAGCACATCCAGTCTGTTATAAATCATTTCAATCACAGTGAACTCTTCTTTCTTAAGTTACTCCAAGAGGGATAGTATGTCATCAATGTTTCTTGGTCCTTAATGAAAGTTAAGCTTGTCAATCTTGTCTCCAAATGAATTAAGCTCGTCACCCTTACAGTTGGTTAATTAAAAACATAAATACGGGCCATTCTTACCCATGAACTCTAGCTCAAATGGTATCTCCTCACCTTGTAAGAACAAAGTGGAGGGTGAAGTCAGGAGTTCATGAACTGCTGGATAAGTGTGTAATTACCCAAGAAAATATTATTAAAAAAAATAAAAAGGAACCATTATTGTTATCAAATGTTATCAAATTAAAGAATACTCTTCCTTGCATTAACATCTCAGGTCGGAAACTGTTTGCAATAGTTTCTACCAGAGCCAGCATAGCAGTCCATTTTTTTTAGACCCAGTCCATTTTGTCTCTTTCCGATAAGTTGTAAATTCATTGAGACAAGACAAAAAACATTTAAATATTTAAGAGGATCACCGTTACAAAAATTTTGGGAGATCAATAAAATAGAAAAACAAAGAGCACTGGCTACTGCCTGAAAAATTGTCCCAGACATAAAACAATCCTAAGAACATGCATGTGTATATACAAGTATAGGATCAATCATAAGATAACTTAAGGGAGGGAGTTCAAGACTCCTGAATGTCCCTTTTAACAAGCCAAGTTAGACTCATACAATTTCAAACTCCTAAAATACAATTAAATTAAAATCAGGAAAAGTATTAATCAAACTTAAAACTGAATAATACGGTAGTAAATAGTTGCAGGTACCTCCAATGCTGCTTGATAAATCAGTCTCTCATCATTTCCAGCATTCCTGTCTTCACCTACCATGGAACGGTATAAGGGATCGCTTGTACTAGCAAACTGGTTGGAGGAAATAGCTTTTCCATGCATGAGAGATGGAGGTAGAATCCTACTCCCACTGTTTTCATACATCATAACTTCATCATTCTTGCCCCTGCTAAACTGGTCTCGAAGATGGCCCTTGCTGTTGGATACACTAGGCCCAGCTGAATGGTAAGAGTTTCCATAAGCATCACGAACCTGACTGCTGCCTACATTCTCTACTAAATTGTTTAATCTAGTACTGGGTGCAGATGGCTGGAGAGATGGTGGAAGGGTCCTCTTCAGAGCCTGCTGAGATGAAATTTTCTCATAATCAGCACCAGAAAGGTTAGCAATTCGGGAATTAATGGTCCAAGAATCACTCGCATTCCCATTAACTGTAGAATACTCAGAATCATCCACTTCAGCAATATGCTGATTTGGGGCCCTATTATTGTTACTAGAACCAGGTACTAAATAAGTATCAACATTTGAAGAGCTTCCATTTGAAGCATATGCTCTTTTAGGAGAAACAACCTTTTGAGACTGTACACTGTAACCTGCAAATTTAAAAAATGACTGATTGCTATATAGAATTAAGTAAGAAACCCAAAAATTCCCAGAGTTTACAGGATTGGTCTGACCTGTACTGCTTATCCTTGGATCGGCAGATCCCCTACCATCTGTTTCCCAACTCTCCAAATCATCATCAGATGAACTGATATCTATATAATCCATCACGGACATGGACTTTTAATGGTGACTTTCCTTTTCCTCAACCAATTTTGAAAGAAAATTATTAAAAGATTTGCCAACCTGCAATTCAGAAGCATACTCAAAATCTCATGATACTGCAAAATAAATACTAGTCTAACTAGAGCAATATCTTTTACCAATTTATTAGAAAGTATCTTTTAACTCACCAGTTCTGCACAGTGTCTTGAAATTCAACTGGAAACCCAACCACCTAAAAGAAAGAAACGTCTCCACGCTGAACAAATGAAATCACGAAGATGATCCACATGATCAGGCATCCAAATGAATCACACCCCCACTTCCATAATAAAATAAAAAAAAAATTTTAAAAAAAAAAAAAAGGATTAATGAGCAAGCCAGTTCTAGAACAAATAACAGAAACAAACAACAAGAATCTAATAAAAAATAAACTACAAATATTAATGCATGGTTCGGATTTCATTCTGAAAGTCCATTACACTCTATCCAAATGGTAAGGTTTCACAGCACAAAAGAAAGGGTGCAACATGAACCTTGTTAAATAATGCCTAATCACAAAAAGTGGTTATAAACTCCATGTATATACCAATCAATACTGCTTATGCAAAAAGAACCGCTGTTCATAAAAGTGTACTCAAAGTACAAAGCTCAAAGCTCCACAGCTGAAGTGCTTTAGACAGATAATACAAAGTGCATTTTCAAAAGTGCACTTTTGCCCTTTTTATTTTGTGTTTAAAAAGATATATAACTTACTAAGATAAATAGTTAGATCTTAATACATTTGATATGTACCCCTGATTTGTTAGGTAAAAACCAATGCTATGGCGTGATACAGTACACATAAGCCAATTTCTCATTACTTATCAATGATTCCACATAATAAGTTCTAAAAGAAAAGCAGCCCCCCCACCCCCCAAAAAAAAAAAAAAAAAAATCTACAGGACCACACAGCACCATTTCCAACTCATCTACTATGTTTAAATTTTATATGATTAGTTAATCACTTGATTGTCATATTATTCATTAATACTTTTCTTTCAAATTAACTACAGAGAATTTTTTGAGAAATTGAACTAGCCATTTGAGTTAATAGGCCAAATATATTAATCTTTTTATTTCTTAAACTTTCTTATATTTCATATTATAGATCCTTTTATTAGAAATTATTATACAGTATTTTTCAAAAATATGTCTTTTGCTTCAATCAAGCGCACACTTGCAATTTGGTAAATTGGTGTTCTTTGTGCCAAAGTAATGGGGGAACAATGGAACATCTTTTAATCCATTGTGATGTCGCCTATGCTTCATGGGTAGTTTTTTTTAGATGTTTGGGATTCAGTGGGTCTTGCCAGGGAATGTTGCTTTTTTGCTATTTAGCTGGAGAAATTGGTTTGGCAAATAGAGTTTGGATATTTGGAACATGGTGCCAGCTTGTTTGATGTGATTTGTTTAGAAGGAGGAGTCATACTTTTGAAGATAGGGACAGCACCTTGGATCAATCAAAAGATTTGTTCGCTCGTGCTCTGTTTGATTGATCTCTGATTTGGGGTTTTACACATTGTTCATCTATTTTAGAGTTTCAAGTTTCTCTTAGATTTTTATTTTGAGTTATCTGTACTTTTTGTTACTTTATGTTCATTATCGTGAACATAAAGTTTTTTTCAATCACTAATAATACTACTTTACTCATCAAACACATGCTTGCAATTTACGCATAGGCTCTATGAGGCCTTTGCAAAGTGCACCTCACACTTTCACCAACACTCGTCAATACATTACTGTGCATGCAACCTAAAATATGATCCAAACTACAAGTTAGACAATACACTACTATGCATAAATTAAGAAAGGATTCAACTGGTCATTGCCATTTAACGGACTAAACTGCTAATAATTGGAGACCCATTATCGTGAACCCAACCATATTCTACTTGAAAAACTCGAATCCCCTGAGTTTCCTAGACATCATGATGGGTAGTTAATAAAATTGAGTAATCAAGCACACACATCCAAACACAATAATCACTACAAACTTGCTAGCGAGCCCTTATACATTCAAGAAAATGGCACCATCTTAGTCAACGAAAAATTGGAAAATACCAATCAAATTTAACCTCCCCTAAAAAAAGGCAGCAAATTTCGTAGACAAAGCGACCAAGGGCTACAGAAAGAGTGCTAAGGACCATCATTCTAGCTCTACACAAGATTACAGCGAAACCCAGAAGAAAAAAAGGAAAACCCACAGGAAAAAATTCAAAAATTTTAAAACTTTGAGACGGACATTTAGCTATTACTAAGTGACAAAGAGTGTAATTGTATAAAAAGGCAGAGATAAAAAGAGAAACTTGAAGTGATTAAGTAGTAATTGAAAATTGAAGGAAGTGAAAGAGGAGAGTCAAAACCCTACCTGTAAATTGAAATAGCCGATCCTCATTTGGCCTTGTCAACTGCTCATAGGGTTTGCAGAGTCAGCGAATCCGAGTCACTCAACGGTAGCGTTTGAAACAAGGAAAGGAAGAAGAACTAAGGAAGGAGGAGGATAGATCTCCTATAATTCAATTCTGAGGTTACCAAAAAATAATTAAATCAAAGTTTAAAGGGTTTATTCATAAATAAATACCATAATATATTCGAGACACGAATATTTATTTATTTAAACGATGACTTTTTTTCTCTCTCTCTTTTTTTTTTTTTTTTTTTTTTGCCAATCGACAACAAGTTACAACTTACTTTATTTCAAGACTTTTAAGGTTAGTAGTTTGGTTTGGTTGGTCTGGAGTCAAATGGTGCCATACTGCCACTGCATGATTCTTATTCTCTCATGGATACTCACAATTGAAATTGGGCCTGAATCCCATAAAAAAAAAAAAAAAAATCGGGCCTGAAAAAACGACGCAATTTAATTTTAGACCCAGATAATCATAATTGAGTCCAACCCAAGTAACTCTTGTTTTGCTTGAGCTTCCTTGTTCAAACAAGAACTCATTGGACGTAACGTGCAATGCCTAGCATATTTTATAGAGTTTTGCCCAATGGCTACAGTTAACTCTGATACAAAAACTAGTTGTAACATCATGTCTATACTTGAAATACATTTACAAATAAGCATATAGTTAAATGAGTATTAAAATTTTATTTAATGTTTGTATATTTTAAAATATAAAATAACTACTATTAAAATAAATATAGGTTTATTTGAAACAAATGAAAGAAAAAAAAAATTATTTAAATTGTTATCCATGAAATTCTCAATTTTAGTTTGTCCAACTGCTATTTGTATAATAATAATATTATTATTATTATTATTGTAGGGTCAATTTCTGTAGCCCAAGCCCACTATGATATGGACGCTGAGCCCACTGAACCCAAAACAATAAATTTGTAGAGAGTGGGTCGAAGGTCTAGGCACCTGCCGGCGCTCGGGTGGCGTGGACTCCGGCATATTTGATTTAAAGGAAAAAAGATTTAGAACCAATTACATTTGGGAGGGGCTCCTCAGCCCATAGCCGAGGAGGTTCTTACCCCTTTTGCTCTCCTTCTTCCCTTTTTTTTTCTCTTCTCTTCCTTTTTCTTCCTCCCTTTCAGGAGGAACGTCTTTACATTATATCTCTCCCTTCCAATTGATCCTGGCCCTACACTTGTTGAGCAGTTAGACCCTTTGATTAGATGCTTGTCCCATCAGCCGCCTTCCCAGTCTCTTTGGGAGTCACGGCCTCCAAGGTGACACTGGTGGAGGTCTTTTCATCATTAAGGCGGCCAGAGGGGTTGTCAGGCGTATTTAATGCTGAGGTGACCGTTTGGTTAGAGCCTATCCCTCAAACCCTCGGATGTCCGATGAAGAGGACGTCCTCGGACTTGGATTGTCTCCTCGGATCGGGCCTTCGGCCCAGGAACGTAGTGGGCTGGGCCACGGGATTATTTGGCCCCACAATTATTAATATTAATAATAATAATAATAATATAAAAAAATTTAATCAATGATGGTGATTTTTTTTAAGATTTATTAATTTTGATTCTATAATTTTATCACTTAATAACTCATTTAACACACAAAATTTAAGAAAATAAAATTAGTTTTTGTAGAGTAATAAATAGTTGCACCATCCTTCTCTTATCTTGGACTATGTAGTTTGATAGTCCGCTTGTGGATTTATATTTGCTTTTGTTTTATGATTCTGTGGGTCTGTATTGTAAGAGACATAGTCCTCTAAATTTTGATATTGATTTTGTTCATTAATGCTGTAAGAACACATTTTGCAGCTCAAGCCTAAAATGTATGGGACTTGGCCCAGTGAGTCCAGTACAATAAATTTGTAGAGAGTGGGTTAGAGAACTAGGCTCTAATGAATTTAACAACGGCTAGTATGGATTTAAAAGATGATCAAGCACGAACGAGGAAAATGGAGCTGAATTTATTCACTGTCCGAGGAGATCTTTTTCTCTATAAATCAATAACAAAGGGGTATAAATACAATTTTGATTGTTACACTACTCTCTTTCTATTTTTCTGATCCTTCTCTCATGGAGGGTCTCTCACATTATATAGCTCCCTTTGGACCATCTTAATCCTACACTTGTTGATCATATGAGCCCTTACTTGAGTGTCTATCCCATCAGACACCCTTTTTGGCTTTCTTGTGGTAACCAATACAGCATTATTCAGGGGTCTTCTCCACATAAATGCGACCAGAAAAGTAGTTGCAGTACATTTAATGTGATGGTAGCAGTTTTTCCTTAGATATTTTTGAGTTCTCATCACTCTTATACTTGTATGATGCACATCCTTATCACTAGAGCCTCCTGAAAGGTTACCTTGATTGTTGAAATACATATTTGAGCTGCATTCATCATATCCGAGGAGGAGTTCCTCCTCGGACCACCCTCCATTCGTTCCTTACTTATGAGACTTTAAAATTGGAACCCCTCATAACTATTTGTCCCTTCTCGGACCATTTAATGTGTTTGGACCAAGCCCAAGGCTCAATATATGGTTATGGGACCTTATCCCAACAAATGCTATCTAGAATCACCAAAAAATAATAATAATAATAATAATAATAATAGTTGCATCAAAATTAATAAAATTAGATATCTAATTGGATTTCTTCTAAACTTTGAATATATATATATATATATAGAGAGAGAGAGAGAGAGAGAGAGAGAGAGAGAGAGAGAGAGAGAGAGAGAGAGAGAGAGAGAGAGAGAGAGAGAGAGAGAGAGAGAGAGAGGCATAAGTTTTGCTCATTATATGGGCTACATTTAACAATATTTGTAACAGTTTTTTACTGTCAAATAACAAATTTGGTTTGGTCTCTACAAAAAGGAAACTTACTAATGTCTTTGGTTTGGTGATAAACAACTATCATCATAAAACATATCTTATTAATTTCAAATCCAATAATATCCATAAAAAAAATTACATATTAATAATTAGCTCACCCTATATACCTCTATAATTATGGATTCTAAAAAAAAAATTCAATGTATATAATTATGTATTGTAATACATATGCAATTAGTAAACAATATTCAGTACTCAGATAGATTCTCTAAAAACAAAAAAGTTAGATGACTCAAACGACAACGTTTCTATGTTAGCAAAGCAACACCAAATCAAGCAAAACGATGTCGTGCTATTAAGCGACAAGGGAAACGATGCCGTATCGAAAACAACACAAGAATGGAATGCTCTCTCTCTCGTGAAGAACAAGAAGAGCTTGCACGCAGTACCAAGAAAGTAAAAGATGTCAACCATGCAGGATATTGTGAAGGCCAAGGCTCGAGGTCGTCATCTCCTAGTCACGCTGGGGGTTCTAGTAACCATAACATCTCATTCAAGGATAAGCTACTGGGTGAAATACCCGGTGCAGGCTTTTAACTTTGAGGATTTCATGGATGATGATGGCGAGTCAAACGAGGAAGTTGAATCACTCCGACAAGGTTGTATAGCCGTGAATTTTGATAAGGATTTCAAGCAGAAAATATGCAGACCATGGGCGAGAGCCTTGATTGTCAAGGTTTATGGTCGAACTGTTGGATTAAACTTCCTACAAGCTAAGCTTTTGTCTCTTTGGAAACCATCTGGGAGGCTGGACTATGTAGACTTAGAACAGGGTTTCTTCCTTACAAGGTTGTCTCTGAGAGAAGACTTTGAGAATGTTTTGAAGAAGGGTCCATGGTTCATTGGAGACCATTTTTTATCACTCAGACCTTGGGAGCCAAGTTTCAAGCTTACTACAGCCAGTGTATCTTCCATTGCGGTATGGGTTAGGCTGAACAGACTACCTATTGAACATTGTCATGCTGAGGCGTTGCAACACATTGGTAAAGCTTTAGGCAGGGTCCTAAGAGTTGATACCTTTACTGCAGCTGAGTCTAGAGGTAGATTCGCTAGATTATGTATCCAAATCGATGTGGATAAGCCATTGATCACCACCATTTTAATAGGGAAGCTTGAGCAACCGGTTTTGTATGAAGGCATCCAAAGATTGTGCTTTGGATGTGGCAAAGTAGGACATAGACGTGAAAGCTGCCTATATATTATTCGGCAAGAGTCACAGTGCAAGGCGGTGATGGAGGATGAATCGGGTTTGAGAGAAGATAGCTCACATGATATGTATGATGCTAACAAACCAAGGACTGAGGTGAGGATCGCAAATCTGCTGCATGACACTGAGCAAAAGAGTGCGCAAGGGAGTGCACATGAAGGGGTGTATGGTCCTTGGGTTGTAGTGGCTAGGAGGAAGAATGGGACAGAGTCACATAGGAGTGGTGGGCTCTCTGCTGAGAATAGGAATGTTTTTGCTTTCAAGAGTAACGGTAAGGTGGAGGCATCACAGAGGAAATGGTATTATGAACGTGAGGTTAGAACTGATAAGCCTAGTGGGCTTCCCCGTGAAAGCAAAAGAAAATTATCACCTATTAGCCTTGTGGACAAAGCCCAATTGGAGAGGTCTATCCAAGGAATAGGTTCGGGGCTTACATCTGATGTGCAATCAGGTATTTCCCAAAGCCCAAGTTTGAGTGAACCCATGTTTTCTTCAACTCAGGCTGGCCCTGTCCAGGTTTTACTGAAGTCCAACTCGGTGAAAGGCAAGAAGGGGATTGCACGTGCAAAGGCTTCTCAAGTTACCCAAGCTGATGCCATTGAAGTGGCTGGGACCAAAGTTTCCTCTGTACAATTAAACAATGGAAGTGCTACGCATGAGGGGATCAGGGTTGAGCTTAGTAAGGAGTCTCCCAAGCCGAGAAATACTAGTCATTGTCAGCATGATACTGTCGCTGTGTCAGGGTTGGGCGATCAATGTAGAGGCCAGAATGGTAGCGCCAAAGATGATTCTTATAAGTTATCGAGGAAATCCAGCTCGGATTGTGGTTTGTTTCAGCACCAACTTCGAGCCAGCAACGAAACAGTTACAATTTCTCAAGCTAATAGTGGCATTCAGCCTACGCATGGCCTTAAAGGAGATAGGTTTGGGAGTTTTGAAGCTCATGATGATTTTCTTGTCTAGAGAGGGTCAGACGAAGGAGGGTATGAAGCAGTTCGGATGGAATTTGAGGAAGGCGGTGTTATTTGGAACTGTAGGGGCGCTCTGAAGCCCTCTTTTCAAAATCGCATTAGGGAGTTGGTCCAAAATTATAATCCTGCAATCTTGGTTGTTATGGAAACTCGGGTTAGGGGAGCTAGAGTAAAGGAAATTACTGACAGGCTTCCCTTTAGTGGAGCTGTGCATACTGACACTATTGGGTATGCTGGTGGGTTGTGGGTGCTATGGAATTCATATAGGGTTAAGGTGTCTCCTTTGGCCACTACAGAGCAGGAAATTCATTCCATGGTTAAGGTACATTTTTCTAATGCTTGTTGGTTACTCTCTGTTATGTATGCCAGTCCTAGAAGCGTTGAGAGGCATATTCTGTGGAATAATCTTATTAATGTAGCAGACCTTCATAACATGCCCTGGGTAATAGCGGGGGATTTTAATGAACCTTTGGTTGATGGTGATAAATTTGGGGGGAGAGTGGTGAGTGTAAATAGGTCTTTGTTATTCAAAGAGTGTTTGGATAAATGTAGTATGATTGATATCGGGTTTGCGGGGCCTCGATTCACTTGGACAAATAGAAGGGAAGTTCAGGCCTTGATTCAAGAAAGGATAGACAGGTACTTTGTCAATCCCAGCTGGTGTTTATTGTATTCGGAGGCTAGAGTTACCCACCTTACTCGATGCCATTTGGATCACTGTCCGGTGTTATTAGAAATGCAGTCGGCTGTAAGGGGTGAGAAGAAAAGACCTTTTAGATTTCAGTCTTGTTGGCTGCTAGAAGCTACTTTCCCAGACATTGTCTCTCAGGCGTGGGTAGGTGCAAACTACCTTGTGGATGCTATTGATAGTTTTACCAAGAAAGCAATGGATTGGAATAAAAATCATTTTGGAAACATCTTTAAAAAAAGAAGAACCTGATGGCTAGGATTAATGGTATTCAGAAAGCCATTGCTACCAAACCGTCTAGGTTCCTTCTAAATTTAGAAGATGAGCTTTTAAGGGAGCTAGACTTGGTGCTTATTTAAGAGGAGGAGCTTTGGGCTTTAAAGTCTCAGGTAAACTGGATGATCCAGGGGGACCGGAATACGGTTTTTTACCATGTCTCGACCTTGGTGAGAAGGAAGAAAAATCATATTATTGCTATAAAAAATGCAGTAGGGGATTGGATTAATGAGGAAAGGGACATTAAAGAATTTATCAGAAGTGGGTTCAATGGAATCTATTCAACATCTCATATGGTTGTGGCTAGGGTTGACCCTATCACCTCTCGATGGCAAGCTAGACTATCTGAGGTGGAGAGAGATAACATAAGTGGGGGGGGGGGGGGGTAATGAGGAAGAAATCAAGGCAGCCCTGGGGTCCTTGAAACCTTTTAAAGCCCCAGGTCCAGATGGTTTACATGCGGGGTTTTTCCAAAAATTTTGGTCGGTGGTGGGGGACTCAGTGATTAAAGAGGTCAAGAAGGTGTTTGTTAGTAGGAAGGTCCCGGAATTTTTGAATAGAACCCTTATTGCCTTGATTCTGAAGATTCAAGGACCGGAGACTTTAGACAATTATAGGCCTATAAGTCTATGCAACACGGTGTACAAAGTGGTAACTAAGATTATTGTGGCTAGATTGAGGCCTTACCTGGACAAACTTATATCTCCTATGCAAACGGCCTTTATGCCGGGTAGAAAAGGGTTGGAAAATGTCATCATTGCTCAAGAGATTATTCATTTCCTAGGGAAAAAGAAAGGGAGAACGGGGTATATGGCTTTGAAGATATATTTAGAGAAAGCTTATAACAAGTTGGAACGGAGTTTTATCCGGGATATGCTCATAAGGATTAATCTTCCTAGTGATCTTATAGAAATCATAATGAGCTGTGTTACAACTGTCTCTACATCCATTTTATTTAATGGAGAAGTTCTAGATCCGATTTTCCCTTCTAGGGGAATAAGGGAGGGGGACCCTTTGTTTCCTTACCTTTTTATTATTTGCATGGATTTTCTTGGACATCTTATAGAAGAGAAATGTAATATGAAGATGTGGCAGCCAGTCAAAACTTCTTAAAGTGGTCTAGGCTTTTCTCACCTCTTTTTTGCGGATGATCTCATTTTCTTTGCTAAAACTGATTGGATTAATTGTTCAGCTATAAGAGATGTGTTGGACGATTTTTGTAGCATATCTGGACAAACAGTGTGTGAAGCAAAGTCGAGAGTTTACTTTTCTCCAAATGTTGATAGAGATACTAGGGAATCGCTTTGTAATATCCTTGGGTTTACTTCTACCCCATTCTTAGGAAAGTACCTTGGGTTCCCCCTAAAACAATCGGGCTCCTCTTCGTAAGACTACAATTTTATTCTAGATAGAGTTAAGCAAAAACTCTCCGGGTGGAAGGCCAATATGTTATCATTGGCTAGGCGGTCAATGCTCATTCAAGCTACATCGGCGGTCATACCATTATATGTCATGCAGTGCGCTTATCTTCCAGGAAAATTTTTGGATGGAGTAGATAGAGTTAATTGAAATTTCCTTTGGGGTTCTTCAGATTCAACCAAGAAAGTTCATTGGGTTGGATAGGATAAGGTGACAAAGTCAAAGGAGGAAGGGGGTCTTGGTTTGCATTCAGCTAAGGGTAGGAATATTGCTCTTTTGGCTAAGTTGAATTGGAGATTTCAAACTGAATCAGAGGCTCCTTAGGCGAAGGTGTTGAGGTTGAAATATTGTAATCCAAGGAGAAGGATTGCTGCCAATGCTAATAACCTCCCTTGTTCTTCCATATGGTCAGCAATGAAGAGAGGTAGAGATACTTTCAACAAGGGGAGCAGGTGGCTGGTGGGGAGGGATAGTGTTTTAAATGTGTGGTATAGTAATTGGACAAATGGGGTTCACTTAGAGAGCTTATTCACGGTTATATTACCCGAGAAGTTAGCTTTCTTGAAGTTAAGGATATTATGTTAGACACGGGCTGGGATTAGGGGAAAATTCCTTTTGAGATCCCTTTTGAAATTAAAAGGATGATTCAAGCCATTCCGGTAACAATACTGAATAAAGGAGCTGATAAGTTGATTTGGGCTGATTCTCCCTAAGACACTTTTGATTTGAGAAGTGCTTATAGACTTGCAATGGAGTTTGATACAATTATTTTTTTTCCGACAAGTTGGATTTGGAAAGCGGAAACACTTCCAAAAATTAGAACTTTCCTTTGGAGATGTACTTATAATAGTATTGGAGTTAAAGTTTGTTTGGAGAGAAGGGGTATAACCCAAGATATTGTGTGTCCAATCTGTCAGGGAGGATCTGAAACCATTCTACATGCATTAAGGGACTGCATTCAGCTGAAGTGTGTGTGGAATCAGCTAGGAATTTCCACTTCAAACCAGGTTTTTTGGAGGAGTGATCTTCATAGTTGGCTGTCATTTAATGGTAGGATGGTGAGCAATCTCTGTGCTAACCAACCCCCTTGGAAAGTTGTATTTCCAATAGCTATATGGAATATTTGGAAGAGTAGGAACAATATGATTTTCAACAGGAAGAACAGGAATCCGAGCCTTTCTATGGAGATTGTGAAACAAGCATTGGAGTATTATCACTGCGTTGCTTCCCCAAGGCTGCAAACTCGTAAAGTGTTGAAGGGAATTCATTGGGAGAGGCCTCCACAAGGCTGGATGAAACTGAACACTGATGGTTCAACCAATGGGAATCCTAGTTTGGCAGGGTGTAGGGGTGTGATTAGAGATGATTCAGGGCAGTGGATTGTTGGTTTCAGCAAGTGCATTGGCATCACCAGTAGCTTTGTTGCAGAATTATGGGGGCTTAGGGAGGGTCTTATCTTGTGCTGTAATCTTAATGTTACTTCTCTTGAAATTGAGTTGGATGCCAAAGTTATTGTGGACTGTTGGAACAAGCCAGATTATGTGAATAATATTCTTTCTCCTATTTTGGATGACTGCAGGTTGTTAGCTTCCCGCATTCCTCAGGTTCGTGTTAAGTATTGCTTCCGCCAGGCAAATAGATGTGCGGATAGCCTTGCTAAAATGAGTTTTAGTTTAGATAGTGTTTTTTCTTCTTTTCATAGTCCACCTGTGGACTTGTTCGATGTGTTTGTGGATGATCTTAATGTGGTGTATGTTAACAGGCTATGTCTTGACTCTGTTGTTCCCCTTTAGTTGGTTTTAATGAATCGTCTTTCACCAAAAAAGAAGATATATAAAACTAATGGACCATGTGCTCAATGGTTATTGGTCATCGTATTAAGTGGAGTTACTATAACAAAATTTTCCAACAATTATAGTTATAGTACTGAGTCAGTTGAGGCTTAATTCTTCAGTCTACGTGTATTTGTGATAGAGAAATCATAAATCAATGAAATTCAATCTACCTTTCCTATTTTAGAATTATTCTAAAATCTCTCCTATATTTTCTCACATTTTCCCTCTCGTTCTTGCCCTAATTTCTTATTGTGTTTCTTCAAATTGTCCCTAATTTCACTTTTCACACTATGTGGGAAATTTATTATTAAAGTTTTCATTGTCATTAGTTTTTGTTTGCAACAATTAAAACTAACATAGACACTGGGTATCACATTAGTGTAACACAATCCATTTCAATCTAACCCATGAAATTTATAGGGACATATTATATACACAAGATTCTCTTTAATTAGATCCAAACTTACTTCATTTAAAATATATATATATATATATATATATATATATTCATATTTACTTTGGCATAAGACTATAAAATATCAGGCCATAGTAGTTTGACCCTCAGAATTAAGTAATGCTAGAAATAATACAACTTTAAATACATAGGGTTTACAAATATTTGTCACTAATCACAAGAAATAATTTAAATAAGAAAATGTTAAAAATACTATAAATTTTACTTCAAAACCTTTACAAATTTATGTGATAATTAATATGATTCGTGAACGTCAACAACCTATTAAATGCATTTTTGAATTATTTTTTGTGATTGGTGATACATTTTTATATGCCTCAAGTTGTAAAATTTATAATATCTCTAACATCATTCATTAAAATACTTGTTTATTATCTTCTTGAAGTGTCACTAATCAGATTGGCAATGAATCGTTTGTAAGGTTTTTGTAGTAAATTTCTTTTATAACTTTAGCATTTCTTCAACAAAAAGGAAAAAAGAAAAAGAAAAAGACAAGCTTTCCTAAGTCATCTCCGCCCACTATTGCAGCAAAAATTTCCTCTTCCCTTATTGTTGCATCAAAGTTTAATTTTATTCAATTTTTTGAAGGAGGCGGCCAAATATCAATTTTTGGTGGTCTTCTTGGTAATTCACTCCAAGCTTGTTTATGCTCCTCAAAGACACACCTTATTTGTCTAACAAGCTCAATTGGATTGCTTTTAGATCCCTCCACTTAGCTTTGTTCTTGGGAAACCATATTTGATCACAAATAAGTAAGGCACATGGTTGAAAGTCTTTGGCAGATTCATCATCCAGCCCCAAATTAGTTTTTGGGTTGAGAATAATCTTAACCCAATCTAGAAGAGATATATTTGACAAATTAGTTAAGTTTACAGGCCATGGGGCCATCATCCAGACTTGTGCAACCCAGTCACACTGAAGAACAAATTCTCTAAAGATTCTGGAGCATAATCTTGGCCCTCTTTGACTTGCTAATCGGAATATTGACCGGAATTATTCACATGCACCTTAATCTTGCTTTCACATTGGCCAAATATGCTTTGGCAGTACATGTGGAATTTACATGTTACAAGTGTGATTAAAAACGCACTTAACGCGTGCACATGTTTTGTTTGATAATTAAAAGAAAAAAAAAAAAAAAAAAAAAGAAGGAGAAAGCAGATAATAAAGGGTAGTTAATATACCAATTCCAAATTTTGAAACAAGTGTTACATAGCTCTGTGATACAATCATGCAATTGAAAAAAAAGAAAAGTTACAGAGTCAAACAAGGTTTGTACACAAATCACAACGTACAGTGTACAGGTGAACACAAGACATGAGCTAATCACAAAGTAGACTAGTGTGAAACATAGGTCCCTCAATCTTGAGTAACGGGTAATGACTAGCAGTAGCACTGAGTTGCGCATCCTTATCAGTGGTATTTTTTGCTAGCTTCATCGTTGAACCGTATCTGTTTCATCATGCATGGCCATGTCCTCTTCTACTAGGAGTTAAAATGTACTTCTTTCGAACAAAACTGATGATAAAAGCAAACAAATGTGGCTGATCCGTAAGTTTGTTTTTGCTTCTAACAACCAAAGAACACGTAATGAGTTACAGGACTGCTATGAACAAGAATTCACTAAGACTGCATTTGTTTTGGGTGAAAATCACTTCCGAAAATGCTTTTCTGTAATTGCGGGTGTTTGGTTGCGCATGAAAAATCAATTTTCCGGAAATTGCTTTAAGTTGACCAGTAGTCAAGGGTGAAAATCACTTCCTTTTTTATTTTCACTTCAAATATCATTTTTCGGAAAACTGAGAGAAAGAGAGCACGAAGAGAGAGAGAGAGAGAGAAAGAAAGAGAGAGAGCACGAGAGAGCACGAACCGCCGATCCAAGCCCAGAGCCCATTGCCGGCAACCTTCAACCCACGAACCCATCGCCGGTGACCTTCGACCAGACGCATCGCCTTCGACCCAGACCCAGACCCATCGCCACGATCCAGCAATACCATCGCCTTCGACCTTCAATCCAGACCCAGCGAGTCACACTGCACCGCACCGATCGAACCCAGTCGCACCGCGCTGTGCCGATCGAACCCAGTCACCTCACTGCAACGAGCATACCGGATTTGATGATTTTTTTTCCTTTGGTTTTGTTTCTTTTGTGGCTTTTGATTGTCGAAGTTTGCTGCCGTGGGTTGAATTGGAGTTTCGGTGGTGTGTGATGTTAGGATTTGGCTGTGATTTTGAAATTTTTTGTAATACAATTTGTTTGGATGCTGAGAAAATAGCTGAGAAAATGTGAAAAATGTGTAGAAAAATAACATTTTCAGAATAGAACCAAACACATGAAAATATTTTCTACACACAATTTTCATAATGCAACCAAACACTTGAAAATATTTCCTTTTCCTGAAAATAGTATTTCCGGAAAATAAATATTTTTCGGAAAATATTTTACGGCAATCAAATGCAACCTAAAAGAAAAAGGTGAGACTGTAAAGAAATTATCTCTTAGATGACAATACTTAATGCCAAATTGTGATTAATGACGTATAGAGTAGAATATAAAAAATATGATAAAATTTAACAATGTACAAAATACCACATTATTTAAAATTTTATATAACATTACATTGGATACTCATTAGATTTAATTTTAATTTGCATAGTGAAATATATCTATTTTAAATGAGAAATGCCTTAAAAGTTAAAACTCTAAAACATTTTGATATGACATTTAAAAAAAAAAAAATGCTAGAAACTCAGGCTTGTTTGGTAAAAGATTTCTAATAACGTTATTTGTATTTTTTAAAAATATGTGAGTGAAAAAGTGTGTAAAAATTTGCGTAATGTTGTTTAAATACTGAAAACTGTTATTTAAACAACGGTAACAATTTCACATTCTTTTTCTTCACAACAACTAACATTAAAAATTATAATTAGAACAACATTAGTTTTGTCCATTTAAATATTATGGGTAATTACCAATTTGTTTTTAACACCAAACATAATATGTATGTAATTGTAAAAAAGAACATGAAAATCAGAAAATGACTATGTCTCTAGTGTATAAGGGCCCGTTAGATAACAGTGTTTAAACAACAAAAATTATTATTTAAACACTATAACATGTATTTTTACACACTTTTTTACCTACATGTATTTCCATAAAATTTAAGAGTTTGTTTGTTACATGTGTTTAAATACATATTTTTAGTTTTTAAACAACATTATACGTATTTTTATACACTTTTTCACTCCACACGTATTTTCAAAAAATACAAACAACGTTACTAGAACAATATTACCAAACGAAAAATAACAAAAAAATACAAATAATGTTACTAAAACAACATTACCAAACAGACCCTAAATAATGTTACCAGAACATTTTAAATAACGTATTTCCTAAGTTTTTCCTATTCGAAAAAAAAAATATATAAAAAATGGAGGTAGAAAAAACACAAAGAAGCCAAAAGAAGAGAAGTAATGCAGGCAACACATCTATCATCTCACCTGTCCGTCAAACTCAAAAGCTAATCCATCTATCCAATCAATGCATGTTTGATGGTATCTAATAGTGCTTTCAAAGTTCTCCTAATAATCTTCTTGTTTTTTTGACTTGTTTAAAACAAACTTCTTCAACAAGGAGAATAAGAAAGAAAAGAGAAAAAGTCCTTGGCAATATCTTTGTCCAGTTATTAGTAGGAGCAGTAACGTGGTACTATTCTTCTCAATTTATCTCTCTCTCTGCGTTACCCATGTGACAGAGTTGTGAGTTGTGACCCCCCCTTCCCTTCCCTCGTATACCCTTTGAGACAGACAGCGCCGTAGACTTCTCAAGAGCGACAACACAATGCATGGAGAGAGGAAATACATATTAAAAAAAAAAAAAGTCTGTCTCAATTACTGCCACACACTCACACAAACACACGCTCTCAGCTTTCAGTTTTATCTTCACCAACCCCCATAAAAAAAAGGCACACTTTTTAACTTTTAAACCCTTGCTCTCCAAGCTATTACCATACTCACTCACTGCATAATAAGACCACCCTCACTGTACTCATCCAGCGCTTTGGTTGCTTTTCTTGCATTTGCATTTGGGTCAAAGGGAGTTGTGTGAAAGGAAAAAAAAAAAAATGAGCGTGATCGAGTTTTGCTTTGATCCACATGTGGTGGTTCTGCGCGGGAAGAGGAAATTGAGAAGCTTGTTTTGGAGGGTTAGAGCTGAAGTCAGGAGACAAGTGAAGAGCCGGGCCAAGAAGCAGAAGAGGTTCAGCTTCAACTATGACCCCTTCAGTTATGCTCTCAACTTTGATAATGGCAATTTTGGGTTTTTCTGTTAATAATTAATGTCTACTAGAAATTAGTACTACTAGATTAATGAACTAGCAGTAGCAAAATGATGTTTAAGAAGAAGAAAAAAGGATTTTGCTCTTTTCTTCTTCTTCTTTTTGTTTTGTTTTTGTTCCCCTTCTGTTGAGATCTTAGTCCACCATTTGATGTCATAGACTCAAAGCCAGACAATGAATGCAACTAGAGCTCAAATTTCAAGTGGGAAGAATTTCATAGGTTTTTCTTTCTTTTTCAAACTAACATATGGAAATCTGTTATTCTCTTCTTTGTACAACGGTGAACTTCTAATAATCCTCAAAACTTTAGAGTCAATACTCTCAAGTCTCGATCTTTTCAAGTCTAAAGCAGCAAATTAACCATATGAAGAGGAAAGCTTGTGACTTGTTGGTTGAATTTGCACTTATAAAAATAAGAAGCAACATTTGTGATCGTTTTGCTCTTGTATGATGTTCCGTGATTTGTAATTTCTCCTCCATGTATTGATCTTTCCAACATTGTTCATTACGCATTTCATGGAAGATGTTATTCTCTCTGCTAATTATAGTCAAGGAAGACAAGGTTCAGAACTCGGTCCATACTTGTGGTGCTATTATTTCATAATTGCTGGAATTTTATTGTTTCTCCATTTTCTGTTTGATTTTGTTTTCTTTCACTCCTTCTGCTGCTTCTTTCTGTTCAAGAATGGCAGTGTGATGGTGGTCTAGTCCAAACTGAGTCACTGACCTTTATGCTCGTGGGAATAATTTCAAGCAATCTCATAAAACAATAACGCATAAAAATATGAACTTGGCAGAAAAGTAAAAACCTTTTTAAGATTTTCTTTTTGAGAAAGAAGAAACCCACACACATGACAATATGGAAAAAATCATTATAATAAAATAGTTTAAAACTTTCTTCTCAAGATTATGCTCTATGCTTAGATATTTATATATCATAATTTTTACAGTTCTCTCACTATACTAATTGCATTTTTAATTTTTTAAAATTATGCATTTTTAGTAGTTTCATATTATCATAGGGTTAGGCCCTACGCCCCAACATTCTGCACAAAAATGAAATTGACCAGATTTATCCCAACTGTTAATTTATTTGTGACCCAAATGGTTGAACAGTGTTTAGCTTCCCTTCCTACTGCATGTGGCCGAAAGAACACCTTGAAACGCTGAAACCTCTGTCCACACCATGTTCAAGACTCTGCCATTAGATTTTATTGCAGATCCGATAATCGAACTATTGTAAGCCTCTGTTTGGCCCGCCTCTCCCGCCCGTCTCTTTATTGAGCCCAGCCCAGAGACCCCTTTTTTCTTTTTGTTGGCATTATTTCAATAAAATATGTGTCCTTGAAAATGAAACCAAAGAATTCATTTTCTTTTGTTTGGCCGAATATCTCAATGTTTTTGGTCTTAAAAATTTTAAGTGTTCTATCTTTAATCTCAAAAAAAAAAAAAAAAAGGGAGAATGTGAGTGTTATTGGTCATTAAAGTTTTTAAAATAGGCACTAGTAGGCCAAAATAGTTTCTCAATGTTTTTGCATTTATGGTCTTAACAAGTTTTAAGGGAATGTTATTGAACATTAATGGGTTGTTTTGTTTTTGTGTTCCATCACCCATAACTCAAAATATGTAGGTCTCACAGTTGAGAAGTGCGTTTGTCTCATAGTTAAGAAGTACCTTGGGGGGTTCGTACACCCGCTGGTGGAGTAAATCACCAACACTAGTTTTGTCTCTCGGTGTCGTTGGGGCTTTGATCTATGTCGCCGCTGCCCAAGAGGTCCACGCGAAGGAGCCACCGCCACCGCCGAGGCTTTCTCAAAATCAGATAATGATGAAGAGAAAAAGTGGCGAGGGTGGGTCGACAATCTCCTGGTGCATATCTTATCACCAAACATATACCGAAACACTTCTGAGGCACTTGAGTCCTTTGACTATATCACAAGCAATGGTAATTTTAGCTTTATTGAAAAAAGAAAAAAAAAAAAAAAAAAAGAAGAGATGGGTCTTGCTATTTCTAGACAAGTTTTTTTTTTTTTTTTTTTGATTTGGTGGTTTATCATAAATAAATATGAATGGAGTTTTGAATTTGGGGTGATGAGTTGCATTAGGTGGTGTTAAATTGTTGAGAGTTTTTGTTTTTTGTACTTCTTTGGTTGCACTTTGGCACTGTAACTGTGGTTTTGGCAAAATGAAATGAGTGGTAAAGAAAATGGTGGAGGAATGAGGGTGAGGCGGGTAGGCTAACAGAAGTCTCTAACCAATTGCTCAGGAATGGGTCCCATAAAAAGTAAAAAAATTTGAGTGATGAGAAATTGAAAATATGTGCCAAGCGGGTGGGGAATAAGAAATTTGAGTATTTTAAGTGATGAGTGACGAAAATTGAGTGAGAAATTTTGAGTAATGAAAAGAAAAAGAAAAAGAAAAAAACCAAACCAAACAACCCCTAAAGTTTCTAAAATAAGTACTAGTAGTCTAGTAGTGAGTAGTCCTTTTTTTTTATGATGACTGCTTCTGATGTTATTCTTTATCATTAGATTAAGACATCAATTGGTTTTTTGTGTAGACAGAAATAAAACTTTAGATCTCTTATTTGAGGATAAGAGATTTTACCAATTGAGCTAATTGTTAACCTATATTACTTCATCCAATGAAGGTATGTTATCTTTATGTTTGAGCAAGAAAGAAGTTATACAAATATTAGAGGCCTAAACCACAAAACACAAAGAGGGGACCCCTAAACTTAAGCAGCTGGACTTTTTTTTCTTGAGAGAGAAGCAGCTGGACTTCATTTTATTTATAAAAAAAAAAAGAAACGCATCATTGTCTGCTAGTGACATGTTAATTAGGCCCCCTCGTGCTTGAGTTGTACCATGACCATCATCCAACACAACAACCGCCTTTGCCTTCCTTGGTTGGGTGGGTTAGGAGTTAGGAGGCAAGTTTTTTAAGGATAGGGTATCCATAATTTGAGGGGCTTAGGTTATGAACTTACGATAGAAGTTAGAAGATGCAAAGACGGTTGCTGTATTGCGCTTAATGGATTTTGCCTTTGATGTGGGAGTCCAGTCTTCATTGTTGTAGGTGACTCCATTATAAGTTATAACTACATTTGTTGCTTTATCAACCTCGCCTAGAAATTGTTCCATCTGATTAAAGAGGCAAAGGTAAAATGTACAAGGTTTAGGAACATTGCATTGCTTCTTCTAGTAAAAAAAAATGTCATATCTATATATATATATATATATATAACCGAAACCTCTAAATCTCCCATAATTTTTCACGTCAGCATTATTTAAATTTAAAAAAAAAATTCTAATTTTACAATAAAACCGGAAAAAAAATTCTCTGCCACTTCTAATTTTACTATAAAACCGGAAAAAAACCCGATAACACTTCTTCTGTGACTAAAACCCCCCCAAAAAAAAAAAACATAAACGCAAAATCAGAGAAGCACTAACACGCTCTGCCTTCTCCTTCCTCCAAACGCAAACCACGCTCTGCCGTTCCCCCACACGCAAATCGCATCTCAACGGCTCCACCTTCAGTCCAAAACGCAGGCCACCATCAGTCCTTCTCTCCCACAACTCAACGGCTCCACCTTCTCCGGCACCACCCTTCTCCAACTCTATATTTGTCGGCGTCTGTTTTTTTTTTTTAAGACCAGATTCTCTCCGCAAACATTACCGGTAAGTTTTTTTATTTTGTTCTATAATTTTGGTTGTTAAATATGATTTAGGGTTTCGTTTGGGAGTGTTTCTTTTGAATGATTAGTTTAGATTGATGGGTTTGGAGCCGTAGTGGGTTTTATTAATTTCAATTATTGGCGGCAAGAAAATCCATCTGGGATTTTAGAGTTGTTATTCTGTTTCATTGATAATAATTTTGTTATGTTTTGTGTAAGGAGTTTTGCACCCAA
This sequence comes from Quercus ilex subsp. ballota, assembly GCA_032727855.1. NCBI lineage: Eukaryota > Viridiplantae > Streptophyta > Magnoliopsida > Fagales > Fagaceae > Quercus > Quercus ilex. The sequence continues at coordinate 932,250 of CM064908.1, read as the reverse complement.
AAAATGGTGATGGTCCTTTTATTAGACGAGCATCCTTGGCATGCCCTTGATGTTTTTGTGAGTCATTTGTTTGTGTTTGGATTTAATTTAAGTTTCTGGGTTTATATACAAATGCAAGTATATTAATTTAGTTATTGAATAACTAACTTTCTGTTGTAGATTATTGAATTATTTTAGCCTCATGTGGATTTGTGGTTAATTATATATACTTGGTGGCAGTATTCAGTTTTGATCTTAGCCTCCCAATCCTATAGGTTTTGCTTTCATGTGTTTCAGTTTCATGGCTTTTTTTTTTTTTTTTTTGCCTATCTGGGATTTATGGTTTCATGATTGGGCTATATTTTATACTACCTCATCTATTGAAGTGAATGTGACAGTGGTTTTGGTTTTCTGTTTTACTATGATATGGACATTAGCAAAAGATTTTTAAGTTTATTTTGAGAGTGATGTTACGGTTAGCTCAAAAACCCTTTAATGTTTGTCCAGCCCTAAATTTATATGTGGGTTATGCATTGTTCCCATTGTGAATGATTAATTTCATTAAATGTCTTTCTTACTTGAATGAATTGAGAGCAGATTTCAATGTGATAGTTATAATAAACTATTTGATGTGTAATATGCATTTTTTGGCAAAAATGTTGTTGTGTTGGGGGGTTGCCGTTCTTCATTACTAGGAGTTTTAAAATCTGTTATCAATTCATCATAGCTTTCATGATGTTGAATAATAATTGGTATTTGGCTTTGAATTTCTAATTTGTTAATGCCCTATTTAAAAAAAAATTGTTTAGTTTTGTCTTTTCTTTTCTATTTTTTTGTAAATCTTGATGAGTTTTTGTAATTGAAACCCTCATTGGAGAATGTAATTCATGCTGTTTTCTTTTTAAGGAAGAGAGATGCAAATTAGATGCTTAGTGAAGTGCAAAACAGGAATTCTAGGAAGACCTCCATGGACAGTGAGCATATGTGGAATAGGTGAGGCCCTATCACTGTTGGTGGGGCATCACACCATCACTATAAATATATATAAAAGGCATTTTGTAAATTTAGTTATTGTTTAAATACTTTGAACCAGATTCTCATGTTGTAATTGCTTTATGGTTAGAATTAATAGATACATATGTTTGATTGTTAGATATTCCTTTTTTTTTTTTGGGTAAACAATTTCCACACCATGCTGTTGTTGATTAGTCATAAATTTAATTAAGCTATTTGTATGTTAGTGAGAAGAACATATATTTTCATGTTCTATGGTTCCATTAGATGCTTTGTACTTTGGAGATATGTTTGCATACGAAAGAAGGCGTTACTTTACAATTCTACCAAATTACTCTCAGTTCTTGGTCTGCACAACTTTTTGTCTCCCTCACTCATTTTTAAGGGTTTTAATCATTTAGTTTAATGTTGTGAAATAAATATCTTTGTTCTTTAAATTTAAGGTAGTTGTGAATTTCCAATTTCTTCATAATGATAATATTCGACATCATTTTCACTGTCCTCACATATGTATGGTTCTATTTTTTGGTTCAATTTCCAAGAAATAAAAACTAATTGTTTACCCCGTGCATGTTTTATGTTTAGTTTGATTATTATTTCATCTCAAGTTTACCATTGTTTTTATTACTTCTTTATCTAATTTTTATAGGTATGCAGAATTTGTACTTTATCAAAGAACCATGTTATTTTTTAAAAAATAAATTTGATTAGAATCTTCTTTAAGAGCAGCATCTAGATTTTTGAGGGGTTTTGTTTGATTCTTTGTTTGGTTGCAGACCCCAGCTTCTTTTTCAGTGTCCTCCTTCGGCAACCTTGGCTTTGCTATTTATCTACAACTTTTTTTGTTAGTTATGGTAAGGTTTGTATTTTAAATTTTGGTATAACCATGGAAGCTAAGATTCGTTCCTACTACTGACTTTTATTTTTTGCTTTCTGCCATGCACAGCGAAGGACTAAACCTATAAAGTTTAGAAGCTGTCTACAAATTCCAGCAATAGCAAATTGAAAAGGTAGAGTTGTGTTATTTTTTCTTCCATATCTATTTTTGAAGCATATTTTGAGAGACTTCACTGTGATCCAAGCTGATATATTGATTATTGAATCTAATAGGCAAATAGTGGTTTAAACTTCTTGTTTTTGATGAATTTGGGGACACCCAAATTATATATTTTTTTGGTATGGATGAGAGAACAGGTACTTAATTTAGAGTCAAATCCCTCTCATAATAAAATTTTTTGAGTACATGAACTAAGCCATGCCTTCCTATAGCCTCTACATACTGTTTGCCTTTGCCTTTATGTATTGAAGTCAATATGTGGTGATCTACTAGAGGTGTTGGACATAGATTTGCCTTACAGTAATTGGGTGGTCAGATTTTACCATATCAAAGCTACCTTGAGATTTCATTTGGGAGAAGAAATTGAAAAAAAAAATTGTGCTAAGTGTGCTTCTTTTAGTTTTCTTTAAGAGTTCTCACATGTCCAATTAAACATTTTGTTGACTTTGGTACGAATTTTTCATGTTTACTCAAAGTGAGAGAAAATTTTATATTTGAAATGTTTGAGATTTAAGGAACTGTTGTTGCCTTTGATATCAGTGACGATCTCTACTAATTCTGGCTACATCAATATTGGTAATATGTTTTTAGGAAGAATCTGAAACTTGATCGGTTTGTGTTTCTAAATTAACCTTACCTCCCATAGAAAAGATGGTTTTTAATCTATTCTATATATTTATTTTAATTTGTTGAAGTGTTTAATTTAAACATTGTCCTTCTATTTTTCTATGTCTAACAGCAAAGGTGCAATGAGAGTTAAAGATGTGTGCATCGTTTTCAGAATTACTTGCGATGCGCAAACAATAGAAGAGTTAGTTTATCTTCATTCTCATGGAGTTCTCTTTTCTCCTCCATTTGATGTTGATAGTTTTAGAATTAATCCCATTTAAATTTGATGATTTGTCTACACAAATCTGATGGACTATTCTGTGCATTGTTACAGATCTTGACTCAATATTGTTCAAAATCCTAAATTCCTTGATGTGTTCTCTAGCAAATTTTCATTTGAAAGTTAGATTACTTTGAAATTTTCATAGGATTTATCAAGATGTTCAAATTTATTATCTATGTCCCTTCCCATTTAACATTTTTTTATTTTTCTTTTTTTTTGGGTGAATGATCTTAATCTATGTAGTAGATTGCATTACATTGTTATTGACTACAAGTATTTTTTACATGGGCTGCCAGTGGAATCTGATTATCACAATTGGGTATTATTTGAGTTTTCTTATAAACTCTCTCTTTCTTTTTGTATCATTATGTGCATGTTTGTATTTTTTGTTTTAATAATAATTTTGGTTTGGTTTTTAAGAAAGTGTAGGGTTAAGTTTTGGATTTTTATTTAGTATGTTTGGGATTCAAGCATCTTTATATAGTTATTTGGGATAGAGTTTAACACAAATGAGCGTGCTAGGATAATGTCTTTGAGAAGAGGTGATGGATTCCTAAAAGAGATGAGAAGCTGACAGTTTACAACTTTACATTAAGTGACATGACATTTGGAATTGGAGTCAAAATCCAAAACCTTATGCGAGGAAACATGTAAATGTTCAATTTCAATGAATAAAAACTCAAGTCATAAAATTTTCATGGTTGTTTGCAGTTGTTCCTCTGAATGATTGTTTGATTTAAAGTTTTCTTTCATTCTTTTTTTCTAGGTTTGGTAAGTTCTGGGAAGAGTTGTAGACTTTGTTGGATGAATTATGTGGAAACTTTTGGAAATAAAAGGAAACTATACTCAAGCTTTATAAAGCTTTATTCATATGAAAACCATTTTATCAAATTTAGTTTGTTAAATTTTGATTAAGATGAATGGATAATTCAAAATAATTACACTTATTTTTTATTTGTTCCTTTTAAATGTTGTTACACAATATAATTATATATTGATTGCTGCATCATTATTATGTGATAAAAGTCTTTCCATGTATCATTTGGCTGCCACATCTATCAAACCCCAAAACTTAATAACACATGCAGAATATGTATAAACTTCAACATCAATGATGTGCCAGCGGTGATTAAAGCTTGCAAGGTGTTCCATAATTATTATGAAGTTAGCAAAAAACATGGTAAAATTGTTGATGTTTCTTTAGGTTTTGTGCAAACGTGATTTTTACTTGATACCACTTGCTAAAAACTCACTTCAAATTGTTGATGTATAGGATTAAAATAAAGGAGGAGCATACTTGGGTCAAAACTATCTGATGGAATGCCCTCATGATAGCTCTTGCAGTTGCTATTGGCTTGCAAGAATGAATGGGAGGACCGCCTTTGTTATTGCAGTGGTTCATCTTCAATTGGCTTGAGTTTTCACTTTTTATTTTATTTTTCAAATATTATTAAAACTATTAATAGTTCATGTAAAATTAAAAAGTTTTAATTTATAAACTATACTTTCATAAGAGAGGTTAGCGACTAGTTTTGATAATATTGGTGGGCGTGTTGTAAATAGAGCTCAAAATTTTTTTTAAATAATAATAAATAGAGCCCATTTTGATAACATTGAGTCCAAAAATCCCCTTTGATGTGACTAGAACATAACATTTGATGATGCACAGGAAATTAGTAGGCTGAATTGTCCGAGCGTCAATTGATCTGGTAGTCACTTGAAAACCTGAAAAAGAAACACACAATCAAAGGTGACCAGCGTAGACCGCCCAAGAACCCTCCGATACTTAAGTTAGTTTCTTTTTTGAATTCTAGAGTTCCAACTTTTTGGGAAACGTTTCACACTTGCCTTTTCTTGTCGTAAATGAGTGTTTATATAGTCCACTCTTGGAGCAGTTATTTGACATGAAACTTCCCCTGCATTTGAGGAAGTCAGAGGATTCTTGGATAACTTCCACAACTGCTATGGGAGTTATCATATATTCATCTTCTATAACCGTTAATGACAGTTAGGTATTCAGAAGGAGGATGTAATGATGAAGCGAAACCTTACTTCCGTCTATAGAATAATAACATGTGGCCCAATTTACTAATTTGTTTAGATAAACTTCTCTTGGAATTTTTCCAAGTGTTAGGGATCGTCTTGGTACAATCCTCATAGACGACCATAGGCCCATGGACGACCCACAAGCTTATGGACGACTGTTTCGTTAGGCATGGCCACTCTTGGCTTGAACGGCTCTTATGGACGAGATTGGAGTTACTTTTTAATCAACTTTTAGTTCACCATCAACATTCATATAATCACGACTCATATATGCGTTTTCGACTTGGGTCAAAAGTCCAAGTGTTGCTAGTCACTGAACTTGTGGTTTACAACGTCTAGGGCTAACATTTTATGGGCTTTGTCTTTGTATTATTATGGATTATATATACAGTTGTTCCCAAATGTTGGTTTAATAAGGATGAAGGGACACTAAATACGCAAATCAATTTACAAAGAACGAAATTATTTATTAGAATGGAAGGATAGCTCTTAATTCTCAACCAACACAATTAAGTTCACCATTTACTAATAATTTAAATTTATTTGGTAATTTACTACGGTATCAAAATAAGAGATTTTAACTTCAATTTCATGTCTCCACCTTTCCTCCCTTTCAAAAAATTTTCACATATTAAACTTCACTGAATAAGAACAACTTTAGGTTTTTAGAAGGCCACACGTGAAATAACTTAAATTTTTGCGATAATCAATAGTTTATCAAAATTATTTTGAAAGTTAGTGATTATGAAGATTTTAGAATTAGCTATTAATGAAATATATATTTTTTTTTGTTGGTTAGATGCCCATATGATTGTCACCTGTTGGCTTAAAATATTTTTTATTGCAAAGGTATTTTTTTTTTTTTTTTTTGTGTAAATATTTTGGAATCTATTATTTTATTTCATCATTTTTATTTATTTTTAATAGTTTTCATAGTCAAATTGTAGTAATTTAGTGACATCGTATTCGTAAGTGCACGGAATTTGGTAAAAATAAATGTGGGGATTGGAAGCTATTAGTTAGATACTTGAACTTGAGTTATCTAGTTCCTTGCAAAAATAACAAAGCATGATACTGCACTAAGTGAGAGTGGGATGGAGACTTAGCAAAAATTTGAGTCATGGGGTGTGTAAGCATATCTCTAAGTGAATGGGGAGAGCGTATTTATACTACCTTTGACATGTATAGATCTTGGTAATCATCATGATTGCCACACTGTTTTTTGTTAGTTTTGGTAGGTTATTCCTGCTCTGATGGCCTAGGCGCTCCTCCCAATTGGTTAAGAACTAAGTTTTTTTTTGAGAATCTCTCAAAGAACTAAGTTGGGGATAGATTACATGCATTTTAATGAGGAGGGAATAGTGGATGGTGGTAGATGGAGAAATGAATGCAAAAAATAATTTGAAATGGCCTCTAGTATAGCTTTTGCCTTTTGGGATCAAAAAAAAAAAAAAAAAAAAAAAAGAGAGTCGGAAAACAAGTTATACAAGCCCTTTAAATTGGGCCTGAAGCTGGTAAACGAAACGACAATTTGATGGAAACAAAGTGCACCTGGATCAAACACCCCACCCCAGGCCCAACCTTAAAATGAAAGACAAAAAAAAAAAAAGAATAAGAATGAAAGTCTATAAACAAAATTTGGGCCCATACTATAGTGTAGTAATGAAACTGTTATAAGTGTTTGCGGAGGTGTTTGGCAAAAAAAAAAAGTGTTTGCGGAGGCAGCCCAGGTTTAAAGGAGTCTTTATGTGTATGTTTGCGGAGACGGACAGTGGAGATTGAAATCTGTGTGTCAAATAATAAAATAGAGAATTCTCATTAAAAAAAAATAATAATAATAAAATAGAGGAGGCGCGCGCGGGGTATGTGAAAGTGAAAAACAAAACTCAAAACTGAAAAAAGAATAAAATTGAAAATGGCGGGGGGCACTAAAAAATGTTCCCTCCCCCTCCCTCTTTTTAATTCTATAATATATAGTTTCGATCTAAGTAAGAGTAACACATTCATACCACTTGCTTTTCTTCCCAATTTAAAATCAAATCAAAACTCTGCCACTTTGCTCTCTCTTTGTGGATGTGTTTGTGTGAAAGAAAATAGAATAGAAAGAAGGAAATGGCGGGTGGAGGAGTGAAAGGGAGGAAGAGAGTGGAGGCGTCATCGGAGGATGCCGCTTCTACTACTTCTCTCCTTAGAGCCAGAGACGGCAGCGCTTTTGCTCGTTGGTACACTATTTTACTTCTCTACTCTTTACTCTATACTCTTACTCTTTTAGGGTTTGTAATTGTAATGCTAATTTTTACTCATTTTGTTATCCATCTCCATCTTTAATTTGCTAATTAAATCGTTTCTGTTAATAGACAGATGTTTTTTTTTTATATTTTTTTTAATTGTTTATTTTACAGTTAATTTAAATTATAAGTATGGTGCTTGTGAATCTGATTGATGGAAAATGAAATGAAATATTAATGGAATTGCAGTGAAGAGTGCAAGAAGGATGTTCCAGTTGCACTGATTAGCATGCACAGTTGCAGCCTTGATGCTAGAATCAAATTGAATCTTGGTCTGTTTTTCTTAATATATTCCATTTTACAATTCTTCTGACTGAAGAAGATAGTTTTTCTTAGTTCTTATTTTTGGATTCAGAGGCTCAGATTGTGGAGAAGCCCACTGACCCCCACAAGAAGAAGCCTACTACTACTACTACAGACAGGTACTCTTCCCTTTCTCTGTGTTGTTGTGTATGCAATCATTTCTGGGTATAACTTTGCTTTTTTTTTTTTTTTTTGGCAGGAAGAAATCAAATTCAACAGAGCCAAAGGCAAAGAAAGCAAAAACTGACAAGAAGTCTAAGGATCCAAATGCCCCCAAGCGCCCACAAACTGCCTTCTTTCTCTTTATGTATACTATCTCTCACTCTCTCTCTTGCACGTTTGGATTATCTTTGTGTGTGCGTGCTGCTGAAATGTTTTCAATTTGTGTGTCAGGGATGACTTTAGGAAGACTTATAAAGAAGAAAATCCTGATTCTATGGGTGGTAAAGAGGTACAAGTATTTATTTATTACTGCCCTTGCTCTTTATTTTTATTTATTTTTGGTTAGGTGATTCAACTTTGGACAGCTTATTCTAAACTTGTTATTTGACTTACAATGAATTTTAGGTAGCAAAGGAGGGTGGTGAGAAGTGGAAATCTATGACTGATGAAGTGAGTTTCTTAAATTCCTCTTGTTTTGAATGTTGCTGGGTTATTTTAGATGTGATTTCATGAATTTGTTCTTACTGGGCCCTTTTGGTTTTTAGGAGAAGAAGCCTTATATGGATAAGGCTGCTGAGTTGAAGGCAGAGTATGGCAAGGCCAAATTGGAGGCTAACAATGCTGAAGAAGATGAAGATGTAAGTTATTTTCTTCTTTAGCTCTGTGTGTGTGTGTGTGTGAGTCCGGTTTTTACTTATTTTTACATGTGTTTATATTGTTCTTAATTTAATTTTGGGTTCTTTGGCTAATTATTTTGGTTTTCTTTTGATATATTGTTGTTTCTTTGTAATTTTTTAGGGTAATGGAGGTTCAGAGAAGGAAGTTGAAGAAATATCTGATGGAGAGCAGTGCAGATTGCTTCAAATTTTCATGTCTTATGTTTGAGGAAAAAGTTTTCTGCTAAATGCGTCTTGTAAAGTTTGGATGTAGTTACTACTTGGTTGTTTTGGATTTAGATGTTAGGTGTTGAGTTTCTTATGAGCAATATACTTCTTTGTAGAATTTTGAAATGTTGGTTACTAGCTTATGATTAGGCTTAATTCTCACTATTATGATTAATAATAGTTGTTTTGATACCTCCTCCCCACCCCTTCTTTGATTTGTCTATTGATCTGTTTCATTGAGCAAAACGTTTATGGTTGGGGGTGTGCTTGGAATTTTATTGAATGTGCATGACATAAATTTGATATGCATTGATGTGTTTCTAGTAAATACCCTAGAATGGGTGAGAGTTTTTTTTTTTTTGATAAGAGAATGGGTGAGAGTTATGATTATTGGTAGAGCTAATTTTAACAAAGGTTTATTTTGAAATGGGAAAGAACAACCTAGTGTTTGTAATACATGGAAATGTTTCCTGATACATGGAAACAATGTTTGCTTCATTAATACTAATAAGTAATAGTAAATTTTTATTTCTATTAAGTGATAGTTACAATCAAATCTAAGAAGACTGACTGTTGCAGAAAGTAGAACCTATTCTGTTTTTTCTCTTGAATGATGATGCTCATATGGTATGAACATGTCACTGGGTAGCAGAGTCAGCATATCTCTGGCCCATCTAACCTTATTTCTTTCCCCTACAAGGAGGCAGGGGCTTGCCACATAAGCACAGATTGTGGGCATAAGCAACTGCAGGGAAGATGTTAAATGGCCTCCGTTGTGGTATCTCACCACACAATCTGTTTGCTCTGAAGTTTGCATGCTTTAGACTCTCAATCCCCAACAAGCTATTTGGGATTTTTCCTGTAAGCCCATTAATGGACAGATCGAGCCATTGAAGCTTTACCAATAAGCCTAAACCTGTAGGGATGGTGCCTGTAATATGGTTCCTTGAAACATCTAACTTTTCAAGTTCAACAAGGTTTGAAATTGAACTGGGGATTTGGCCTGCAATCTTGTTGCTTGCTACAATGAGTGCTTTCAACTTCAATCCCTCACTAAATTCAGGAATGCTGCCTGCAATCTGATTGCCTGATACATCTATGACCTCCAAAAAGCTGCCCGTTTGGCTATTTAGAATCCTTGAGAGAGACCCAGTTAGCTGATTTGAGTGTAGGTCTATAGAAGAGAGTCCATCTGGAAATCCGATTTCTGAAAGGTCTGACCTCAAGTGGTTGTTTGAGAGATTGACATTCTGCAAAGTAGACATGTTTTCAAAGAAACTTTGAAGCCCATCTGTGAAATCATTGTCAGATAGGTCGATGGAGTTAAGGGCATCAGGTTTTGTAAATCTTGGAAGGGTTCCTCTGAGTTTACAACCTGCTAGATGGACATCTGAAAGTTGTTTGCTTCTGATCCAGTCAGGAACTGTCCCTAAACTGAGATTGTTGTAAGACAGATCTATTGACAACAAAGAAGGAATGCCCCTGCTAAGAGTATATGGCAAAGGATCTGAGAATCCATTCTGAGATATATTTAGGTACCAAAGGTTCTGTAGTCTTGAAATGGATATTGGAATATGACCTGTAAACCGATTAGCACTCAAATGAAGACGTCTAAGAGGTTTTAGCTCCCCTATCTGGTCTGGGATTTTTCCAGTGAGTTGGTTATGGTTCAAGGACAAATCCTCCATATTGGCCAAGTTGAAAAAGGAAATGGGTATCTGCCCTGATAATTGGTTATTGGATAGGTCGATGAAAGTAAAGTTTGGGTATTGGCCTTCATAATCTGGGATTAGCCCAGAAAGCAAATTGAAGCTAAGGTCCAAAGACTGCAGAGTATGTAAGTTTTTGAAAGTGGTGGGGATTGGACCTGTAAGAAAATTTCTAGCTAAATTTAATTGTTGAAGATTCCTGAGATTCCCTAAGTTTGGGGGAATCTGCCCCTTCAAACGGTTCCCACCAAGTGAGAGGGTCTGGAGTAAAGACAAATGACCTAAACTTGAAGGAACGTTCCCTTCAAGGTAATTGTCATCCAGGACCAGCTGGGTGAGGTGGGCTAGATTTGAGAAGGTCTCAGGAATTGAACCTCTAATTTGTTTCATCCCACTTATAACCATTACCTCCAAGAATTGTAAACTGCCCAGCGAAGGAGAGAGAGTGCCCTTCATGTAAACGCTACTGTCCCTATCTGGTCTCTGCAACACCAATCCAGTAACCCTCCCTGTAGCTGGATTGCATTGTACGCCCTCCCAGCCACCGTCACAGCAGTCGCTTCCTGTCCATGAAGAGAGACTATCAGTGGTGTCCTTCAAGATTCTGGCTTTGAAGCTGAGAAGAGCTGCTCTATCTGCTTCTGAGCAAACTGGGGCTTGTGATTGTGAGGTTGTTTGAGGTAGGGACTCTGAGAACATATCAAAGAATGAAAGTACCAGCAAGATACTGAAAACCCATCTCAGGCTTTGCATTTTGGAAGGTGGGTCTTTGTTTAGATCAGGAAATTGCTGAAAAATATACACTAAAACTTGGGATCTGACCGGGAGACGCTGAAGGGGAAAAAAATTGTATTCTATAATGAAAAAAGCGATAAAAGTTGTAAAGCAGACATGAGTTTATTCTATTCCTTCACGTAGAAAGGAAGGTATAATGATGAAAAAGATCGTAGAAAACCTGAAAGTGTGACTGACAATTATAATTTGGTTGGAGCTCTGCAAAGACTGAACAATGTCCCTCTTATTTATAGGAAACAAAAAGAAAAATGCTTTTTTTACGAAAGGAAATACATTTTTTTGTGGGGGGTGGGTGGTAAAATCAATTTAAAGACAGTCACGTGGAATTTTGTGACCGTTGGATGGCTCACGAGGGTCCTAAAAACATTTGAACGTTGGAGCGCACAAGATTCAAATTGTACTTTTTTTTCAAGAAATCAACCTCATTTTGCTACTCAACAAGTTTCACGCCTTAGCCATATCCTCAATTCTTATAGCTTGGCTGGGAGAATGAAGGAGAGAGCAATGCTGCACCTTAAATGATGCTGGCTAGTTCTTCTTCATCTTCTTTGAATAGGCCTTGAACTTGAAAAGTGCAAACATGTAAAGCTAATCAATTCCAATGGCTAACTTGTTGGAAGATAAACTAACGTCACCTTGTCAACAATTGTAACCGTTTATTCTGCTTTTTAGATTATGCAATTAAACCTGTGTGATGACCAAAGGAATGGTTTAGATTGATTGGCAGTACAACTGTGCTAAATGGTGAAACCACCGCCTCATATTTTCCTCCACCTCCAGGAGTGGATATATATGATTAAGGACTTTTTCCTAATTTGGAAGCTAGCTTGCTTTTCTGATTTTTCTGGTTAAAAGTGGATTCATTTGTCTTAAATTGCAGAACGTTACTTGACTTTATAGTAATTTTCAGCTTCCACTTTTTCTTCCTTGGTTGCTATGGTCTAAATTCTAATGTAAACTTATCAAAACATAATTCAGAAAGTGCTGTAATTGTGTGGTCCTTTGCTAATACTGCCTCTGGTGCTGGACAAACATTAAATTATGCAAAAACAAAATATAGTGAACTACTTAGTAAAAAAACAAGAAGGAAATACATTCTCCAATTAAAAAAAAAAAAAAACGAAATACATCCATTTATTTGTAATTTTATGTTAACATATTTAAATGTCATATGATTTAAATCTGTGATATCATTCCTTATCGGACAAAATACTTTACTATTTAGTTTGATTAAATCGAATTAAATTTCAACTAATTAACGAATTTCACAGTGATATGATGAAGGTAAAAGCTACAAAATTTAAAGCAAAACTAAGACTATTATATATTAAACAAAAAGATTTCAAGGTACTTGTGGGAGAGAGATTTGTCTCAGACTCCAACAAAAGAATTGTTCACTTTGGAAATGGGCTGAGGAGACCGATGCCACTCTCACGAATTTGCTCAATCTCACGTCGGGGAGAGACGCCTTTCACACATGCCTTATAAGCCTGAGTCTAAGACATGAGTGTACCATTATTGTGGGAGGGAGATTTGTCTCAGACCCCAACAAAGGAATTGTTCGTTTTGGGAATAGGCCAAGAAGACCAATGCCACCTTCACGAATTTGCTCAATCCCACTATATCTATATATATATATATATATATATATATATATATTTTAGATAGGAAATTTGGAAATTTCATTAACTAAAAATAGGAAACAAGTTGATTACATCTTGTGCACACATGTGCTCAATAAGGCTAGGAGTTTCCTCCAGCCAAGTCACAAAATCTTCAACATGTTTATTTTGGAGCTTAGTAGGAAAAGACATAATTTAAGGAAATATTAATGTCAGTATGTCACATAGGGAAATAGAATGAATGAATGGCCCGAAGTAGTCAATCAGTTTAATAGTCCTGATAGTTGGGCATTTTCATTTCATTTGTAGGCTGTAGCTAGCAATAGCAATAGCAATATAGCATAGCAACAGCATATAGATAAATAAGTTGGCAATCTCCAATCTTATTCACTAATGACTGCTTAATAACAAGAAAAGATTGTCTTATTCTCTGTTTAGTCACATTCTAAACTCCTCTTTCTTCCATCAATTACAATTACAATGAACAACTTGGTGTGGGTCCACTCCTGCCTGCCGACTTGCGTGGGCCTCAGAGAGGTGATGGAACTGTGGGACCATCTAATCCAATATATGGCCGTTTGAGTTTTTTTTTGTGCTTTTGAGTTTTTATTTTTAATGAGCTGGAGGGAAATACCCAAATGTGGGCTTCAAAATTCAATCGGCTAGTAAAGCAGCTCCATCTCCACTCTCACGCAAAGCCCGTGGAGACACTCTCTCGCTCACGTGCCCACTATTTAACACGATTTCCTCCGAATTTTGTGCTCTAATTGCATCATGGCTATATTAATAGTAAAGTGACCATTATGCCATTATCAAAATGAGAAAAATAAATAATCTAAATCAATAAAAATTTTAGGGTAAAATATCATTTTCGTCCCTAAACTATCACAAAAGTTCGTTTTTCGTCCCTAAAATTTCAAAAGTTCCATTTTAAATTATCACAAAAGTTCGTTTTTCGTCCCTAAACTTCTAAAAGTTCTATTTTCGTCCCTAAACTTTTTCAAATGTATTAATTTTCGTCCCTAAACTTCCAAAAGTTCTTAACAGAGTGCTGATGTGGGAGGGACGAAAATCAATACATTTGGAAAAGTTTAGGGATGAAAATAGAATTTTTAGAAGGTTTAGGGATGAAAATGATATTTTACCCAAAATTTTAAGAGCATGAAAACTTGCAAGAACCTATATTAAAGCTTATTCCTTCTCTAAATATAATCTATATCTATATTATATATATAAAATGATTCTTCTCTTTCAATTGGATTTTTATATAGTTCAAGAATACTCTCATTAATGAAGGGCAACTTCATTTAGAAATAGGGTTATAAATGTCAAATAACAAATTTTATTTTGAATTCAAAAAGAGAATTCCTAAAATTTAAGATTTTTTTTTTCATTCACATTGAAAAAAGAAAGAATAATGCTAGAGATACAAACTATTTTACAAAAAAATTTTCAAACTGCTGATGTGGTAAGTGATTATTAGTAAATAAAAAAGTGATATTAATGGTGGGCCTAGATGAAAACTAATAAGAGATTGGCCACATTAACATTTTGTAAAAATGTTGTAAAATAGTTTGTGTCTATAGCATTACTCAGAAAGAAATTACAGTTACTGTTTATCTCTAAAGTTTATCATTTTTATTTGTTTATATATATATATATATATATATTTCTAAATTATAATAGATGTAAACTATTACCTAAAAAAATAGAAGAATATCTAAGCACGCGTTTGAGCGCGTGCTTAGATGTTAGTACTATCTATAAGAGGATTTCCTTCTATGGACTAAATTTTTATGTGATTCAGAAATACTTCTAGACCCTACATTTAATAAGGACAAAACTTGAGAACATTCTAGTAAAAATATATCTCCAACTTCGCGTAAAATGCCTACAAAATAGGAAACTCTCCTACTATTTCATTTCTTCAAAACAAATTTATCTAATAATTAAAAAAGAAAAAGAGAAAAACATCTTAATCCACTTTGATATTTACCTCAAGGTCATGTAAACTAGACCATAAAAAAAAAGGAGTCTCATCCCACACGTGTATGTGATGAGGCTAGTTGGAATATAAGTTTTTAGTGTCATTTTTTGTTTTTTTGTTTATTTTTTTAGAAACAAACACATATACACAAGGGAGAGGGAAAATGGTTTTAACACAAAGGCGCACCATAACTCCACTCAAAAGCTATGGTAACTTTTAAGGGAGAGTGGGGTAAGTTATACTACATACAACACACACGTGTGAGACAATTACCAATTTTTTTTTTTTTAGAAACAAACATACACAAGGGAGAGGGAAATGAGTTTTCAAAACTAAATTATTGTTTAGTTCAAATTAATTTTCCCAAAAACAAAAATTAAGGACAAAAAGGTGTTTTGACAAGTAGTTAATATACGTTGAAACTGAAAATTAAAGATAAGGGATAAAATTATCAAAATGAAAAAATATCTAATTTTATACACCACATTTTATCTATAGTTATAATTCCAAAACTTTTAAAAGTATTTAGTATTATACAATGAGATTAAAAAAAAAACTTTAAAATATGCATGATTCTAGTCTTAATTATTGAAAATAAAATGTAAAATGGCACGAAAAATGTGTTTGAACTTTCAAGGGCCATTTTCATATATTATTTTCGATATGTAGCTTTCTAAGTTTCAATGACATAAAACTTCGAATATAATGCAATCCCATTTAACATTGAAAATGATAAATTCTGAAAAATGGTATCTGAATTCATTTACAGTATTTGAGAGAAACCAAAACCCAACAATATATCGAAAGGGTGAAAGCCACTTTATAATTTGAAAGAGAGTGAAAGCCATTGTATGAACGAGGAGTTATGATAGTAAAGTAGTAATCATGTCAAACTTATTCATTATGATTGGAACTTTAAAAAAAAAAAAATTATTTTATTTAAAACTTTGGTGTAGGAGACAGTTTTGAACATTAAAAATATATACTAATGTTTCTACACTTTTTGATTGAAAAATGAAAACTGAAAAGAAAAAAGAATTCCAGAACGCGCTTTTGATGAGTTGCATGGAGGCATCAGTGGGCGCATCCCGTTGGTGAATATGATCCATGTTTTGTATTTTAGGTTATATTGAAGATTGAGTGACTCTGGATTAGGTTGCGTTGATTGCGCAAGAAAGGTTATTGGCCCAAGTCAGGTGGATCGACAATTAATGTCTACTAGAGGATCATTTTTATTTATTATTGCCAAGCTGGAAATTTGGATTTTGGAGTAGTCTTTTTCTTTATAGTTGAAGACACAAGGGCAGGGTCCCAAAAATTCCAAATTGTCCAAAATGGCAGTTGAGGACCCCCCCACTCTTGAGGGTCCTACACTTGTTAATAACCCTAAACCTAAGAACAATGATTATCATTCATTCATGTTCAAAAATCTTGACCATATCATGTGAAATGTTGTATAAATTTGTCCATGATGAGAGTAACATGTCTGTTTAGAATCCATTCACTGTCGGGAGTGTCAAAAAAGCAACTACCAATTTCAAATGAATGTATGCAATGTTGTGCCCAATAGTTAACAAAAAAGTGATTCTAAACCTTTTTTTTTGGGTACTTTTGGAACTCAATAAGCATGTGATTGCATAATGAAAGATATTTCTTATTTAAGTTTTGATGGGCGGATGACATTTGATTCCAGAAATTGTTCATGAAGTTGACAGATTTTATAGTTGACACTGCATGAATTTTTTTTAAAGAATAATAATATAAAGGACAAAACACTTAAAAAAATAGTTTTACCATCTCAAATTTGCTAGTTATCTATTTCAACGTAAAATTGAACTTTCAAGGAGAAATTTAGGAGTAATGACATTGGAAATTTTTTATTAAAAAATCTATTTTATCGAGTTGATGAGGAAGACTTAGAAATTATGATAAATTATTAATTGTTTCAAAAGGCAAAATTAATCATTTAACCAATATTATCACACTCTTCTTTACATGTGGGTTCACACTTCACCTTAATAATTTAACAAATATTTTAAGTAACACTCTCCCTCATGAGTTGGACCAAACTCATCCTCAACAACGTGGGGGTGAATTTAGTTATTTAACAAATATTCTAACACTCAATCTCATTTTTTGGTCCAAACTCCTCAACTTGATAAGTGGAGTTTAATATGTGATATTTTTAATTTTTTAAAGTGAGAGATAGAGCATATTCAAACTTAGAACCACATATTTTAATACCAAGATATATTACTATCTATCTCAAAAGTTTAAGCAGTTACGAAAATAATGAATTTAATTATTATTCTAACAATTTATTTATTTATTTATATAAAGTATTCAAGGGAAAAAGAAGATATTCATTTTTTATTTAAATTGTTTGAATAAGTATGAAGATTTTTATTTTTATTTTTTATGGATGAAAATCATGAATGGTTTTTAAACCATACTTATATGTGAATTTGAAATGATTAAATTTATTAATTATGAAATAGTATTTCAAATTCATAATACAAGTGCTTTTGTTAGAACAAATTCTTAAAATTTAATCTATCATATGTCTATTGTCTAATGTCTTTAAAATTTATGTTAAGAACTTATATTCTGAAATTATTTATCAAATTCCTTTAGTTTTAAATCTTTAATCCAAGCCCTAGTTGAATCATTGTATGAGGCGAAGAAGTCACCTATGTTAGGTATACCCTCACCAACCATGTCCTTTCATTGCCATTAAACCTCACTCACAACAATTGCAATTTTGCTACTGTTCGGCTTATTGTCTTGGCTACAATTGGCCACCATAGCCTCTATAAAACCAGTAATATAAAATTGGCGAAAACATTAATTTGGTCCCTACATTTTGGTGTAACAGTAAATTTGGTTCCTACATTTTGATAGCGGTTAATTTAGTTCCTGTTATTTTTCACTTGCAATCAATTTGGTCCTTGCCATTAATTTACTAATAGAAAATGAATACGTGGCAAACGTTTTGCATTGTTGACGCACATGTGGATAAAATAATAATATAAAATCAAATAATTATATATAAAAAAATCTACGTATGCATTTTAATAAAAAAAATTTCCACGTCAAACAAAAAATTCTGAAAAAATTAATTGAAAGAAACAAATAAAGAAAATGATTTTTTTTTTTAAAATCCACAATTTCTTTTATTTTCTTTTTCTATTCTTCTTAATCTACTTCGGCGCAATGGGTGCTTTCTTCGAGTCGTTGTTTTCCGTCACCAGCGTAACTCTCCCAGGTGGCGCTGCCAGATTCACCGCCGGCTTTATCGGCTTCATAACTGCTATCTCCGTCGTGCCCCTCTTCTTCACTGTCGCGAACTTCTTCTACTTGGCCGTCCCGCTCCACCACGACAGGGCGCTCCGAATGGTCAGCGCGGTCAGCGACTGGTCAATGGTCAAACACTCCCTTGACCTGGGTTGCGGCCGCGGAATCCTTCTGAACGCCGTGGCAACGCAGCTGAAGAAAGAAGGAAGTTCGGGTTGGGTCGTCGGGTTGGACCGGAACAAAACGACGACGTTGAAGACGCTACGCACCGCGAAGATTGAGGGAGTAGGAGAGTACGTGACGTGTAGAAAAGGCGACGTCCGGAGCTTGCCGTTCGGCGATAACTACTTCGACGTGGTTGTATCGGGAGTGTTCGTGCACACAGTGGGGAAGGAGTACGGGAAAAGGACGGTGGAGGCGGCGGCGGAGAGAACCAGAGGACTGTGCGGGAACAATTTCTTTTATTTTTCTATTGTGGATTTTAAAAAAAAAAAATTTCTTTATTTGTTTCTTTCAATTAATTTTTTCAGAATTTTTTGTTTGATGTGGAATTTCCTTTTTTATTAAAATGCATACGTGGATTTTTTTAATATTTAATTATTTGATTTTATATTATTATTTTAGCCATAGTGCGCCAACAATGCAAAATGTTTGCCACATATTTTCTGTTAGTGAATTAATAGTAGGGACCAAATTGATTGCAAGTAAAAAATAATAGGGACCAAATTGACCGCTTCCAAAATGTAAGAACCAAATTGACTGTTACACCAAAATGTAGAGACCAAAATGGTGTTTTTGCCTTTATTTTATCATATTACACATTAAAATAATATATCTACATAATAAAATAATATATTCTAAAGAGGGAGAAAATGAGACAATGGAGAGAAGAGGTAGACTTTTGTAGGTAGAATAAAATAAAAATTTTTGAATTTAGAATGTTGCTACAGATGGTACTGTAACAAAATTGCAAATTTTTTTAGCTTTAGCAAATCGGTTGTTGACTTTTTTCGTAATAAAATGATAAATCTTGATAAGATATGACATATACCATACTAGTTGCGAATGCCCTAAGTCACCATAGCATGATGAGGCTCTTTTTTCTAAGCCAGTAGACAACATACAAACCAGTGAACCACAACTTCTTGACCCCAAATATTTGCCAATTTTATTCAACAGAAAGACTTACAAGTTACAAGGGTGAGACAACATTAATTTTTCATTTGCTATTTAATTATATATACATATTACTCCGCTTCGAACCCTCACAAAATTGTAAACTTTGGTTGATGGCTAGGAACTTGCTTCCTCGAGTCAAGGCTGTACCGTACATTTAATTTGACTGGCAAGTCAAATATAAAATAGCAATTTATTTCGCAAGACCCAAGTTGAGGATGCCCCAAGAAGTCTGTGGCCATGACTTCTCCTTTGCCTTCGTCAACAAAACTCTAGCCCAAGAAACCCATCCTTCCCAAGTCATCCTCTTATCCCATGGACTCCCCCACTCTAACATAAGGGTGAGCCCTCTCTCAGCCTCTCTCTCAGCCTCTTCAAACCTCCCTTTGTTCAAATAAACCTGACCCAACACCACATGTGGCTCCCCCACAAAAGGGTTCTTTCTCAATACTACTCAAAAGTAACTCCTCAGCCCTCTCCAACCCTCTCTTAGACATATTACAAACAGCTTCCCAATATAAGTCCCTCGCAATTACTTGTTCCCCTGCATCTAAAATCCTTAAACAGTTTTCAAAAACAGGTGGTACCACAAGCTCAATATCTTCTTCATCCCTATCTGTTTCAACCACAACACCACAAGCCCTTTCTTGAGCTTCCTTCAAAATCTCTTCCTCTCTCTTTATCAAGCTGTGTATGGCTCCCATCTTTGAAATGGAGTTCATCCATCGTCCAGGCTTGCCATCACCGGGCCACAAAATTGCATAGTTGTTCCCAGAAAACATGAGGCGACCATCATAGTTATCGAATAAAGCATCCTGATAACCGAAATATTGATCACTGAAATCTGCCATTGACATCAAAAGGAAAACTGCAATCACGTTTCTAGAAACTACAACATCTTCTCCGGTCTTTATATTCTTCGTAGTAAGCCCATTAGCAGGAAGTAGAGCCCGCAGTTTCTTCCTCCAATCTTCTTCTTCATTGAAAATCCCCATCTCCTTGGCATTTCTCAACGATACCTCTGACTGCTTGAGGTGCTCAACAAGTTCTAAATCAGAGTATTGGAATAAAAGATCATCATGAATGAGAGTTTGTCGTGGCACTACACAAAACAAGTGGATTAGTCTCTCTGCAGCGTCACCAACATGGCTGCGAACCACGTCGCGGCCTGTTGAAGGATCAAATATGGCGAGGTTGACGTAAGAATTGGAGTAAGCAGAGTGGAAGAGGCCGCAGAGGCACACGGACTCTGGTGCTTTCCAAATCTTGAGAATGCGATATACTTCTACAAGGTGTTGAAGAAAGCTACCGTGCTTGTGGAAACACTCGCCTGCTCCAACGGAGCGCAAGACAGCAATAAGCGAACGTAAGTTCTTGTCTATAGCTTCAAGCTCGCCACGGAGGAAGGGACGGGCAGAGTCTAGAAGTGTTTGGAGGTAAGGGGTTGTTTGAGTTTCTGGAGAAGATAGGGAAGATGGCATGGTTGGTTTGGTTTAATTTGTTTCCATGAAAAGGTTCTGAAATGGGTTGAAGAGGAAGAAGCAGCGATAAATTAAATAATAAGTAAGAAGTCTGAAGAAGAAGCAGCTAGAAAGATATGTTTTTTTTTTTTTTTTTTTCCTTTTTTGATAGATGTGCTTTAAAGATGTGTTGTCTTGTTAAAATGTCGGCAATCAAGCCACATATGGAAGTATATCTTCCAAATGAGTGGAGGAAATGCCATGAACCTAACGCCTACTGGCCCATAATACTGTTTGCTTGTCATTGTCATTAGTCAATCTCCTTATGGCTCTTACGTCCCTACAGGTCAGACGAGTGTGATAATTTGATGCGAAGGTGCAAACACAAGTTTGTATTGAGGAATAAAGCGTGAATAATGTTATCTTTTCTATGAATAATTAAATTTACTATAGCTATGTATTTAAATTTAATTAAAAATTTAATTTTCTACATTTAATAATTTGTACTTAATAATCTTCCAAAATTCACCTATATTTAAACATTTTCTTAGCAATTAGTTTTTCCTTGTCACATCAAGCTCAACAATGCCTACCACACTGTCATCTCCGATCAAGCTATCATGTTCTCTTTGAGGCACACTCAACTGCTGGAGGACTTATAATATTGTCAGGAGGGTATAAAAATTAAGAATATATAATTAAATGATAAATTTATCAAAATTTACTTATGAAGAAAAATTTTAAGTAACCTAAGCCCGGGCCATGACCCCCCGGCCTCTGCCCTGGTTGACATGGTTTGAAGTGCTTTGCTTACGGCAAACTAATGGGCCCATTATTTGAAGTGCCTTGCAAGTGTCAACTATTAGCTAGACTATCTAACATATATAGGCAGCATATATACTGTTCTTTTGAGGCCCATTTGAAGTCCACTATCTATTATCTAGACAATGACTACTAGTCACAATTATCAGCCCACTTTTCTGTGGGTTAGAAAGTGTATTATTATTATTATTTATTTATTTAGAAACAGAAAGTCTACTAGTTTAACACTAATAATGAGTACTTTTTTTATAAGTAAAATAATATAATAGGAAATAATAATATTTATAAATAATAAAACTTTTGATTTCATGTTTACAAAGCTGCACACGCATAAAATACATATAAATAAAACCAATGATAATCCTAAAATGGTATTCTGATATTTCTTGATATTTTTTTTTCTTAAACCAAAATGGCTTCCAATATGATTTTTATCTCTTGCAAAATTTAGGTGGTAGTGTGGTACTACCTGTACCTGAGGAAGAGTTGAAGTATGCTTGATACTAATAATTATCTCATAATCAAATATAAGCACAATTCTTCTGACAGTATCCAAGTCTTACAATCACATGTTGAACATATTAGAAAAGGGAAGATTGACATATTTGAGGCATGCGATCAATTGAAACATGAAGCTGTTTTTGAGCAACATGTTGATGTGGTGACAACAAGATTGTTTGAAAACATAACTTTTATGAAAACATAACTTTTAGAAAATTCAATAGTTGTGTTGTGGAGGCAATTAGCAAATCATTATTAATGGCAAATTATTATTCATCTGATCCATAAAGAAAATTTTGATTTAAATAATAGTTAGGTAGTAATGATGCCAAAATTGTCAGTTGGACCACTCGTTCAATCTGGAGCTTTAGACGATCTTGTAGGACCTGCAAGATAGAGAGAGTTAATTGAAGAGACCACCAGATTATACTCAGTGGGAGAGCCTCCGATGCTTAAGTTAGTATCAGCCTATATCTGTCGTATATAGATAGTGTTTTGTAGTGGTTTTTGACATACCTTAGCAAGTGAGATAGATTGTCCATTTTATAGGTGACTTAGGTAGCTATTGTACATAAATTAGGGTGATTATTACCTTGATTGTATTGTTCTTTGTCTTGATGGGAGTTTAAGACCTTTGATGGTCGTTATTGAATGTGTTGAGCGGTTATCTTTGATGGCCTATTAATGATGCAAGGTAATCCATATTAATGGACGACCTTAATGGTTTTTTTGGACTCATCAGTTGTCCCCTATTCCCAAGTCTGATTTGGCCTTATGTTGGTCAGGCTTAGGGAATATTCTTGACTTGTTTAGATTCAGGCTTCTTTATTTTCAGGAATGTTAGTATTTCTATGACGACCTCTTAGTATCTGCCTTTTGAAGGTCTTTTTGGATGTTTGAGGGATCATAGCTTGAAAGTGAGCAGATTTCATTGGACGACATGTGTGAGGTTTTAGTGTCCTCTTTGGATCACTTCATCATTCTTTTGTAAATTAAATAACTTTGATATTTGGATGATGTTATTCTTCCAAGATTTATATTCTTGTGTGAAGAATCTTTATCATCCGTTGATTGCACAATTTTATTCTATCGATTAAATTTTAATGCTAGAGTGTTCATATTACCTTGGCCGCACTATTTGTTATTTTGACGATGAGGCTTTAGGGAAGACTTGATGTTTTCTGTTGTAGTTCATCAAGTGATTGCATTTTGTGGAAGGAGAAAGTTAAAACTTTGACCAAGAAATTGTTGACGGTGCAGAAGGACGAGCGGCTCTAGTCAGCCAATCAGAAGATCAAGACCGCGGTTGCCAAGGCCGTCTAAGTGTTCCAGCTCACTGAAGAATACAATACTGTTTTGTTCAGCTAGTACTACAAAGGCTTTGAACTGCTGAGGAGGTACTTGGTGAAGCATGGTCCAGGGGTTGATTTGGAGAACCTGGACTTTGAGTCCATGAAGAAAAGGAGGCTACCGAAGTTGCTCAGGCTATGATGATCGTCTTCCATTAATTGCTATGTGAAATTTTTGTTTTATGTTTGACCTTTGCCATATGGTCTACCTCCCTTAGCCTCGTCGAAGTGATCGTACCACTTAGCTTGTCTTTCAGGTGATTTACATCAATTTAAGGAATTTTATAACTTAGTCATTTTTAAGTGATGTACATCTATTTAAGGAATTTATCACTCGGTTTCGTCAGTGATTTACATTCATTTAAGGAATTTTATCACTCAGTTTCGTCAGTGATTTACATCCATTTAAGAAATTTTATTAGGGATGGCAATGGGGTGGGGCGGGGCCGTAGGATGTGGTCTTCGTCCCCGCCCCGCATGGTTTTGTCTTGTTTCATCCCCGCCTCGCCTCACCCCGCCCTGCCCGCATGACGGGAGAAACTTTCTAACTCCATCCCCACCCCTTGGGGCCTAGTGAAGCCCCGCCCCACCCTGTAAAACTCTACTTTTGTTAATTTGCCCTACAACTAGTACAATTTTTTTAATGAAACCTATTTTATTAATAAAATTTTACTTGAAATTACAATTAAATTTATCCCATCAAATCAAATCAATTTTTTTTTTCTAAAAATTGAATAATATATCTAAGCATTTAACAAGATAATCACAAAAAAAAAAATCTCATAGTATAACACATAATAAAATAAAGGCAGAGAACCACATTGGGTATAATAAAATAAGCTAATATTGATATGTTTGTTTGAATAGTAGGGTTTTAGGTTATGAAAAATTTATAATTATAACCCTTAACAACGCGGGGCGGGGTGGGTCTAAAAATTATAAACCAATCCCCGCCCCGTCTCGTGGTGCGGGGTTAAAATCTTGCCCCATCCCCGCCCCACCACCTTTGCGGGGCGAGGAAAACCCGCGTGGGGCAAAGCGGGGAGGGGCGGGTTAAGCGGGGCGGGACAAAATTGTCACCCCTAAATTTTATCACTTAGCCATTTTTAGGTGATTTACATCCATTCAAGGAATTTTATCACTTGGTTTTGTCAATGATTTTCATCAATTTAAGGAATTTTATCACTTAACCATTTTTAGGTAATTTACATCAATTTAAGGAATTTTATCACTTAGCCCTTTTTGGGTGATTTACATCCCTTAGATTAGGGAATTTTATCACTGGCCTCGTCATATGATTTACATCCCTTAGATTAGGGAATTTTATCACTTGACCTCGTCATGTGATTTACATCCCTTAGATTAGGGAATTTTATCATTGGCCTTGTCATATGATTTACATCCCTTAAATTAGGGAATCTTATCACTAGCCTTGGTCATGTGATTTACATCCCTTAAATTAGGGAATCTTATCACTAGCCTTGGTCATGTGATTTACATCCCTTAGATTAGAGAATTTTATCATTGGCCTCAATAATACTTGCTGCATTTTGTTAGAAATAATAATATCCAAATAGGAAAATTTCATGTTGTACTATAATAGATATCTTTTGATGAAGTGCATTCTATATGAATCATAGAGAAGTATTCGATGATATATTAAAATTGAAGCTATTTGATTATATACTTCTTTAAACAAATCTTTGTTAGGTGCTTGCACCATATATAATTTTTAAAGCAATTTAAAAAGATTTTGGTGAGTTAGTGGAGATAGTGGAAATTTATTGAGACTTAAACTCATGTCTATATTGTGAATACGATCATCTAGCATTTTAAGTCTAGAAGACTTAATAGAACTTCTCAGATTCATGACAATGAAACATATGCTACTAATAATATAGTCATATTGGTTGTGATAATTGTAACAATTTTATTTCAAAATTTTCAACATGTTCCATATATGCATACTTGAAATAATCATGCAAGCTTGATATGCACTTAATTCTAATAAGATAATATTTGGCATGGCTAATTAAAAAGAAATAAATAAATGAGTTACCTCGACAAGAGACCTTAAATCACGACACTATTGCGTACATACCTCGATCTTTTCATTGTTGTAGTCTTCTTGACAAGTTTTAAGATCTCTTTTATTAAGCTTAACATGCTATTTCATGTTTGAGGCTTAGATCTTTTTGCTTCATTCTTTTGTAGGTTAACGTGTTATTTCATGTTTGAGGCTTAGGTCTTTTTTGCTTCATTCTTTTGTAGGTGACTAGACCACATTATTGCCCCTTTCAAACATGAAAGTGCAATTCTTGTTGTTGGATGATGACCAAAAGAATGGACTGTCATGGTTTGTACCTGTATTTTTGTTCCTTTGGGCTTAATCTTAGTCCCAAATGAAACCTTCATAAAATTTCATGTCTAATTCATTAGAACAAAGTTTAGAAATTTATAGACCAATGCCTATGAATATGTATGGATAGAGATGAGGCAGTATGTTCATGATAGAACATTATGTATTAACTTATAGAGTGATCCCAAAAAGGCATTGCTACTCTTCAAAATAAATGAGTAGAATGAAAGAAATAATTAGCTAGATAAATTATTTTATAGTGCAGGGTCATAGCTTATAGTCATTTGATCACTTAGCTTTTTCATCACTTCAACCTTTTGTTTCCATTTGCTGTTGTATCCCGGTCCTTCTATTCAATTAATCAATATGCAAAGAGATAGTTTTATCAGAATTATGACAACATGGCATTTTTTACTTGTTTTCTTTGGTGCATAAGGAAATTGTTGGTCATTGATTGATTTCATTTCCTTCTATTGAATGTGGTCAGAGAGAGGAGTTTGTTCTTTTGCATTAATATTGGTTGTCAAGAAAGAATTTTTTATTTTTTATTTTCTTTAAAGAAAGGTTAAAAAAAAATTATGGATGTCTGCCGACATAATTTTTATTGAGACCGAAACATCCACACCTGAGTTGTGATAAATTTTGAATGAATATGTATACGTAATATAGACAATGAACATCATATTCTTCATCTGTTTATGCTTTTATTTTGCAGTTCATGAACTTGGAATGGAGTATTTGAGATACTTTCTACATCAGCTTATACTCATCTAAGAGTAGACAAATTTTTAGCCTTTTGACATTACAAAAAGTCACTTTTTAGCTTCTGCATTTGCAAAGGGATGAACAGAGAAATGAAGAAAGAAAGAAAGAAGAGAGAGAGAGAGAGAGAAACTGGAGAAAGAAAGAAAAAGAAAAAGTGGGAGAAGAAAGAGAGAGAAAAAAGTAAGAGAGAGAAATAATAATAAAAATTATTTTTTTACCTTTGAGTGCACAACCATCTTTAGCTGTAAGAAGCCATAATTTTGGTTTTGACTCTACCAACAGAGCATCAGTTTTGTAGTGGGTGGTGTTAAAAATAGCATTACAGCTTTTTGACACTGCCAATAATAATGCTATGATTTTGAGTTTTGACAAGGTTGGAACAAATTAGTACAGTTTTTGCTCATATTCATTGTTTTCTGATATGTTGTTACTAAATTACACTTTTTGCATTTTAAACTAGAAAAATTGAAGATTTTTATTTGTGTGGGCACTGATAAAATAATGGGCCACACATCCTTTATTTAGGCCATGTGAAATTCTTTGCAACAAATTGACTAGACTAGAATTTCATTTGGATAGAATTTATTTTTGCTTGAATTGAAAATTGAAAACATTGTAGCAAAATAATTTTTAAATGTGTGAATAGTACCGTGAAACTCATTTTTAATAAAAAAGTTACTGAAAAGTAAATTTTGTGGATCCCATAAACAGTGAATAGATCTACAAACTAATGAAAATTAGCTGAAAAGTCAGAAATACATGGCAACTGTTCATAAACAGTAGCCGTTGTCCCTCTGAAATGCGTGCTGCAATGTGTATCCAAACCCTACCTGAAGCAACAGGTTGGACACAGTTTTTTTAATGGTCCATATGAATTCCTTTATGAGTTATTGGTACAATTATCAGCCTGCTTTTGTATGGGTCAGAAGGTGAAATATTTTGATATCAAAGTCAGTTTGGCCTAGTGTAAAATAGGGAACACTTTGGTTCAAAGTTCAAACAACATAATTATGTTCATACTTTGGTTCAATATCCTCCTTGGGGGTCTCGTCTTGCAACTATATAACACCTAAAATGATGCTGCTAGTGTTTGAATCAGTGATATGCATATTAAAGTTTCCACTGTGCTGTGAGCTGAGCTGTTTTTAATTATTTTTGTTGGGTCGGTCGGGGGTGGTGTCGTGGAGATAGAAGGCCCTCAACTCCCAAGTAAAATTTCAGATCAATTCAAGAAGATAAGCCTTAAAATTAGACAAGGAAAATAACTGAAATGAAGTAGCAAAATCTTAACATAATAACAGTATAGTACTATTTTATTTCGTCAAACAGGCACAAACGAGCAAGGCTATGCTCCAGTTTATTTATTTATTTTTTTGATGAGCTCCAGTTGGCAAATCCATGTTTGAGAAGAGATTACAATGACGAAGTAAAAACAACTTTTTTATTTTTACCTCACAAGACCCAAGTTGAGGATGCCCCAAGTAGTCTGTGGCCATGACTTTTCCTTAGCCTTCATCAACAAAACTCTAACCCAAGCAATCCATCCTTCCCAGGACATCCTCTTATCCCATGGACACCCCCACTCCAACATAAGAGTCAACCCTCTTTCAGCCTCTCTCTCAGCCTCTTCAAACCTCCCTTTGTTCAAGTAAACCTGACCCAACACCACATGTGGCTCTCCCACAAAAGGATTCTTCTCAATACTCCTCAAAAGCAACTCCTCAGCCCTCTCCAACCCTCTCTTAGACATATCACAAACAGCTTCCCAATACAAGTCCCTTGCAGCTATTTGCTCCCCTGCATCTAAAACCCATTTACAGTTTTCAAAAACAGGTGGCACCACAAGCTCAAGATCATCATCTCTATCAGTTTGTACCCCTCCAGCACCGACCCTTTTCCTCTCTTCCTTAAAAATCTCTTCCTCTCTCACTATCAGATTATATAGAGCTCCCATCCTCGATATAGAATTCAACCACAGACCTGGCTTGCCATCACCAGGCCACAAAGCTGTATAATTGTTCCCTGAGAACTCAAAGCGACCGTTAGAGTTTTCAAAAAGAGCATCTTGAAAGCCAAAAAGTTGGTCACTGAAATCCCCCATGGTCATCAAAAGGAAAACCGCGACCAACCTTCTAGAAACTGGAACATCTTGGCCGGTCTTGATGTGCTTCACAGTAATCCCATCAGCGGGAAGAAGAGCCTGAAGCTTTTTCCTCCAAGGCTCTTCTTCATCGAACAGACCCTTGTGCATTGCATTACTCAACGATATCTCCGAAAGCCTAAGGTGTTCGACGAGTTCAGAATCAGAGTAATGGAATAAAAGATCATCATGAATAAGAGGCTGTCTTGGGACAATACAGAACATGTGGATTAACCTCTCGGCCTCATCACCAACATGGCCACGAACCACATCACGACCTGTTGAAGGATCAAATATGGCGAGGTTGACATAGGAATTGGAGTAAGCAGAGTGGAAGAGGCCACAGAGGCAGACGGAGTTTGGTGCTTTCCAAATCTTGAGAATCTTGTAGAGGTCAACGAGATGATCAAGGAAGCTGCCATGCTTGTGCCAGCACTCACCGGCTCCAACAGAGCGCAAGACGGCGACTAGTGAAGGTAAATTCTGGTCGATGGATTCGAGCTCGCCACGGAGGAAAGGGCGGGCTGAGTCTAGGAGGTTTTGGAGGTAGTGTATTGGGGGTGGGGAAGATATTGAAGAGGAAGATGGCATGGTTGGCTGCTTATTGCTTGTTTTTGTGACGAGACAAGAAAGATTCTGAAATGATGGGTTGGAGCTGAAGAAGATGACTATTTAGTATTTACAATAAGAAAAAGCTAAAAAAGTGGGTGATAGATAGGAAAAACAAAAGAGTCGTGATAGACCTTTTCTCTCGGGGATGCGATAAGATTTTGAGAAATACGTACGTAAGTAGTTCGTTTGGTATATAGGTTTAAAAATTAAAATTTGTTGTTTAAAAATAATTATAAAAATATATGTGAGTAAAAAAATATATAAAAATATATAAAATATTATTTAAAAATTGAAAAGAGTTGTTTGAAAATAATTACCAAACACTCTATATTTTTATAATATCTTTACAATAAATTTTATTTGGCAGTATATTACGGGATATTATTAATAAGGTAGAAAAGTCATTTTAATGGTAAATTTAAATTAAAACCAATAACAACTAACTATTTATAATTTGTTGTAAAAATATTGTGAAAATATTTAAGGAGTTGTTATGAGATCCTAAAAATAAGAGTATTAAAACAAAAATCTGACTTGCCAGGTTGATATTTTCCCATTTTTTGATTTATACGGTTTGTCCATTTGTTCTTATTCTTTAAAAAAAAAAAAAAAAAAGATAAACACAATTTTTATAGATTTTTTAAAAAATAGATATAATTTTTTTTTGTTCTTATCTTTTTCCACTTATTTGGATAAAGTTTGATAGACACAAAATCTTAATAATTTAATATCAACTTAACTTCTTCTCATCCATTATATATATATATATATATATATATATATATATATATATATATATATATATATATATATATATATATTTATATATATTCTTCTTTTATCCCCCCAATTTTTGATTTCTATGGGTTGTCAATTTGTTCTTCTTTTTTTTTTTCTTTTTTTCTTTTTTTTTTTAAAAATATTTAGATAAACACAATTAAAAAAGAAAAAAATAATTAAATAATTGATACAACTTAATTACCTATAATACATATTCTAAAGTTACATTATCTCTTTCTTCTAATCAAATATTATCTTCCTAATGAGATTTTATATAATAGAGTTTGACTGGAACTCTATTTCTCTTACAAGTACATGTGAATATAGCACTATTTAAAGTAGATCAGTTATTAGATTTTGAAATCATGATACGTAAACCAATTCCATTGCTACAAGGGAATGTAGTCATTTTTTTTTTTTTTAGAGAAGGAAATATAGTCATTTAAATCTAACTTATAAATTATATTGCGAGAAGGAAGTATCAATTTTACACTTTCATTCTATATACACGGCATGCTGCAGTTCCTTTCTTCAATTTTTTCCTTATTTACAAGGTAAATTTCTATCTTCCTCAATCTAAATGCTACGATAATGTTTGTTTATAATTTAATAGAATGAAGTTTATGTGAAAGTCTAGGCTCTACAAAACTCGCAAATTTGGATTGTGGGTTTTTTTTTTTTTTTTTTTTTTAAATTCCGAAGGCATTGAATCCGTTGATTATTGATGTGCTCAAATATGGTTCTTGGGATTTTCTTAACTTTTGTTACAGTACATATTTGATGGTTTCTTTTTTTGAGACTTCTAAGATTTAGATTTTAACTTCACTCCTTCACAAATTAAATTAAAATTAGACTTTTGTTTATATTAACTTCTTCTATGTGGAGTGGATATATATATATATATATATATATATATCAAATAATTCATAGTACCATACATTTTTTTTCTCTATTCATCTCTTCTTCTACTATGTATTTGTTTACTCTAATTTATTCATCTTTATTCATAGTAGCTATCTTCTTTTTATTTTTTATTCATTGCTTTTCTATTTTTCTATTGACGAAGTTCAATTATTGCTTATTCTATGATTTTTTAAATTTGGTGTTCTTAATTGATTGTGCATATTATTTCCTCACTAATGACAATATCAAAATGGCTAGACACGAATGTCAATATCAAAATGGCTTGACATGGGTAATTCATATGTAAACTTTTACATTTAAATTGCAATACAAATTTTTTTTTCTCTTTATGTACCTTTATTTATCTATTTTTGAAATTATTTTGAGTGTGGTACGCTAGAAGGTCTAGATACCCTTTTTTTTTTTTTTTTTTTTTTTTTTGTACTTTATGGAATATTTAGTTCAGTCATATATACAAGAAATTTTATCACTGAATCTATTTAGGATGGAACTTGTAGGAATGACGGGCCCACAAGTGTATGTTGGGCCGTGGGCTCTGTCCAAGAACACTTAGTAGTCCGAGGACAAGGAAACCTTGATATAGAAGTGCAGAATAGTAAATGGAGGGAGGTGATTGGTCATAAGGGTTCAGAAAGGTAGTCCGAGGATAAATGCCTTCTCGGCTTAACAGAGCAAAGGTTAGAAAAGATGACATGCCGTCAACAGCAACATTCTAGGCAATTCTAATGGTAAGGATAAGCATTAGGAAGGAATAAGATAAGGGGAAGGTAAGAAATATCTAAGGGAAAGCTGCTACCACCGCATTAAATGCTTTGTAGCTAACTCTCTGGCTACATTAATGTGGAAGTGATACTTGAAAAGTGATTTTCAACCTTACAGCTACCACTAAAAGTTTCAGGAAGGTGCTGATGGGACTAGTATCTAAGCTAGCAATCTGATCTACACGTAGATGGTGGAGATGAAGTAAGGGAGGAGAATATAAAGAATGAAATCCCATTGTAGAAATGACAGGGGATAATCTGTAGAAAAATCGCTGTACATCCAAGAACTGTAATTGTGGTAAAGCCTAAAAGAATACATAAGAACAACCTTCCTTGGACATTGTTGAGGACGATTTTCCTTACCCCAAAATTGTTTGTTTATGCTTTCAAGCAACAATTAGTCCATTGCGATCGTTGTCCAACTCATTGAAGTTCAGTTTCTAGTCCACTCTCTACAAATTCATTGTTTTGAACTCTTTTGGCCTTTGTCCATCTCGTTTGGGCTTAAGGACAAAATGCTGCCCTTACAGAACTCATTTACAATATGAAATTAGGAGATTTATGTGAGAAGAGCTATCTTTTTTATTTTATTTTATTGTGTTTCTATTTTCCTATTAACGTAGTTCAATTATTACTTAAATTCTATGATTTTTTTATTAAAAAAATTTAGATAATGCAATTCATCTTAATTATTGATATTATTTTTTGATTTAGTGTTCTTAATTAATTATGCTAATTATTTCCTCACTTATGGCAACATTAAAATGGCTATGACTGGTAATTTATAGGTAAACTTTTACATTTACATAGTAGTCTAGATACTTTATATTTGTAATTTATGAAATTTTTTTTGGTTATATATGCAAGAAATTTATATATGGTTAGCACTTCTAGTACTCTACATGTTAGCAAGTATAATGGAAAGATTTTTAAGTGCCCTATATATATATATATATATATATATATATATATAAACAAATTACAATTTTACTACTAAGAGCTTCTAGAAATTTAAAACTTGCCAAATTTTTTTAAATTTACTATTTTATTTGTTATTAAATTAAATTAAATTCTAATTTTTTTAAATTTATATATAATTTTTTTTATTAAGCCGTGCATCGCACGGGCATAATATTAGTGTATATATATATATATATATACTTAGAAAAAGTCTAATTAGAATATGAAATTGGACTCCAATTTAGCAACACCTGTCACTGTCTATCCAAAAAAATAATTGTGGGACCAAACTATAAATATCCTTTCAAGTGTCCATTCTAATTAAATCACTTATACATGTAAGACCCACCAAGACCTAGATCACTCCCCCTAATCAGGCAACTTTTACACATATCATAAAACCAAAATTCAGGTATTCATTCGTGTTAAATATTAACTATGATATATTCCATGTTGAATTGCTTGAATAGATGCGGAAAAGAGAAGTATAAAATAGGAACACAAGAAAACGAGGGTCATGTAATTCAGCTTAACAGCCTATGTCCACGGAGGAAATCCTAAAGGGTTACTTCAATAATATATAGGAGAGTAGTACAAATCTTGTATTACAATGAATCATAACATGGGTATATATAGTAGACTAAACCCTAGACTAATAGACTTTGAATACAAGTAGGAGATTTGACTTGCACACAAAGTAGAATTAGGCTTGAGCCTATGCTAATGGGTTAATATATCTCTAACACCCTTCTCAAACTCAAGGTGGAAGCTCGATGAAACCTTGAGATTTGATAAGGTTGAGAAGATCTCTTGAATGAAGTTTGGCTCTATGATGGTGGTTTAAGGAAGGCAATGGTCTTGCAGTATTGATGCAACTTCTAATGGTGGCATGATTATACCAGAGAGTTTTGGCGGCAGCAGTGAAAAGCCAAAGAAGATGAACACAACGAAGAAACATTGAAGAAGACAAAAATTGCTTTTAAACACACCGTAAGGACAGAAAACCATGACCATAGGAAGGTGGCTCTAATGTTGTGTTCGAAGGTGACAGAGATTGCCCATAACACACCGTAAGGTGGTGTCTATTGTGGTGATTCAAGCAATCAAGTGTTGGATTTTTCTTCTTATGGCCATATTGTAGACGATATCATCCATCATTTGTCTGCTCTGAACTTTAGTGATTTCTATCATGTTAATCGTTCTTGTAATAAAGTTGCCAATGTTTTGGCAAAGAAAGCTAGAACTAGTTTAGAACTACAGGTCTAGCTCGAAGACATGCCTAGGGAAATAGACCCACTGGTTTTTGTTGATGTCCCTTAAGTTTTTCCAAGTTTTTCAATAAAGCTCCTTCTTGGACTTTCAGGTTGGTTTCTCCAAAAAAAAAAAAAAAAAAAAAAACTCCAAAAAAGTTTCCCTTCCCATTTCTATCTAAAGTTTTCCATCCACCTTATTTTACGTCTAAACAAACACACCCTTAATTCTTTTAATAATGATGATTTATTTGTTTGGTTTGATTGAACAGGGATGGCCACAGAAAATTTTGCAGTTTCTTTTCCAAAAATTGTTGAAACATAGTCAAGTGGGTAATTTTGGAATAATTACTAGTGAAATTGTTTTATCTATGTTATTGAACTATTTCGTTAATACAAAATTCTTTTCTTTTATTTCTTATAAAATGTTAATGAATATTCTTTCAATGGATTTTATAAAGGCCAATAGACTTAAGTGACTTCATAAGTCATCTATTCAAGATGTCAACTGAGCTAAATATTTATTCATTGTCTCAAATTTTTTTTTTTTTTTGTCTTTTAATTTTGACGTATTATTATTTGGTAAGTTTTTTCAATTGGTGGTGTAGATGTCAAGCTTATGATGAGTAGGTGGTAAATACAAACAGTCAAGCCTAAATCTTGACATCTTAGATAATTTTCTTTTAGTCTTTTTTGCTTTATACAAATTAGATTGTTTAGATTTTTGCTGCTATTTTTTCTCAAAATTAAGGAGCATATTTTTTTACAATGTTTTTATTAAGATATTTTGTATGCAGAAATCTTGGACATAACAAACTGTAATTGAGCTGAATGATCACATGCACCTCTATTCAATTTAGGAGATATTATTGAATTAATTTATTCTTTTATTTTGTGTTGTATTTAGTAGAATTTCATAGACAAAGATTGTGAATTGATGTTGTATATGTAGTATTCAATAATGATTTTCAAAATTATATACGTAATAGCAGTGTAATGAGAAACTTGACATAGCCAATACCATGAAAATGGCAAGGAAAAACCATTTTAGTATCTCCAAATATCCTGGTTGAACTAATGTCTTATATGTTTAATAACCCAAGCTAAAATCAATAGCACCACTACAATTCATCATTCTCATGCGTAAGCATGAGTTACATACTATTTAGATTAATAATGGGGCTGATTGATAGGAAAAAGTATTTTGTATAAAATGATACTATGTTATCTGTATCAAAATCTAATAAATGAGACACGTGTACAAAAATAACAACCCACTAACACGTCTTTCATTTGTTAGTAAGGTAGTTATTTTTTGTTGACATTTCTTATACTTATTAGATTTTGATACCACTGACATTGTATCATTTGATACCAAATTCCTTCTCGATGGATGGAGAAAGGAATATTTATAAACTTGCTAAGATAAAGGAGATGTAAATAAGAGATTTGAATAGTGTCTAGTGCATTAAAGATTAAGATTAAAAACTGTAGTTCAAGAAGAACATATTAAGGAAAGATGAAAAAGTTTATTTAGCTTTTTTGTTTAATGGCAGCGATGTAGGATTATATCTCCTTAAGGAGAATTTTATATGGCCCACATTTAAGTGATAAATAAAAACTCATGTCTTAAGGATTTTATTTGTGAAAAATGTTATGGTTAATAACAAATTCTAAGTAACTCTCAATTGGTATAACCCTTTTGATTAATAAACACCTTGAAGTTACAAGTTTTAAACTCCTTGATGGAAGGAGAGTTATGGAACAAATCTTAATTTAAAAGGGTCCATAGTCTAGCCTATATATATAGCTTGTCTTCATGAAAAGGAAATGTGTCAGGTAAAGGCCATAGACTATAAGACCCTTTTATATACACTATCTTATAGTGAGTATTCTTTTTCTCCAATCACTTAAATAACTATGGCTAGAGGTATGTTTATTTTATTCCGCAACTCTAAATTTATCTTACAAGCGATGCAAAAGATTGGAACAAATTGTGTAATCCAAATTAGAATAGAAACCATAGGATTGTTCAAAGAATTAGGATAATCAAACTAAATGACACATCAAAGAGGATTGTTTGAAGAATTTGAAAGTGCTTGGTTAATGTGAGTGTATCCTAATTGATAAATATTTTCAATAATATTTCAAATGTAAACAAAATTCCTAGTGAGTTAGGGAGATATTCAAACTATACAAATTACCGTGAAATTAAAGGTACGAGTCACATGATGGCATTTAGGGAAAATGTGATCAAACATAGATTAGGTCATATGAAACAACAATATAAGGGATTTAATTTGGTTTTATGTTAGGAGAATATGTTATAGAAGCTATTTCCTTACTTAGATGCCTAATGAAAAAAAATATAAAAAAGCATGTAAAGAACTTGATATGATTTTTGTTGGCATTAAGAAAGCATATGATAGGGTCTCTAAAAGTTATATTGTAAGCTTTGAAAAAAGAAAAAAGAAAAAAGAATTTTTTTTTAAAATTATATTAAGCTGTAACTAGTATGAGCACAAGTCGAGACATCCCAAATAAGTTTCATATTACTATCGGTTTGTAATAAGGATAGTCATTTTTTTTTTTTGCTAGGTAAATAAGGATAGTCATTAAGTACACATCTCTTTGCACTAGTGATATATGATAAGCTCATTAAATAAATTTAAGAGGAAATCACTTGATGTATACCTTTTTTTTTAGATGATATTGTTCTATTGAATGAAAGTAGACGTGGAGTAAGGGTGCGTTTGTATAAGCTGTTGGAAAATTGTGTTTTGAGTTTAAAATGAACGTTTAAAAAAAAAAAAAGTTATGAGGAGTTGTGTTTGTAAAACAAAGTTTTGAGTTTTAAAAACACTCTTTTAATCTCCTAAAACGCCTAACCAAGCGGGCCCTATATGTCAAATTATAAGCCACAATCTAAAGACTTTGATTAAGTAGGATTAAAGCATAGAATATGGAATATAAGTAGTAAAAGTAGAACCAAAGGTGAAGAAATTGTAACACTTGATGGTTAAGAGATACTAAAGAGAACTTTTGAAATCTTGGATCAATAATTCATAAATATGGAGAGATTGAAGAGGATGTGAATCGTAGGGTAAGAGCAAGATGGATAGAGTTGAGAAGCGTATATAGAGTATTGTGTAATTATAGAATACCTATTAAGTTAAAGGGAAATTTTTATAAGGTTGTTATAAGACCAATTTTGCTCTATGTTATTGAATGTTAGGTTGTTAAGAAGTAACATATTAATTACATAAGTGGTGGGTTCCAGTTAGCTCAACTGGTAAAATCTCTAATGGTTGAATAAGAGATCTGGGGTTCAATTCCTGCCTATACCAAAAACCAATTGGTGTTTTGGTTTGATGATAAAAAGCTATTATCAGAAGTGGACACCATAGGTTGAAACTCTCTAAAAAAATAATTTAATTAATTACATAAGTGTAGTTGAAAATAACAATATTAAGGTGAATAAGTGAAAATACACGGAAAGATAGGAATCAAAATGAGGAAATTCACTTAAAAATAAGGGTAATCGTTTCAGATGGTTTGTGCATGTTCAAAGGAGAGCGATTAATGAACCAATGAGAAAGAGTGAGTTGATTCAAGAATGAAAATATCATTAGTAGAAGTATAAAAAAAAATGACATGTGAAATTAAGAATTCACAAATAGTATAATTATATATAAAAATAGGATATTGGAAAAGAATACATAACAACCAAACCTTAGCCCAAATTTGTTGGGGTTGGTTATAAATCATTAACAGATTAGTTAGGGTCAACCACATAATGAAATTCATTTAAGATTGAGTTTTCCATTTTGCCAAAATTAAAAAATATGATAGATAATTAAAAAAATTTTAAATGAAACATGAAATTTTTTTTGGTCAAACTTTAATAGAATTAAAAAAAAAAAAGTAATTTAAACTTATTCAAATTTTGATAATAAACAAAGTTTCACCTAGAGTCCAACTAGTTTAATGATTTTAATCTACTTATTATAAGGACCGTGTCTCTAATTGAATCTCTGCAATTAGGAGAAATATTACTGTGACTAGGTTAATCACATGATTACTGAAAATTTTTATTCAATAAACAAGAAGATATGACTGGCAAGCTGGTGATATAACAAATTTTGTTTGCAATAGAATGAGGGAACGCATTCCTGAAAAAAAAACAAAATAAATTTCATTGAATTTCTATTTGATCATATTAGTAATATCTGACCTTCGAGGTACAATGCGCCAGCCAACTTGTTTGTATAAAAAGAGGCCCTAATTGGTGAAAGAGACTCACAAACTGCTCTGTCCTGATTTTGATAAAAATGGTGCAAAATGAATCCATTCTTCTTAGGAAGATATTATAATAAACTCCAAGTACCCAAGTAATAACATCCAACCGAGGTTAGCTCTAAGTTCTTAAAAAAATAAAAAGTACCCAATTGATTGTTCACTGCCTATGAATAACAAGAAGCCAAGTCATTAATATATATATATATATATATATATATATATATATATTTGGATGGGAAGTGATTACCAATTAATAACAACTTCTACTAAATATTGGTCATATATATTAATAGAAGAATATTGTTCTAGTGGGCAAATTGATGCTTGCTTATGCTATGTATTGATTATAAAATGACCAAAAAGAAGCTCCTTCTAAAAGTCATAATGATTTTCTTATCTTGCTTGACGTATATAGTAAAGAAATGGACAAAATTAGGATAGGTCTTGGCTCAAATATTGCAACATGACTGAGATAA
Organism: Quercus ilex subsp. ballota; assembly: GCA_032727855.1. Lineage (NCBI taxonomy): Eukaryota > Viridiplantae > Streptophyta > Magnoliopsida > Fagales > Fagaceae > Quercus > Quercus ilex. The sequence continues at coordinate 893,584 of CM064908.1, read as the reverse complement.
CTTAAATTAAAATGTAACGTATGTTCTAGAATATAATCCTGATGACTTACAGACTAAAGTGATTAGTTAAGCACAAAATACAGTATTTTAGCAGTTTCAGTTTTAGTGGCCTTTCTTTTCAATGGTAATTTGTCTACATGGTTTACTTATTTTATTTTTATTTTTTTTACAGTAAAACTCACTATTTAAATTCTCAACAAGAAGTTTCTTAAAAATCACCAAGAATGACTTGTCACGGGCTTTCGTAAAACCAAAAGGGCCAAAACAAGGAAAACTTTGCTAAATAGCATCATTTTAGGAAAACTTTGCTAAATAGCAATTGACCAAATTTATTTAGTTATATAACACATTTTTTAAACTCGATTTTGTCATTTAGTTATATAACACATTTTTGAAACTCGATTTTGTCAAACTTAAGTTCCAAGTAAAACTTATGTTTGATCAGATTGTCATTATATTTGGAACTTGAGTTTGGTAAATTCGAGTTTCACTTGGAACTTGAATTTGACAAACTCGAGTTCCAAAAAATATATCACATAATTAAATTAGTTTGACCTGATACTTTTTTTTCTTAAATATTTCCAAAAATCATGCTGTTTGGCAAAAAAGGCAGCCAAAACAATATGCTGCAGGAAAAGTTAACTGAAATGGATGAGCTAATCTTTTGTCAGTTGTCACAGTTTAGTTAATGGATGTATGATTTATGAAAGAGATTTATAGAGTCTAATACCTACCTGTGTCTGCCTGGGCGTTGAGAGTTGAGATGACATTATGGTGATGGGAAAATGTTTTATTCATCATGTGACAAAATTATGTTTCTCAACGCATTTAGTTAATCAATAAGTCAAGACAGTATTTTTTAACATTGCTTCGTGTACAATAAAAATGACAATGAAGATAAATCCAAATGAAAGTAATGTTATTTTAATCACAATTTATTAATTTAATAAATCAAAAATGTTGTGAAAAAGTTATCCCTAACATTACTATTTGTTAAAATCAAATAAGATCGAAAGTCAACTGATATTGCTGTGTGATATTATTAATTAATTAATAAATTAACGGCTCGTGTGTCCTACTGCATCATCTAAATGATGCTGTAGATGTGTTTAAAAATCACCATATAACAGCAGCTTGTACTCATTCATAAAATACAATGAGAAAATTTTACGGAAGTTATCTTTGTAAAGTATATCTGTTTTATATATATATATATATATATATATATATATATATATATAACTTTCTATCTTCATGATTAGACAATCCATTACTGCTAGTGTCTATATGCTACACTGTCCCAACATAAATTGCTTAAGTGATATGAAATCATATATAGTTTACACGAGACCATTGCTCAAATTGGAAAATTTTCTAATAAAAATAAATAAATACTAGAAAGAAAGGAGAAAGAACAATGCAAACGTTGTTTAAATAAGGAAAAGAATGTTGGTTCTTTTTGCCATCACTTTCCTGATAATAAAACGGGGCAATGAAGAATCATTTCAATCTGGAAATTGGTTAGTTTATAACGCATGATATCATACATGTGACATGTGAGCTGTGTCTATCTGTGTCTATGTACCATGTACTTGTGTTGAAGTTGCTTTTTTTGGGCTTCTAGCTCTACCTTTTTAGTTACGTTATAGAATTAAAAATAGCCGTTTTCTGTGTTGTGACGTATGAGTTGTTTGTGTCTTTAGAGATGGTACGATTTATGGAAAAATGAAAAGTCACATAACATGTAATACCCATGTCACCAAAGTTTGCCACAAAGCAAAGAAATCATGCTTTTGCCCTAAACAAACTGAATCTAATATTCATATATATTGGCCAACCTCATGTAACAGCTTTTGTTTTTGATCTGTTTCACTACACCTTTTCCGCTTTCTCTTGTTTGTAATGTGAAGTATTTATGCATAGATTCGGACAGAGTTAATGGTATACTAATATTCATTATTCACCGACTTTCTGATTACTGATTAGGCGTCAAGGTGAGCTATCAATGACTTACTGTTTTGTTTAATTGATACTATAAAGTGAAAATTGTGTATATAGAGAAAAACAAAAGTTGTGGTTTTAAGTTTTCAATGATGGTAGAAACTGTAAATTATGAATTTGTAAGAAGCTCCATTAGTTATTTTGGTTGATATGCATTTGAATTCCATATTTCTGAATGTTCTTGGAAGCTCCTGAATCAGATTCTTATGAATTGCCCACTATTCTGGGGGTTTGCATTTTATCTACTCTTTGTTTATGGCCCATTTTCTTGAATATTAATTTTCAATTTTACGTGTGTTGGTCTGTCGTGCTTAGAATTTTATGGTTGAGAATATCAAGTATCAATCATCTGCTACCAACTTTACCATTGGGTTCTCTAGGATGGGAGTCTCATAATTCTTTATATCTTCAGAAATTTCTCTCACACTTATGCATCTCTCAGTGGAAAAGAAAAAAAATTTCTGTGTTGATTGATAAGTTTTTTAGGATGTTTTTCTTATCCAGCTAACCTTAAAATCCAGATAGCAACTCATTTGATCTTGTTCAGGACGTGGAAGAAGCAAAAATTGAGTATATATGGGGTGCCTTGTATCAAAACCAAATGACTCTGGTGGAAAAAACCCAAAAAATGTTGGGGAGATTGTGGTGTTTGTTCCAGGAGTAAGGATTCCTAAACCAGTTGACTTTGTGCTGCCACTTAATGATGGGTTATCCAAGAATTTGGTTGAACGTTTATCTGCTCTGAGAACACGTATTGTTGTCATGGCAGGGCAAGAAGCACCTAGATCTGCAAAATCAAGAAGAACAGCCAAACAACATGGTCTGCTGAGTTATAAACATTTCTCCGGTTTTCCCAGTTTTGGTTTAGACTGACTAATTACTCTCATAGATTGGCTTGCTATGCAGGAGGTTCAACATTAGCTGATCTTCAGCAGGCTCTTGAAGATTACCTACCAGTGCTGTTGGGACTAGTTTACAATGGTATGTTAATAACAAAGAATTTGCATTAAGGGCAGGAAATAGTATGAATATTGGATAATACACTGCTCCAAAAAATTCCAATAATGCTTTGTTTGCACTGAAATACATCAGAAGTTTAGTGCCTCAAGCCTCAACCCAACAGCAACAACCAAGTCTTAGTACCAAGATTTTGGAGTTAGGATCAGCCACATATATTCTTTTTCATTATTTTATTCTATCCGAAGTCATACTCTTTGGTAATTCCTTAATTAACATGTCATTTTTTACTACTATTAATGTTAGGTTATTCAGCTAAGCCAACTAGATGAATAAATTCTTCAGTTCAGTGAAATTAAGTAAGATTTCAAGAACCAAGAATGTTTTCCCACCTCCTTCAGTGATTAAATAAAGCCTTAGTACATGGTTTGGATACAGCCTCCTTTCTTTAAGTTTATTCTGGTTTAATATAATTTCTTATGGACTTTTATATCATAATGCAGGTAACAAGCTACAGCAAAAGTTGCATTTCAGTTGGGTAAATCAGGAGGATGATGCAGAGGTGAAACACTTAAACTGTATTTAAATCCTTTCTTAAGCCCTTCAAAACATTTCTGATCCAGATCATTGCCTTTGCAGGAAACAACCATGTCTAATTCTTGGTATGAGGTACTTTCAGTTTTGCACTTGATGGCCATGCTAACATTATCACAGGCCAACTTCTTGCTCCTTTGTAAAGCATCTACTGATGGTTATCAGTCTAAAGTATCTGAAGGTGTGATTAAATGCTGACTGCTGCACTGTTCTTGATTTCTCTTGAATTATTCCTTATTCTTGATAGAGAGAACTCAGAAAGTATATGATATACAATTTAAACTGAAGGACTAATTTTAACATGCTTTCTATACTGTAGTTTCTAATTTTCCTCCATATTCTGTAACCAGTTTCCTTACTGCCGGATTTCTATATATTTGTGGTTTTTCTTATAAAAAACAATTATATATTCATGGTTTGTTGATCATTAGCTATTTGGTAAAGATTGCACATTTATAGGCATTACCCCTGCATTCTCTCTAGATCATGAAAAGTAAAAGGACCTTTACAAGTTAGAAAGGGAAAACTTGCATCTGCATCAATGTGCCCAACTGTTTCTCTCTATTTGAAATGCATGAACATGCAAGGTTTCAGGGAAATATCTGTCAGTGAGTGACAGTGAGAAGCTTGCATAGCCTGAACATTGATTAAATTCAATACTTGTAACAGTAGAAGTCACATTTTTTTGGATTTAGACTTTAACATCACTATAGATGTTCTACATATATGCCCTTAATTTAAGTAGTATGATACTACTAGTATCCAACACTAATATGTACCAATCCGCTGATAAAACTATTAAGTACATCCTGCCAGGACATGTATAGTAATCTCTTTTCATTATGTTGAATAAATCACATAGTATTATTCTTGCACTTTCATATGAAACCTTCTTCATTAATGTCACTAATAGATATCATATTTGAGTTCTCTATCAGAATGCAGACGAACATCTATTGATTTGCTTTTGAAGGCAGCTGGATATTTAGATTTTGCTGTCAAACATGCTCTCCCTCAGTTCCCACCTGAAGACAGGTTTGCTGAAATTCTTCTTTAAAAATAACCACCTATAGTTTTCAGATGAATTTGAGTTTTCAGGTTATTCTTACAACAAACTTCATGCTTTGGAAGGTCAAATTGACTCCTGAAAATATTGATTACTGTAGGAAAGATCTACCATTAGACCTGGCAGAAGAAGTGCTAGAAGCCCTTTGCTTGCAAGCTCTAGGCCAGGTAAAGCTATATGGTTTGCACTCCACCTTTGCCTCTATAAAATAGAGAAACTACGCATTCTATTATATATGCATTCCATATTTATTATTTAGGCCATGGAATATCAGAATATTGGCATTTGTTGTAACCTGTAAACTTTTGAAGTTATGCCATCATTTGTTGAATCCATATTACTGAATCCTTTTTATATTTTCCTTGCTTGTGTCTCCAATACATGGATTAAGTATTCTGTAGTTCACGATTGAATACACGTTCAAGTATTCTGTTTGAGTGAGGATTTTATCAGGCTCCAAAGTCTTGCTTTTGTTATTTCGAGTTTAGCTTCAGACCAGTGAAATGGTAATATGAAATATTTTTCACTTTTATATTGTATATGGTAGATTTGTAATTATTGTATCATAAGACAAAAATAGATTGCACATGCAAGAAACATGAGCTTCTTCATAGTTGTAATTTGCAACCGTTCCCTGGCCTTTCTTTCCTCTGCCTGGAAGAAATACTGTCAGTGTCATTACACCAAGAGCACCATTCATTCTTCCATATTTTATGCAATATTGCAATATTTTCCTTTCTAATTTTAAGGACACAAGTGACAGGGTGCAAGACAGAATAGCACTAGCCCAGCTGTTAAAGTAGGCATGAAGCTGAACTAAGCAATAAATTATTATAGATAAAACTACCAACCAGTTAATGATTCTAAAAGTTAGGCTGATTATTGGCAGTGCAATGATTAAAATGAAATTGAGTAGGACCAATTGAAGTATCTAGGGAGTGAAGGATAGATCAACCTGGAAGCATATGGCTATTGAAAAGCAGACAGCAAAGAGAATGAGAATTGCATATGGACCCAAAACAAAATCTTCATCTCAAATTGGTTTTCCCTTTTGCCTAATTTCTTTTCTAATGATATAGGTAGTTGACATTCAACTTGGAATGGCTATTGATAGTATACAAGCCACAATGGCAGTGAAACGGAGACTTGCATGTGAGATGGTAAAATACTGGCATCAGGTAGAAATCTGAATCCTTCACCATAAATGAAGCATTATTGTACACATTCAAAATAACATCTAATTGGTTCATTACGTTCTTCATTGTCCTTCATGAATGATCCATTCAATAAGTTAGAGGTAGATCGGTTTTGCAGAAAAAGAAAATTGAGGTATCATATTTGGGAGTTGGGACCTAGGAAAACAAAATTTTCCCTTTTAACTGTGCCTAATACTACTTCTAATCGAAATAAAATATTGCTTTATTTTCCTTTTCCTAATCTCTCCGACACATTGTGGGTGGTAAATTCTTTGCTGGCCTTCTGAAGTATTCTTCCCTGTTTTTCTTTTTGCTCTCAATGTGCCTAATAGTTTCTAAATGAAAGCTTCATTTCTGTATGATACAACATCCCACCTGTTATAATTATTTATTTATGCCACATATATGTCTGGTACTCTAGTCACATGGAGCAAAAGCAATACATCAGCTACAAAAAAGGCTTGCAGATTATGTATCCAGGCTTATCTTTAGGCTACCAAATTTGACTTATTTTGAGTGAAAGGTAAGAAAAAGGCCTAAGGGTTACCCTGATCATCAAAATTTGAATTGTGTATGAGTACCACAAAATGTGGGTCACATATATTTTGCATTAGATCTGGAAAATGGGAAGACTAAAATAAGTTGACTTCATTGACAAATCTTTGTAGGTGCGCTTTAATGTCTTAGTGTCAAGGTTTCCAACATATCTAACTTCTACTTAATATGTGAAGGTTCAATATGGGTATGAAACACCCTTGAACGTTTAGACCCCTAAATACAAAAATACCAATTCAAGTTATTTAACAAACAACGTATGTGCGGAAACTGATAAATATCTTATACCAGAATTGAGGAACGATCTAAACCATAAATAATTACACACACAGCAGTAATTAAATGGTAAAGATAAAAAGGAAGAGAAATGCAAACACAAGGACAACACTTGATGTGTTATCGAGGAGGAAACCGAAGCCCTCGGCGTAAAACCTCTGCGCTGCCCTCCAAGCGGTCAATAATTCACTAGAAAATGTAGTTGGGATACATGAACAGCAATAGACCTTCCAAGCCTAATCTACCCAAGTACTTAAGCCCTCCAAGCTTCCTGCTCCAACGAGATTGCGTCGAACCTTTTTCTTTTCTAACTTACCGAATTTCGCTACTTGACCATAGTATCAACCAATATATATTGGTTCCTTCCCAAACTGCTTCCCTAAGCACCAAATGAACCTTCTCACAGACGTGGGTGTGGTGAGATAAGGATTTGGTAAAAAGCCTCTCAAGGTTATGACAATGGAGAGGAAGAGAGTATAGGAATTTGAAGAGTCTCTAAGGTGAAGATTGGGGATGAGGCAATCTTGTATTTCTCTAGGGTTTCTCTCTCAAAATTCTCTCTAGAAACTCTCTCAATTTAGTGGGTATAAGGGTGTATATATAGTAGGGTGAGAAGGGAATGCAAAACGTCAGTTTTTGCCAAACAGGGTTTACTCGCGGCTTGACCTCGCGGCTTGTCCAAGTCGCGAGTTCCAGTCGCGACGTAACGGCCTGGACAGCCTGGAACTTTTGTCCTGTAGCGTGACAGCTGGCGCGACCCTTCAGCTTCCCAGTGTGCCTTTCACGTGCCTGCCTTTCGCGGCTTGCCAGTCGCGATCCACCCGCGAGTCCTAGCCGCGAGACTCTGTTTTTCTTGCACACTCTTGAGCTTTTCTTCACAACTTCTCACACACTACCCTTACAATTTTTCCACCTAAATACAGGGTTACTAAGTGCTAAATTACAAGTAAATTGGTCACGGAATAAAGCCAATTAGATGGTTGATTAAATTCAACCTTACAATCTCCCCCTTTGGCTATTCCGTGACAAAACCTACAACAGACTCTAGACTTAAACGTGAGTTGGGAACAGTTGGAAAACTCACTCACACCTAACTCTAGATTCTGTAAAACTCTTGAACATATGAATAAGTAACTCCTGAAACACAATAACATAACAATATCATTGTATGCAGAAAACTTAATAAGCATATGGAGCAAAATAGGCATGATCAAGCAAAAATGAACAAAAGCACAAAAGCAATAATTCATGGGAAGATCAGCAACAGTAGTCACTTAAGCAAAAGTGATTACTATGTTCATTCACACAGGAAATGAACATCCGGACATGCAAAACTGATAAACTCAATTGAAGAGAATCATTTTGCAAGTCCAACGCTCAACCAATGCATACAAACACATATGCATCTAGGAACAATCCTACAAGGACACAAGAGTGTTGTACTTAAGATAATGCAAGGCATTAACAAGTACCAAAACACAAAAGCATAAAGGCTGCATAAGCAAAGTTTTGCAAATACATGGCACAAACCATAAAAGCCTACAAGCATGCAAAAGTGCTAGAAACCAACCCTCAAAACTTACAAAAGCAATAATGGGTATAGGAAAACAACTTAAAGTACAGAAGTTGAAACATAAGATGGATACGGAAAAATGATAAAAACTAAAGAAAAACAGTAAACAAAAATCTGTTAGCTGAAATCTCCCCCTTTTGCTGAGCTCTCCCTCTGCCAACAGCATCTCTCCCTTTTTGTCATGGAATAGCTAGTCGTCATGACCTTCCAGCTTCCTTTGAATTTCATCCAATTGAGTTTGAATCGAAGTAAACTTCGTATCCCATCGAAAGTTGAGATAATGCAAGATGGAAGTAAGATCGGACATCTTTGAACTGAGTTCATGAACAGAAGCTACAATAGAGTCTAGCTTTTCGTCTGCCGGGAGTGAGCTGGAGCGCGAGCCACTGTGGGACGCAGAAGTTTCTGTTTTGATTCCCTTCTTGCTATGGCTAATGCTAGCATTGAAAGTGCGCATGTTAATTGGACATGGTTTTGTGCAGGGAACTTCATTCTCAGACGGATGGATCCCTTTACGCTTCAGAATCCGTGAGATGAGACAGCAAAATGGGATGCACATCCTTGATTCTGTTCGGAGAACGGTTTTGCGAAGGATATGAAATATATGTGCACAGATGTCAATCTCGACATCAGAAATCAGATCATGAAGAAACAATGCACGCCCGAGATTCATATACCCTGTGCTGGATAGGGGATACAAGTTGTGAAACATGACTATTGTGAGTACCCTTAATTTTGGAGGGAGAGAGGAAACACTGACTGAGTTTCCGTTCGAGGAAAACTCCAGATTTTCCCCAAGAGCTGCTTTAAGTAGTTCTTCATCCGGATGAAGATCATCATAGACCAGTGAAATCCCAAGTATTGGCATGTTGATGTGTAGAATCTCTGCTAGATATGCGGGAGAGACCGAGAAACTTTTTCCTTGAACCCAGCACTTAAGTTCATCTCCTTCAACAATTGCATTGGCATAAAACTCTTTTACCAGATCTTCAAATGCATCATCAAGATCAGAAATGAGATAATTCCAGTCCTTGCGAGCAAACCATTGAGGAATGTTGGTGTCAAATAGAGAATGTTGGTCAAAGACTCTTTCAATCAGAGGTGTCGCCTTTTTGAAGTAATTTTCATGAGTCTGAAATGCAGCATACGATCGAAACTTGTTGGGATCGAACACACCAGATGGAGAACGAGCCCGCTTTGGTCTAGGAGAGAAATCATCAATTTCAATCATCAATTTTCACTCTGCACTATGATTTGAGACATACACAAACACCAAACACGACACCAAACATTATTAGCATTTTGTCAGTGCCATTCCATGGATAATGGGGGAAACCCTAAACACTTGAAATTTAGGATCAAAACATGATAATGAGTGTATGTAAACAATCAACACCATAATAAGTAGACAAGATCAAAATGATCAGTGTATGGCCCAGCATAACCATACATTATACTCCGAAAATCAGAAACCCATGTTCGAACAGGAGAAATCACAAATCACAACAACATCTTCACAAAAACGAAACAAATTGCCCAAATTAGAAAGGAAAAATGGTAAGGAAGAAAACCCATACCTTTTTGTTGAAGATTTGAGAGAAAATGATGCAGAAATGGAAGATTTTCAACGAGAAACTCGCAGTGGTTGTGAGAGTAAAATGAGGAAGACAATGAACAGTCACACAAGTACGAGGGAAAACTGAAAAACAATTTTAAAATTGTCTTTAAAACGCAAAACATGCGTTTTTCGCGACTGAATCAAGTCGCCAGTAAGTCGCCAGATTGAGCCGCGAAACACTGTGAGGAGAAAAACTTGAGAATTTTTCTAAGTGTTTTTCGCGACTGGAAGGTCTACCCGCGATATAGTCGCGATATGAGCCGCGAAAATCCCTAAGTACCCCTCGCGACTGGACCTTCCACCCGTGAACCAATTGCCACACTGACCCGCGAAAAGTGTAAAACTCAAATTTTGGAAAAAATTTCTAAGTCTTTTTCGCGACAAGGGTACTGACTCGCCAGTTAGTCGCGAAAAATCTCTGAGTGAGCTCGCGACTGGAATATGCGACTGGGCCAACCCGCGACTTAGTCGCCAAAACAGGGCAACACTGATTTTGAACTTTTTGACATTTTGCAAAAACAAAGTACTTTCCAAAAACAAAACAAAACTCTCAAAAATCTTTTTGTGTTTGACCAACAAAGATTGAGCATGTGAAAACACATTTAATCAAGTACAATCACACAAATGAATATGGCATTCATTGAACATAGACTTGTGTGTTGTGTGTGGATATCAAAAATGAGATAGTCCTTAGTCCAATGTGAAGCTTCAATGATCAATTCAATCAAGGCATACCCAACTAGCACTAGATAATGTGACCTATCTTTTTTTTTTTGGTTAAACCACCCGGTATCCGGAACCACAGGGGCTCCGACTAAATCCGGATTCGAGCTGGGTAGGACCACAAGGGCGGCAAAGCTCTCCCAACCGAGTTTTAACGCAGCTGCATACCCAAGGCTCGAACACGAGACCTTGGTTAAGCTAGGACAACCCCTTACCAGTTGACCAATGCGCCCGATGGTGATAATGTGACTATCTCAATTATAGAAACATGCATATATGACCTCTCACAAGAACTTGATAACAATTCTCTGAAACTTTTCATTTGGCTCCATATTCAACATATCATTTGCATCTTTTGAGCAAAGAAAATCTCATTGTGAGATTGATGCCTGAAATTTTCGATATTTCAATTGATGAATTAGCCTTTGGCCTTTTTGAGCATCACACATTTTATTTTGGTCGCTTTCCCTTTTTCCTAGTCAAATACTAGTGTGTGCAACAGGCTTTTGCATCTCTATATCTCTTTTCATTTGGAGATTTACATTTAGAGAACTCTTTTAAAGCATAAAAATAAAAAGTGGGAAGATATATAGGCATGAGTCTATGCATGTATCAAGATCAACAAAACCATTCACTAATCATTCATGACAAGGTTGAAGATCTATTTACAACAATCACATAGATTTCAGAATTTCTTCCACAAAGATATGAGTGCATGAGAGACAAGCTAAACTCGTTAAATGCACACAGCCATAAGTACAAAGGTACAAGGCAAAACATGCTTTGGGACAAAAACTCAACAAAGTGATCAAACCTTTTGGATATTCAAATTTTTATGTGTTTTTGGATTTTTGACACAAAAAATAAACAGACATAAGACATACAAAACAAACCATACAAAGCAACACAAAAATAAGATATCATGGAGGATTGAGTTTAAGGAATGATACCGACACCAATTGTCTTACGAAAGGATTCAAACCTTGGGCCATCAAGAGGTTTGGTGAATATGTCTGCTTTTTGATTTTCAGTATTGACGAATTCTAGACATACTGTCTTGTCTTCTACCAAATCCCGAATGAAGTGATAGCGGATCTCGATATGCTTTGATTTGGAGTGCTGAACCGGATTCTTTGACAAGTTTATGGCACTCGTATTATCACAGAACACACACATAGTGTCTTGAGAAATGCCATAGTCATGCAATAGCTTTCGCATCCATAACAGTTGTGCACAACAACTTCCCGCTGCAATGTATTCGGCTTCAGCCGTTGATAGTGATACTGAATTCTGCTTTTTGCTCATCCATGAAACCAAGTTATTTCCAAGATAAAAGCACCCCCCGGAAGTACTTTTTCTATCATCTATGCACCCTGCCCAGTCAGCATCTGAATATCCTGCCAAACACTCATTCGAATCTTTTGTATACCAAATCCCATATGCAGATGTGCCATTTACATAGCGAATGATTCGCTTAACTGCTGTTAAGTGGGATTCTTTAGGAGCGGCTTGAAACCTTGCACAGACTCCGACACTGAATGCAATATCCTAGGGGTGTAATCGGTTCGGTTCGGTCGGTTTTTTTAGTTTTTGCCAACCGAAACCGAAATTTTCGGTTTGTGAAATTCCCAACCGAAACCGACCGAAATAATTGGAAATCGATCGGTTTCGGTTGTATTTCGGTTTCGGTCGGTTTCAATCGGTTTCGGTTTCAGTCAACATCACAGATTCACAGTCACAAAAAGAAAAAAAATAACTCAACATCACATGGGGTTATCGATTTTTCAATAAGAAAATAACAACTCAAATTCTCAAAATCACAATCACAATCACAGATTCACAGAAAATAGTATTGATTCAGTATTAAACAAAACCCAAAATACAAAAAAGAGAGAGGGTTATCGAGAAATGTCACCGTAAGAAACTGAGAATGAAAAGATCAAGCCGGTGTGGGGAGGCCGGCGTGTGGAGGTGGCGACAAAGGCCGATTCGTGTGGAGGCAACGGCAGAGGTAGATCGAGGCGGCGGCAAAGGCAGATTCATGTGGAGTCCGGCGTGTGAAGGCGGCGGCAGGGGCAGATCGAGGTAGCGGCAGAGATTGAGAGTGAGGGTGAGAACTGTGAGAGGAGGCTATGAGATCGAGGAAGCCGGCGTGGAGTGGAGGCTGTGAGATCGAGGACGCCGGCGTGGAGTGGAGGCTGTGAGATCGAGGACGCCGGCGTGGAGTGGAGGCTGTGAGATCGAGGACGCCGGCGTGGAGTGGGCTGTGAGATCGAGGACGCCGGCGTGGAGTGGGCTGTGAGATCGAGGACGCCGGCGTGGAGTGGAGGCTGTGAGATCGAGGACGCCGGCGTGGAGTGGGCTGTAAGATCGAGGACGCCGGCGTGGAGTGGAGGCTGTGAGAGGAGACTGAGTGTGGAGGCTGAGAGTGAGGGTGAGAAGTGAGAACTGAAAACGTGTGGGTCTGTAGGGTTTTTTGTTTTTGTTTTTATAGTTTAATTAGATTAAGTTTAATTAGATATCTAATTAGTAATTAGTTTAATTATAGTTAATCTGATGATAAAATGAAAATTGAAGCATGAAATGTAAACTGTAAAGGCCGGTCATATTTAAAAAAGAAATGCCCAAATGTTTTTAAACAAAATGAAAAGCCCAACTATGTATAGAGGCCCAAATATTTATAAAAATTTATATTATATATAAAATATATTATAATATAATACAATTCGGTTCGGTTCGGTCGGTTCGGTGCATTTAAAGATGCAACCGAAAACCGAACCGAATATTTTCGGTTTTAAAAATTCAAAACCGAAACCGAACCGAACCGAAACCGAACCGAAAATTTGATAACGGTTCGGTCGGTTTTGGCCGGTTTGTTCGGTTCGTCGGTTTTTTGCACACCCCTACAATATCCGGCCTACTTGCTGTGAGATAAAGAAGGCTGCCAATCATACTCCGATAAAGGGTTGGATCAACGTCAACACCGGCTGCATCTACGCTCAATTTTGCCGAGGATCTCATGGGAGTAGAGGTATGTTTCTTGGTGTCCAGACCAAATCTTTTGACAAGATTTCTGGTATACTTTTCTTGAGAAATAAATATACCATCTCTCCGTTGCTTTACTTGAAGTCCTAGGAAGTAGTTCAACTCTCCCACCATACTCATTTCAAATTCTCTTTTCATTTCTTCTGAGAACTCATGAGCTAGTTTATCAATTGTGGATCCAAATACAATATCATCCACGTACACTTGAGCGACAAGAAGGGATTTTTCATCTCTTTTAACAAACAATGTGCGATCTGCTTGCCCTCTCTTGAACCCACGATCCAATAAATAGGTAGTGAGACGGTCATACCATGCTCTTGGCGCCTGCTTCAATCCATACAAAGCTTTCTTCAGTCTTAGTACATGACCCGGAAAGTGAGGATCTTCAAACCCCTTTGGTTGTTCAATGAAAACTTCTTCATTGAGAAATCCGTTTAAGAAGACACTCTTTACATCCATTTGGTACAACTTGAAATCCATTATGCATGCTATGTATAAGAGAATCCGAATGGATTCTAATCTTGCTACCAAAGCGAAAGATTCATCAAAATCTATGCCTTCCACTTGAGTATACCCTTGAGCTACCAATCTAGACTTATTTATGATAACTTCACCATCTTCATCTGTTTTGTTCTTAAAAATCCACTTGGGGCCGATCACATGTGTATCTTCAAGCCTTGGAACCAATTCCCACACATCATTTCTAACAAATTGGTGTAGCTCCTGGTGCATGGACTCTACCCAATTCTCATCCTTCAGTGCCTCTTCCACCTTTTTGGGTTCAAATTGAGCAAGATAGCAGTTGTATGTTACATGGTTAGCAGTGTACTTTAGTCCTTTTCTCAAACAAAGTCCTTCGTTCACATCCCCAATAACATTACTTGATGGGTGATTGAGTGTCACTCTTGATGAAGGTTTCTTGGAAGTTGAGAGTTCCTCATCACGAGAAATTGGGGTTTGAATTTTAGGAGGAGTAAGCGGACTTGAGACTTCTTGTGTTGATCTAGTCTCTCTTCTTGATACAAGAGGCGTGGTCTCCTTTTCGGGTGTTACTTTCTCAGCATCATTACTTAAAGGCGTCATCATCCTCATTCTCCTTGAGTTTGAGCCCCTTGCCATCATCTTCAATTTCCTTTTCAGATATGGTGTCATCTATGACCACATTGATTGACTCCATCACCGTCTTAGTGCGCTTGTTGTACACTCTATAAGCTCAGCTATTCGTGGAGTATCCTAGGAGTATTCCTTCATCACTCTTAGCATCAAATTTTCCCGGATTTTCTCTGTCATTTAGAATGTAGCATGTGCTCCCAAATACTCTGAAATACTTCACCTTGGGTTTCTTTTCTATCCATATTTCATATGACGTCTTCTTTGTCCCCACTCGGAAATAAATTTTATTACAAATGTGGCAAGATGTGTTCACAGCTTCTGCCCAAAACCTTTGAGGTATGTTTTTGTTGAGTAGCATGACTCTAGCCATCTCTTGGATCACCCGGTTCTTTCTTTCGACCACTCCATTTTGTTGTGGAGTCTTTGGAGCTGAAAATTCCTTCTTGATGCCATGCTCTTCACAAAATGATTCAAATTTAGCATTCTCGAATTCCTTCCCATAATCACTTCTGATTTTGACTATGGGAACCCCTTTTTCATTTTGCAATCTCTTGCATAATCTTTGGAGTTTATCACATGCTTCAGACTTCTCTCTAAGGAATTCCACCCAAGAGTATCTTGAAAAATCATCAACTATCACCATAATATATCTCTTTCCCCCTAGGCTTTCAGTCCTTGTAGGCCCCATTAAATCTACGTGAAGAAGTTCCAAACATCGTGAGGTAGCAATCGTTCACCTTGGGATGGTTTGCTTTTGTTTGTTTCCCCATTTGACATGCTCCACATATAGTCTTCTCCACCTTTCCAAACTTTGGAAGTCCCTCAACGGCCTCAAGTTTAGAGATTTTACATACTTGTTTGAAGTTCGCATGTCCAAACCTATGATGCCAAAGTTTCAGCATATCAACACGAGCACTTCTACACGAAATAGGTGCCGTAGGCACTACTCCATAGCAGTTATCAGTAGTCCTATTTCCTTCCAAGACTTGAATCCCTTTCTCATCAATGATTATGCACCCCTTCTTTGAGAATTGAACAAGAAAATCTTCATCACATATTTGAGTAATACTTAGGAGATTTGCCTTCAATCCTTTGATGTATAGAACTTCTTTCAACAAAGATAATCCCGGTATTTCAACTGTCCCTTTCCCGAGAACTTGAGCATGACTCCCATCACCAAAAGTCACATAATCACATGCTTTCTCTTTAAGAGTCTTGAATAGTGATTTATCTCCTGTCATATGACGAGAACATCCACTGTCAAGGTACCATAGACATGAATTAAATACCTTCAATGAGGTGTGCACAAACATACAAGCATGAGACAAGCATTCTTGACCATCAAACAAAAATTCATTGTTATCATCAATGCTTATTCCAGAATGAGATTTCCTTTTCAGATTATCAACCTTTTCACACAGTGATCTATTTCTTCTTTTGTATTTCTCAATCAAAGAGCTAGACTCACATAGACTATTGTGAAGAATGTGGTTCTTGCTTTCAAAATATTTCAGCAAATGAATGAACATCCTAGCATGTTTCCTGGATTTAATTAGCTCTAAGAGTTCATTATTAGAGTATCCCTCAAATATACTCACAGAGTCATTATCATAAACACTTAAACCACAATTCAGCATGACCTTTTTTACAGCTGCATCCATAGCCAAGGGGTCTAGGATCGCACTCAGGTAATCAAACCACAAAGAGTGCACCCGCTCTGATACCAATTGAAGGTTCAATATGAGTATGAAACACCCTTGAACGTTTAGACCCCTAAATACAAAAATACCAATTCAAGCTATTTAACAAACAACGTATGTGCGGAAACTGATAAATAGCTTATACCAGAATTGAGGAACGATCTAAACCATAAATAATCACACACACAACAGTAATTAAATGGTAAAGATAAAAGGGAAGAGAAATGCAAACACAAGGACAACACTTGATGTGTTATCGAAGAGGAAACCGAAGCTCTCGGCTTAAAACCTCTCCGCCGCCCTCCAAGCGGTCAATAATCTACTAGAAAATGTAGTTGGGATACATGAACAGCAATAGACCCTCCAAGCCTAATCTACCCAGGTACCTAAGCTCTCCAAGCTTCCTGCTCCAACGAGGTTGCGCCGAACCTTTTTCTTTTCTAGCTTACCGGATTCCGCTACTTGACCATAGTATCAACCAATGTATATTGGTTCCTTCCCAAACTGCTTCCCTAAGCACCAAATGAACCTTCTCACAGACGTGGGTGTGGTGAGATAAGGATTTGGTAAAAGGCCTCTCAAGGTTATGATAATGGAGAGGAAAAGAGTAGAGGAATTTGAAGAGTCTCTAAGGTGAAGATTGGGGATGAGGCAATCTTGTATTTCTCTAGGGTTTCTCTCTCAAAATTCTCTCTAGAAGCTCTCTCAATTTAGTGGGTATAAGGGTGTATATATAGTAGGGTGAGAAGGGAATGCAAAACGTCAGTTTTTGCCACACAGGGTTTACTCGCAGCTTGACCTCGCGGCTTGTCCAAGTCGCGAGTTCCAGTCGCGACGTAATGGTCTGGACAGCCTGGAACTTTTGTCCTGTAGCGTGACAGCTGGCGCGACCCTTCAGCTTCTCAGTGTGCCTCTCACATGCCTGCCTTTCACGGCTTGCCAGTCGCGATCCACCCGCGAGTCCTAGCTGCGAGACTCTGTTTTTCTTGCACACTCTTGAGCTTTTCTTCACAACTTCTCACACACTACCCTTACAATTTTTCCACCTAAATACAGGGTTACTAAGTGCTAAATTACAAGCAAATTGGTCACGGAATAAAGCCAATTAGATGGTTGATTAAATTCAACCTTACAATATGAAATGATGAAGTTTCCATATCAATGCCCTCATTTTCCTGCTTTATTTCTTTGGTTTTTTTTATAAGTTTGCATATCTTCACCATTCTCCTGGTCTCGCAGTTGTCAGCTTTTTAGATTTGGTTTTACCCCCTTTCCCCTTTATCTAGTAATAAGGTAAGCTTGTTTGTCTTTGGGTTTTTGAGTTGGATATCATCATATACTAGTGCTAGTTTTGGCCTTAAAGGGAGAGGAAGGAATCATTGAGGGCATCCCTGGTCTTACTAAGTGCATTCATGCAGCAATATTAAGATAGAATGGACATAGAGGGAATGGGG
This sequence comes from Quercus ilex subsp. ballota, assembly GCA_032727855.1. Classification (NCBI taxonomy): domain Eukaryota; kingdom Viridiplantae; phylum Streptophyta; class Magnoliopsida; order Fagales; family Fagaceae; genus Quercus; species Quercus ilex. Next base: position 875,713 of record CM064908.1, on the reverse strand, counting down.
TCTAGTTCAGTTTTCAGGGTGAAAGCCTCTTGAAAAAGGCTTAGCCATTTCTGAGCAACACAAGGCAGGCTGATGTCTCATCAGTAGTTCATATTTATGTTTATAAGTTTATTTGTGATTGGGAAACTGAGTCGTATATTTACTTGTATATGTTTCAGTTTTACTATGCTACTCTCTGTAGGCACAAGAAAACATAGTAAACCTTCCACTGGCAAATCGATGGGGGGAAAAGCATAAGCTTTTTGTTAAGTGGAAACATAATGAGGCCAAGGTATATTTCTTTTTCTTTTTATATCACATCTCTGCATTTGAAACTATTACTTCATGGCATCTTACGCTTTTTTGGTTTTCACTCATCAATGGTAAGAAGTTGTGTTTTCCTGACTACTCTGCGCGGAAACTCCTAAAATCACTAATTAAGCTGCATAAATGAACATTGGAACTATGACTGTTAGAGAAGAAATTGATAAACAATGACAATGAAGGCTGCATAATACACATCTACCATGTTGTGTAGTCTAATGACCAACGCTGTATATTCTATTAAAGAAGGAAGGAGTTGATAATATGACCCATTACTAGTGTTTACTGCTGCAAATTTAATGTAATGTAAGGCTAAGCTACTCACTCATGTCTTGTCTAATTTGTTCCTCTCCAAAAGTAAAATGAAAATAGCATGGGCATTCTAATGAGATCAATGCTTTGATGATATAACTAATAGGTTTTTTTTTTTTGACATATCCAAAACCTAGTTGTTTGACATGTTTTCAGTGATATAGATCCTCGATTCAGAAACCAGTGTTTTTATTGTAAAAGAAGAGAAGAGAGAAGATTACAGCTTTCTGTTTCATAATTGCTATATCAGGAAGCCTTACTTCGTATTATTAGAGTACAGAATTCCAGTGTGCATACTTGGCTATTACATGAAAAAACATGATGCATCCAAGTCTTTATTTATTTATCTTTCAGGCTGCTGCATACTATTATCATGGTTTGATCCTTTACGAGGGGAAAACAGAAAGATCTGATATTATGGCAGTAGCAGCTCTGCAAGCAGCAGATCAGTTTCTCAAGGAGAGTAAGAAGGCCTGTGAATCCTTCAATATCACACCTCCTTTATCACGGTAGTTGACTGATCTCTCTCTCTCTCTCTCGCTGACACATACCATGTAAGTGTAAATGCATGCATCTCACACAGTCAAAAGGTGTACATGTTCAGGATATAAAGCAGTTATTTCATCTAACAAAATGAGGCACATTACTGTGCAAGGAAATGGCAGCATTAGCTTAGCTTTTCCTTTATGATAAAGGCAAATACTAATGATCAACTTAAAGAAATCAGATGAATTTGCACATACAAAACATACTAAATGACATAACAGGCTTCAATGGGTTTCTGAAGAAGACAAGAACTAGTTTTATTGACTCAACAACAAAAAATCAGCTACTCATGATCTCTAAACACCTTAAAAATTAATAGATAACCACTCCATGAATCTATCATGTCTAGAAAGCAAATCTAGTAATCAAATATGGAATATCATGCTCATGAACTTAAAAGAATTTCTAGCAGAAAACTCTCAAAGTAATCCTAGTTCCAGAATCAACTTTGAAGATCTTGCACAGAGATCATGGAAAAGATCAGAAAATCACCATAAGTATTCTCTTCAACTGATATGGTTGAGTTTGACCTTTTGCCTTCATCCATAAATCATTCTGTCATCACATAGATATATTGGTTGGTCTATGACAAGCTCTTTGCTCTAAGGTTCTCAAATTATACCAGTGGAGGTGCTTCAAAATTTTTTTTTTAAGGGCACTTCCGTGTTCTCTAAGGGCAAATTATGACCTGATCTTTATGAAGAACATGTTTGAACCTCAAAAGCCGAAGCACCATAAGCATGTATCATTTCGAGGCTGGTTTTTTCATTCTCAAAGGCGCAAGCATTATTTCCCAGGAGCTTATTTAGAATCACAAGATCACAACAGCGTTTCTTGGGCATCAATCACTGACAAACAAAGCCTTTTGGAACACCTTCCTATTGGTAAAATTTTGCAAACTGCAGGAAAAAAAGAAGTGCAGATGAAACATAAGGGGCTCAAATATTTCATATGGACACCCAACTCAGCAAACACTTGACCTCAAAATCCATCATAATAGGTGCAGGAATCATTGAAGAATCTTGCTAATTCTTTTGTATGTGGTTATTAGAATTGGCATATTGTTAAATCAAGTAATCAGTAATATATCAGATCTAAAGAACTCTAATGGCCTGTTTGAATGGAGGGAGAGTGAAGGGGAGTAAAGTAGAGTTGGCTAAAAATAAACTAATTTTGTGCTAAATCTACTCTACTCCCCCTCACTCTCCCTCAATCCAAATGAACCAAAAAGAACCAATAGAGGAATTGCAAGATATAGCAAAGAGCTTGACTAGAATCATATTGTCGGCACTGGAGGTTGGAATAAACAAAACTTGATCCCTAATACAGAGTTTGGAAGGAAAATAGACTCCAAAAGCTCAAGTGTAGTAGCCAAAGAAACATATCCAATACATAAGAGATGCAGGGCTGAATTATGAAGCACAATGATAAGAGTAGAAGTAAAATGTAAACAAAGGGTTTTCATTCATTGAATCTCCTAGTTCTCACAACATTTCTATACGCAGTCAGATTCATTTAGCTTCCATAAGATTCACCTTCTCATTAGATCTCCTCTCATTTTCTTAAGCCACTAAAATTCAATTGTACTTTAATGCTAAGATAATGAGTAATTCAGTAACCCCACATCATTACACACAACACATATATATCCAACAACAACAACATTAACAAATCAAATTAACATTTGAATGAAAAAAAGAATTAAATCAATTAAGACATCCTAGTTCTCATTATAATCCTTGTCATTCTCAATCCAACCAAACTAACATTGGCCACGCTAACAAGACTGGAATTCTGAAACAAACCCACAATCTGTCTCACATTGTCATCCCCACACTCCTCCACAACGACAACACAGACCCCATTACCCCTCGCCGTTCTCTCCATCTCAGACACAAATCTGGCCGGAAACAAAGCCTCCTCCAAATGCCCAGTATACACCAAATCGAAGATATTGTCAAAGAAGGGCGAGTTATGCGGATCGGCGCGGCTCACTAAGGGCGGCGAGTCAACCAATTCAACCCCAGTAACGTCCAAAGTTCCAAGCTTTGAAAGTGCCATGACCTCGTGGCCAGCCCCAGCGGAGACACAGAGGACTTTGGAGTGGTTGTGAAGAAAACCCAGATGGCTGATTGAGGTGAAGAAGTGGGAAAAGGAGGAGACTTTGGATTGCCAGGAGTTGGAGGACCAGAGGCGCCGGTTTTTCTTGTCAATGGGTAGAAGCTCGCGTGGGGAGGAATCACAGGAGGACTTTGGGAATTTGAGGTGGGGTTTGGGAGGTGAGTTTGGAGGGACACAGGTTTGTGGGGTTTGGAGGAAGAGGAGGAGGAGGGTCAAGGTGGCTATGGTTATTGAGACAAAGGAGAGCCTGTTTAGGAAGATTTGAATGTGCCTCTCCATTACCATTATGTTTTTGGAAGATGGAGGGGGCGGTTTGTTCTGTTGTGTTGTGTTTCTCCTTTGTATTGTTTTGTATCTTTTAAGTCCGCTAATTTTATCTTATTTATTAGTATTATATTATTGCATAGTCCACTGTATCACTTACGTACACCTTTTTTGTTTTTTGTTTTTTTGGGTCCAGAAATCCTCCTGTTTGGAGGACTAGCAGCAAGTACCTTTCCGAGAAGATTGCAAAAGACATTGCAAGTAAGGCGCAAATGAAACGGGACACACTCAATCATGAATTGTAAGTTAGTCTATAGACTCTATACTAATACTAATACTATACTAGTTTATTATTAGACATGGCAAAACGGGTCAGAATTTTTTGACCCGACCCGACCTGAAAAATACCCAATCCGAACCCGATTTTTTTGACCCGAAGCAAAAACGGGTTGACCCGTGACCCGACCCGCGACCCAACCCGAACTTGAACTATTTTTTTAAAACTTTTTTTTTTGGGTAAAAAAAATAGTAAAACTAAAACAATATTGGTTTAATTGTTTATTGTGAACTTTAAGGAAACAATTGATACATTTACATAACTATATGCAAATTAATTGAAAGATAAATGGTTGAACATTTTGTAATTAGTAAATATTTTTAGATATCAAATAGCAAAGTACATGCCAAGATAATTTGGTTACAGTAAAGTTAAAAATATAGATTTAAAATTGTAGACATGTGAGAAATATTCACAAGTGTGAAAATAGTGAAGCTAAAGTATCAAATTAGTATAAATTATGAATACTTAAACATATTTTTTAATAATTTATGTCTAAAATAAACGGCTTTTCAAAATAAATTATGATATTTCCTAGAGTGTGCGTTGCTTAACAATAATATGATATTCATAAAAGAGACCGTGTATAAATAAGTAAGCAATCAAATTTTAAAGTATATCTCAAATTGAAATAGAGTGTCAACCACAACTGATAATAGATTATAAAATTAATTTTCAAAATTGTAAATTTTTTATATATTTTTATTCTTTATCAAATGAGTTATCCAATAAGTCATTTGTAATTTTGTTTTATATTTGGAATGTTGATATTGTGTAGAAATAAAACTTGTGTATTTGTTTTACTTATCTTTGTGTTATTTTGTTTTAGATAGTAAGGTTAGGATTTATATAATTTTAAAATTGTTGAATAAGTATTAAAAAGATTAACTGAGTTCATTCTTGATATAAGTGGTGAATTCAAAATAATGCATTTTATATCAAGTAATTTGTTGCATAACTTTCCAAATGACAGGTACATGTTGTTTTCTTTATTAAAAAAAAAAAAAAATTCATGTGAAAAATACGGGTCAACCCGAGTCACCCGACCCGAACCCGATTTTGACCCGCAACCCGATTGACCCGACCCGACCCGACCCCGACCCGACCCGTCCGTTTTGCCATGTCTATTTATTATGTTTCATATATAGCCCCAGATGGTGGTTATGTCAAAGGAATAACTAACTAGCTGCAGTTCATTTTGTCCAAAGTATCAGTACATTGGAAACTTTGTAACATGGGCTGGCAGTCATATTAACCGGTATCTGAAAATGGCTTTGGATTTTATGGCCAATTTTGTGTGTCTAGCACCTTGTATCAATGTTTTTTATATTTATAGGAACCTTGTATCAATGTTGAGCTAAAATAATTGGGTTTGTTTGTTCTTCAATATGATAGAAAACAAGAATATGTTTAATTGGGTATCCTTGATTGCAGGATTGAGCAGACAGCTCCAGCATTGCCAGATTTTGCTTTGTCCCTAAAACCTGATGAATATAGTCTTCCTTCAGTGGACCCTTCGTGGAATGACATTTTACAGAGTGAAAGTTTGTTTCCATCTAGGCAAGACGCAATTTAAATGTAGCTAGAGAACGTACCAATCATTCATTGAAGGGAGAAGGACACCATCCGTAACTGATAGATTAGTCCAAGTTTAATCAGTATATATTTTCAATGTTTAGTAATCTTTTTCCCCCCTCTACAATCCAGATTCCTCTTAAGATATGGCAAGGATTTGCTTCTTAACATTTATCATCATTTTTTTACCGTGACTCTACTTCATGTCATATGAGCATAATAAGCGAATTTGCTTTATCTTGCATAGAGTTTGAAATGAACTCAGGATTAACCAAATATTATATATTCGACTATACTTGTGTCTTATCTTTCAATGAACTGAGGTTCTGATAAATCTAAGCCTTGATAGGTCACATCTTTGAATTGAGATCTTCTATCAATATTAGCACTTGAAATGCTCCCACAATTACTTCTTGTCAAGTGCAACTGTTGAGTTTTACAAACGAGAACATGTGCAATATTTGGATGTACCAGTGTTATAACATTCTACTTGGTAATGAAATCAATTATTGAGACATTCCACATAATTTGGTCTTGTAAATGACATTTATGGGCAACACCAAACAATAGTCCCTAATATAGATAAAAACCACCAGAATTTGTAACTGGTATCAAATAATGATACATTTGTTTTTCCATACTACGTGTAAAATTGTAAATTGCAGCAATCAACGCTAACAAATCAATATTTTAGATCACGTTTAGAATTAACACACATAAACTAGTAAAGATGTTGCCAACACCATTTTGCAAGTGATCAATTTTGCTCAGATCCATGGCCAGGAATCATATTTAGAGACTTCATTATAAAGGCATACGTGAATGCATCTTCTTGGAGCTTCTCAAATCTGCATCCATCAAAATAATAATACAATAAATTAAGTTATTAGAGAGAAGACATGCAACCGCTTTCGATCAAAGACGGTCGTTTTGAGTTTGAACCATCTTGAGCCCCACTTATTGAGTTTGTAAGAATAACAGTTAAGTGGTTAAATTCACTATGTCCGATTAGCTTAAACTTTTGGAATAAGTGGTACTTTAAAAATAGAATTGAACCACAGGCCCATTAGCATAACACCCTCAAACAACAGCTAAACATGTATGCACCAAATTCTCTTATATAATAACTACTAACATGCTTATCACTTATTCAAACACCATCAGCATCATTATAATTGTTATGTAGTTGCAAGAAAGATTGTGAATGGCTATAGATACAATAACCAGAAAAATTGTTACCTTCCCGACTTCGAAAAATGCCCAGCACCAAGTTCACATTTAAACAACAGTAGGTTATCATCAGTCTTCAGATCCCTCAGTTTCGCCACAAACTTAGCAGGTTCAGAATACATAACACGAGGATCTGCCACAATGCACCAGGGTTCAGATTGAATGAGAAGGAATATATGCATCATATATAAAATTATAACATGTTTCTCTGCTGTCAGATAACCATGCATGAGGGTCAATTTGGCAGACTAACAACCATCCAATGTATCACGTACAATGATCATCCAAACAAACATTAATTTGACAAGACTGTACCAAGAAAGCATGTCAGAAAGCTTAGTGGGCTCCCTTGTATGGGTATTTAACCAGCTCGTGTGACCCAACATCTTGAACATCTGACTAGTTTTTGACACTATGTAGCATGGATTAGAACTTCATCTATTTGAAGTTAGTGCATGCTATGACGGTGATTTGCCAAAAATAAAAAGATAAGAACCTAGATATAGTTTTCATGCCAAAACTACTAACCTGCTGGGTGAGAGATCATAGGTGAGGCCTAGGGTTCAAGACTCACTAAAGTGTGTAACTTACCAATCAAAAGAATAATGGTTATTTGTTTCAGATATAAATGTACATTTTTATTTACTTACAATAGTAGGGCTTCTAACACTCATAAAAAGTGTTAAAGCATTTATGCTTACCATTTAAACCAGCTGTTACAAGAATGTCAGGATAATTTTGAGCCTTAACCTGCGTAAATATTGTTAAAGGTCAGATCAGAATGAAGAATGATGATAATCTACAATAATACACAACTCTGAAATCATGTTTAAATGCTGAAAATGATGACTAATCTAGCTTCACAGTTCAGAGAAAACTGGTCAACTACATGTAAAGGAAACACAAAGAGTTGTATAATTCTCACATTATCAACAGGGGAATATGACTTCATGTAGAAGTAGAACTCCTCCTTCCGAGGGTCACCCCATTCCTGCATTAAGAGAAAGTAATCAGCTACAGGCAGATTGTCTGCACCAGCACTATCAATAAAATATAACCAGATCTACTTGCAGCACCCACTAAGAGTCAATTAAAATCTTAAAATCCCAGAGACAGGAGGAGAATGTGAGATAAGTATATCAGCAGAACCATGAACAACGTAAAGAACCACTCGCAAATACAAAAATTCTAATCAAAGCAGTCCAGTATCTCTATAGCACATATGAAAATGAAAGACCTCAAATTTGGGTGAATCCTATCTTAGAGATATAGCCTGGTATAACGATAAAACATGGTCCACAAAACAAGAGATTCATCACATGTACGGCATAGCTGCTAGTATAGAGTCTTATCAAATGGTAAATGCATGGATGTACTTATGCTTGTATGCACATCATCTCCATGTTCATATTTGCCTGCACCCTGCATTACAAAAGTTTACTAGAAGAACAAAGTCACTAGTCACTTTCTATGTTCAACAACCCAAAATTTAAACATTTTCAAAGGTTGAGATAGCAATAACATCAGAATCTCATGAGAAAAAGAAACACACCTCCCACTCTGAAGTGGTAAGAGGGATAGTTGGATCCAACATTGTAGTCAAAACATCTACAAAAGGTACTCCAGCCACAGCAGCCTTGAACAAATCAGGCCTCATATTAAGAACAGCACCAATAAGCAATCCTCCTGCACTTCTTCCATTAATGCACAATTTTTCCTTTGAACAGTACTTGTTTTCTATTAAGTACTCAGCACAAGCAATAAAATCAGTGAAAGTATTTTTTTTCTTCAACAACTTCCCATTCTCATACCACTGCCTTCCCATTTCACCACCTCCACGGATGTGAGCTATTACATAAATAAAACCCCGATCTAACAAAGACAGCCTTGATGCCTTGAAACTGGGATCTACGCATGTCTGTTTAGAACAAGAAATTTTGAATTATAGAGTGAGTCTGAATGAATTAATTGAGTACAAGTGAAAAACAAAAACAAAAAGAATAGATAAATGGGTGAACATAGCATGCAGACCAGTTTGCATGAACATAACCAAAATGAACAGCCAATTGATGAATAATAAGTTCATATAACAGAAGGAAAAAAAAAAGTGTTTGATTACATAAAATAGACTTTTAGCAATGCATTGATTGACTGCTGTACTATTTCCCATGATTGGAGAACAGTGACCTATTAGACCAGAAATGTAGAACAGAATCCAGGAATGTAGCCTCTAATTAGGACGTTGAAGCTTCTGATGAGAGTCAGGAGACCCCAGAAGAAAGGAATGGATAAAACAAGTGACTTAAACTTCAAAGTTGCAGAAAATTACAATTAAAAGGGCAAGAGAACTAGGAATAGTACACCAGATCACAAAGTTTTTCCTGTAGAATGGATATTCCAGCGGATAATACATAAACATAATGCATCAAAACAGCATTCTACGACAACTTTGATCTTTGAAAATCATATTACATAAAAAAAACAGTTGCCACTTTTTCCATTATCATCATGGTGTTAAAAACATATAAATCCCTGTTTGTTCCAGTATCCTCAGTTTAATCTATGAAATAATTCATTACCTCATAAGAGCCATAGCCATAAAGTAGTAATGGATCTGACCCATCGAGTTTCACAAGATCCTTGCGATAAATAATTGATATTGGAATCTGAGTACCATCTGGAGCATTCGTCCATTTTCTTTCAATAAAATAATTCAAGGCATCAAAACCCCCCAACACCTGGGCAAGAGAGAGAGGAGAAAATTACTGAATTATGAGGTACAATAGTAGCTGCAATATATGAGACATAATCTAAGATATTACACAAGAAATTAACCTATTTTTATGTTATTGCAACAGAAAAACCAAAAAGCATTCAATCAGTACATGTATGTCAGTCTAGCATGTAAATATATCTACCACTGAGATATTGATGGCAACGGTCTTCATTCATATTCAGTTCTTTAATATTAAAAAAGAATTACAAAAATTGACATTCGTAAGCCTAAACTATTTGGTTTAACTACATTTTTGATAACATGAACCATGCAAATGCATACTTGTGATACAAGCACTTTTCAACAAATGTAAGATGAAGTCAACCATCTCAAATTTCAGTCTAGATCAATCTAAACTTCAAAGGTATGAAAAAAGGCAATAAAGAACTCAGGGAGGATGGAGTGATGCAAAATTGCAAATCCTAAGCAAAAGGAGGTCTCTATGACTTTCAAATAAACCAGAAGTCCCAGGAGATGATATCAATAAGATTGAGTATATACTTCATTAATAAAATCTATTAGAATTATGTTTCTCTTGGTCATCAAGAATTTTCACACCCTTACAGTCAAAAAAATTCATACAATAGTTTTAGCAAGTTTTGAAAATGAAGTATTCTTAACATTTTTGGAAATAATAGAGCAGGAGAGGTTATTGTAAGAGAAGGGGAGAACGTTGTTGAAACTTTTTTTTTATTCATATTGCAACAAGAATTTGAGAGAGATACATCTAATCATCTCAAATATGTGAAATTTAATTTGATCAAATCATCACAAAAATTTTGAAATATGTGCTTGTATGATTTTTTTTTTTTTTTTTTAACAAATCTATAAAAAGCAATCGACAAAGTTTTTGTATCCTCTTTTTGGTAATTTTTTCCCAAGAATAACCTCACTGATTCAATGTATGGTTTTCTGCCACCCCCCACATCTGAGGATTCTTGGCTTTAGTTAATGTTCAAGCAAACATTAAGGAAAAATTTAAGCGCTGATAAAATGAAGCAGGCATGTAAATTATGAGGTCAAATCACACATGTACACACCTAAAGGACTAATTCAAATTTATGTCAAGATCTTGATAAGTTCCAGCTTAATAGAAGCAGCAAGCACACTAATTTTAAATCACAGGAAAATGAGTGCCTCTCTGCGACCATGCACACAATTCGATTAACAGAAATCATGCTCATAGAAAAGATCGGAAAAGAAAACAATACCGTTATTTTATATTAGGAACAAAAATTTTATAAAGAACAAAGCCCTAGTACACATGTAGTATACTAGAGCCCCACCCAAAAATTAACTATATCTATTATTATAAGCATGTAAATCAGATGTCGATTCAGAACACAATAATTTGAAAAGGATCTGTTCATATAGCTTACTGTTTCAATCTTCTTCAAGACAGAAACGCCTGTCTTCATATCATAATCATATACAGAGGAAGGAGTCTTCATTGAGCTATAATAAAATCGTAAAATGCTGGAATTAAACTGTGACTCTGATGGATCCACTGAGTATATAGGATCAATAAACTCAACAAGATGACCACCTTGAAGGCTCTTAAGAGGTTCTCCAACATCTGGAAGGCCATAAATAGTTACTTTTGGTAGACCATTTTCACGCTCATATACAACGAGATGATCGTTAAAGAGTTGTATATCCTGAATTTTTACACTGGACAAAATTCAAATGTCATAAGTTTTTTGACCATGGAACCTCATGCCCTCCAAGAATATTGAGGGAACAGTAGCTACAAAAGATAATAGCACACTACATGCAAAATTTTCTAGAATGGATATGCAACAAATAAGTTCACAATATGACAAAATTACACACGCATCCTTGTAAGTTGTTATTCCTTTGCTATACATATAAATTGAACCTTTTAAGTAGGACATAGACATAGACATACAAGGATAAGCGGTTAGAGAAAGTGCAAATTGCTAACAGTTGGACAAATATGTTTGCTTAGAGACCATTTACCTAATTACCAGGACAAGGCTATGTTCTGTTCCCTCTAGAATACACATTATGTACGCGTTTTTTTTATCCCCCCTTTTTTTAGGGAGAGTGACAGAGAGTGAGATCCCTTAATATGGATAACCCGACTGACAAATACATCCATTATGTGACAAATTATATATGAAGTAAACATGTTCCCAGCATAAGCTGGAGATATTGAACCAAGGTACAGAACCTCATGTGCCTAGCATAAGGAAAAAAATAAAAATAAAAAACACCACACTCGTATAAGAACCCCCCCCCCCCCCCTCCCCTTTTTCTCTCCTTCCCCATACTTGGAAAGCATTTCTGAGCTTTGGACCTCTTTCCTTTACCAAATGTGTTGCCTTCTCTTTCTTAGTCTTTGTCCTATCCTTCACAACCTTCATATTTTGGTTTCTCCATATAAGTACTTTCCTTCACATATAGTAGAGGTATCTGCTTATAAGTATCTGCTGAGTTTTGGACCTCTTTCCTTCTAGTACATCTAATCAGCATAATTGAGCAGTAGAATGATAAATTCAAAGTTCTAGTAGACTTATCCCAAAAAAAAAAAGGTTCAAAATTCTAGTAGTCATCCCAGGTTTCCCTCTAGTATATCTAATCGGCATAATGGAGCAACAGAGCGATAAGTTCAAAGTTCTAGTAGTCCTTCAAGTATGTCCTTCACATTTCCGGATATGCATCCAAGTGACTTTAGGTATGTCCTTCACATCTAAGGATATACTTATATCCTTCAAGTATAACTAATTTACTATCAATTTTTCTGTGGAGACTTCAAGGGTTCAACCTATAGGAGAAGAGGGTTTCCACTTTTCAGTGGAGGGATGCCTTATTCTGTAGCCAACTATTGTCATTTGATTAGTGTCCATGTGTATATGTTTTATAAAGGACTAGTTATTACTGGCTATGTTAGGTATGTTATTTGGGCACGCACAGATTTGATGTAGAATTTTGTTTTCATTGAATCTATGACAATCCTTTTCCTTGCATTTATAAGTCAAAACAAGGAAATTGACCTTGAGAACATTGAACACCACGAAGCATGAACATGTTATCTAGATTCTCAAATTTGTTACTCAGTAAAAAAAAGGGTAAGCTTATAGGATCAAGCATGCCTAAATTTTCTATGATTAACATGCGTACATCGTGTAAAGTTGGGAGAGGAAAGTTCTATAGCTTCAAGGACAGGAGAACAAATTTAACATGTAGCATCAGCAAAAGTGTACTATTGCAAAAGATATTACAAACTTTCACGTTAGCAGAAAATTTGAGACAATTTAGAAGAAAGAAGAAACATTTCAGGTATTTTGAATTCTTGCCACTTTTGAATATAAGAATTCACAGCAACTTTCCAGCATGAATTGTATTGACTTCTGAAAAGAACTAATTATGATCTGATGGTCCATGACAGGATGATCCAAATGTCAAGAAGTAAACAATTGAAGGGGTCTGATTCTATACAATGTTTTTTGACCACATTCAGATCTACACTCTGTAGGTATATAATACAGTTACTTTATTTGTTTCATATAATACATAGAATGTGCTAGCAATGTAAAACTTGTAGGAATTGATAATTACCTTTGTCTGTGTGGAAGAAGAAGTGTAGTTGCATTAGTATTATCCAGAGGACAAGCTATGAGTTCAGAATTGAAAAACTCATCACTCCTCCTCTGGATAAAAAAATGATCCCCACGATGGCTGACTGAGGTGTCAATGCCATCTACACGAGGTGTGAGAACTTTAAGTCCATCTTCAGGGTTTGAAACATCAAGATAAAAGTTAAACCTAGTATTTTTACTTTCAGAAGCAACAAACAAAAACTTCTTGCTTTCAGAAGCTTGAAGATCAAGAGAAAAGGTATCATCTTTTTCGCAGTAAAGACAGGTATCGCTTGATTGCTGTGTTCCCAATTTATGTAACCATGCCTGTGGGCAATAACAACAGAGCATTAACATAACAACTAACAAGCCCATTTATTGTGTTTTTATGCAATTTAGAATGAAATGTGTGGGAAGTAATTTGGGTATGGATGAGGATAAATTTAGCGATAGAAGAAGAAGGAAAGAGAAGAACCTACCTTGTGAGGGCGGAGAATGTCATCCATGGTGATGTAAACTAAAGAGGCATCACTATCACTAGCCCATTCAAGATAGGCAGTGACACCCACAAGAGGGTTATCCACAGTAGCCCCAGTTTCAGCATCAATGACATAAACAGTGTAGATCTCATCTCCTTTAGTGTCCTCGGCATACGCCGCCAATTTGTTATTGGGACTAACCTGTAGTGTAGTGTAAAAAGCTTTGTAATTTGAGAAGCAAATTAATTGGGATAATAGTCAGATAGAGAGAGAGAGGGAGTGGACCTTGAAAGCAGCAATGCTATAATAATCATAAGATTGAGCCTTAACATTCTCGTCCAAGATAATATGCTCTTCTTCTTCCGTGGGCGTGGGCATGGTGTCGTGCACAGAAGGTGGGGCGTTGGGATTGGGTACAGAGCGCCTACAGTGTTGAACATACTCCTTGCCCTCAAGAGTCCTCTGGTAGTAATAGTAAGCGCCTCTGCGCACAGGGGCAGACACATCGTCCTCTTTGATCCTCCCTCTGATCTCCGCATACAGCTCATCTTCAAACTTTTTGGAATCGGACATGAGGGAATCGGTAAAGTCGTTCTCTTGTTGGAGGTAAGAGAGCATGTCAGGATTGGAGCGAGAATCGTCGCGGAGCCAATAGTAGTTGTCGACCATAACGTCACCGAACAATTCCATCTGGTGAGGCACCTTCTTTGCCACGGGAGGCTGAGGATGAGGCTGTGTGGTCATGGTGGCCGTTGATCGGACGACGGCGGCGTTGTTAGAATTAGAAAAAAGGGAAAAAGAGAGAAGCAGTGCGTAAACAACACTTTTTACACTGCGCTGATGATGATGATGATTTACAACAAAATGGATCCTCCTCCTCATCAGCATCACTCACTATTTATACTCCCTTCCCTACTATTACGCTAAACCCTTTTCTTTTTTCTTTTTTAAAAAAAATTATATTTTTATTCCTTTCTTTTTGTTTGCGCGGGAAGGGGAAGGTTTCAGATTGGATTGGTTGGAATTGGATGGATTCGATTCTAAACTATTAAAACAGTAAAAAAATTACTACTAGTAGTATTTTATTTTAGTACTAAAATAAAATAAATAATATAAATGGACAAACACAAAGACAAAAAGAAACACTGCAACTGCGTTGGGAGTAGGGAGTTATTTTGTGCTCAACTCCAAAACCAAAAACCATTTGTGTTGTTGTTGGAGGGAGCTTCTGTGCAATTGTGCTTTTGTGTGCTTCACGTAGAAAGAATATAAATAAATCCCGGATAAGATAAAGAAGACAAGAAAAGTCGCTTGTTTTAGTTATTATAGGCTCTCATCTTTCTCCATTTTCTGCTTTTTTTTTAATTAAACAAATAGCATTATCATTCTGATAGAGGGAATTCTGTCTTTACCGTAAACAATAACACTAAAAACATTTTAAAACATGTATAATATATACTCACGCTACCATTGGATTTACTTTTCCCATCCTTCCTCCTTTGGCCGTAGCATTCAAATGTTGAATATGATGCTAATCCAATCAAATTTACGTGGAATCAATGATTGATTAGTAAGCATTTTGGAATTTCCATTACTCCTCTTTTTTTCTAAGGCCAATGTACGTAGACACTAGTCACTCACTTTTATCAATCGGTGTCTTAAATCTCTTTTTGATGAATTCTTAATTCCCACCCACCCCCACTTTGGAATTTTGGAAACTAATAATTTATCAAAGAAACAGCTTTGTGTCTTCCATTAATCTTCTTCTTTTTATGATTTTTTTTTTTTAATAAACTTGGTGTGATTGTTTTTTTTCTTAGCTAGATAATTTTTCAATAAGAGCATATAAGTCAATTTATAGAGATTACATTTTCTATTTTCTCACTTTTATTCTCAACGAAACAAAAAAAATTTCAATCCTCCACTTTTCCACCCTCTCAATCATACACAAATAAGAAAAAATAAAATATTTTCTATCCTCTCATTTTTCTATCCTCTTAACCAAATAGATCTTAAAGTCCAAAAGTATAAGTGCTAAAATACATGCCATAAGTTCCTCAATATATATATAGCCAAAGTTGAGAGAAAATCCAATTAAATTCTAAATTGAATTTTAATTGGCGTCATATATCCCATCTAATTTTCTAATTTTTGTAGCATATAAATTATTGAGTACAAAAACTGAAGAGTTTAGATCTAATTAGATTCTAAATTATACATATTGTTGTACATACCCAATTATCCACTAAGGATTGGGCCTAGGATTTGGGCTTACAATTTACTTATTTAGTGGGTTTTGAGTATCCTACAATAGGCAGTTCCTGGGCAGGCTCGTTGAAGTGACTAGTACTGTAGCTAGTTTCTATCTCTCTCCCTTTGAAAACTCTCCTTCGTATATTGCGATGTGGCTAGCGCCTTTCCCTTGCTTTGTTGCCGATCATCTTCCAACCTTTTATACTCTTCAATACTTCTCATAAGCTGTCTCATATCCTCGGGGTGTCTCATCGTCAACAATTCTCATAGTTCTGAATCTTCCGATAAACCCAACCTGAAAGTACTTGCAGCAACTTTCTCATTACCTCCCCCGATCTCATTATACAACTCTCAATACCTATTAGCATAGCTCCGAAGAGTTTCCCTTGCTCCCATCTTCATAGACAGCAATGCGTCCACCGGCTGCGGTACTCGACTACACGTCATGAACCGAACTCCAAACTCCTGAATTAGCTCTCCAAAATTGTGAATCGATTCCTTCCGTAACCCATTAAATCACCTTAAGGCAGTGAGCCCAAGGCTAGAAGGAAAAACTTTACACATCAACGCATCATTTTGGTTGTATAGAGACATCATTTGGATATAATGACTGACATGCTCCATGGGAGCTGTCTTCCCACCGTAAGAGATGAATGGTGGCCTACTAAACTTGCTTGGCATCTGAGCTTGTTCTATCTCGTCCAAAAACAGTGACCGAGCTGCCTTGCGTAGTGCACGGCTCATAGCATCCATCGTGGCATTTCGGGGCCTACGCCGTCCAAAGGAAGCTGAATCCTTGTCAACGAAATCCCATGATTGGTCTCTAGACCGACGGGAGCCAAATTGGCGGGATGCTTCCCCATGACTACCCCCCATACTTACCGATCCTTCGGGAAATTCATCACGGTCCCTTCTTCAGCACCTGCCCCATACCTCCAACTCCAGGTCCCTTACCATTCTGCGCAAGCGCTTTAACTCTTGATCCCTCCTATCACGTTGCCGTTGCTCGGAGACTTCAGATGCTGATAGGTATGTTTGTGACGATCCCTCTCTTGAGCTTGAGCGTCCCTCGTCCCGTTCACGTCTACGGTCTTCATTCCTCTTATATCTCCTTTCTCGCTAGCTAGAACTCCGCGACGACCCTCCTGACCCACTATTAGCGTAACTTGCTGAATGATGGCCAGACATGTTTAGTCACCTGAACCTCAGCGGAACTACAACTAAGTAGGAGATCTCCATAGACGACGCTAATTGTACGTACCCAATTATCCACTAAGGACTGGGCCTAAGATTTGAGCTCACAATTTACTTGTTTAGTGGGTTTTGAGTATCCTACAATGGGCAGTTCCTGGGCGGGCTCGTTGAAGTGACTAGTACAGTAGCTAGTTTCTCTCTCTCTCTCTCTCCGGTTGAAAACTCTCCTTTGTGTGCTCGGCTATTCTCTCTCTCTTGCCTCTCAAATGTCTAACCCCTCTTTCATCTTCCCTTCTGATATTTATAGCTTGAGGATAGTGGCAGAGCTATGATTGCCCTCTGGTACCACTTGTGTGGGTGAGGCCCAATTTAATTATTCTTGACAGAGAATATGCTTTGTTGAGAATAGGAATTGGAACGTTGGGATTGATGATAGCCACCGAAATCTGCTCGACAGCGGAGTCCCCTAAGGCACTTCCGACATGCCAAGGCTTAACGGAGCAAATGAGGTGTAACTAATACTAATGATGAAGACTGTTTTGCCGTGCATCAAATTCCTAAATGGTGGGCTGGTGTCTTTGGGCCGATTAAGATTGATCATGGGGAACAGTCAATCCATGACCGGGTACTGTTCATAGGCCCACTTGATTTTGGGCCCGAGGAGATATGGGTATCTTGCCGTATACTGTATAATTGTAATTGTGATTGTTTTTAAATGTACCTATACATATACATGAAGTTATTCACTAATTAAAATAAAGATATAAAGATAAATAAATAAATAAAAGCTAGTTAAAATTGGATTGATTGACTAAGCAACAATTACAACCTATAATCACAAGCATACAAGACTGAGCAGCCTCGATCAGAAACTTCCTGGATTGAGGACACTAATCAATAAATAATAAAGCCATCTTCTTATCTACTACACAAAGGATAATATGAGAGACTAGTACACACAGAAAAGTACATAAATTAAAATAATATGAAGGCAGCCTAGGTCTAGACCAGACACACACTCTCCTCAGTGCTTCTTTAATACGGCACTCTCTCACAACATCAATATCAAATCACATTTTTTTTTTTTTTTTTGAAGCATATCAAATCACATTTTCTTTCAATCGTTTTACTTACATGTAATGCTGTTCAAAAAAAAAAAACTTACATGTAATGCACGCAAATAAAAGTAACTCCCTGTCATCACAATTGTCTGGTTGTTCTCCTCCGTTTCACTTTTCTCTCCTGTCGCGAGTGGCTTTTAAATGGGCATCCACCACCATGGTTTAAAGTTACATAATAAAGATTCCTCACACTAACTTACAATATAGGAAATTTCCTGTTTACTTTAGAAGAGCACAAGCTGACAAACACTAGATTAAAGCTTTTAGTCGTTACCAACTTATTTTTTTAAAAGCAAACTAACACAACGAAAAATAAGCTATCACTAACAAGCCCAGGTCTTGATATGATATGGCTCACATTATTGATTTGAGATCTTTTGGTCAATACTATCTATGAGCACTGCAAATGGCTCCCACAATGTTTCCATATTGTTTTTTTTGGATGAATGAGAGCCAGCTGACTAAAAAACCAGCGGTCCATAATGACTTATGACCGCGTGAGGACTCATCACAAATGGCATTTAGAAGAACAAATTATCGTCGAGAAGGTTGATTAAACCGCTCAGATTCTAATAATCACTCAATATACAAAACTATTACTCAAGATGTTGATAACACTGTTTCACAAGTGGATTCTTTTCATGGCACCATCTCCTAAGGCAGCAATTCATCACTTCTGCCCACGTCCAAGGTCAGGAATCATATTGAGAGCCTTCATTATAAACGCATACTTGAATGATTCTTCTTGAAGTTTCTCAAATCTGCAACCAAAATAATAATAATAATAATAACACAAGTATACAACAATCAAGTTATTAGAGAGTAAGGCATTTGGATTTTGGAAAAATGTAAAATGGCTCTAGGGATTATCATGGATCAAGAGAGGTGAAGGAGTTAGCAAGAGCAGACACACAGGCCCATTAGCATAACAATTAACAACCTCAAACAGCAAAATAGGCATGCATGAATGGGTTTGAATCCACATTCTCCTCCTCCACCTCACTCTTATAAGGGGAGGAGGTATCATTTGAGCTAGAGCTCGTTAGCATAACCAATCCAAACACCATCAACATCATTGTCATTGTAAATCATTACAAGAACCTTAGAAAAGAATTGGGAATGTACTATTCAAAGAATTTGAGAAAATAACTTCAATCCACAGATATTAAAAGTTTTAAGGAATATAATCCCAAGTTATCACTATCAATACACAGTGGAACGGTGGCAACTGTTGCTGGGACACCAATCATTCCTGATTTTGAGGTGCTAATATCTGACCTGGATCAAACTATTCAATCAGAACCAATCTTTTCGAATTCAAACTCTATCCGTCAGGAGCAGTTGATGGACAAAAGCGAATTTTACTCGGGTTTGGTTGATATTGAAGTGATGGATGAAGACTTAACTCTTAGCAAACGTGTTTCATCAGGTAAAGAGGTGGTGTCGTGTGGTGCTACGTGTCTTCAGGGAGATGTTTGTGATTTTAATGCTATTGAAAGTAGGATAGAAGGCACTAACCCGGTTAGAGGCAGGCCGAAGAAAAGTGGATTTAAAATTAAAAGTGGGCCAAACACTTTACAAAGCCCACTCGCTAGTGATTCTGAGGGTGGTATAGCCACAAAGCCCACTTCAAAGGTTAGTAATGTAAGCAGTACAGTCTTGGCTGGGCTGAAGAAAGGGACTTGGAGGAGGGCTTATACTAAGTCACGGCCTCACTCACTTTTGACTCTTAATAATGTACTTTGTGCAAAGAGGAGTGGCAAGGTGATTTCACGTGAGACAGAGAAGGCAGAGTTGTCACAAAAGAAATCCAAGGTGAGTAACAATGAAGGTTTATTTGTTCATTCTGGGGAAGATCAATTTACATCGGCGGAGGTTGCTACGCAACCCCGCCGAGCATTATGAATCTTTTGAGTTGGAACTGCCGAGGGCTTGAGAACCGTCGGACAGTTCGTGCCTTAGTTAAGGTAATCAATAAAAAAGATCCCAATATTGTCTTTTTAATGGAGACAAAATCTGGTTTGGATTGAATGTCAAAGGTTCGTGATTGGTGTAAATATAAAAATGGTCTTATTATGCCTAGTCGGGGAAGTAGTGGTGGTTTAGCTTTATTTTGGAAACAAGAGATTAGGCTTGATATTCAAACTTATTCTCATTCACATATTGATGCATGGGTAGATGGGGAGGATGGTATTGGTTGGTGGCACCTTACAGGTTTTTATGGTGAACCTGATACTTCTAAGAGATGGGAGTCATGGCAAAAACTCAAACATTTACATGGAACATCCTCTTTACCATGGCTTGCAATTGGGGATTTTAATGAAATTACTAGCATGGCTGAAAAAAAGGGGGGAAGTAATAGAACTAGACAGCAAATGAAATATTTCGTTGACACTATTAATTGTTGTGGTCTTAAGGAAGTTCCGTTCACAGGGCCATTGTTTACTTGGTTGTATTTAAAAGAGGATGGGTCTCAAATTAGAGAAAGGTTGGATAGAGCTTTGGCTACAGTGAAGTGGTTTAATTTATTTCCAATGGCTAAGCTTACTCATCTTTCATCATCGGTTTCTGATCATTCCCCTCTTGTTCTTCAATTGTTTGCACAACGAAGGAAAAAGAGGATGGGTAGGGTTTTCCGATTTGAATCTATGTGGTTAAAGGATCCAAGATGTGAGACCATTGTGGAGGAAGCTTGGGATGAAGGCATGTATGGAGGGTCGGGTGATGTTCTTAATAGATGCTTGGAAAGTTGCCGTGCTAGACTTGAGGTGTGGAATGGTGTAGAATTTGGTAATGTGGGGAAAACTGTGGTTGAATTACAGAAGAAATTAGAATGGTTAGAGCTGCAACCTTCAACTTCGGATATGATCAGATCTTTGAGAAACACTAGAATTGAGTTGAATTGTTGGATAAATAAGGAAGATGATATGTGGAGGCAAAGATCAAGAATTAGCTAGATGCAATATGGGGATAGGAATACTAGGTTTTTCCATGAGAAAGCTTCAGCAAGATATAAAAAGAATCTCATAGAGGGTTTAATGGATGAGAATGGTAGGTGGTTGGAGGGAGATGAGCATGTAGAGAAGGTGATGTTGCAATACTATGAGAGGCTTTTTACTAGTAGTGTTCCTACGGAGTTTGAAGAAATTCTAGATGCAGTTCAACATAAAGTCACCCCTAGAATGAATCAGGTGCTTGTAAGGGAGTTTTCAGAAGTTGAAGTAAAAAATGCCATTAAGCAAATGTATCCTTTGAAGTCCCCGGGACCAGATGGTATGCCTCTACTGTTTTATCAACACTTTTGGCCCAAGATTGATGGCGTGGTTACTTTAACAGTTTTGGCTTTCCTTAATTCAGGTATCATTCCTCCAAACTTCAATCATACACATATTGTCCTCATTCCTAAATGTAAAGAACCAAAAACTGTGGCTGGTTATAAACCCATTAGTCTTTGTAATGTGGTTTATAAAATTGCATCAAAAGCCATTACTAATAGACTGAAAAAAATTCTTCCTTCTATTATTAGTAATACCCAAAGTGCATTTGTGCATGGTAGGTTAATTACTAATAATATTCTTGTAGCATATGAGATGATGCATCATATTAGTCAAAAGAAGAGTGGAAGAGTGGGTGATTTAGCTCTAAAGCTTGATATGAGTAAGGCATATGATAGGGTAGAGTGGATATGGTTGGAAAAAATTATGCAAAAGTTGGGGTTTGATAATAAATGGTGTGCTTTGATTATAAGGTGTGTCACTACTGTGTCTTATTCTGTAAAGATTAATGGAAAACCTAAAGGGCATATTGTTCCAAGTAGGGGAATTAGGCAGGGTGATCTACTATCTCCTTACCTATTCTTGTTATGTGCGGAAGGACTTTCTGCTCTTATTAAGAAAGAGGTGGAGAATGGAAGGTTGGGTGGAGTTGCATTTTGTCGTAGGGGTCCCAAAATTTCCCATCTTTTCTTTGCCGATGATAGCTTGGTATTTTGTAAAGCTTCCTTGGAGGAGTGTGATGCCCTTCAGAGGGTGTTGAGGGTATATGAGGGTGCTTCAGGGCAGCAGTTAAATCGTGCCAAAACTTCTCTATTTTTTAGCTGTAATACTCTTATTTATACTCAAGAAATTATCAAAGACAGGTTTGGGGCCCAAGTGATTAAGCAACATGAAAAATATCTGGGTTTGCCATCTTTGGTGGGAAGGAATAAGAAGAACACCTTTAATTCTATCAAGGACAAATTAAGAAAAAAGTTAGCTGGATGGAAAGAGAAGTTATTGTTTAAGGCGGGGAAAGAAGTGTTGATAAAAGCTGTGGCACAAGCAATTCCGACATATACTATGAGTGTTTTCAAATTGCCTGACTCTCTTTGTGAAGATTTGACTAGTATGATCTGTAATTTTTGGTGGGGACAAAAAAATGTTGAGAGGAAAATAGCTTGGTTGAGTTAGGAGAAATTATGTGCTCCGAAGAGTTGTGGTGGGATGGGTTTTAAAAAGCTTAAGGAGTTCAACTTGGCTTTATTGGCAAAGCAAGGGTGGAGACTTCAACAAGGTCATGATTCATTGGTGTACAAGGTTTTAAAGGCTAAATATTTCCCCACAACTGATTTTTCACATGCTGTTTTGGGTAATAATCCTTCCTTTACTTGGCGTAGTATTATGAGTGCTCAATCTCTTATTAAGTATGGTTTGCGGTGGAGACTTGGTAATGGTGAGAGAATCCGGATTTGGGGTGATAGATGGATGCCTAAGCCTTCAACTTTTATGGTTTCATCACCTAGGTTGTTTATGCCACATGATATGAAGGTTGGAGAATTGATAGATAAGGAAGAGGCCTCTTGGAAGGTGGGGGCTGTTGATGCCCTGTTCTTGCCGCATGAAGCAGAGCTTATAAAATCTATACCTATAAGTTCTAGTCTGCCTGAAGACAAACAGATTTGGGCTTGGAGCACAAATGGAGTTTTTTCAGTAAAAAATGCCTACTGGGTTGCGTCTCAAATGTCTCTAACTGAGTCCATGGGTTCATCATCTGATGGAAGTCAAGAAAGAAGCTTTTGGAAATTCATATGGCAAATCAATGTGCCTCATAAAATCAGGCACTTCGTTTGGAGAGCTTGTCGGGACATCTTGCCATTGAAAACTAACTTGGTTAAAAGAAATATTTTGCAGGTTGATACATGTGATGGATGCAATGTGGAGGCAGAGGATTCAATCCATTTTTTCTGGAAATGTACCCGAGCCAAAGAATTGTGGTCTTCTTCGAAGCTAGTTTTTCCCATTGAGTTCGACCAACTGAGCTCTTTTAAAGAGATGTTGTGGTGCTTAATAATGGATGAAAAATGTTCAATGGAAAACATTGAATTGATAGTGACCTGTGCGTGGGCGATGTGGAATAATAGGAATACTATTAGACATGGTGGTACGCGTAGAGATGGAAAAATGCTTCTTCAATGGGCAACGGAATATCTAGTGGAATTTCGATTTGTTGTGGATTTATTACCAACTGCGCAGGAGCCTGTCCAGCACACTATGAATTGGAGTCCGCCACCTGCAACGTTTTTAAAGTTCAATGTTGATGGTGCAATATTTGTAGAGTTGGACTCAGTGGGAGTTAGAGTCATAGCACGGGACTGGAATGGCAGATTTATAGCAGCAATGTGTAAGCAGATTCATGCACCACTGGGGCCTCTTGAAGCGGAATCGAAGGCTGTAGAGATTGGGTTGCAGTTTGCAAAGCAGCTTGGTGTGTCTGATTTCATAGTTGAGGGTGATTCATTAATTGTCTCTAGGGCGTTGAGTCAATCTTCCTCAGTCCCGGCTTCAATTGATGCGGTGATTATGGGTATTAGATCAGCTACTTTGGAGTTCCATAATGTTTATTTTTCTCATGTAAAACGTAAGGCAAATACCCCTGCTCATTTACTAGCAAAGTATGCCAAGGGCATAGTTTATCAATGTATGTGGATGGAGAATTGTCCTAGTTTCTTAGAATTAGCAATTCTTCATGATATAAACTCTACTGTTAATTGATTAATATTAAGTGTGTGGTTTCCTATCAAAAAAAAAAAATACACAGCTATTAAAATTTTGTGAAAAAGTATTTAAAAAAAAAAATGAAATTTGCAAGCTGGGTTAATTGTTCAGTTTATCAGTTTCTATACTAAGCAATGGCAGATCTTAAAGAAATATAAGCCTAAGAAAGTACAGTACCAACGATCCTGCCTCAACATAAGATAGCAACATTAAGGTGGCATTGTTAGACGTTTTATATTTCTTCTTCATTTTACTAAATATTTTTCTTCTATTACCAATTTTGACCTACCACTTTTCTCAAAAACTTATGCTGAGAGAAAAGGACGAAATTAATTACTTAATTATTATTCTATCACTCCCCTTCACAATTGGGTCCAAACTTACCATAATAAGTGGGGCCTAACATGTTGAATTTTTTAACTCTTAAATTGGTGGTAGAATGGAAATAAGTTAGAAATCATGAATTTAATCACTTAACCACTATTCTAACAGCCTATAAGCAAAACTTAGATCTCAATAAATAAATAAGGGAGAGGAAAAAAAAATTAGAAAAGCAGAAGAGAAAATGAAATAGGAATGAAAACAGAACGGAAAATGGCTCAATCATGGGTGCTTCAACCGCTCTTCAGGGTGGGACAGATTGTATCAAGACACAGGCATTTTTCCATCCTAATGGGGTGGCACCTACACTAATGAGAGAGAGAGAGAGAGAGAGACAGAAGAGTTTTGGAGATCGTAATAAGGCATTTATAAAACTTTTGAATTATATACAAATTGAATAGAAGTAGGTGAAAACCAGAAGAAGTGTTACCAAAACCCTTTTTTTTTTTTTTTAGATAAATAAAAATAACCAGAAGAAGTGTTACCTTCCTGACTTTGAATCATGCCCCGCACCAAATTCACATTTGAACAACAGTAGGTTATCATCCATCTTCAAATCCCTTAGTTTTGCCACAAACTTAGCAGGTTCCGAATACATTACCCGTGGATCTGTCACAATGCACCAGGATTCAGATTGATTGCTAGGAGAAGGAATATATGCATCATATATGAAATTATAACATCCATCTTCACTGTCCATTATGCATGCATATAGGCCACAATGGTAGATTGGCAACCACCAACTACCATACAATCTACCCCACCTATGATAATCATCCAAAAGAACGTTAATTTGACCAAATTGTATCCAGTAAGATAGTGTCACAAAGCGTATTGGGTGACTGAGCATCTTGAACGTCTTTCCATTTTTGGTACTTTTCAGTAAGGATTAAAACTTAATCAATTTGAAAATTTTTCACATGCTGTATGATGATTTGCCAAAAATATAATATATAAGAACCAATTTTTAGCAATCTGTGAACCGACAATGAAAAAATTGAAATTGTACACAAAAACTGAAGCATTTAATCTTAACATTTAAACCAGGTGTGACAAGAATATTAGGATAATTTTGTGCCTTAACCTGTGTAAATATGTTTAGAGGTCAGATCAGAAAGAAAATCAAAAACTTCTATAATACACAATTTGAACATCATGTTTAAATGGAGAAAAATGATGACTAGTCTGGTTTCATGGTACAGTTGCATAAGGGAACCACATACAGTTGCATAGTACTCACATTATCAACAGGGGTTTGATGTAGAAGTAGAACTCTTCTTTCCGAGGGTCTCCCCATTCCTGCAGCAAGAAATAGTAATCAATTAGAACAAAATTGTCTACACAACACTTACAGATAAAATAAAAATAGACCTACATGCAGCAACCACTAAAAGTCAATTAAAATCTGAAAGACACAAGGTGAGAAAGCAGACCAGGAGGACCATGAACAATGTACAGAAACTGTAATAGCAAATACAACAGTCTAATCAAAGCATTCCAGTATCTCTAGAGCACATAATCTGGTATAACAATATTACATGATCCACAAAACTAGAGTAGAGATTTGTCACATGTATGGCATAGCCACTGGTATAGTCTCATCAAATGGTAAATGCATGGATGTATTCATACGATATCCGTGTTTATATTTGCAGGAATTACACAAAGTAGAAAACTAAACAATATTCGCTATCACCCAAAATCTAAACATTTTCAAAAGTTGACATAGCAATAAACTCAGAATCTCACAAGAGAAAGAAATAAACCTCCCACTCTGAAGTAGTAAGGGGGATAGTTGGATCCAGCATTGTAGTCAACACGTCTACAAAAGGAACTTCAGCAACAGCAGCCTTGAACAAATCAGGCCTCATGTTAAGGAAAGCTCCAATGAGCAATCCACCAGCACTTCCTCCACAAATGCACAATTTTTCCTTTGAGCTGTACTTGCTTTCTGTTAAGTACTCAGCACAAGCAATAAAATCAGTTGAAGTATTTTTTTTCTTAAACAACTTCCCATTCTCATACCACTGCCTCTCCATTTCACCCCCTCCACGGATATGAGCTATTGCATAAACAAAACCCCGATCTAACAAAGACAGGCATGATACGTTGAAACAGGGATCTATGCATATCTGTTCAGAAGAAGTGATTCCGAATTACTGAGAGATTTTATGTGAAATAATTGAGTGCAATTGGAAAACAAGAGAAACCAATGGAAGGACATTGCATCCAGACCAATTTGCATGCACATAACTAAAATGATCAGTCCAATTGATGAACATATCAGCATGAAACAAAATTATATAAAAAAATGGTCCAGTACATAATGCAGACTTCTTAGCAATGTATCAGTTGACTGATGCATTATTTTCCATGATTGGGAAGCAGTGACCTATACACACACACACACACACACAATGTTCAAAAACAACTTTGATCTACCCCCCAGTAGTTATGGTCTTGGAATGGGATAGGCCCTAAATTCAAACCTTCAAGGGGTAGGACTAAGGTTAGGCTTAAGCCTGCAAGCCTTTTACTGTCTAGACATCTTAGGCATTGGTTCTTCAGTGGGAAAAGGAACTACTCTCATCATGCCCAAGTAGGGTTGTCATAGCTGGTAGCTCCATTTTACCCTTTCTATGTAGCAAAACAAACTACTTTGATCTTTGAAAATCATATTTTGTTAAAATATTACATAAAAAGAATCAGTAGCTTTTTTTCCATAATCAATCAGTAATGTAACAAAAGCATATAAATCCCCCATAATGCCAAAATTTACAATTTAATGATGAAATATTTTATTACCTCATAAGAACCATAGCCATCAAGTAGCAATGGATCTGACCCATCAAGTTTCACTAGATCCTTGTGATAAACAATTGAAATAGGAATCTGAGTACCATCTTGAGCATTTGCCCATTTTCTTTCAGTAACATAATTTGATGCATCAAAACCCCCCAACACGTGAGCAAGATGGAGTAGAAAATTAAATGAATAATGGCATAAAAAATTTAGCATAATTAAAAAACTTATAAACGGCATTAAGGAAAAGGAATTAATTAAACATCAGAAAAGTAGCTATGAAGCATAAACTAAGATACTGTGCACAAATTTCCCTTTTGTTTCTTTATTTCACCAGCAAAGAATTCAATCAGCATAGATATTCCAATCCATTACTTACATATATTTTCTACATAATTATAGAAGCTCTTTGTGTGGAAGATTGCCCCTCTTTGTTTAATGTGGACAATATGGAAGGAGAGGAATAACCAAACCTTTAATGACAAGGAGGTCTACTATTCTAGAATTGAAACCTGGTTTCTTAAGAGATTTGTTTGAGTGATCCCACATCATAGGCACTAATGACTCAAATTCTGTTTCAGATTTTATTGATTCACTGTGTCTTTGTACCCAATGTTGGTATTTTGTACCTTTTAGGAGTATTTTATGTACACTCCCAGTGTGCATAAAAATTTCCATTTTTCTCAATTAAAATTTATTACTTACCAAAAAAAAACAGCCCAAACCATTTGATCCAACTACCTTTTTTTTTATTACTTGAACTCTGCATACTTGTGATACAAGCTATTTTCCCAATACCAAAGGAAAATGAAATCAAACCCTCTCAAATTTCAGTCTAGATCAATATATTGTGTATGTCCCAGTCTTCAAGATTCTTCAATCCCATAAAGTCAGAAAATCCATGTGATTGTTTTAGCTAATTCTGAACAGGAAGTATATTTTGACATTTTTGAAAATTATACAGCAGGATTTGTTACCAAAAGAGATAGGACATTGAAATATATTGATTAATATTTTATTTGTAACTGGCTTTGTGAGCCTGGTTTCCTTGGTTAACTCTACATTTTCTTGATCTCTTTCCACAAATATTAAAACACTACTTTAAAAAAGCCATCAGCAAAGTCTGTGTATCCTCATTTTATAAACTTTTTCAAGAGTAATTTCACTGATTTAATATATGCTTTTCTGCCATCCCGCGCATTTGAGGATTCTTGGATTAATAAAATGAGCAAGCATGTACATCATGAAGTCAAATCACACACACGCACACACACAGAAGTAATTCAAAGTTACAATTCAATGTTAGTATGTTCCAACTTAATTGAGTTCCTTTCACTGATTTGGATTCCCATTGGTTGTTAGCAGAAGTAGCAAGCTTTATTATTTTGCAACACAGGAAAATGAAGGCCCACACGCACATGCGCGCGCACACACACACATATCCATAGACAAATCATACTCATAGAAAAGATCAGAAAAAACAAATATAACAACTATTTTGAGCATGCGAATCAAAAGTCAATGCAGAACACAGTAATTTGGTTATATAACTTACTGTTTTGATCTTCTTCAAGACAGAAATGCCTGTCTTCATATCATAATCATACACTGAGTGAGGAGTCTTCATTGAGCTATAGTCAAGTCGTAAAATGCTGGAAGTAAACTGTGACTTTGATGGTTCCACTGAGTATATAGGATCCACAAACTCAACTGTATGACCACCTTGAAGGCTCTTAAGCGGTTCTCCAACATCTGGAAGGCCATAAATAGTTACTTTTGGTAGACCCTTCTCGCGCTCATATACAATGATATGATCGTCAAAGAGTTGTATGTCCTGAATTTTTACACTGGACAGAATTCAAATTTAATAAGCTTTTATTTAGACCATGGAACAGCCTTGGGATGGACTATCTCTGACATAAAAGGTATAAGTCCTTCCATTTGCATGCACAAGATTTTAATGGAGGAACTTTACAAACCGTCAATTGAGCCCCAAAGAAGATTAAATCCAGCAATGAAGGAAGTTGTGAGAGCTGAAATTTTGAAGCTCCTCAATGCTGGAATTATTTATGCTATTTCAGACAGCTCATGGGTAAGTCCAGTGCAGGTTGTACCAAAAAAGGGTGGAATGACGGTGGTGAAAAATGACAACAATGAGTTTATTCCTACAAGAACAGTCACGGGTTGGCGTGTATGTATGGATTACCGCAAGTTGAACAAAGCAACAAGGGAGGATCATTTTCCACTTCCCTTCGTTGATTAAATGTTGGATCGATTGGCCGGGTATTCCTATTATTGCTTCTTAGATGGTTATTCGGGGTATAACCAGATTGCCATAGCCCCCGAAAATCAGGAGAAAACTATAGTCACATGCCTCTATGGAACATTTGCATTTAGAAGGATGCCCTTTGGATTGTGCAATGCCCTAGCAACATTTCAACGTTGCATGATGGCTATTTTTTCTGATATGGTGGAAGATATAATGGAAATTTTCATAGATGACTTTTCAGTTTTTGGTACATCTTTTGATCATTGTTTGCATAATTTAGCTCTTGTTTTGCAGAGATGTGAAGATAAAAATCTTGTCCTAAACTGGGAGAAGTATCATTTCATGGTTCAAGAAGGGATCGTGCTTGGCCATAGAGTGTCATCTAAAGGAATTAAGGTTGATCGAGCTAAAATTGCAACCATAGAAAAACTACCACCTCCAAAGAATGTGAAGGGAATTAGAAGTTTTTTGGGACATGCGGGATTTTATAGAAGATTTATAAAGGATTTTTCTAAACTCTCTAAACCTTTATGTAATCTTCTTGAAAAAAATTCTGCATTTGACTTTGATGATATTTGTTTACAGGCCTTTAATGCAATCAAGGAGAAACTAATTTCAGCACCAGTCATGACTATACCTGATTGGAGTCAACCTTTTGAAGTCATGTGTAATGCAAGTGACTTTGCAATTAGAGCAGTGTTAGGACAAAGGCGAGACAAACAGTTTAGGGCCATATATTATGCAAGCCAGACATTGAATGAAGCCCAATTGAATTATACAACAACTGAAAAGGAGATGCTTGCTGTGGTGTTTGCTTGTGACAAATTTCGGTCTTACCTCATTTGTACAAAGGTGATAGTGTTCACAGATCATGCAGCACTTCGTTATTTGTTTGGCAAGAAGGATGCTAAGCCTAGGCTGATTCATTGGATCCTTCTTCTTCAAGAATTTGATTTGGAAGTTCATGATAAGAAAGGAAGTGAAAATTCAGTTGCTGACCATCTCTCTCGGTTGGAGCAAGAGGAAGTAAAACCATATTTAGTGATCCAAGAAGCATTCCCTAATGAGCAGTTGTTTGCATGTGAGATCAAGCTTCCTTGGTATGCTGATATTATAAACTACCTAGCTTGTAAGGTAGTGCTACCAAATCTTACTTACCACCAACGTAAGAAGTTTTTGCATGATGTGAAATATTATCTTTGGGATGAGCCTTTGCTTTTCAAAAGATGCCCTAATCAAATCGTCCGAAGATGTGTGCCAGAAGAGAAGATGCAAGCCATTCTCCATCATTGCCATTCCTCATCACATGGAGGACATTTTGGAGTAACACGAATAGCAGCTAAGGTAATTCAACGTGGTTTCTTTTGGCTTTCTATTTTTTGTGATAGTTATACTTTGGTGAAAACTTGTGATCGGTGCCAACGTATGGGAAATATTTCAAGGCATCAGGAGCTACCATTGAAAAATATCTTAGAGGTTGAGTTATTTGATGTTTGGGGAATTGATTTTATGGGTCCTTTTCCTCCTTCTTTTGGCTTTGTTTATATCTTGTTGGCAGTTGATTATGTGTCAAAATGGGTGGAGGCAATAAACGATGCAAAGGTAGTGCTCAAATTTCTGCATAAGAACATATTCACAAGATTTGGCACTCCACGAGCTATTATTAGTGATGAAGGGACCCACTTTTGCAACAAGTTGTTCGATAACCTTCTTTCTAAATATGGTGTGAAGCACAAGATAGCACTTGCCTACCATCCTCAAACTAATGGGCAAGTTGAAATTCAAATCGAGAAATCAAGAATATCCTTGAGAAGACGGTCAACACCAATAGAAAGGATTGGGCAAAGAAACTTGATGATGCTTTGTGGGCATACCGTACAGCTTTTAAAACACCTATTGGGATGTCTCCTTATCGATTAGTGTTTGGAAAAGCATGTCATCTCCCTGTTGAGTTGGAGCATAAAGCTTACTGGGCTGTAAAGAAGTTTAATCTTGATTTGAAGGCAGCAGGGGAAAAGCGACTTCTTCAATTGAATGAGATGGATGAGTTCCGGAACAATGCTTATGAAAATGCAAAGATCTACAAAGAACGGACAAAGAAGTGGCATGACAAACAGATTCTTAGGCGTGAGTTTGCTCTAGGACAGCAGGTTTTACTCTTCAATTCACGACTAAAACTCTTCCCGGGTAAGTTAAGATCAAGATGGACAGGTCCTTATACAATTGACAAAGTTTCATCTTTTTTGGAGCAATAGACTTGAAGGACAAGGCATGACATATATTCAGAGTTAACGGTCAAAGATTGAAGCACTATTATGGAGAACAAGTGGAGAGGAAATGTGAATTTATTCCTCTTGGAGATCCGAATTGATGAAGATTGAAAAGTCTGGCTGGAGACTATAAAACAAGCGCTTATGGGAGGCAGCTCATAAAACTTTCTTTTATTCTTTTATTTTTTTTTTTAATTTTTTATTATTTATTTGAATAATTTGGATTTTGATGCAGGTTTATCTGGCATGAATAAAGAGCTGAAAATTACAAACTAATGCAGATCCACAATAAAACCAAGGAAGTTCCTTTCATTTCTTCAATCTGTCTCACTTTTGAATTACAATAAGGACATTGTTTGGTTTGGATTTGGGGGTGTAAACTCCTATAGTCTTGAGTTGTTGGATTCTCTTATCAAGCATGTATTTGAGTATGATTGAATTCTCTATGACTCTGAAATTTGTGATTAAGGATGGTTTTGAGAAAAATTTTCAAAAAATTTGCTATTATATCAGGCAGAGTTTTGTGGGTACTTTGATTTAAATCTTTGTCCTTGAAAATAATTGAGCACATAGTCAATTTTTCTTTACTCCATTTTGCCTATGAAGAGAAGGAGTTGAATTAACTGGGTCAGGAAAGTTCAATTTTGCTTTGCTCTAGAATCCGTTGATGGATCTTTGAGGCAAAATCCTAGTTGACACCAAACATTAGAGAAAGGATCTAGGCAATTTTTTGTCACAACCAAAAGTTTTCCCAGCCGTCCTGATTATCACGCCATCATTACATGGTGTATGCCCAAACCCCCTTGAGCCTTATTTTACATAAGCCTTTATTTGTTCTTTTAACTACATAAACCATTCCCATTCTAAGCCTGAAAAACCATGAATTCACCTTACATTTTGAGAAAATACTTTGGTGGAAATTTGCATTTAAAGAGAAAGTTAGTTCAAATTAAATTATCCACATTATGTTTGCTCTATTTGATCAAAGTGTGAAAAGAAAAGAAAGTGAAAGGCAAGAATCGAAAAAGGGTTAAAGTGTTTGAAAATCAGAAAAGGCTATGAGTATCAAGATGGCTGATTTAAAAAAAAAAAAAAGAAAAAAAAGAAAAAAAAAGGCACTCCACTTATTGAGTATAGCAACAATATTGTCATCAGTATAAGCATACTATCAAGAAAGAGCTATGGTGTGGATCCTGTGGATATCTCTTTTATTGTTCTTTCTACCAAGTATTTTCCTAGTTTGCTTTGATTTTCCATATCCATTTCTTTCTTAGCCCTCACCCTGTGGCCTGTCATTACAACCTTGATTAAAAACCTTTTGATCTCTGATTTTGGTGTTTGATTACATTAGTGGAGAGGATTTCTAAAAATTGGACTTATGGGGTGAAGTTTTGAGAGAATTCTTCTGATTTCAGTTGTTCTACTTTTATCTGAATTTGCTGGTGGTTTGGAGTTAAATTGACTATTTCACACACACACTCAAGGATTTAGCTTTAAGTTGAAGTAAATGCTTAACTCTTGCTTGACAAATTATTGAATTTTTTGATTGATTTTCCTGCTATCTTTGATGTCAAAAGAGTGAGTTACTAGTGATGAAATCTAAATTCAGATCATGGCTTGGTGAGTGATGATATTTCTCTATGGGGTCTAGTTGATATTGTCTATAATTGTCTTTTATTTTTTTTCTTTTTGTTTGAGGACAAACAAAGTTCTAAGTTTGGGGGTGTTTGATGACTTGCATAATTTGGCATAATTTATCACTTCTCAAATTTAAACTTTAGTCTAATTTTATTTATTTTTGTTGATTTTAGACTTCATTATTGTTATTTAAATTTTAATTTTTATTGCAGATTTGAAGAAAAAAAAAGATTTATTCAAATAAAAGAGGGCTGAAAAGAGCAAGGTTTTTGGGCTGAACGGAGCAAGTTTTTTGGGCTGAAGAGAGGAATGCGTTGGGCTTTTGAGCAACACGTTTTGGACTTTTGAGCAACACGTTGGGGCTTTAGGGTGCAAGACGTTTTTTTGCTGAACCTGAGAAGAAAAGAACACGTTCTTGGCTGGAAAAAAAGAGGAGGCGCTGAACTGAAACAGAAAAGGGCTGAAACAGAAAAGAAAAGAGGCGCTGAACTGAAACAGAAAAGGGCTGAAACTGAAAGAAGGAGGCGCTGAAACTGAAAGAGTGAGGCGCTGAAAAACTGAGAAAAGGCTAAAGCAGAAAAACGCTGGAGAAAAAGGCTGAAACAGAGGAACGTTGAAGCAGATTTTTTAGTGTTCATTTTCCTTTCAAATCTTCTCAGAAAAATTATGGTGAATTCGTTTATGTTGAATTTAATTTTTAACATGAACTAAATTTTCTTTATTCTAAGAAAACGATGTAATCTAATTCCAAACTATGTTTGCTTTTCCATGTTAATTTGAATTAATTCTCTTCATGTTTGTCTGATTTATTCTGAGTTTATTGCTTCTAATTAACCGGCCATTAATTAGATGATTTTGATCTTGTGATTTGCTATCGAAAGAGGGAATTATAGGATAGATCTTGAATATTTCAGCATAGGTAAATATAGAGATCAAAAGACTTGTATGAACCTATGTAGTATTAAAATCTTTGGTCTTAATGCTTTCTTGCTTTATTAAATTGCATACTCTTGTGTAAATTGATGAACAAGAATGTTTCCAATTGACTGTCGAAAGAAGCTTTTGGATTTTTTTTTTTTAGATTGCTAACAAACAGAGAGAATTAAATTCAATTAGCTAGATGAGTAGAGCATAGTGAGGGATTAGGTGAAATCGATTTTCTAGAAGTTTTCTTCCCATCAATTTGATTTTCAAGCATTATCATTCTTTTCCTCTGCGTACTTTCTTTAATTTGATTTTATTTTAAATTTCAATTACAACAACCTTAGTGACTTCCCTAGATAAAATCGAGATTAGCATAATTTTGGTATTTGTCAAAAGTAAGTTACCAATCCCTAAGGACGATATTCTTCTCATCACTTTACTATAAAACTACAATATTGTGTGACGGGACTGATGAGTCCGTCTCACATGGATGATCCCATCAATATAGACGAAGACACCCTCAGGCCTGACGAAGTAATTATTCACGCTACTGACGAAGACAGCCAGGCTATTCAATGCAGCCAATTAAACCTAGAACGGTTATAAGGCCAATTGTATGAACCGTTGGAGCACATTGATGCCACATTACACAGCACCAAACGTTACCAAGAGGAGCATTAAGACCTTCATAACTACTCTAACAGCTAGAAGCCATGAAAACATATATAACGCTCACACATTGCCAAGAACAAGGTACATACACACCAAGAGACCTATTTTTGCTTTACTATTTTGCATTGTTCATTCTCAAATAGCATTTTAGACTAACTTTGGCATCGGAGGCGTTGTGGCAGGCACCACACCGGTGACCACCTTTGAAGGTCGGAGATTGCTTTTATCTGATAATCTTGACTGACGAACTTACACTTCATCAGTTTGGCGCCATCTGTGGGAACGACATTTTCGTGTTCAGACTCGAAAAAGTAGTTTCCGATCAACTGTTACTTTCAGATAGAGTCCAATCAAGATTCCGCAGCCTTAGCCCAGCAGGTTCAAGCTCTCGCAGCTGCCGTTGAAGAACTCACCAAGCAAAATCAGGAAATGAAACTACAACTTCAACAGGAGGAGATTCGATCCCAAAACAACATGGAGGACGAGGGAAATAGCCACAGAAGGAGCGACCATCAAAGGCCTACTACTCCAGTAGACCAAAATTCAAATCTTCTTCAAGAAATGAGGAAGGAGATGGATGAATTGAAAAATGCCATCAGGGAGAAGACAAACTAGAGCGTGGGCAGATTGGTAAGGGCAACAGACTCGCCTTTCAAAGCCGCGGTCTTAGGATGCCCAGTACCATCAAAGTTTCGGCTGCCACAACTGAAACCATTTGACGGGCTCAAGGATCCACAGGATCACCTCAACACCTTCAAAACGACTCTAGGGCTTCAGCAGCCCTCTTGCGAGATACTGTGCCGTTCCTTTCCTACCACCTTTAAAGGAGCTGCAAGGGAATGATTCACCAAGCTACCAACGTCATCCATTGACAACTTTGATCAGTTGAGCAACGCCTTCTTACGGCACTTCATTGGGGGGCAGCGTCCTAAGAGGCCAGCAGACTATCTGCTTACCATCAGGCAGGGAGAAAAAGAAACCCTGAGGTCGTACGTTAAGCGCTTCACTCGGGAGACCCTAAAGGTGGACGAAGTTGATGATAAGGTACAGCTGACGACTTTCAAAGTAGGGTTAAAGTCCAGAGATCTCGTGGCTTCGCTCACGAAGAATCCTTCAAAAACAATGGCAGAAATGCTCATAAAAGCATAGAAGTACATGAATGCTGAAGACACACTAGCAGCCATAAAGGACATAGAGAAGCCAGGAGACAAAGGAAGGAAGGAGGACGAACGTAGGGGACAGAAAAGGGAGCGCCCAGATCGTCGGACCAATGATGGTAATAGAAGGAAGGACTATAAAATCTCTCGACCGGTAAAATTTACTCCTCAGGTAATGCATGTTGATAAAATTTTAACGCAGATTAAGGATGAACATTTCCTCAAATGGCCAAGGCCATTGCATTCATCTCCAAACGTCCGTGACAAGAACAAGTACTGCCGGTTCCATAAGGATCATGGTCACTACACCGAAGATTGTCGGGACCTTAAGGAGCAAATAGAAGAGTTGATACGGAAAGGAAAGTTACAAAGGTATGTGAAGAAAGGAGAGTTTAGCAAATTTAGGGACGGAAACAAAAATCAGAGAGAATCCTCATCCAGAGATAAAGGTAACACCTCCCAACCCCCCCAAGATATTATTGGTGACATTAATAAAATAACAGGAGGGTTGTCCCTGGATGGGTCATTCAAATCCCTCAAGAAAGTCTATCAAAGGCAAGTGAACAGTGTCTACATGATACGTCCGTCCAAGCAGCGACGGACGGATCAGGATATGTCTTTCAATGAAGCAGATGCCAGAGGAGTGAAGCAGCCTCACAATGATCCATTGGTCATAATGCTGACTATAGAAGGGTTCAACACCAAAAGAATCATCGTAGACAACGATAGTTCAGCAGATATCATCTACCTCCCAGCATTTCAGTAGCTCAAGTTAGATCCAAAGAGACTGGCCCATTTGACACCCCTCTCGTCAGTTTCAGCGAAGATAAAGTATATCCCAAAGGTATGGTGACGTTGACAGTAACAGTGGGGACCTACCTGAAGCAGTTGACTCATCAGATAGACTTTTTAGTGGTAGATTGCCCCTCGTTTTACAATGTGATTATTGGAAGACCCACACTCAACAAATGGAGGGCAGCTACGTCCACCTATTGCCTGAAGGTGAAGTTCCTAACGGACAGCGGAGTCTAAGAAGTGAAAGGCGATCAAATCTTGGCCAGGGAATGCTACCAGGCCGTCTTGGCTGCAAAAGAGAATCACACTTGGACGATTGAAGAGAAAAAAGAAGACAAAATGGAAGCCTTAGAAACAGTGAAACTGGACGAAGAAGAAGCCACCAAGACGACAAGGATAGGGACGATGCTAAGCCCTGCGATGAAATCAAGGCTAGTCCAGTTCCTAAAAGAGAACCAAGATATCTTCGCCTGGAGCCATAAGGACATGCCTGGTATATCCCCAGAAGTCATCCAGCACAAGCTGGACGTGGACCCAAAGAAGAAGCCCGTCAAGCAAAAATGAAGGGTATTTGCTCCAGAACGAGACCAGGCAGTTACAGACGAGGTAAATAAACTGTTGAAGGCGGGATTCATCCGAGAAGTATACTATCCTGATTGGCTTGCAAACGTCGTCCTCGTGAAAAAAGCGAATGGGAAGTGGAGAATGTGTGTAGACTTCATGGACCTGAATAAAGCGTGCCCGAAGGATAGTTTTCCTCTACCAAGGATAGACCAGGTCGTGGATTCTACTGCCGGACATAAGTTGTTGACATTCATAGACGCCTTCTTAGGATACAACCAGATAAAAATGGCTGACGAAGATCAAGAGAGGACTGCTTTCATCACAAGCCAGGGGCTCTATTGCTACAAGGTAATGCCTTTTGGGTTAAAGAACGCAGGAGCTACTTATCAGAGGTTAGTAAACAAAATGTTTAGCAAACAAATCGGCAGGAATATGGAAGTATACATGGATGATATGCTCGTCAAGAGCAAGGAAGAACTCACACATCTGGACGACTTGAAGGAGACGTCTGCCACCCTCAAAGAATACAAGATAAAGTTGAATCCTTGTAAGTATGTCTGCGGTGTAGGTTCAGGCAAATTCTTAGGGTTCATGGTGTCCCAAAGAGGAATAGAAGCAAACCCGGAGAAGGTACAAGCCATAATCAACATGGCATCACCTAGGACCGTCAAGGAAGTCCAAAAGCTCACAGGAAGAATTGCAGCTCTTAATAGGTTCGTCTCTAGAGTGACGGACAAATGCCTCTCCTTCTTCAAGACCTTGAAGAAGGCATTCGCCTGGACAGACGAGTGTGAAGCAGCGTTTCAAGAACTCAAGCGTTACTTGAGCAACCCACCTCTCTTGAGTCCTTCCAAAGAAGTAGAAAACTTATATCTATACTTGGCGGTATCAAGCACCGCCGTGAGTGCAGCTCTGATTCGAGAAGAAGACAAGAAACAGCTTCCAGTTTACTACGTCAACCAAGCCTTCCAGGGGGCTGAGTCCAGGTATCCAAAGATTGAGAAGATTGCATTTGCGTTAATAGTGGCCTCCCGAAAACTAAGACAATATTTCCAAGCAAATCCTACCCTGGTGATGACAGACCAACCTATCAAAAAGTCCATGAACAGGCCTGAAGTAGCTGGAAGAATGGTCTAATGGCAATTAAACTCAGCCAATTTGACATCGAGTACCATCCCAGGACAGCCATTAAAGCATAAGCCCTAGTGGACTTCATCGCCGAGTTCACTTCCCCGAACGAAGATAAGCACACTAACGAGGCCGAGAAATGGACGATACAGACCGACGGTTCGTTAGCTCGAAAGAAGGGGGAGTAGGGGTCGTCATAGTCACCCCAGATGGAAAAGTACTAAAGTATGGAGTTCGGCTAAAATTTTTGGCCACCAACAACGAGGCCGAATATGAAGGGATTCTGACGGGATTAAGACTCAGAAAGGTGCTTGGGGCTAAGAACCTGTTAGTCCAAAATGATTCAAAACTGGTAATTGGGCAGATCCAAGGAGAATATGAAGCAAAGGAAGAGAGAATGCAGAAATATCTCAGGCTGACGAAACGTTTGGCTCAGGAGTTCGATGAAGTGGAATTCGTACAGATACCGAGAAGCCAGAATATGGAGGCAGACGAAGTCTCAAAGATAGCCTCGTCAGAAGGAGGTGCAACGAGTATGGACTTGATGATGGAAGTCCAGAAAAACTCCAGCATTGAAGAAGTTCCAACGTTCACAATCCAGAGCACAGACAGCTGGATGACGCCCATCATATCCTTCCTCCAGGATGGACACCTCCCTCCGAATACAGACGAGGCCAAGAAGATTAAGAAGAGGGCAGCCAGATTTACAATCCTCAACGACACCCTATACAAGAGAGGCTTCTCCATGCCTTACTTGAAATGTGTTAGTGAAGAAGAAGCTAGGTACATCCTAGAAGAGATACATGAAGGAATCTATGGGGACCATGCTAGCCCTAGATCCCTAGTAAGCAAGGTTATTCGAACAGGTTATTTCTGGCCTACTATGCAGGTAGACGCATTGGAGTTCGTCAAGAGATGTGACAAGTGTCAACGATTCGGGAATGTCCAACGGCTTCTAGCAGAAAGACTGACGACGATAACGTCCCCATGGCCATTTGCACAATGGGGAATCGACATCGTTGGCCCATTGCCCTTAGGCAAAGGTCAAGTAAAATTCTTGCTAGTTGCTATTGATTACTTTACGAAATGGGTTGAAGCAGAGCCTCTGGCGACTATCACCGAAGCAAGGATCCGAAACTTTGTGTGGAAGAATATAGTTTGCAAGTTCGGGATTCCAAGGACGATTATATCAGATAACGGACGACAATTCGACTGCCAAGGCTTCAAGGACTTCTGCTCAGGCCTGGGCATCAAGAACCAGTTCTCATCACCAAGACATCCACAGGCGAATGGACAGACGGAGGTGACAAACCGTACGCTGCTCAAGATCATAAAAACCAAGTTGGACGATACGAAGGGCGCCTGGCCAGAAGAATTGTCCAATGTCTTGTGGGCCTACAGAACAACAGCAAGAACTCCGACGAGAAAAACCCCCTTCAGGCTCACCTACGGGACTGAAGCAGTGATCCCGGTCGAAGTAGGAGTAACCAGCACCAGGCGAGAAATGCTCAACGAGGAAGCCAATAATGATCGTCTGTGATTCAACCTAGACTGTCTAGATGAAGTAAGAGACAAAGCCTGCAGCAGAGTGACGGACTACCAGAAAAAGATGATGGACTATTACAACAGAAGGTTGAAACTCAGGCGACTCAACATAGGCGACCTCGTCCTACACAAAGTAACCCCGGCGACCAAAGATCCTACTCAAGGGAAACTCAGCCCTACATGGGAAGGACCCTACTGAGTCGTCCATTACTCCAAACAGGGTAGCTACCACTTGGAAACCCTGGACGGACAAAGACTCCCGAGGCCATGGAACATTGAACACTTGAAGAAATACCATCAATAGAAGTAACATTTAAATGTATTCATTACTGAAATCAATAAAGAAGTTATCCAGCTAATGTTTCTCTGCGAGCAGGTCTATTTGATTATAAGTCACAAAAAGCCAAAAATGGCTAAATAATAAGATTCCGCCTTGACGGATGTAAGTTACTGACGATGACAAGATCCCTAAAAAAGGGTGTAAGTCACAAAAAGCCAAAAATGGCTAAGTAACAAGAGTCCGCCTTGACGGATGTAAGTTACTGACGATGACAAGATCCCTAAAAAAGAGCGTAAGTCACAAAAAGCCAAAAATGGTTAAGTAACAAGATTCCGCCTTAACGAATGTAAGTTACTGACGACTATAAGACCCCCTAAAAGGGTGCAAGTCACAAAAGCCAAAAATGGCTACATAACAAGATTCCGCATAGAACGGATGTAAGTTACAAACGATGACGATCCCTAAACGGACGTAAGTTGCAAAAAAAAAAAAAAAGGGCTAAGGGACTAACCCTGCCTAGACGAATACACAACATGGATGATTGAAAGATCACACCGGCATATCACCAACCAAAGATCATACAATCACAAGTACAAGTAAGTACGCAGATGTAAATTAAATTAAAGCCCAAAAGCAACGGGCAAATTACAAGTGTTTCTACAACCAAAGACCCATAAACACTGGGCTAAAAACATTGTTCTTAAAGTAGATTAATTGTTCGAGAATTAGATATATAAAACAACCCAAAACATAGTGGGCATCTAAGAAGAAAAATAGAAAATTATTATGAAGTGTCAAGTTCGGGCTTCAACATCAGCGTCATTGCCAGCAGTGTCCGCATCGGCAGGAGCATCATTGGCAGGAGCATTCTCAGGGGCATCAGGCTCGGTGGCAGAAGGTTGGGTGGCCTTGTCAGCAGCCATCTCCTGGTCTACCTCTTCAAAATCCAACTTCTCCATGTCTACTCCAGAATGATGCTTCGCGAGATATCTCCTCAGGAGCTCAAAACCTTTGAAATACCAGCTGAACAAAACAGTATTATATTCGTCAGTTGTTTGAAATGCCTCGACAGACCTGGCAGTAATAGTCTTAAGACTCTCCCGAGCGCCAAGAAGCTACTCGTCCTTCTCCAACGTCAACTAACGCTCCGCTCTGAGATCATTTTGTAGGGTCTTCACTGTTCCCTTCAAAGAAGTAGCCTCGCCCATGGAGTCAATAAGTTTCTTCTTTAAAGTCGAATTCTCCACCTCCAAAGCCTCCATCCTAGTTGTGAGGGACACCATCTTAGCCTCTTGAGTAAAAAACTCGGAAGTAATATGGAGACTTTCTCCCAGCACCTGGGAAGGAGTTCAAAGTCATCAGTGAAGTGAAAAAGAAAAGGAAATCAAAAGTTGCCCAAAGTATCTTACCTAGACAAGCTTATGGACATGACACGTGGCAACGTCATTGAAAGGAATGCCAAACAAGACCTTCAAATCCGCAGTAGTCACGACTTCGTGAGCCCTGTCCACCGCCAGCTTCTCGTTACTCCAGATTGTAGATGAATGAGAATCGACCTTCTCCTTCTCTCTCTCCGACAACCGTGGCCTCTTGGAGACGGGAGTAGCACCGATCTCTTCCACAGAAGTGGTGGGAGAGGCTATCCTCATAATCTCGGCTCCGGAAACAACAGGAGTGACGGAGGCAATTGGAGCAACGGAGCTGCCCTTCCCGGTGACACGAACCGCTCTCTTCCTAATATTAGACAACGGCTCGTCCTTCTTGTACTTCATCTTCGCGTACATATCCTTATTGAATTTGGTTGTCATTTCTACAAGAGGAAAACACTAGTTAAAAAAAAAAATTAGAGAGACAAGTTAGCACTGACGAACCCAACACTTACTCTTTTTTCCCTCGATTTCAAGATTTTGCAGGACGAAGCTAGAAGGATCTGGTCCGAGGTCGAGGCAGTAGAAGGCTAGGGTTCTTGGGCTCAAAAGATCGTCCCAGCTTTCAATTGTTTGTGCGTATTCAATCGCCTTTTGCACTCGCTCTTTATACCTGTTTTTTAGTTTGGGCCACCTTTTAACTGTGCCAAAGAAGAAGCAAAAGAGTCAGTAGCAATAAAGGCCAACACGACAGAACTTAAGTAGCAAGAAAAAACATTGACGCACCTAAGGTCGGGGTTTCCCACCGACGATGCAACCTCGGGAGTTCACCCCAAACCTCGCCAGAAGGGGTCTCAAAATTGTCCCTGGACACAAAGAAAAATCTGGACTTCCAATACCTGAATGACGAAGGTAACCCCTTGACGATTCTAGTTCTCCTTTCCCAAGACACCAATTCATAATACCCGTGCTCCTTAGACGCTTTTAAGCGATATAAATAGGCGAGCTCATCAACCCGGAGCATATCTCCGTCCATGGCAGCCAACCATATTCCCATACAACTGACCAATATTCTCCACGAATTTGGCATAAGTTGCCCAGGAGCAATACCAAAGTGGTCTAATAGCTCCATGAGGAAAGGGTTGACGGGAAACCTCAACCCACAAACGAAGGCGGACTCGTAAAAGCATACCTCGCCTGGGAAGAAGTGACAGG
This sequence comes from Quercus ilex subsp. ballota, assembly GCA_032727855.1. Taxonomy (NCBI): domain Eukaryota; kingdom Viridiplantae; phylum Streptophyta; class Magnoliopsida; order Fagales; family Fagaceae; genus Quercus; species Quercus ilex. The sequence goes on along the minus strand of CM064908.1, from coordinate 832,561 downwards.
CCCGGTCCTCCTTATTAGGCAGGTGAACCCTAACCCGATTCGGGAATTGAAATCTATCCTTGAATCTCCCCAGTATATTTGCGTCCAATCCACACTCCTCCCTGAGGGCATAAAAAGGCCTAACATCTCGAGAGGAAGAGACAGCGGTATCCCCCTCCACTGGGTCACCGCTGGACAATAACCCAGTCGCGAGCTCACTAGATCTGACCTCAGACATCTCCCCTCGCTCCCTCACTACGTTCTCAAACCAATCTAACGACTGACGAAGCAAAGGCAATAGATCAGCCAAGGCGACACTTAAATAGTTTGCCTCAAAGACGAAATCCTCAATATTGGGGAAAACACCTAAAGACCCTCCTAAACGCGCAAAGAGGAAGGAAATTGATGGGCAGACTGTCCTGATTTCAGAACTACCAACCATAGAAACCCAAAAAGAAGCACAGAAAAGAACAATACAGCTAAACCCCAGAGAGATCGAAAGAAAATAGAAAGAAAAAAGAAAAGGAAAAGAAGGGAATCAGAAACACTACCACAGCAAAACGATGAAAGAAAAAGTGAGAAAAGAAGGAGAACATACCTTGAACAATGGCAGACCGAGGAAGCACTGCCAAACAGCACACCAATTCGAAGAAGAATAGCAGAAGAAGGCTAACACAGGAGAAGTAATGATTGAAGATTTTCGAAAAGTGAAAAGAAAAAATAAGGAAAGGAAGTGTTTAAAAACAAAGGCTCGAAAAACGGAAGGACCGGCGGGAAACCCAATATTCCCACTAGTTGGAGCATTAACCCCACCAGTCAGCACGTGCCACGTATGCCACGATCTGTGGAACGCCGCCACTTCGCACTTAATACGGAGCAAAACCCCAAAAGTCATTTGCAACCTGTAACCTTTCACATTCTGTGATTGTCATGACATGACAAACACAGAATCGGGGGGCAACTGGTGGGACTGACGAGTCCGTCTCACATGGACGATCCCATCAATATAGACAAATACACCCTCAGGCCTGACGAAGTAATTATTCACGCTACTGACGAAGACAGCCAGGCCATTCAATGCAGCCAATTAAACCTAGAACGGTTACAAGGCCAACTGTATAAACCGTTGGAGCACATTGATGCCACATTACACAGCGCCAAACGTTACCAAGAGGAGCATTAAGACCTCCATAACTACTCCAACGGCTAGAAGCCATGAAAACATAAATAAAGCCCACACATTGCCAAGAAAAAGGTATATACACACCAAGAGACCTATTTTTGCTTTACTATTTTGCATTGTTCATTCTCAAATAGCATTTTAAACTAACTTTGACATTGGAGGCGTTGTGGCAGGCACCACACCGATGACCACCTTTGAAGGTCGGAGATTGTTTCCATCTGATAATTTTGACTGACAAACTTACGCTTCATCATTTTTCGTGATAAAGACAGGTATCACTTGATTGCTCCGCTCCCAATTTATGTAACCATGCCTGTGAGCAATAGAAACAGACCAATACCCATGACAAAGGAACAAAGACCAAGAATGAGTGTGTAAATTCCAAATTCTGAGGTATAGTTATCTATTTAAGACATATTGTTAATTTGGGGTTTTTTTTTTTTTTTTTTTTTTGGGGAATAATTGGTAAATTACACACAACACACCCAGTGGATGCATATCATATTCTTACGAGCTAGAGATATATATGTTACTGGGAAACCATATTCTATTCAGTAATTTGTAATAAAAGAAATGAAGAAGTAGAACTTTGTGAGGGCGGAGAGTTTGATCCATGGTGATGTAAACAAAAGCCCCATCACCATGAGTAGTAGCCCATTCAAGAGAGACAGTGACACCAACAAGAGGTTTGTCCACAAGAGCTCCGGTGTGAGCATCAATGACATAAATAGTATAAATATCATCTCCTTTAGCATCCTCAGCATAAGCCACCAACTTGTGATTGGGACTAACCTTAAAAGCAGCAATGCTATAATAATCGTAAGATTGAGCCTTAAAATTCTCGTCCAAGATAATATGTTCGTTGTGAGGAGCATCGGGCATGGGCATGGTGTCGTGCACAGAAGATGGGGCGTCCGGATTGGGTACAGCACGCCTACAGTATTGAACGTACTCCTTGCCCTCAAGAGTCCTATGGTAGTAATAGTAAGCTCCTCTGCGTACAGGCGCAGACACATCGTCCTCTTTGATCCGCCCTCTTATTTCGGCATACAGATCATCTTCAAACTTTATGGTATCTATAATATTAATTAATATATAATGAGAATGAGTATTTGATATTAGCAGAGAGAACTAGTAGGATGAAGGAAAGTGAAGTAGTACCGTACATGATGGAATGGGTGTAATGGTTCTCTTGTTTGAGGTAGGAGAGAACCTCAGGATTGGAGCGAGAGTCATCGCGTAGCCACTAGTAGATGTCGACCCTTACGTCCCCGAACATTTCCATCAGGTGGCTCACTTTCTTCGCCATGGGAGGGTTGCCCTTTCCCCTCGTCGTCGTCGTCATATTCCACCCTGATGAGATCCAACTCAGATAAGAACAGAACAGCACGTGGCTCTCCTCTCCTTGCACTCAACACTAAGGAGCTTACAGACGTCATAGTCATAGTCATACAACAAGTCAAAGTACAGAGTCCACGGTTGACAAGGTCCGTATTTCCATAATTGGACACCCAACATATCTAAAAATGAATGTGCCGGCCTCTAATTATTTGCTTAATTCTTTATTTATTTATTTTTTTCTAATATAAAGTATAAACTATATTGAAAAGAAATTCATTGTTTACGGGCAACAATAAAAAGCAACCATCATGGACTTTGTCATATATTCAAGAGGGCACTCGCAATCAAGAATGAGTGATCAAATAACAATAACATAGACTTGCTTCACATACAGTTTGGTTGGTATTTCAAGAGCACAAAATCAATTTTCAAGATGCACATCATCAACTGATGCTACAGGGACCTCCATGAGACTGAGATTAAACTAGACTCTAATGCCTTTATAGCATCACATCTTCAGCTAGTAGCTATCACTTTGATCACAGCAAAATAAGATCTTCAACAAATTGGTTCCCCCCATCAACTAACTCTCTTGTATGTTGGTATATTAGCTTCCAATCTATTTATCTAGCCTCCATCTCGATAACCCATTTATGTCCATTCCAACAGCCCCCACCTCGATTGGGGGACAATGGAGAGTAGTAGGGTCCATTGAAATCTTTGGAAATTATTGTTTTTACCCAAATAGCCTATCTTTCATCAGTCTCTATTCCAACTTGACTAACAGCATATTCCTAGGCCTAGGCATAGGCCTAGCCAAGTACCGTATATGATTTATGTAGAATTTCTAACCAATGCAACCCAAAAGAAGGAAAAAAAAAAAAAAAAAAAAAAAAAAATTTAACCTTCAGTATCATATACATATGCGCGTTTGGATATCGTTTATTTTATTGAAAATTGAAAACTGAAAATAATAAAAAAATAATTTTCAGTTACTGTTCATACTAAAAAAACACTGTTTATATGCCTATTTACACTGTTCATGAAACATAAACAATGCAAGAGGCGCTGGTCCAAGAAAAAAAAAAAAAAAAAAGCGCAAAACGCATCAACTATCCAAACAGCATCAATATATCTCATAACTCATCTTTCAATTTTACAAGGCAAGTTTTATTAATATTCTATGGGCAAGCGGAGAGATTTTAGATTTGGCGAAATCAATGCATGGATTAATGTACTGCAGTACTGGATCCCTATTATTTATTTTGGAACTAAACCTGTACTTCCAGTTCCAGACAAGGAGAATAATAGTAATAATAAGATACAAAGCAAGAAGAGCAAGACTTAAATACGATATTTAAGTGCTGTTCTTTAAGTTTTTCTTTTAAAATTCTCTCACGTGACTTTTTCTCATGAATGGAAGTGTATTTTTTAAATTAAATAACCACATGACAGAATTTTAAGAGAAAAACTTAAAAAACACCTAAAATACTGTACATAAATTTTGCCCAAACAAGAATACAGGCAATGCCCAAACAAGAATACGAGCAATGCCTTTAACCGAAAATACCAGGTCTACCCTTGGAGGCAGGAAAAACTATAATTTTCTAAGCATTGTACTAGGCAAGGCCCATAAAATTCATGATCGGATCCTTCCAACAAATATTACAATTCAGTTAGGTCATGATGTAAAACACATATCTTCATTGAAATTTCATTACAACAGCTATTTCTTTGAAGTGCAAGAAAGCAGTTTAGTAGGTTTCTCTAATCTTTCCCGATCCTAGGACAGATTTGAAGTTTCAAAAATATTTTAGATCAAATTTAGTAAGGGTTACATTATAAAACCTGAAAGAAATTAGATTTTAGATCTTTGGCATTCATCCCAATCATAACTGTGATATAGTTTATACATGGGCCTAGTCTTGAACTAAACATCAGTCTCACCCTTTACCCAAATATTATGGGGAAGGGAGTCATTTCATTTGAGAGAGAGAGAGAGAGAGAGAGAACCACAACAAAATAACATACGATGACAATTCCATTTCATAGATGCATCAGGTGTAATAAATTTCTTTACCCCCTTTCACTCTTGCATGTTTTTCTCCTGATACTTCCTGCCCCACATTGGAACCAACTTATCTAGGAAACAGGTTATGAACAAAAACCAGTCTGGAAGTCCAAATGCGCGCTAAAATACATGGCATAAAAATAAGATGCTAGTTAAAATTACCTAAGCAACAATAACAGCCTAATACATAGCACAAGCATCCAAGAGCAGGCTGGATCAGAAACTTCCTGGAATGGGGACATTAACTGATAAATAATGGATGGAGTTACAATTAGCAACCTAATACACAGCTCACAAATATTAAAGCAACTTGGCCAGATGCAAACATCAACATATTCAGGGCTTCCTCAGTAGGGCACTCTCAAGTCTCAACATCAAATCACAATTCTTCAATTGGTTTCCACGTAATGCAAGCAAATAACTCTCTGTGATCATAAGAAATATGGGACTCCTGTCCTTGGCCCTCTCATCTGGTTGTTCTCCTCTGTTTCAGTGAAAAACTTGACTTCTCTCTCCTGTTTCAAATGGCAGAAATGAGCATCCACCAACATGGTTTAACATAATAATGATTCCTCACAATAAGTTAAAATCTAGAAAATTCCTGTTTAGAATGGCACAAGCTGACAAACACTAGATTCAGCTTTAGTCATTCCCTAAAAATTCCATTCCTTAAAAATAATTTTTTTTCTTCCTTTTTTAAGATGCAATGCTTGGAAACAGCTTATGCCAATGTAAGCATGAGCCCAAGTCATGACCCTAACGATGAGAGTACTTAGTCAAATTGCAATAGATTTTCATGCATGGTCAATATAAAAATGTTCATAAAATCTTAAAATGTATCATCAGAATTACTAATCAAGAACAGCAGTGACAAACATCAACCTCCAACCACTCCACCAACAAAGTATTACAGAATAATATTTGCTAATAACCAGTAATTGTCTTCCAAGAAACATTTTTCCATATTTTTCAGTGAAATAAAATTTGGTCCGAAACAGTGACTTTTTTTTTTAAACTAATAACATAAAAGAATATTATTGGCAACTACTATTGACTCCATCCATCCCTATTTCTTGGTGCTCTATTCTATTTTGGGACATCCAAAATATAATCATTTTTGAAAAGTCTATGGATACACTTTTATAAACATTCCTAAAGTGCCCTTAAAAAGGAGAATATATTGAATGATATCCCTAAAAAGTTAAAATTTTTCTGAACAAGACAAGAAAAACGAATGGGGTAGTATTTTATTTTATACACTTAAACAAATTTATTTACAGACACATTGTCCAGAATGAATATACAAATACTATACATGAGTAAATGAAACCAAAGGAAGACAAATATATGGAACCTAAGATGCAAACTAAGTCGATACATGATCCAATATGATGAACCATCAAAATAATGACCATCATTTTGGCTGGCTATCAAGTCCACGAATATCAAACAAAAAGAGAGAGAAACTGCAAAAGAACAACAAAACTTAAGAGGTAAAGAAATCCCCAATTTGATGTTGCCTTCACTCCTACCCCAACATGACATCTTCATAATGCCCCTTCTCAAAACATGACTAATGTTAAGATGCTTCACTTTCTCAGAAAACTACTAAATTCGTTCATGATTATTTTGGACAATCCTGGGGAAGGAGACAGGCAACCATGGATGCCAATGTTAGGAACCGCAGCAACAAGGGGCAAAAGATCAATACCAACAATAAGGGCAGTCAATAATATTGCCTATGTATCTTCTCCAATCTTGTAGAAGTCAATGTCTACGCCACACAAAAAAAATGGTGTCCTCTCTCCCGTCCTCCCGCCCCTTAATTCTGTCATGAAAAATGGTCAATCACAGATGCAGTGTCTTTTTCCCCCTCCTCACTTTGTAATGGTAACATTTGAATCAAACACCTATTGCATCACCACCCTGCACCTAGGGCTAAAGAAAATAATCAACTATGCCTAACACGATGACAGAAGGATTCCATATACCATAGTATCAGATATATCATGCAAGTCTGAATCTGAACATTCACCTTTATCATGAACACATAATATAAGAAATAAAGTAAGTTCATAATATCTCACCATATTCTCATTGAAGCTCAATATAGAAGCCACATTCCCACAACGATAACAGTAATTTGGTGCAGACCACACCTGCAAATTTCCAGAAACAATCTACTCAATCAACCTATAAATAATTAAGCAGCAAAACTAAAATAAAAAGTAGAGTCTCACAGTTACTAAGCCTTTATCTTGAAACATGTACTTAAGGCCTTCTTGTACAAGTTGGTGTGCTCGACAAACCAGATCCAGATTGTTTATGTGATTGAACTGCACGAAAGCAAATATTCTTAAGTTGGAGAACAAACTATCCTGTTAAAGTTGAGTCTTGAGAGGCTGTCATATTACCTCTGAAGTGACCCTGGACCCAAAGAGCCAACCCGCTCCACGTGGACTGACTGCCCATGTTTCAATATCTTCAGGGTCACTCCACATGAGATCACAAAATGGCCCCTCATGTGGAATTTCACAATTTCGTTCTATTAACCTTATCTGCAAAAGAAAGTAGTTTGAATAATATTCAATCCATACAACAGCACAATTCCTGCATCACTAAGCAATCCAAATATATGAACCAAAAAAGTAACAGAATTTTTATCCATCTTCATGCATGCACCAAAAAAGGAGAAAGAAAAACCATCAGGTGCAGAATTTTAGCGATCCTACTTATTGCATATGTATATAGAAAAACAGAGCAACAGGACTTCCTTAAAATGGTTTTTATTTTTGTTTTTATTGTTTTTTAATATAGATAAATAGTGGGGAAGGAGGGAGGATGATGCGGGAGACGCAAGAAGATTATTATTTAGTGTTATTTATGTTTACAAGTCAATTGTATTTTTATGTTTTAGGTCCTAGTAATTTATTAGGCTATTAGTATTTTAACTTGGAAGCAAAGTTATTTTTGTAATAAGGCAATTAGGGTTTCCTAGCCAATTAGAACTAGGGTTTAACAATCCTTTATAAGCAACCAATTGTACTCCTTGAGGAGATAATTGATATTTTGATGAATGAAAAAAATGTCATTTGTTCTTTCTTTGGTCTGGTGCTGACTCTAGATCCACCCTAGGTGCTGACTCTTAATAGTTTCCCCGCTTGGTGCTGACTCCAAGCAAGGCCTAGGTGCTGACTCCTAGGTCATATCCATTTATTTTATTGTTGTTTCAAATTTGTTCTGGTTGTCCTGCGTCAAAGGAGGGGTTTGAACCACAAACATCAAGCACCACAAAGGGTGCGGTACCACTGGACTATCACTTGAACCCCTCCACCAAAGGAAAAAGTTAACCTCAAAATTGGTTTGAAAGAAAATTCCTCCATCCTACTACATGGTGATTCATAAAACCATCCACGTGACTTGTTTAAATAATAAATAGAAAACACAACTACTTCGACTGATTATTAGTAAAACTATTCAGGAAAATGAGATTGATACCTTTGATTGATTTTCACAGAAATCATTCAGTACATAAAATGTGTTATATAGCATAAATTAGCCTATGCATAACTTGCGACATAAAATGCATATAAATATTGATATTTTTTAATATAATTCTGATGACCAACAGCTAAAGAGAGGAAAAAACCTGATCAATTGTTCGAATGTCAGGAGAAAGACCACCATGGACACACAGCACCTGGACGACAAAGGCAAACAAACGCATTAAATTCCAAAAGTGGACATGCAATTATAAAAGTTGTTAAGTGATTTAACATTGTATATTAATTACATTAGATGTAACCTAAATATAGATAGAGAGACAAACAGAGAAAAAGAAGAGAGAGAGATTTACAGTTCCATCAATAATTGCTGAGAGCGTTAGATAGTCAAAAACATCAGTACAATACCGCCATGCATTAGCATTTCCATACTTCCTCTGGCACTCATCATAAAAACCATATACCTATCAAAGTCAGAAATTCCACATCAACATATGTCAGAACCACAATCCTTTCTTCTTTTTTAACAAGCATATCACACCAAAAATATGACTTGTGGCAAATGCAAGATGCCCTTCTTGCAACAATAAGAACTTGGGAAGGGAATTCAACAACATTTTAAATATAGCAACTTTTGATAGCTTAAGCTTTACAAAACTCAATCATAACAAAATTTTAAAAACTTTGTTGAATACAAGTACTTCATTTTATTTGATAAGTAGTGAATCCAAGTGTTTTATTAACAAATATCTGCTACTTAAAATACCTAGTGAATCCAATTATTTTATTAACAAATATTCACCACTTAATTTTTTTATTGATTCCAAATATCCGCTAGTTAATGACTTTGAATATATTACAAACTACAATATTTTGAACAAAACTAGAAATTTCTATTCAAGATATCAATATTGATTACCAACCAAAAACATTTCCCTGAAAACCAAACCAATCTTGTTGACAAAACTAAAAAGGTAAAAACTGCATATTGCATTAATCTCTTATGTATCAAATTGGTTCACACCGCACATAGAACAATAATAAATATTAAGGTATCAATGAGATGGTGAGGAATTCTGCATTTAGTTTTGCAGTCTTTTTGTACACAATGTAAAATTATATCAATATATGAAAGGAATATACAAAGGGTACAAAATCAGTATATCAGCAATATACCCTAAGTATCACCGACAAGTTTTACAATCTTATTATTTTCCCTAAAAGAAATATACAAAAAAGGGAAAGAAACCATCAATCATTCAATCTATTTAATTTGTATGCCATCTGAATTCCAACCAAAACAAGAAAAAAATAGCTTTTAATTTATAATCCTATAAAACTCTAATCACCAAAATATTTTATTATGACAGCAAATATAAAAAATTTACTTGCCACAAACCATAAAACCAATCAAATGTATTCCAAAATAACTTTTATTTATATAGGTAAGTAGGGGGAGGAGATTGGTGGGGGGTTCAAACTTCAAACCCCAGTGCCCAGGCACCACAAGAGGTACTAGAACCACTGGGGTATCCCTCGAACCCTCAAAATAACATCAAACTGAGAGAAGAAGGAATAAAAATAAATGTTATGATACATGACTAAGTTAGCAAAAATAAAATCACCTTATTTTTCCTCTATCCCCAATTTAGAGGAGCATCTTTGTCTAATGCACAAATGCCATTTCAATACAGAACTGTACAGATCACTCTGAAGAGTCTAAAAATAATTGACTTTTGACTCACTTCAGCAGCTCAAATGACACAACTGACAATTAAAATATGACAGAAGAGCACACCTGGGTTAGTTGCCTGCTTTCATGGTTTCCACGCAAAAGGGTAATATTTGCTGGGTATCTATGAGCAAACAGAAGCGCACCAAAAAGAACAATGGCAAAATTAGCTTTTTTATAAATGGATAAACATCTAATAACAAATGAGGTCAGACAGAAAGGTATTAAAAGCAAATGCACACACACCATTCATAATATTAACAGGTTTGAACCTTTAGGGAGCCCAGAAATATATCAATGTGAGATTTCACAACCAAAAAAGGTCACCATTACATAGATAAATTCAACCAACAAAAGAATAACACTCTCAAATTTAGTGCTGATCCTTAAGGCCCAACTATACTACAATCTGTCAGGTGAAGTTTACCACAACACCAAAGAAAGTTAAAGGTATACAAAAAATAAACACCTAAAGAGTAATATATATATACACACACACACATATAGAACAACCATCATCCAAATATTCTGCATGAGTACTTACTATCTTCCTGCCATATTGGCAAAAAAATCTACAATTTATCAAAAACCAAATTTAGTACTTCCTACTCTCTTAAGCCTGAACAGCACAACAATTGATAGGTGCATTGATCCTGTTAAATTACCGATTATCCCAAAAGTTTAAGCTTTTAGGAAATGATGAACTTAATCACTTAACCATAAATCTAACACTCCCCCTCACTTGTGGGCCTAAACTTTCCCTTAATAAGTGGGGGCCTAACAAGTGAAAATTTAACATTTTAAATGGGAGGTAAAGTAAAGCCAGAGATTGATCTCAGGGTTTCCTGCTCTGATACCATGTTAAATTACCGATTGTTTCAAAGGTTTAAGTTTTTAGAAAATGGTGAACTAAATCACTTAACCATAAATCTAACAGATCCATTAAACATAAATCATTGTGCTAAACATGCACTTAACAAACTAGCCTTCAATAAGGGTGATTATCCTGAAAGTTGTAATATTTCATTTGAAAGAAGAAGATACATGTGTGCATACATCCTACTCATAGTAACCTTTTTTGGTTAATTAACTCCTTCAAACTTCTTTCTTCGGAGGGGGCTTTTTTGGTTTTGGGGGGGGGGGGGGGGGGGGGGGGGGGGTGGGGGGAGGGGGGGGGACAATAACTTCAAAGTCCTTTTCTTCTCACTGGCATATGATTTAGTATTTGGCCAATGTACTACCAGCCAATATGAAATCAAATTGTACACCATATATTCTAGTTTTCTTGGGAGGGCCAACAGAGAGGGTAACTGCCCTCATGAAGTACAAAAAACAAGACTAAGGGAAGTGATATGACTAAAGAATATAGTTTACATATAATATAACACAGTGTAGAGGGGGGGAAATAAGGTCACTGACAAACTCAAGCATGCCTATAGAAACATACCTAGCTTTAAGAAGCAAAAGGATAGTGAAAACTTCAAGACTATTGTAACCTCGATCAACAAAATCCCCCTGCCAAGAATTCAGAAACATTAAGCACCCCATCATACTAGCAAAGGATATCAGATGGTGCAATAACATGTCAGAACATTTTCTAACAAAAGGTGTAAATCATACCATAAATATATAATTTGTTTCTGGTACATGACCTCCTGTCTGGAAAAGTTTCATTAGATCATGAAACTGGCCATGAATATCACCACAAACAGTGACCGGGCTATTGACGGGCTGCACATTGGACTCCTCAATAAGGATCTCTTTTACCTGTGATAATTACACAATAGCGAATAGGAAAACACCAACTATAAACCACTTTCAAGAAGGAGGGAAAAAAAGGGTAACATCTAAAATAATTTGTGAAAGAATGCATGTCTTCATTAATAAGATGGCAACTTCGTTTTATAAAAAGCATTGACGACTACAATGCCATTAAATAGAATATTTATGGCCAAATAAACATACACAATTGAAAGAATCTTGTTGCTTGACATTCACTAGATATATTTCAAGTAGAATATAATTCCACAAAAGAAGCAACAACAATTGTGCATTAGTCTCAAATTTTGGGGTCAACTATGAGTCATAAACAGACAAATCAGAGTCAACTACATATATTCATTTCCACCATCCTACCCTATTCAAATTCATACTCTTTGTTATCTCATTTTTTTTATTGGAAAGTTACACATGTGCACCCAATGGGTCTTGAATCCACAATCTCATCCTCCACCTAGAATTTATAAGGGGAGGAGGTGCAAGTTAAGCTAGAGCTCATTGAACTCCATTACCTCCTTCATTGGCATGTCATTTATTACTACTACTACTTTTAGGTCCTCCTCTACCTTTCTTTGTTCCCTCAACTTAAATCAACTCACTCTTCCGCACTAGTGCATTAATCGCTCTCCTCTACCCATGACCAAATCATCTAAAGCACCTTTCCCTCATCATTTCATAAAGGCCACCTCTATTTCTGTGCGAATTTCCTCATTTAAAATTCTATATTTCCTTGTAATTCCATTTATCCATCTTAATATTCCCATTTCAATTACACTTATTTGATGAACATGTTGCTTCTTAACAACCCAAAACTCAATACCATAGAGAATATCAAGTCTCATAGCAATCTTATAAAAATTTCCCTTTAACTCAATAGGTATTCTATAATCACACAATAGACATCCAACTGGACATTTTAAATGCTTAATCAACTCACAAGGTGACATAATCCATAATAGATATGACCATAAATTCTAGACAAAAGCGTCCCAACTTTGAGAAAGCATACAAAGCCATGCACAATGCATTGGGACTTGAGACTTGGTAACAATGTTACCTTGTGCAACAATTGAAGTCTCACATTATGGGAAATGTTGCATGATTTAAAATGAACTCTATTCTAAAGATCTAGACAAAAAAATCAACATAAACTGTCACTGATGAAGCAAGCTGCTTGCTTACGGGGATGTCTTCTTGCACATTTTAGTAGGGAAAGCAACAGATTTGCTTAATAGGAGGAATTCTTTGCTACCCACCTTGTTTACCATGGAGTCAGTCTATCATTATTTTGGACCAATATGTGTCAACTTGCACAAGACAGCATTCAAGAAATCAACGATGTGGGAATCAACAGTATCATTATAAAACCAAAAAAACAACACAAAGATTGAGATATATTTCATATTTTTCACATCTATAATATATGATGCAGCCACATCTTGTACATTAGCAGGATGGATGTCATATTGTAAACCATGTCAAGCATTCAAGGGTCATAGTTAGAATCTTGGATTCACATTCTACCTGCTACCTATCATTAAGATAGAGCTCTAGAATGCCAATGAACTCCCACTCAAATCCCTAGAAAGAGGGTGAGGTCGTGGCTTCAAGATGCATTGGATGCCTATGTAATTTACGAACGAATATAAAATTAAGAAAAAGAAGACAGAATAGCGCATGGGTGATATTACAAATGACAAATGATTGAGTAGATTCCATAACCAAACGATGTTGGATGCTTCACACAATTTGATTCGCAATATTACATATACGAGTTTGTGATTGTGAGACGGACAGATTCCTTTAAGGCCAAAGGGAAGTAACATAAACCCTAATAATACGAAAATACAAACAAAATATATATACGTATAAGGAAAGAGAGATCGATACAAATAGTCAAATAAAACCCTAGAATTGGGAAAAATGGAGGAAATACGGACGTATTCGCAGAGGAGTTGAAGCTCATCTTCGAGGAGATGCTGACCCTCTTTCACCTTCGAGATCCACTGGTCCAAATCCATCTCCGATTATCTCCGCTTCTTCCTCTTCTTCTTCTTCGTCTGTCTCTCTCTTTCTCTCTATTATATCTCTAATATCTCTCTTGGGATTGGGATGGGGATGGGAGGTGGGTTTAGGTTTGTTTGAGCAGAGCAAACCGAGAAGTGAAGAGAAGAAAAGCGTGAAGAAGAGCCCAAATATATTTTGGGCTTTCCCTTTTTTATTTCTTCCCAAACAAATAGCTTTTTCTTCTTTTTCTTTTTTCTTTTTTTACAAGTAATTCAAAACAATAAAAAATATGAGTTTTTTACCTTCTTTTTTTTTATAATAATTTTTTTTAAAATGGATTTACATATTAGGACATTTGTGTAACGTTTGCCGTTTGGTAAGTTAAAAAAAAATTTAATTAATTGTTTTCTCCATTGTAACCAATTAAACCTTTTTTTCACCAAAATTTAATTAAAAAAATGATTTTTTGGTCTTGTGAAATTAAACCCTAAACATCATTAACCATGAAAATTTAAACATTTTTTTAATTAATAACATTAACGGATCAACCTATTGGACAAGAAGGGTAAAAAAAAAATGCGAAGTTTTTTATTTTATTTCTAACCTCATAAAACTGCTCTTTTGTATTCTTGCCAAATTAAACCCTAAACCTTTTTTTAACTTTGAGATACTAGAATCTCAGTATCTCAAAGGTTGTGGAACAGGGACACAACTTTTCAATTCACACACAAAATTAGTATAGTGATATTAAACAAAATATTGCATCTACAATTTAAAAATTGTAACAATAGTAACTTAAATGTGGTAAATTATTGCATTAATAATAATTAGTTGCAATAATTTATAATTTTCGATTGCAATAGAGGCTTTAATATCTTATTGCATTAGGAAATTTTGTTCCAATAACTTAAAATGAAGAAATCATTGTAATAAATTGATATAAATTATTTTTGCAATCTATTGTAATAAAAATTTCAAATTGATAGCTTATTAATGAAGTTGTCATTGCAATTGCTTGATATAAATTATTTTTCATTCTATTGCAATGACAAATATGAATTTGCAACAAAGAAATCATAGCAATAACCGTATATTAGTTATTTTACAATCTATTGCAATTACAAATATGAATTAATTATCTATTATAACGACGATATTGTTGTAATAATTAGATTTGAATTATTTTTGTCAATTATTTATAATCAATTGCAAAAAGATTCATAAAATAATAACATATTGCCATAAGATATTTGAATCAGTAATTGTTTGTTGCAGTAACATATATGTCATTGCATCAAAGTTGTCATTAGAATATTTAAAAGTTTACTGCAATGAAATAATCACATTTATGCTTTATAAAACTTTTCCAGATGCTTGTCCGAAAGTATTTTATTGGTTGGCATAAAATTTTCATCCTCACGCAACAAAATATTTCATTGCAATAAACTTTAAATATTTTATCAACGTTAGCAGTGGCATCTTCAATTCGAACAAGGTCTAGGCCTAAGCACGCAAACATGGCATGGAGCACACAATCACAAGGAATGTGGCATAGAACATATGGAACATATAAGCAAGGAAACAAACATGTAAGCATGTAGGTCTAAGCATGTGAATGTGAGCATAAAAGCATGGAAGAACACAAATCCAAGCATACGAGCATGTGAAGGCATAAACATAGGCATAGGAGCATAGAACATGCATACAAACAGGTAGATCTAAGCAAGGCATAACCACAGACATGATATCAAGCACGTGAGCATGTAGATCTAAGCATAGATGGGGTAAGAAGCATGGAAGCAAACATGTGAGTATGTAAACCTAGACAAGGCATGCAGACATCACACAAGGTGCAAATCAATTATTCCAAATGAAGATAAGCAAAAAGTGTGGATTTAAAGATGATTGAAAGACCTTGGAAGTTATTTGAATGCCTTCAAACAACTTCCAAAGGGTTCGAGAGCCTCTTTGTGATTTTTGAAAAGATGGAGGGCTTTATTGCAATTTTAGAGAGACTTGGGGTCAAGATGTAATTTTGTAAACTTTGGATTAAAATGTGATTATGGGAAATTTATGGACTAAAACAAGATTTAGGGAAATTTGGGATAAAAACATGAATTTAGGAATTTTTGGGATTAAAACATGATTTTTGGGAATTTATGAATTAAAACATGATTTTTGGAAATTTATGAATTAATATGCAAATATGGGAAAATACATATTTAGATGCAAACATGATAAAATGAATTAAAATGCAAACATAGCAAAAATATGTGAATATGCAAATATGAGAAAAGGGATTAAAAAGAATGTAACAAAAATAGCAAATAAAGAAAAGATGGCATTTTATTAAAGAAAACATGCACAGGCTCCCTTTTTATTTAAAAGAATGAGTTGAAAGTGTGTTTGAAAACATGAAATGGATTTAAAACCAAAGTGGGCTGTCAGTTATAAAATACGAGATGGGTTAAAAGGGAAACGTGGGGCAAGGATAAGTGCTAGGGAACAAACCAAGCCCAAAACCTATAAGCTGATGGGCTAATTGGGTTTAAAATGGAGATAACCCTCGGATTGGGCCTAGGGCACACATGGCCCAAATCCCATTAAGAGAAACGAGTAAGAAACCCATTAAAGAAACAGGTCCGGCCCAAACCAACCCTTTTCTCCTCTAACCCTAGCCGTGTTGAGAACCATCTCTCTCTCTAAGCACTCAGCCTCTCCTCTCTTAAACAGACCTCCATGGCCGGCCGACCCTTCAAGCTCCCTATTCGAACATTAACGTCACCACAAACAGTGGTCTGACCCTAAGCCTCCACAATAAACCTTATCGAGCCCTCTCTCTCTCTCTAAACCCGAGCTCTCTCTCTCTTCGATCTCGGACTGAGCTCTTTCTAAACCTCTCCATGGTCAACAACTCAAGCTCCTTTCCAATCATCAACCACCACCACTTCACGGTGGTTCATCCCTCAAATGCCTCAAACCCAGACCTGATCTAAGCCTGCCCTTCTTCCTAGAAGACCTCGGTTTCAACAATGTAAAGGAAACAGAGCATCCAAGCTCCACCGTGACACCCACAGACCACCACCACTCCAGTGATGCTCCTCTGCTCTCTGCATCTCAGTCTAACCCGGACCCAACACACACCTCTTTAAACTCGAACCCGAATCATCAAGTCTCTCTACCTCTTAAACCCATAAACTACTCTCTGATCTACGAGCTAAGAGCGGCTTGCACAACGCGTGAACCACCAAAAGGCGATGTGGAGGTGAAGGTGCTCACCGCTCTGCTAAGAACCGAGACCATGGTGGTGTGTGGACTTACATACGGTGGTGCGTGAACAAGTGTGTGTGCAAAAACAGAGTAAGTGTTGGGACTGTGTTTGTGGGCTCGGTGTTTGAAAAGTGTGTAGATCAAAGTATTGTAGACAAAAACCACAGTGTGTATGCGTGTGTGTGTGTGTGAAGCAAAGAGTCACAGAAATTATATGTGTGTGTGTGAGACAGAGATGCTATCAAAGGAGAGAAACAGAGAAAGGGAGAGGGTTTAGGGTTTACCTAGTTAATGTACTCTTTCTGCTTCTATTTTTCTTTTTGTTCTCTGTATTTTGATGCTTGATGGTGATTGTTCTTGTGTTGTGCTTGGTTGAAAAGGAAACACAATAAGCAAGTTAGAGTCAACTTAGCAAAAGCCTAAAAAATGAGTAAGGAGATAAGTAAAAAGGTGTCTAGATTCTCTGTTGTTGTTCTGAATCTGCTTCCTTTTGGTTTCTTTGCTCTTTGGGTTTCTTGCAATGAGTTTCTAAGGTTATTGGGGTGATTTTGTTGGGTTTTTTGGGAGGCATTTCTTGCGTTGGAGATGGAGGAAAAGGGAGAAAATCTCTAGCCCTCCCACATTTTTTTTTTTTTTTAACAAATTAAACCTTTTTTTCACCAAAATTTAATTAAAAAAATGATTATTTGATCTTGTGAAATTAAACCCTAAACTTCATTAACCATAACAATTTAAACATTTTTTTAATTAATAACATTAACTGATCAACCTATTGGACAAGTGTGTGTGCAAAAACAAAATAAGTGTTGGGTCTGTAGTATCTCAAAGGCTGCGGAATGGGGACACAACTTTTCAATTCACACACAAAATTAGTATAGTGATATTAAACAAAATATTGCATCTACAATTTAAAAATTGCAACAATAGTAACTTAAATGTAGTAAATTATTGCATCAATAATAATTAGTTGCAATAATTTATAATTTATGATTGCAATAGAGGCTTTAATATCTTATTGCATTAGGAAAT
Source organism: Quercus ilex subsp. ballota (assembly GCA_032727855.1). NCBI lineage: Eukaryota > Viridiplantae > Streptophyta > Magnoliopsida > Fagales > Fagaceae > Quercus > Quercus ilex. Next base: position 814,667 of record CM064908.1, on the reverse strand, counting down.
TTTGTTCCAATAACTTAAAATGAAGAAATCATTGCAATAAATTGAAACAAATTATTTTTGCAATCTATTGTAACAAAAATTTCAAATTGATAGCTTATTAATGAAGTTGTCATTGGAATTGCTTGATATAAATTATTTTACATTCTATTGCAATGACAAATATGAATTTGCAACAAAGAAATCATTGCAATAACTGTATATTAGTTATTTCACAATCTATTGCAATTACAAATATGAATTAATTTTCTATTATAACGACGATATTGTTGCAATAATTAGATTTGAATTATTTTTGTCAATTATTTATAATCTATTTATTGCAATGATTTCTTCATTTTAAGTTATTGGAACAAAATTTCCTAATGCAACAAGATATTAAAGACTCTATTGCAATCAAAAATTATATTGCAACTTATTATTATTGATGCAATAATTTACCACATTTAAGTTACTATTGTTACAATTTTTAAATTGTAGATGCAATATTTTGTTTAATATCACTGTACTAATTTTATTGTATTAAACTTAATATCATAGACTTATTTTGGTATAGTGAATTTTAATAAATTCTAAATTAGTAGCATGTGTTCACTGAAGGGTTTTAATTTATTACACCTTGTTTAAGTAGGGTGTGTTGATGTTTTTTTACGTGTCGTATGATAGGTAAACTCTAATAATGCTATATAGAAAGTTTATCCCAACTGGAAACTCTAATAATAGGTAAAGTAACAAAGTTGTAGGACCTATTGCATTTTAATAAATACAATAGTATTTATGTAAACTCTACTTCTTCTTTTTTTTTTTTTGGTGAATTAGCAGGCATTAACACACCTTACATGCGGCAACGCGTGAACAAGTATGTGTGCAAAAACAGAGTAAGTGTTGAGTCCGTAGTATCTCAAAGGCGACGGAATGGGGACACAACTTTTAAATTCACACAAAAAATTAGTATATAGATATTAAACAAAATATTGCATCTACAATTTAAAAATTGCAACAATAGAAACTTAAATGTGGCAAATTATTGCATCAATAATAATTAGTTGCAATAATTTATAATTTTTTATTGCAATAGAGGCTTTAATATCTTATTGCATTAGGAAATTTTGTTCCAATAACTTAAAATGAAGAAATCGTTGCAATAAATTGATACAAATTATTTTTGCAATCTATTGTAATAAAAATTTCAAATTGATAGCTTATTAATGAAGTTGTCATTGCAATTGCTTGATATAAATTATTTTACATTCTATTGCAATAACAAATATGAATTTGCAACAAAGAAATCATTGCAATAACCGTATATTAGTTATTTTACAATCTATTGCAATTACAAATATGAATTAATTTTCTATTATAACAACGATATTGTTGCAATAATTAGATTTGAATTATTTTTGTCAATTATTTATAATCTATTTATTGCAATGATTTCTTCATTTTAAGTTATTGGAACAAAATTTCCTAATGCAATAAGATATTAAAGCCTCTATTGCAATAAAAAATTATAAATTATTGCAACTTATTATTATTGATGCAATAATTTATCACATTTAAGTTACATTGTTACAATTTTTAAATTGTAGATGCAATATTTTGTTTAATATCACTGTACTAATTTTATTGTATTAAACTTAATATAATAGACTTATTTTGTTATAGTGAATTTTAATAAATTCTAAATTAGTAGCATGTGTTCACTGAAGGGTTTTAATTTATTACACCTTGTTTAACTAGGGTGTGTTGATGTTTTTTTACGTGTCGTATGATAGGTAAACTCTAATAATGCTATATAGAAAGTTTATCCCAAATGGAAACTCTAATAATAGGTAAAGTAGCAAAGTTGTAGGACCTATTGTATTTTTATAAATAAAATAGTATTTATGTAAACTCTAGTTTTTTTTTTTTTTTTTTTGGGGTGAATTAGCAGGCATTAACACACCATACATGCGGCGGCGCGTGAACAAGTGTGTGTGCAAAAACAAAATAAGTGTTGGGTCTGTAGTATCTCAAAGGCTGCGGAATGGGGACACAACTTTTCAATTCACACACAAAATTAGTATAGTGATATTAAAAAAAATATTGCATCTACAATTTAAAAATTGCAACAATAGTAACTTAAATGTGGTAAATTATTGCATTAATAATAATTAGTTGCAATAATTTATAATTTATGATTGCAATAGAGGCTTTAATATCTTATTGCATTAGGAAATTTGTTCCAATAACTTAAAATGAAGAAATCATTGCAAAAAATTGATACAAATTATTTTTGCAATCTATTGTAATAAAAATTTCAAATTGATAGCTTATTAATGAAGTTGTCATTGCAATTGCTTGATATAAATTATTTTACAATCTATTGCAATGACAAATATGAATTTGCAACAAAGAAATCATTGCAATAACCGTATATTAGTTATTTTACAATCTATTGCAATTACAAATATGAATTAATTTTCTATTATAACGACGATATTGTTGCAATAATTAGATTTGAATTATTTTTGTCAATAATTTATAATCTATTTATTGCAACGATTTCTTCATTTTAAGTTATTGGAACAAAATTTCCTAATGCAATAAGATATTAAAGCCTCTATTGCAATTGAAAATTATAAATTATTGCAACTTATTATTCTTGATGCAATAAATTACCACATTTAAGTTACTATTGTTACAATTTTTAAATTGTAGATGCAATATTTTGTTTAATATCACTGTACTAATTTTATTGTATTAAACTTAATATCATCGACTTATTTTGGTAAAGTGAATTTTAATAAATTCTAAATTAGTAGCATGTGTTTACTGAAGGGTTTTAATTTATTACACCTTGTTTAAGTAGGGTGTGTTGATATTTTTTTACGTGTCGTATGATAGGTAAACTCTAATAATGCTATATAGAAAGTTTATCCCAAGTGGAAACTCTAATAATAGGTAAAGTAACAAAGTTGTAGGACCTATTGCATTTTAATAAATACAACAGTATTTATGTAAACTCTACTTCTTCTTCTTTTTTGGTGAATTAGCAGGCATTAACACACCTTACATGTGGCAGCGCGTGAACAAGTGTGTGTGCGAAAACAGAGTAAGTGTTGAGTCCGTAGTATCTCAAAGGCGACGGAATGGGGACACAACTTTTCAATTCACACACAAAATTAGTATATAGATATTAAACAAAATATTGCATCTACAATTTAAAAATTGCAACAATAGTAACTTAAATGTGGCAAATTATTGCATCAATAATAATTAGTTGCAATAATTTATAATTTTTTATTGCAATAGAGGCTTTAATATCTTATTGCATTAGGAAATTTTGTTCCAATAACTTAAAATGAAGAAATCATTGCAACAAATTAATACAAATTATTTTTGCAATCTATTGTAATAAAAATTTCAAATTGATAGCTTATTAATGAAGTTGTCATTGCAATTGCTTGATATAAATTATTTTACATTCTATTGCAATGACAAATATGAATTTGCAACAAAGAAATCATTGCAATAACCGTATATTAGTTATTTTACAATCTATTGCAATTACAAATATGAATTAATTTTCTATTATAACGACGATATTGTTGCAATAATTAGATTTGAATTATTTTTGTCAATTATTTATAATCTATTTATTGCAATGATTTCTTCATTTTAAGTTATTGGAACAAAATTTCCTAATGCAATAAGATATTAAAGCCTCTATTGCAATCAAAAATTATAAATTATTGCAACTTATTATTATTGATACAATAATTTATCACATTTAAGTTACATTGTTACAAATTTTGAATTGTAGATGCAATATTTTGTTTAATATCACTGTACTAATTTTATTGTATTAAACTTAATATAATAGACTTATTTTGGTATAGTGAATTTTAATAAATTCTAAATTAGTAGCATGTGTTCACTGAAGGGTTTTAATTTATTACACCTTGTTTAAATAGGGTGTGTTGATGTTTTTTTACGTGTCGTATGATAGGTAAACTCTAATAATGCTATATAGAAAGTTTATCCCAAATGGAAACTCTAATAATAGGTAAAGTAGCAAAGTTGTAGGACCTATTGTATTTTTATAAATACAATAGTATTTATGTAAACTCTAGTTTTTTTTTTTTTTTTTGGGGGTGAATTAGAAGGCATTAACACACCATACATGCGGCAGCGCGTGAACAAGTGTGTGTGCAAAAACAAAATAAGTGTTGGATCTGTAGTATCTCAAAGGCTGCGGAATAGGGACACAACTTTTCAATTCACACACAAAATTAGTATAGTGATATTAAACAAAATATTGCATCTACAATTTAAAAATTGCAACAATAGTAACTTAAATGTGGTAAATTATTGCGTCAATAATAATTAGTTGCAATAATTTATAATTTATGATTGCAATAGAGGCTTTAATATCTTATTGCATTAGGAAATTTGTTCCAATAACTTAAAATGAAGAAATCATTGCAATAAATTAATACAAATTATTTTTGCAATCTATCGTAATAAAAATTTCAAATTGATAGCTTATTAATGAAGTTGTCATTGCAATCGCTTGATATAAATTATTTTACATTCTATTGCAATAACAAATATGAATTTGCAACAAAGAAATCATTGCAATAACCGTATATTAGTTATTTTACAATCTATTGCAATTACAAATATGAATTAATTTTCTATTATAACGACGATATTGTTGCAATAATTAGATTTGAATTATTTTTGTCAATTATTTATAATCTATTTATTGCAATGATTTCTTCATTTTAAGTTATTGGAACAAAATTTCCTAATGCAATAAGATATTAAAACCTCTATTGCAATCAAAAATTATAAATTATTGCAACTTATTATTATTGATGCAATAATTTATCACATTTAAGTTACATTGTTACAATTTTTAAATTGTAGATGCAATATTTTGTTTAATATCACTGTACTAATTTTATTGTATTAAACATAATATAATAGACTTATTTTGGTATAGTGAATTTTAATAAATTCTAAATTAGTAGCAAGTGTTCCCTGAAGGGTTTTAATTTATTACACCTTGTTTAACTAGGGTGTGTTGATATTTTTTTACGTGTCGTATGATAGGTAAACTATAATAATGCTATATAGGAAGTTTATCCCCTATGGAAACTCCAATAATAGGTAAAGTAGCAAAGTTGTAGGACCTATTGTATTTTTATAAATACAATAGTATTTATGTAAACTCTAGTTTTTTTTTTTTTTTTTTTTGGGATGTGAATTAGCAGGCATTAACACACCCTACATGCGGCGGCGCGTGAACAAGTGTGTGTGCAAAAACAAAATAAGTGTTGGGTCTGTAGTATCTCAAAGGCTGAGGAATGGGGACACAACTTTTCAATTCACGCACAAAATTAGTATAGTGATATTAAACAAAATATTGCATCTACAATTTAAAAATTGCAACAATAGTAACTTAAATGTGGAAAATTATTGCATCAATACTAATTAGTTGCAATAATTTATAATTTTTGATTGCATTAGAGGCTTTAATATCTTATTGCATTAGGAAATTTTGTTCCAATAACTTAAAATGAAGAAATCATTGCAATAAATTGATACAAATTATTTTTGCAATCTATTGTAATAAAAATTTCAAATTGATAGCTTATTAATGAAGTTGCCATTGCAATTGCTTGATATAAATTATTTTACATTCTATTGCAATGACAAATATGAATTTGCAACAAAGAAATCATTGCAATAACCGTATATTAGTTATTTTACAATCTATTGCAATTACAAATATGAATTAATTTTCTATTATAATGACGATATTGTTGCAATAATTAGATTTGAATTATTTTTGTCAATTATTTATAATCTATTTATTGCAATGATTTCTTCATTTTAAGTTATTGGAACAAAATTTCCTAATGCAATAAGATATTAAAGCCTCTATTGCAATCAAAAATTATAAATTATTGCAACTTATTATTATTGATGCAATAATTTATCACATTTAAGTTACATTGTTGCAATTTTTAAATTGTAGATGCAATATTTTGTTTAATATCACTGTGCTAATTTTATTGTATTAAACCTAATATAATAGACTTATTTTGGTATAGTGAATTTTAATAAATTCTAAATTAGTAGCATGTGTGCACTGAAGGGTTTTAATTTATTACACCTTGTTTAACTAGGGTGTGTTGATGTTTTTTTACGTGTCGTATGATAGGTAAACTCTAATAATGCTATATAGAAAGTTTATCCCAAATGGAAACTCTAATAATAGGTAAAGTAGCAAAGTTGTAGGACCTATTGTATTTTTATAAATACAATAGTATTTATGTAAACTCTAGTTTTTTTTTTTTTTTTTTTGGGGGTGAATTAGCAGGCATTAACACACCATACATGCGGCGGCGCGTGAACAAGAGTGTGTGCAAAAACAAAATAAGTGTTGGGTCTGTAGTATCTCAAAGGCTGCGGAATGGGGACACAACTTTTCAATTCACACACAAAATTAGTATAGTGATATTAAACAAAATATTGCATCTACAATTTAAAAATTGCAACAATAGTAACTTAAATGTGGTAAATTATTGCATCAACAATAATTAGTTGCAATAATTTATAATTTATGATTGCAATAGAGGCTTTAATAGCTTATTGCATTAGGAAATTTGTTCCAATAACTTAAAATGAAGAAATCATTGCAATAAATTGATACAAATTATTTTTGCAATCTATTGTAATAAAAATCTCAAATTGATAGCTTATTAATGAAGTTGTCATTGCAATTGCTTGATATAAATTATTTTACATTCTATTGCAATGACAAATATGAATTTGCAACCAAGAAATCATTGCAATAACCGTATATTAGTTATTTTACAATCTATTGCAATTACAAATATGAATTAATTTTCTATTATAACGACGATATTGTTGCAATAATTAGATTTGAATTATTTTTGTCAATTATTTATAATCTATTTATTGCAATGATTTCTTCATTTTAAGTTATTGGAATAAAATTTCCTAATGCAATAAGATATTAAAGCCTCTATTGCAATCGAAAATTATAAATTATTGCAACTTATTATTATTGATGCAATAATTTACCACATTTAAGTTACTATTGTTACAATTTTTAAATTGTAGATGCAATATTTTGTTTAATATCTCTGTACTAATTTTATTGTATTAAACTTAATATCGTCGACTTATTTTGGTATAGTGAATTTTAATAAATTCTAAATTAGTAGCATGTGTTCACTGAAGGGTTTTAATTTATTACACCTTGTTTAAATAGGGTGTGTTGATGTTTTTTTACGTGTCGTATGATAGGTAAACTCTAATAATGCTATATAGAAAGTTTATCCCAAATGGAAACTCTAATAATAGGTAAAGTAGCAAAGTTGTAGGACCTATTGTATTTTTATAAATACAATAGTATTTATGTAAACTCTAGTTTTTTTTTTTTTTTGGGGGTGAATTAGAAGGCATTAACACACCATACATGCGGCGGCGCGTGAACAAGTGTGTGTGCAAAAACAGAGTAAGTGTTGAGTCCGTAGTATCTCAAAGGCGATGGAATGGGGACACAACGTTTCAATTCACACACAAAATTAGTATATAGATATTAAACAAAATATTGCATCTACAATTTAAAAATTGCAACAATAGTAACTTAAATGTGGCAAATTATTGCATCAATAATAATTAGTTGCAATAATTTATAATTTTTTATTGCAATAGAGGCTTTAATATCTTATTGCATTAGGAAATTTGTTCCAATAACTTAAAATGAAGAAATCATTGCAATAAATTGATACAAATTATTTTTGCAATCTATTGTAATAAAAATTTCAAATTGATAGCTTATTAATGAAGTTGTCATTGCAATTGCTTGATATAAATTATTTTACATTCTATTGCAATGACAAATATGAATTTGCAACAAAGAAATCATTGCAATAACCGTATATTAGTTATTTTACAATCTATTGCAATTACAAATATGAATTAATTTTCTGTTATAACGACGATATTGTTGCAATAATTAGATTTGAATTATTTTTGTCAATTATTTATAATCTATTTATTGCAATGATTTCTTCATTTTAAGTTATTGGAACAAAATTTCCTAATGCAATAAGATATTAAAGCCTCTATTGCAATCAAAAATTATAAATTATTGCAACTTATTATTATTGATGCAATAATTTATCACATTTAAGTTACATTGTTACAATTTTTAAATTGTAGATGCAATATTTTGTTTAATATCACTGTACTAATTTTATTGTATTAAACTTAATATAATAGACTTATTTTGGTATAGTGAATTTTAATAAATTCTAAATTAGTAGCATGTGTTCGCTGAAGAGTTTTAATTTATTACACCTTGTTTAACTAGGGTGTGTTGATATTTTTTTACGTGTCGTATGATAGGTAAACTCTAATAATGCTATATAGGAAGTTTATCCCCAATGGAAACTCTAATAATAGGTAAAGTAGCAAAGTTGTAGGACCTATTGTATTTTTATAAATACAATAGTATTTATGTAAACTCTAGGCTTTTTTTTTTTTTTTTTTTTTTTTTTTTGGGGGGGTGGTGAATTAGCAAGCATTAACACACCCTACATGCGGCGGCGCGTGAACAAGTGTGTGTGCAAAAACAAAATAAGTGTTGGGTCTGTAGTATCTCAAAGGCTGGGGAATGGGGACACAACTTTTCAATTCAAACACAAAATTAGTATAGTGATATTAAACAAAATATTGCATCTACAATTTAAAAATTGCAACAATAGTAACTTAAATGTGGAAAATTATTGCATCAATACTAATTAGTTGCAATAATTTATAATTTTTGATTGCAATAGAGGCTTTAATATCTTATTGCATTAGGAAATTTTGTTCGAATAACTTAAAATGAAGAAATCATTGCAATAAATTGATACAAATTATTTTTGCAATCTATTGTAATAAAAATTTCAAATTGATAGCTTATTAATGAAGTTGTCATTGCAATTGCTTGATATAAATTATTTTACATTCTATTGCAATGACAAATATGAATTTGCAACAAAGAAATCATTGCAATAACCGTATATTAGTTATTTTACAATCTATTGCAATTACAAATATGAATTAATTTTCTATTATAACGACGATATTGTTGCAATAATTGGATTTGAATTATTTTTGTCAATTATTTATAATCTATTTATTGCAATGATTTCTTCATTTTAAGTTATTGGAACAAAATTTCCTAATGCAATATGATATTAAAGCCTCTATTGCAATCAAAAATTATAAATTATTGCAACTTATTATTATTGATGCAATAATTTATCACATTTAAGTTACATTGTTACAATTTTTAAATTGTAGATGCAATATTTTGTTTAATATCACTGTACTAATTTTATTGTATTAAACTTAATATAATAGACTTATTTTGGTATAGTGAATTTTAATAAATTCTAAATTAGTAGCATGTGTGCACTGAAGGGTTTTAATTTATTACACATTGTTTAACTAGGGTGTGTTGATGTTTTTTTACGTGTCGTATGATAGGTAAACTCTAATAATGCTATATAAAAAGTTTATTCGAAATGGAAACTCTAATAATAGGTAAAGTAGTAAAGTTGTAGGACCTATTGTATTTTTATAAATACAATAGTATTTCGGCAAACAATAAGTAAAACAATTTATTTAACACCATAAAAGCAAGCTAAACTAATCAAAAGAAAGAAACAATGCATGTCAAAATCACATATGATAAAGCTAGGGAACCTTTAAATAACCAGACAAACCCAGCAAATGACATTTAAATAACACTAGTTTCTAGAGAGATTCAACCATAAAACAGGCATGCAGATTTGAAAAATAGTACACATATTATATTGAAACATTACCAGCTAAAGAAGAAAGAAATTACTCAACCGTTAAAGCTAAAGAAGCTCTAACAAACAAACCAACATTACATACCCAAAAGATTGCACAAAAAGTACGATGTTAGAAAGCGCGAACACCAAAGCTTTGGATCTGAGAGCTGGAGTGGGGTGGTCTTTGAGAGGTGGAGTCTGATCGACGAATGACAAAGAAGAAGATAAGAATAGTAATAGGTGATGATGCACAGGAAATCAGTGGTCTGAATGCTTTGGATTTCAATGATCTGGAAGGCCTGAAAAAGAAAACAAACAATCAAAGAAGACCAGTGGTGACCGGCCATGATCCCTCCGATGCTTAAGGTAATTTCTCTCTCAATTTTTGGAGTTCCAACTTTTTGGGAATTGTTTCAGACTTACCTTTTCTTGTCATGAATGAGTGTTTATATAGTGCACTCTAGAAGCAGTTATTTGTCTAGTAACTTCCCTTATCTTTGAGGAGGTCAAAGGGTTCGGGGTTAACTTCCACAACCGCCATGGAAGATAGATTATTTGATCTTTTTTCCATAACCATTTTTGGAAGTATTTAGTAAGAACTTGTAACAATGAACTTTGATTTTTACTCATGCTTTGGGATAGGAACATGTGGTTCACTTCATTAACTTGTGTAGAGAAAAATGCTTGGAATTTCCGTCTGGGGGTCGTCCAAGCATCTTTGTTGATGGATGACCTTTTCATAGACAACGGTTCTACAAAGTGCCCTTTCTTCTCTGGATGACCCTTATGGACGAGCTTGGAGTTGGCTTATTTTATAGCACGCCATCATTAGGATCTCTTTTTTCTTTTTTCTTTTTTTCTTTTTTCCTTTTTCCTTTTTTCTTTTTCCATTTATAGTAAGTAATCTTTTTCTTTTTCCATTACAGGGTTCTAAGGTCAATGTGTGTGAGTTGAAAGGTTTAAGTTTATTTACTTTATTCATTCTGTTAATATTTGTCAAAATATTGCAATTAAGTATCCAAAAAACAACATAGTTTTGATTTTTTGAATACAAAAATTTAATAAAAAATATTTGAAAGGGAAAAAAAATAAAATAGAAATCCAAGAACACATAGATTCAACCAATCTTGAGTAACAATGTGTAAAAAAATATAAGAACTTTCCTAATAACCAAACATAACAAAAGGGGAACAAAATGACTCCTTTCACCATTTTTCTAGTAACAAAGAAGGAAAAGGAAAATGGTTTTTGAAGAACAATCAAAACCCATCTACTCTCCCTCCCTCTCTCTCCTCAGGCACTATTGCAGCCCCACTAACAAGCAAGCTTGAACAACATTAACTTGCCAATTGCTACCACCTTCACACTTGTAAATAGGGATGGCAATTTTTGCCCGACTCGCGGATACCCGGTCCAGCCCGACCCTAATGGGCTGGGTTTTACTCGATCCGATTAAGAATAGGGTCGGGTATGGGTTTAAAAAAAAAACCCGAAGCGGGTCTGGGTCGGTTCCGGGTTTTATTAAAAAAACCAGAGACCCGACCCAAGACCCGGCCCGAAACCCAGCCCGGTAATAACCCGGTCCCCTGAAATTACTAAAATACCCTTTATATATATATTACCTAAAATCTAACCCTAATTTCCCATTTCTTCACCCTTCAGTCTTCACTCTTCAGCTCAGCAGCCTCCTTCCTTCTCAAGCCGACAGTCCCACGCTCCTTCACCAGCTCACCTCCCTCTATCTCAAACCACCACCGTGAACTCAGACGGCGAGACCACAACCCAAATCCACTCGTTGAGAATCTCACGGCCTCACCACCATCGTTACAAACCCCACGGCCAAACGAAACCCACGCCCAAACCACTAAACCCACGCACCCTCACTCCGACCCTCAGTCCCTCTCCCTCAGCTTACGCCGTTGAGTCTCCACCAGAGTAGCAAACCGGCTTGACCAAATCGGAGAGGATCTGCTATTCAGCTTCAGCCTTCAGCCTTTAGCCTTCAGCCTTCAGGTATCTACTTGAAAAGCCTGGATTTTTTTTTTTGTTGGGTTTAGCTTATATTTTTTGTGTGTTGAAACTTGTTACTTTGTTTTCATGTTTACCAAATTTTGATTTCAATATTTGATGTATGTAAAAACACACACACACACACGGGTATTAAAGGAAAAAAGAAATTAAGATAAAAAAGAAATTTTGATTTCAACTTGTTACATTGGTTGTTTCTGTGGGGATTTTCTGATGTGGGTTTGGGGTCTGTTATAGCGGTGTGAGAAATGAATTTAATTTTTAGCATTTTCAATTTCATCACTTTTTATTTATTTATTTATTAGCTGAGGTAGTTAATTCTGTTTCATAAAGTAGAGAAGAGCGTTTAGCAAAAAAAAAAAGTAGAGAAGAGCAATTTCATGAAGAGAAAGAGAATGGAATTCTTCTATGTATGTAGTACTGGTGTTGAGTTTCTTCATGAGGCATAGTTTGATGGATGAATTGTGAATTGGTATATGGTTGACCTTCATTTGCTACTGTGTTTGATTGAATTCTTTGCCAGAATGCCTTTTACTGCATGGTAATGCTGATTAATTACACAAACTTGAGTGGTTCACTGCTCTCTCTCAAATTGTGGCTTGTTCTTCATGACTAATGTCTACGGTATTATCTATCCAGAAAATGAAAAGAAAATAAAAAAGAGAGAAAGAATTGTTTATGGTCATAGATGCCAAAATCTGAGTATTACTGGCAAGAATGAAAGAAAATTGCGTATTGACCTGTTAGAGGGTCATATGAAAGGAATTGGTTATGTTAAAAGGGCAAAACTTAGGTATACTCAATGAGGTTCTCCAATTGAATTCAAGCATGCCTAATGTAAATTCAAGCAAGTCATCTTGTGTTCTTTATTGACTGATTCTCTGCTCTGCTATGCTTTGCTTCTTTCTTTAGTTTGCTATTGTCTAATTTCTATTTATAAAATCAAAATTGTGTTTTTATATTTGCTAGTTACAATTTGATGAAGTTTATTCTATTTTTTAATTCATTGTTGTTGTAGGTTCTTCAACTATATCTAGCGATAGTACATTTCAATCCATTCTTGATGATGGGGAGCCAAATGAAGATGATGGGAGTTGTGCCACAATTGATGGGAGTTGTATCACAATTGATGAAGATTAAACATTTTGTATTAATTTAGTAGTTTTTTTTTTATTTTCTTAGACTTGTTGGGTTAATTTGTTGGTTTGTAATTATTCTAAACTTATGAGATGTATTTTGTAGCTTTTTAATTTCTTGGATTCGTTGGACTTTTGATACTTATTTCTTGGACTTGTTGGATTTATTTTATTTTTATGTTTAGCTGGTGATTTTAGTTATGATTTTGTTTATTAATGATTAAATGGTTATCTTAGCTAGGTAATTTATTGATTTAAAATCTTAGTTATGATTTATTGAATTATGATTATGATATTAGTTATGGTTTATTGATTTATAGATTTATAATTAACAGGTGATTTATTGATTTATGATTAGTAGCGTATGATTTGGACTGATTTGGCATTTGGGCCACGTTAATTATTTAGGCTTGAATATGCAAGCTTAATGTATGCAAAATCTGGGCTTAAATCTGGGCAAAATTTGAGCTTGAATCTGGGCTTGAATTAAAATTTGGGCTTAAAATAAAATTTTTTTTTTTTTCAGTTGGGCCACAAATTGGGCCCAATTTCTAAACGGGGCCCGCGGGACCCGGCTGGGGTGGGTCCCGGCCCCGGAAAAAAACCCGGTTCCCTAAACGGGCCGGGTTTGGGTTACGGGTCTTGCCCCACGGGTCGAGTCCGGGTATGAAAAAACCCGGCCCAAACCCGACCCGTTGCCATTCCTACTTGTAAAGCCCTTCGATTTGGCTAGTCTTGTTCGTGAACAAGTCCACCATGGTCAACCCACCCACCTCCACCCCTTTCAAATTGAGAAAATCATATGAATTTTTATTTATTTATTGTTGTTGTGAGAACTCCAAACATTTTAATGATTTATAACAGTGTGGATTAGGTAAGAGGGATTAGAAAGCTAGGAAAGGAAGTTGACACTTCCCTATCACTTACTCACTCATGGGAGTTTAGATCTTATAGCTTTGGTTGGATTTGTGTATAAATTTTTTTGTGTAATGAAAGTTTGATAATAAATTTGTAATGAAAGAAAGTAAAAAAGAAAATCTAAATTGTAGTTTTTGAGAGACTAACAACACCATTATGACGGGCATTAATATCAGGATTAAATTGAATAAAATTAAAAAGCTAGAAAACTAAATTAAATGAAATTGAAGTTACACGATGATGATGGAAATTGAATTTGAGAGAAAGTGATAGTACAATTTATAAATAATAAAGCATAAATATATAGGAGAACATTTTAATTAAATTAGTTGGGTGTCCGTTCCCAAACAGCTAGAAACAGACATTGTAGTGGTTGGGTTGGATTGGGTTCCAGAGAAAACGAGAGAGATTAAAGGAAAAAAAAAAAGGCACGAGACGAGAAGAGAAAACAATGTCGGTGATTTGATTTCCTCCTATATTGATACTGATAGATTACTAAAAAGAGGAAGCCATAGCCATAGCCATGGGAGATGAGGTGTCGTCTTCCTCTTCTTCAAATAATTGTTCAACCATGCCATAGACTTCTCCAACATTGGTTTTCAGGTTCGTCTCTCTCCCTCTCTCATTATCGTCCTTTCCCTGTTAATTTCTTCTTTTGATATTAAAATTTGGATTTTCTTTTTTCTTTCAGCTTTTGAAGAAGCACGGTTGGAAAGAAGGTACTGGTATAGACATTTAGATTTGTAAACTTTATTCTGGACCATGAAAGATGACCCTTTCCTACTCCCCCAAACCCATAACACTCAGCCCTCTTTGTGATTTAAGCAAGACCAAATTGATTTCATTGAATCTTAGCAGATTTTAGGTTGCTAGAAGCAACAGCATGGCTGCAGTTTAGTTACAGGGAACTGGGGTTGCATGTGTTAGGGTTTTGTCGCAGGAGATATCAAGAAAATCAGTTGGTTTAAGGTTTAATTATGGTGCAAATGTAGGGGTTGGTTCGGGGTTTAAAATAAGCAAGAAAAAGGCAAACTTCAAGCTGATTGTTAACAATATAAAATGAGAGAAAAAGACTGAATAGTCTGTATATTGATGTGTTATACCATGTTGTATATGCTAGAATGGATGCGAAAAGGGAAGCATAAAATAGGAACATTGAGAACACAAGAGTTACGTGATTCAGCCTAATCGGCCTACATTCACGGAGGAATCCTTTAAGTGCTATATCTTTATTGTATAAGAGTGTAGTATAATAACCTGTGTTACAATGAACCTTAACATGAGTATATATAGGCGACTAAACCGTAGACTATTAGTACAAGTAAGAGTGGGCTTGGGCTTATTACATTGGGCTAATATGTCTAATATATCTCTAACACTCTCCCTCAAACTCAAGGCGAAAGTTTGATGAAGGCTTGAGACTAGATAAGCATGAGAAGATCACTTGGAAATGCCTTGAAGAATGCCTTTAAAGAAACCACAATGAAGAATGTGCCAATTGACCAATTTCAGAGCTTCAAATGAAGAAACAGAGTCCGAAATTGGAATCTACGCGAAAAACTAAGCAAGGTAGGCTATTTTCGAAAATTTTGACTTTTGGTCAAAGTACAACGCAAAAAGTCAAAGTCAACAAATGTCAAAGTCAACTGGTCCAGGGTCAAAGTCAACGGATGCATGGTCTGGGTCGATTCTGGGTTTTCGGGTTAGGTCACGGATTAGGCAGTAGATCCGTTGACGTCATCCTATGACGTGTCGCTGACGTGGACTCGGGCTTGCGTGGCATGCTGTCGTGGAGTGATGACGTCATCCAGTGACGTCAAACAACGTCAGCAAGAGATCTTCGACGTGTGGCAGAAGCGTGCGATGACCACCGGTACGTGGAGCAGATGCCAGAAAACTAGGCAGCGCGTGGAAGCACGTGCTTCAGTGGTTGAAAGCCAGATTTCTTCTGTAGGCATATTGGTGGTAGACATGGCCGATAGGGCGGCGCATGTGGCCGATGGATGAGCTGCACGTCAAGCAAAACACGAATATTTTGATTTTTCACAAACTCATTCAATGATATCAAAATAATTAATCCAAAACATATAATGAATCACTTAATACATATGTAATCGCATCTTAAAGTCATTTGAAATCACATACTTATAACTGATCAGAGCACAATGTCACATATACACATCACATAGTCTCACATACAATCCTATGAGCGGATACCAACATCTAATCCCTACTGGTGAGGGATCAACACATATTCTCACATACAATCCTGTGAGCGGATTTACACATATATCTGATATATTTGATCAATTCTAAACAACACTTATTTTGAGTCACATATCACAAAACAAAGTTAATACAAAATATAATAACTTACTTGATATTAACAATTTCTTTTCAAATACAGGGGCATATCAAAGATCATGATATCGAATAGAATATAAATCAAAAGGCGCTTGACTCTCTTAGTGAATGAAGAAGAACTGAAGAGTTTATATAAATATTTTTAAAATTCTTGAGTAAGTTTGAAAACCCAATTTGCTAAAAGAAACGTCTTAAATACCATTTGAAAAATAAGAATATGACTTTGAAAGCACTTAGTTTTAAACAAGTTTAAAGAAGAAGAACCTTTTAAAAAAAAAAAAAAAACTTACATTGAAGCTCAATTGTTTACGAAAGATAGTTTAGTTTAGAAATCATCTTTTAAATGAGATTGAGACATTCAAAACGTCAATTAAAATTCGAAATTTCTCTTTAAAACATTGTCTAAAAGTCGAAGTTTCTCTTTCAATGATATAAAAAAATGCTTCGATAAACTTTAGAAAATGTGAGCTTTAAAAACATGACTTTTGAAAATGTTGTGAAATTTTAAAGTACTCGCAAGTGTACGAACCGTACCGAAATATATTTTGACAAGAACGAGGTCGAACCCACAGAGACTCGAATGAACATAAGAAATTTAATTAAACCTTAACCAAATTAATCCTAATCTAGTTTAATAAAAATTGGTTTTTCTGAGATTAAAAAAAAAAAAAAAACTAAGCAAATAATAAAATTAAACAAATAGTTAAACTAAGCAAAAGATATAAAGCAATAAAAAGATGTAAACAATCACGGGAAATGAATTAAGGTTTTGGAATTCGCCTTGTAAGTCATATTAGCATATATTTATGATAATTAATTTTTCCTAACTCACTACATGATAATCTAGAAATCAATCTTGCTATCATGGAAAATATCCTCATTAAAATCCTTATTTTAAAAATCAAAAGCATGTTCTTCTTCGCTTCTTAAGTATAAAATCAAATCATCAATTGTATTCGTAGCCAAACAAATCACAAGATATATCCAATTCTAAAAATCAAATCATAAATTGTATCCATTGACAGACAAATCACAAACGATATCCAATTTTATAATCAAGAATTAATAAACCAAGCATTCAATTACTTAAGATAAATCCTAAATCATGAGAAAACACGATTGAACTCATATCTAGAATCACATCTTAGTCAATTTATATGAAGCAAGAACAATTTAAATCATTGAAGAACAACTATTGTAGGAAAAATCAAATCATATAAATATTACTAATAATTCTTAACAAGGTTTCATCTTCAACCCTAATTATAAATTTAGCTACACATAGTAATTGAAAGAAAACACAAAAATAAAATACTAAACATTAAACTAGACAAATAAAATAAAACTAACTGTCATAGAAGAAAACCAAAGAAGTAGCCGTACTCTCTATGTTCAGCCCTCAGACCTAGCACTAGCCTCCTCAATTTTTCTGTTTTGCTCTCTATTTATATCACACAAAGATACACGCACTTCAAAAAGAAGGCGCCTAACTCTATGAAAATTCCTAATACAAGTGAAACTAGGATTGTAAGCCACATGCTACGCTTCAAGTTGTGCCAAGACTAGCCCAAGAGTGTTTGTGTTTCAATAAGAAATAGAGAGGCCCGCCAACAATTAACAAATGTTTATTTAAACCTTAAGCCCATGTATCTCTTCCATGTGAATAAGCTCCCTATCAATTATTTCTTTTCTTTGCTCCTTCATGTATCTCCAAGTCCTTCTTTTCATGTTGGCTTTGAATCAATAAGCCTGAACCTCTTTTCTTTAATTTTCTTTCCACTTGCTTAGCTCGTCTTGCTTTTATTTTCTTTACTTCATGCCCTCCAGGTCCTTCAGGTTGGGTTAGCAACTGACTTAGCTCACCTTAGCATGTAAAGCCCTTGTTACCTGCAATATAAAAATATTATATAATTAGTCACAAAATAATATAAAAGTAATGCTAAAAATGTAGATATGTGAGTACTTTATTGTATATATTTCATGCACATCGAATACCCCCAAACCTACATTTTGCTAGTCCTTGAGCAAAACAAATAAAGAGTAAAACAAAACAAAGAAAATATCCTAACTAATCCACTTTCGCTGGAATTTTCGATTGCATTTAGCGTATGCAACAAGCCTTTAAACCCCTAGCTTACACTAGTGGACAGTTGTAGTCTTGTGAGGGTTTGCAGGGAATATACCCACAAAATTCTGAGAATGAACACTAAAATAAATTAACAAAGAAAATCAATTTTTTTTTTCAATTGCCTTTTGCAAAGAGGATTAGTTCAAGTTAAAAAACACTACAAATGCTAAAGAAATTTCTCATGCCATCAAAACTCAATGTGAGTGAAAAGTGGTAGCCAACCCAAACATACTCTTAGTTTTAGAATAAACTTGACTAGAATCTCTATTTGAAAGTATGTTTCAACTCAAATCTTTCCGGTGTTATCACTCAACAAATGAAATCACTCTGAAATGGGGTGTAACACTCTCAACAATATATGTGAGCGGAATAATGTAAGCAAAATCAAACATCTCACATATAAATCACATGAAAAATGCTTAATCAAGAAAGAATAAGTAGTCTCATGAAAGGATGCCAAAAATATTTATACCCCACCTTTTTCTTCTCAGTCATATCAATATCTGAACTATATAATCTTCAAGATCAAATAAGGACTTTATTAGGATGTAATGTAGGGTAAAAGTAAAGGGAATAAAATAAAAATAGGTGAAGGTAAATAATAAGAAGTGTTTCAAGATTTGTTGGAATGTCAACTCTTTTTGGAATTTCAATTCAACATTTTTTTTTTCACCTCTTCTTCTTCAAAGTAGCACTCCTTCCTTACATTTCACTTCTCAAACTTTGATGAGAACTCTTTTTATTTTCTAATTTTTTATACTTTTCCCCCTTTTTTTTCTTCTTCTTCTTCTTCTTCTTTGAATTTTTTTTTTTTTTTTTTACTTTGAATTCTCGCACAAACCACCACATTGAAACAAATTGATCAAATTCTATCTTGAAACACTATGAATAAGGGCTTTAAGAAAGAAATGCTAATTAAAAGGCTCAACGGGGTGACTAGCAATAATGTATCAAAAAAAAAAAAACACATATATGGCTCAAAGTAGACAAAAATGGTCTAATCTCATCTCTCAAAGACTAGTATAGTTCATTCAATATCAATGACTTCAAAAGATTCAAGTGTGGCATAAAATATTTTTTTTCTTGGCCAAAAGAAAGAATAATGAGACTTCAACAAGGGAAATATGTTACGCACTTCCAAATGAACTTTAAGATTAGAAATAATAAATAAATCTCCAAAAATAATGATTGGCTCAAAACTCAGAGGGGTTACAGTCTCCACATTGTTATCATCAAGATTTTCTAATCATTTTTATCCTTCAACAAGAAGTTGTGTTTGAGTGGCTACGTGCATGTGCAATGAATTGAGCATGAAAGCAATGAAATTCTTTAAGCAAGAGTAATATAATGAACTCAAAACATAAACCTCAAGCTAGGCAAAAGATTTTTTTTTTAACACAACTAAACAAAACAAAACAAAAGGATAGAAATCTATATACATCCCCCCCAAACCTAAACCAAACATTGTCCTCCATGTTAAAAATGATACTCTCAAATATATGTCTTGAATGAAAAGAGAGCAAAATATTAATATGCAACGTGAGAATCAAGTAGAAACAAGTAAGGTAAGGAGAAGGAGGAGAAGTACCTTGATCAAGCTGATTATTATTAATTTTAATTTCTGTCAAATATCAGCTAGAACAAAATAATATAAAACTAAACAAGAAAATAAACACAAATATTAATCTAAAAGCAGAAAATAAACAAGAATTTTTTTTTTTTTTGCAAAAAGATCTAACACAACTGGAGATCAATCCTAATAAACAGGACCATCACCTCAACAACACCATGGAGATAAATAATGTATATTATGAATGGGCTAGTCCAATGAGATTGTAATATACCTGGGTCAAAAACATGTTGGGAGGCTTTGGCAATTTCTTCCAAGTGAATTTTATGCATAACCATAAAGGGACTAATACCCTTAATATCAGCAATTTTCCAACCTATAGTTTCCTTATGCTCTTGAAGTATACTTATCAATTGGTGTTCCCAAAAGTCATCCAACTTTGGTGGTTCTACAATAGATGGGAATGGGGATGAAGAAAGTGGAAAATGGACCACTTTTGGCTGCCAGCTATCAATACTTAAGAGGAGAACAGAATCCAACAATGCATTGACCTCCTCAATTGATTTTTCAGTATCCAAATTGCAATCAAAACGGGTTAAGCAAGCCTCTAAAGGATCCCTATAACTTGATTGTAGGAAAGTATCATGGACTAGACTCCTAATCATGTCAAACTCACAGATATCCTCATTGTCTAGCACTTGTTTACTTATGTGGAAGACATTAAGCTCAACAGTCATACTTCCAAAAGAAATCTTCATTACACCACTCCGACAATTGATCAAAGCATTGGATGTGGCTAAGAAAAGGGCGACCCAAAATTACCTGGGTTTGTGTACTGGCATTTAAAGCAAGCTAAGTGTCTAACACAACAAAATCAACAGAAAAATAGAATGCATCCACCTTAATCAACACATCCTCAATAATACCTCTAGGAATTTTCACAGACCTGTCAACTAACTGGAGTATCATGGTTGTAGGTTTTAGCTCCCCCAAACCGAGCTGTAAATAAACTGAATATGGCATAAGGTTCACACTTGGCCCCAAATCTAGCAAAGCTCACTCAATGAGACGATCCCCAATCTTGCATGAAATTGTAGGAGATCCAGGGTCTTTACATTTCACTAGATATTTATTCTGAATGATTGAACTAACTTGCTTTGTCAAAAATGCCTTCTTAGGGACATTTGTCTTTCTCTTCATTATCACAAGATCTTTTAGAAACTTGGCATAAGTCGGAACTTGTTGAATTGCATCAAGAAATGGAATATTAATTCGCACTTGCTTAAAAACCTCTAAAATATCTCCAAATTGTGCACTTTTCTGAGGACTGATTAAACTTTGAGGAAATGGAGCTTTAGGAACAAACCTCCTATCAAGGGGAGAACTAAGATCCTGAATTGGAATTGAGGTTGAGTTGCCCTTCTTTTCTTTATGATCATCATGTGAACTGTGAACTCATTTTTCCTTTAACACAGTATTTTCATTATCCTCCACTTCTGGCATTTTCACTTGATTATCAACTTGCTTACCAGACCTAAGGGTAGTAATAGACTGAACAGATTCATGTGCATGAGTAGAACTAGAAGAACCATTAATTGCATACTGCCCTTTTGGGTTAGGTATAGGTTGACTAGAAAACTTTCCTCTTTCCCTCTCTCCAACTTAGGTTGCTAATTGGCCAACTTGATTTTCCAACTTTGAAATAGTTTGAGTATTCAAATGGGTGGAACTTTTTATCTCTTGAATGGCTTGGCTAGTTGATTGCATGAAAGTTTTAAGAGACTCCTCCAAAGATGATTGTTGTCTTGGTGGTGCCATAAATTGAGGAGTTGATTGAGGAATGGGAGGAAATGCTTGAGTAGGTGGATAAAATTGACTTTGTTGATGCACTTGTTGTCCACCTATATTTGTGGGGGAGTGGTTCTGCCTCAAAGAGAAATTAGGATGATTTTGCCAATTTAGATTGTATGTCTTTGAAAATGAACTAGCAAGCGGCCTTCCATAATTATTCAGTGCATTTGCTTGCTCAGTATAGTATTTAGGGTAACCAACTGTGGAAGGACACATTTGTGTTGTATGCATAGGACTTGCACAAATAGAGCATGTTTCACTTTGAACTTGATTGACAGAGTTCATCCCTCTACTTAAAGCTAAAACTTCAACCTTATGAGTGAGATTGTCCAACCTAGCTTTTATGTCTAAATCTTACTGACTTCATACAATCCTCCTTTCTTAATTGCAGGGGCAGATCTCTCCCTACGATTGGAAAAATCTCATTGTTGTGAGCTTTCTGATAAATTCTCAAGAAATTTGTATGCCTCATCATCCATAAGACTCAAAAATCCACCACCATTCATGGACTCAATCATGTTACAATTTGTCTGAGTCAAACCATTATAAAAATACTGTATTAGTCTCCATGTTTCAAAACCATGATGAGGACATTTTAAGATCAAGTCCTTAAATCTCTCCCAGCTCTTATAAAATTTCTCTTGTTCATCCTGATAAAAATCTGCAATTTCTCTCCTTAAAGCATTGGTCTTGGCCATTGGGAAAAATTTAGAAAGGAATTTTGTGACCAACAGTTCCCATGAAGTGATAGATCTAGGTGACAAAGAATTAAGTCATGCTTTTGCCTTATCCTTTAAGAAAAAAGGGAATAAACACAAGCGAACAGAGTCATCAGTGAAATTCTAGAACTTACAAGTAGCACAAATCTTAAGAAAATCTTTCACATGCATATAAGGATCTTCTCTATCTAATCCATGAAAAGTAGGAAGAAGGTGGATTATCTATGGCTTCAACTCAAAATGTACAGCAGTGGTTGCAAGCAATACTATGCAAGATGGAGGGTTGGTGGTTATGGGTGAGAACAACTCCTTAAGAGTTTTTGAATCATCTCTTGTTTCTCCCATTGTGGATGGGTAATCAAAACTAACAAGATGATTTTCTTTATCACGTATGCAAGTTCTCATACACCAAGCACAAAGAAATCATTTTTTTTTTGTTTTTTTTATTTAAATTTTTTTTTAACTACAACTAGTAGAAGGAAAAATTCAATTAAGATCTAATTTATTTTCCTAACCAAGTCCCTGGCAACGGCGCCAAAAACTTGTGTAGACACCCAATTTTACAACTTGCATTTAACCAACCGGTAGATCTTTAGATTTGTGATACAAAACAAATCTTGATGTTCTAACGATCATAATGGTATGTCATGGGTTTTGATCAGACCACCTGATCAAAAGTTATCATACAAACAATTTTCAATGATCATGGTTCACCTACATGATGGGTCTCATCACGTCCTATTTTAAATACTTAATTTTGATTGATTCTCACAATAATTAATTTAAAATTAATTAAGTGTAATTTTTTATTGGATTTCATTTTATTTCATTTAAAAATATATATATAATAAAAAAAAATGTGTTTTTTTACGGCATCTTATCTGCTCTTTTAAAAAAAATGTTGGAGATAGGATCCATGAAAAATTCAAAAAAGAAAAAAGAAAAAGAAAAAAGAAAAAAAGAAAAATGCTCAAAAAAACGTCATTATCTTCAGCAGCAAATTGAATCGCATTTTTGGCACAGAAAAAGTTGAAATTTAGTTTTCTCTATTTCTATAAAAGTTGTAGAGAATTAAATTTCCTTTCCAAAAACATCAATTCCGAATCAATTGGAATTTTGAGCAGAAAGTTATGGCCAAAATACGAAACAGGTGCAGAAGATAATACAAATTCAGCATCATCTTCAATCATCTTTCAAAATTTAAAATGGGGATCAAACTCAAATCTGTTTAGGCTTATCTAATAGGCTTATCCCTTCCCTTAGTTTCATAAGAAAGTTTTTTGAAAAATAAAGTGGATAGAGAAACAGATACATCCTGTGAAAAATTTCAAAAATGCTCAAAAGACGTTATTATTTTCAGCAGCAATTTGAAATGCATTTTTGGTCTGGAAAACATTGGAATTTGGTTTTATCTATTTCTGAAAAAGTTGTAGATAATTGAATTTCCTTTCAAAAAATACCAATCTTGAATCAATTGGAATTTTGAGTGGAAAGTTAGAGCCAAAATACAAAGCAGGTGCAGCATCACCATCAACTTTCTTTCAAAATTCAAAAGGGGATCAACACCAACTCCGTCCCAGCTCATTTAAACAGGTTATCTCCCCCCTTAGCTTTAGAAGAAAGCTAATAACTTAGCTTTAAAGCTAAGCCATCCCTTCCCCTATAAATAGAGAAGACCTCTTCCATTTTCTGGACCCCGAATTTCCTCTAGAGAGCTAGTGAGAAAGCAGAAAAGAAAAGCTGTTGTGCAACCATTGTTCCTACTTTGGTTGTAGTGTAGTAATTCCTTGCTTTCTCCCTAGCCCTTTAAGTGATCACTTCCCCTTTTTTTAATTTATGTTCTATGCTGGTAAGTAGTTAATTATGTTCTTAACTTTCTACACTTTGTTTCTTTTATGATATGCTTGGATGAACATGCCTATGTGTCTCATTGTTATTCTTTTTACATGCTTAGATGAACACTTCTAGGCTAATACACAAATTTTCTCTTGAATGTTTAGATGAACACTTCTAGGCTAATACACAATTTTTCTCTTGAATGCTTAGATGAACATGTCTAGGTAATTGTTTTACTTTTTTAAAATGCTTGAACAAACATGTCTAAGTATTTTGATTTTCTCTAGATAAACATGTCTAGAGATTTTCCTTTACTTCTTTTCATAATTGCTTGGATGATCAAATATGCTTAAATGTTTTATTTTTTTTTGGTTCTCTCTGCAATTATGTTATGACAAATAACATGACAACTTTGCTTTTTTTTCTTCTTCACATGCTTAGATAAACATGTCTAGGCTAGGAATTCTTTGCTTATATTGATTTTTTGGATGAACATGCCATTACTTTAATGTTTTCTTTACATTAAAATTGTTATCTAACAAGTTTTGCTTTTTGTGTCTTTTTATGTCTGATTCTCTTAACACATATTTGTTTACAATTCCTACAAATTAACATGCTTATATGACATATTATTTGTATTTGTGTGACATGACACGACATTGGTCACCTTAACCTAGGAGACCGATTTTACCGGGCGAGATGGGTGCTTAATCCCTTCCCATCTCGTAAATTAGCCTCCGAACCAAGATCAAGGGTTCTAAGCTATGCTTTTGCACATGTAATTTTACATTTTTTAGAATGTAACTAGGAAATAAAGTAATGTAATTTACTTTTTTTAGATTGTATCTAGGACACAAAAGCATTGTAAATTTTTGTTACAAAATTTGATGTAAATTGTAATATACATTAATACAAAAAGAAGTATTTTTATTGAAGTTTTTCTTATTTTTCCTTTTAAATTAAATAAGTGGCGACTCCATGTAAAACCCTCGATTTAGGGGGGAGTACATTTTATAACTTGTTATGAAATTTTAAAATACTCGCAAGTGTATGAACCGTATTGAAGTATAGTTTGACAAGAACAAGGTCTAACCCACAGGGACTTGAATGAACGTAGAAAAATTAATTAAACCTTAACCAAATTAATCCTAATCTAGTTTAATAAAAATTGGTTTTTTTGAGATTAAAAAAAACTAAGCAAACAGTTAAACTAAGCAAAAGATATAAAGCAATAAAAAGATGTAAACAATCAACGGAAAGAAATTAAGGTTTTGGAATCTGCCTTGTAAGTCATATCAGCATATATTTATGATAATTAATTTTTCCCAACTCACTACATGATAATCTAGAAATCAATCTTGCTATCATGGAAAATATCCTCATTAAAATCCTTATTTTAAAAATCAAAAGCATGTTCTTCTTCGCTTCTTAAGTATAAAATCAAATCATCAATTGTATCTGTAGCCAAACAAATCACAAGATATATTCAATTCTAAAAATCAAATCATAAATTGTATCCATTGACAGACAAATCACAAACGATATCCAATTTTATAGTCAAGAATTAATAAACCAAGCATTCAATTAATTAAGATAGATCCTAAATCATGAGAATAACATGATTAAACTTATATCTAGAATCCCATCTTAGTCAATTAATATGAAGCAAGAACAATTTAAATCATTAAAGAACAACTATTGTGGGAAAAATCAAATCACATAAATATTACTAATAATTCTTAACAAGGTTTCATCCTCAACCCTAATTATAAATTTAGCTACTCATAGTAATTGAAAGAAAACACAAAAATAAAATACTAAACATTAAACTAAACAAAAAAAATAAAACTAATTGTCATGGAAGAAAACCAAAGAAGTAGCTGCACTCTTTATGTTCAGCCCTCAACCCTAGGGCTAGCCTCCTCAATCTTTTTGTTTTGCTCTCTATTTATATCACATAAAGATACACGCACTTCAAAGAGAAGCCGCTTGACTCTATGAAAATTCCTAATATAAGTGAAACTAGGATTGTAAGCCACACGCTACGCTTCAAGTTGTGCCCAGCCGAAACCAAAGACTAGCCCAAGAGTGTTTGTGTTTCAATAAGAAATAGAGAGGCCCACCAACAATTAACAAATGTTTATTTAAACCTCAAGCCCATGTATCTCTTCCACGTGAATAAGCTCCCTATCAATTATTTCTTTTCTTTGCTCCTTCATGTATCTCCAAGTCCTTTTTTTCATGTTGGCTCTGAATCAATAGGCCTGGACCTCTTTTCTTTAATTTTCTTTCTACTTGCTTAGCTCGTCTTGCTTTTATTTTCTTTACTTCATGCCCTCCAGGTCCTTCAGGTTGGGTTAGCAACTGACTTAGCTCACCTTAGCATATAAAGCCCTTGTTACCTGTAATACAAAGATATTATATAATCCGTCACAAAATAATATAAAAGTAAGGCTAAATATGTAGATACATGAGTACTTTATTGTATATATTTCATGCACATTAGAAAACCTTTGACTTCTAAGAACCTAAAGAATAAAACTTGTGCACATTATGCATAATTACTTACAGCACTTGAATCACTTTGAAAATCCAACTGAAACAACCTCCAAAAGCCTCAAAATACTCTTAAATAAGACTTATATTCAATCATAAAAATTACTTAATATCCTCCACAAAATATAAAACTTACTGAATTGTACAATCTAATTCACTAGGAAAAATACTTTGTTGAACTGATAACATTTTAACCCTAAATTAAAGTTTCTCTAACCAATAATAATCCCTTGCACTAATTGAAACTCATATTGCCATGAGGAAGGCAGTAGCCAAAATATCATTGACCTAAGATTTAATATAAAGCCCCAATGAAAATGTAAGAGCCATATACCTGAATAAATATTTGCAATCCATGGCTTGTTTAGAGACACACAGTGGGCATCCTAGGATTTAATTATATAACTCCGATGAAAACATGAAGGCCATATTCATTAATAATATTTTGAACCATGACTAGGTTCATGGGTACACACGGTGGCAAAATCATTGACTTCAAATATATTATATATGTACATATCCGAAGGAAGGCATATGCCATAACCGTAGATCCTTGATATCCCGTGGCTCAAATCTTCGTTTATATATATACTAGTATTATGCCTGTGCGATGCACGGCTTAATAAAAAAATCATATGTAAATTAAATGTTTGATAAAAAATCATATATAAATTAAAAAATATATTTTGATGTTAAATATAGATTATAAAAAAAACAACAGTATTTCAAAAGTACTAAGAATTAGCTTTCAATTCCTATTAAAAATAAAAAATAAGTATGAGAATCACTAACCTTTGTTGTTTGTCGTTGGACTAAGATTATGATAGGATGATAGATTGAACATATTAATAACACAAATTTCCTTACCTTTCCATCTTAATGTTACAAATTGTAACGAGATTGTACCTACATTTCGTGATGATTGATATAGAATTTTAAGAGAGAGAAACCGTACAATTTTTTTGCAAAAGATTATTACAAATTAGTTGTACTTTTCTTTAGTTGCTTTATAACTTCTTTGGATAAAATTATGTTGATTACAACTTCTTCTTCTTTGTGGGTTTTTATTTTATTTTAATTACAATGATTTTTTAGATAAATATAACATATTATTTGTTCTTATCAACTTTTCTTCTATTGTTTTATCACTTCTTAGGATAAATTAGTTTTGTGCTTTGTGTATTTATTTTATTTTGTTTTTAAATTTCTACGTTTGATGATTAGGTTTTAATTAAAAAAAAAAAATCATATTCTATTTCCTTACAGATCAATCACTTCTTCTTTTTTTTTTTTTTGGATTTTGCCTTTCATTCTATTCAAAATTTCATTTGACCTTTCTTTTTTTATTTATTCTACTTTTTTTTTTTAGTTTGGTAATATAACACATTGATTAACAATTCTATTTTCAATAGGATTTAAATTTTATGTCAAAAGGGACCATAACAATATATATTCTTAAAAAAAAAAAAAAAAAAACGCTATCTTATATCCTTATGGCATCATTCACGTATTTTTATTTTTATTTATTTATTTATTTTTACATTATGTTGATATCAACATTTTTTTTTTCATTCTATCCATAAAAATATGACCTTTTTTATTCCCTTTTTTTTTTTTTCATGAGATAACAACAAACACGTTAATTAGATATCCTAATTATAATAGGATATAGTGATATACATAATATTTAATTTTTATTTTTATTTTAAAAAATTCTTTGATTTTTCTTCAATTTTGTGCAACCACTTGATACAACCATGACTTCTAAGCCCAACTTTTATTATATAGTATATGATTAGTTAAAGTCCCGTGCGTTGCATGATTTTACTCATCAATTTATATACCATATAATTAATTTGAGAAATATTGAGTAAATGAATAATATATATATATATATATATATATATATATATATATATATATATATTCAAAAATCACAATGATGTGATTAAATCTAGAATTAGGCTATACATGAAAAAAGTATATCATATTTTCTTAATAAGGTTAAAGAAATTAAAGTCATACCTTGTGAAAGAGAAAAAAATTGTGATAGTTTAAGCATTATAAAGTATAAACTTTGATAACCTTGTTGTGTGCAAATAATATTTTCTAGGGTGTGTTCAATACTTATTTCAAGATTAAATATAGAGACAAAGAGAGATTAATATTTGAAAACAAATCCATTTAATGGTTTTTGTTTACCGGAGAAGTTTGAGGCTTTTTTCGAGTGTGAGTATTGCTACAAAATTGCTAACGTTATGCTTGTAAGGGAAGCCTGTCTTCTTCCTCAATTGCATTCGATGATTTTTCTCCACAATCTTTAGTAACCATAATGTAAAAACAAAAACAAAAAAATTAGTAGATTGAATTCTAAGCAAATAAATTAGCAGTTTCTCAAAAAAAAAAAAAAATAGCAGATAAAACAAAACAATTACTTAAAAATAATATTAAAAAAATCATGTAGTCTACGCATGAGGTTTAGGGAGGAAGAAAAAAGAAAAGGATGAAGATAACTAATGAAATTACTAAATTAATTATGACATCATCACGGTTTGATCTTGGTCGAACATCGGTTTGATCTTAAAAACTTTGAATCTTTCTCTTTTTCGGTTCTCTAAATAGTTCGAGTCTAAAAACCATGCATGAGACTTGTCTCTTGAAGGGACAAGCTCCATGTGAATTGGCTAATTTGGATGAAACTAGTACAACACTTTTTTATTTAAAAATTATTTTGAAGATTTTGAGATTATTTTAGTCTACTAAAGTTTTAAATTGTCATGTTAGTTCATAAACTTTAATAAGATCATCACTTTAGTTCTGTTAGTAACTTGTAACGTTAAAAAATAATTTAAAAATATTTTGTTCATTAACTGAGCCAAAAATTATTAAAAAAATTTGTTATTAAAATATTTTAAAAAATATTTTCTAAATCAGCCTAAACTTTTGCCTTGAATAATTGCGGGGCTGAATTGTGTTGGAATTATATACATTTTCTAAGTGCTATCTAAAAGCAAACTTTTGATTATGAAGAATAAAAATACATTTGATTCTGAAGAATAAAAATACAATTAACATCAATTTTTCTTTAAAGCTTACCCGGTAAAAAGAAAATTGTGGATTTGGTTGAAATTATTCTCAATTATTGAAAGCATTGATTCAAAGAGCAAAGTAATCTATATTCTCCTTCTCTCTTTTGAAACCTATTGCATTTTTTTTTTAATGATTTATCATTTAACAAGAAAGCATGGCTAGGGTCTTTGTGGGAGAAGCATTTCTGCCTGCAAGGTAATTAATCCACTGTAAAAAAAAATTATGAAAATCACCCTTTAATCTTTACCTCAATCTCTCTACAAACATATGTGGGTTTTTTGTTTTATTTTTTATATTTGATTTTTTTTTTTTTGAGAAAACACAATGTTTTTTACATTTAACTGAACCGTTCTAAAACCGGTCCAACCGTACTAGTTTTTGGTTTTTCTTTATTAAACAATCGGTTTTTCCATTATCTCTACTTTTTACTTTTTGATTAAACAGTCAGTTTTTCGATTATCTCTACTTTTTATGTAAGCTTTGGTTTTTAGGTATAGTCGGACCGAATTGATGCTCGATTTCCGATCAAACTGGCTAGTTCGGTTTTTAAAACCATAGAATCTTTACCTTTTACTATTTTTTATTTTTGTTTTCTCCCCTCATCTTATTTGTGATCCATTTGTTGTGATATGTCAGTTTGTTATTTTATGACCTATGACAGATTATCCACACACACACAAAAAAGGTAAAGAAAGGAAAAGACCTATAGCATTATTGGATCGCCTTGCTTAGGATTTTGAGTAACCATGTGAAACAAACACAAACAGAAACAAAAGCTAGCAAAAGAAGATTAGCTAGGAAGATAGTTGGTAAGTTAATGTCATCAGTCGGTGACAAGACTGATGAATTTATCTCCCAAAAACGATCTCAACAAGTACGGACGAGGACATCCTCGGATGAGTTAAACAAATACCCGCATCACTGACGAAGGCAACCAGGCCATTCAATGCAGCTAATTACATCCGGAACGGTTATGGGGCCAGCTGTATGAGCCGTTGGAGCACATTAAAGCCACATTACAAAGCATAAAATGTTACCAAGAGGAACATCAAGGCCACCATAACTACTTCAACGACTAGAAGTTGTAAAAACATATATAAAACCCTCACAATATCAACACGAGGTACGAGAAAATACTCAGATAATTTTACTATCATTCTACTATTCTGTTTTAATTCATAAAACTCATTTGTATTAACTTTGGCATCGGAGACGTTGTGGCAGACACCACACCGGTGACCATCTTTGAAAAGACATTCACACAAACTGAGAATTGGTTTCATCTGCCCACTCTGACTGATGAACTTACGCTTCATCAGTCGATATTGAACAATAGCTAGGCAGATTCTAGTGGAATTTGTGGCTATGAGGAGGGCCCGGTACTCAAAGAAAAAAACAAAAACAAAAAGGTCGTTGGAAGGGTATCTCATGATATTTGCTCAGACTAAATCCAAAAAATATAAAGAATTTACTTTTCTAAAGGAAAAAGAAGCAAACTTTCGAAAAAGAAAATAGAATGAAAACAACCGAGGGGCCTAAATTTGTTGGCAATGATGGATGGCCTACTACTAGCCAGAGGCGTGTGAGTTTCTTAGTGCTATCTAAAAGCAAGTTTTTGATTTTGAAGAATAAAAATACAATTAACATCAATTTTTCTCTAAAGCTTATCCTAGTAAAAAAAAATGTGGATTTGGTTTAAATTACTCTCAATCATTGAAGCATATATTGATTCAGAGAGCAAAACAATCTGTATATCCTCCTTTCCACTTCTGAAGCCCATTGCTTTTTTGTTTTTTTTGGTTTGACAAGAAAGCATGGCTGGAGCTTTCACATTGTTGAATTATTAACAATGTGGGGTCAAAAAATTACATTTTGTCAAAAAGCATTCCCCGTAGAGTTAGAGTAATAAAGGCATTGTTGAATTATTGGCAATAAGGGGTCAAGTCAACCACGCGGTAAGGTGGTCCCATGTGCAACTATAAATGCATGAACCTAATCTATTGACTAGAACTGCATCTACTCTAATGTGCTATGAGACCTAAGAACTGCACAGGCTTTCGCACCACAAGCAAAAACCAATCTCTTTTAGTTTTCTGGAGTTACTCACTTTGTCAATTTTATTTCCATTTGCAAAAAAGGAAAATCATGGTTGTTGAACTAGTAGGAGGAGCATTTCTGCTTGCAACTCTTATGGTATGTTTGGAAGTTTAGAGAGAGAGAGAGAGGAGAGTAGAGAGGAGTAGTGAGAAGGAGAGTAGAAGGGAATGATTTGCTTCCACCTTGTTTAGATTTTTTAAAATTAATAAAGGGGAATGGAGTAATTAGCCATTCCCTTTGTTTAGATGTTTTAAAAATTAGGATGGAGATGAGAGGAAATGATTAAAATAGACAAATTTACCTTTATTTGAAAATAGACTTGCAACATTGGTCTATAATTAATTTAGAAAGAATAAATTAGAGAATTTACTTGGACAATAATTTATCTACTCTGCTCTCCCTCCAAATCTCTTTAATTTGGGGAATTAAAAATGAGGGGGTTAATTAGAGGGAGTTGAAACCCCTCCAAATCCCTCGTTCCTTAAAAAACTTCCGAACAAAATAATTAGATTACTCCCCTTCCCTTTACCCTACTCTATACTCCCTCTTTTTTTTATACATCCAAACAAGCTATTAAAGTGTTATTTGACAAGATGACATCTCAGGAGGTCGTGAACTTCATCCGGGGAAGAGAAGTCCCTCCTACACTACTAACAAAGCTGAAGATATGGTGTCTTATCCTCAGCAAAGTGCTCAACGACCCAGAGGAGAAGGAAATCACATACATAATTGTCAAAGAATGGCTTGATGAGCTTAAGGATGCTGTCTATCACGCAGAGGACCTTTTGGATGAGATCGCTACTGAAGCTTTGCGGTGCCAGGTGGAAGCTAATTTTGGTACCTCTACGAGTGAGGTACGTAACTTCATCTCTACTTCATTTGATCAGTTTGGGAGAAAACTAGAATCAAAGATGCAAGATGTCGTAGATAAGCTGGAAAATCTAGCTTCACTAATAAATGCTATAGGTCTGAGAGAAGGTGTTGAAGGGAGATCTTCCCAAAGAGTGCCCACAACATCTCTGGAAGATCCAGAAACTATAATTTACGGTAGGGATGATGATGAAAAGGCAATACTTGCTGCTCTCAAACGATGTAGCAAGCAACAACCACTCAGCTGGTGTGATTCCCATTGTGGGCATGGGTGGGGTTGGAAAGACAACCCTTGCTCGGCAAATCTACAACAACCAAAAAATCATAGAACATTTCCGCCTTAAAGCATGGGTTTGTGTTTCAGAAGAATTTGACGTTCCTAAGATAACCAAAAAAATTCTTGAGGCTGTCAGTCCACAAAAACATGATAACACTGACTTCAATTAGATCCAAACTGAAGCTGACTTCAATAAGATCCAAACTGAATTGAAGGATTATTTGATGGGAAAGAAATGTTTACTGATTCTTGATGATGTATGGAATGAAAATTATGATGATTGGGCTCTCTTGAGTATTCCCTTTAAATATGGAACATCAGGAAGTAGAATTATTGTGACAACACGCAACGAAAGTGTGGCATTGATCATGCGCCCTATTCAAATTTTTAACCTCAATAAATTATCAGAAGAAGATTGTTGGCTATTATTTGCAAATCATGCCTTTGAAAATGGAAAATCTAATGCATATCCTGAATTAAAAAGAATTGGTGAAGAAATCATTAAGAAGTGTGATGGTCTGCCATTGGCAGCAAAAGCACTCGGTTGTCTATTGCACTCTAAATTAGATGTAGAGGAATGGAATAAAATTTTGAAAAGTGAAATTTGGAGTCTGCCTATCGATGGGGGTAATATTTTTCCAGCTTTAAGATTAAGTTACAATTACCTACCCTCACATTTAAAGCGATGTTTTGCATATTGTTCAAACTTCCCAAAGGATTATCTATTCAAAAAGGAAGAACTTGTTCAGTTGTGGATGGGAGAGGGCTTCTTGCAACAACACAAGAAGAATGAAGAAATGGTAGTTATAGGTGTTGACTACTTCCTTGATTTAGTATCAAGGTCACTTTTACAACGATCAAATGGAAGCAAATTGTGTTTTTTTTATGCATGACCTAGTCCATGATTTAGCAAAATCTGTATCAGGAAAATTTTGTTTCAAATTGGAAGGGGATAACACAAACAAAATTATAGATAAAACTCGTTATTTTTCCTACTTAAGAACCAAATATGACACCTCGGAGAAGTTTAATGCTTTGTGCAAAGCTAAAAATTTATGCACCTTCATTTCGTTACAAATGAAAGAAGAAGATAAGGACAAGGATAGGGAGGGTCTGGGGTTCTACTTAACAAAGAAGGTACCACATGATCTATTATTGAAACTAAGATTCTTACGTGTGCTCTCTCTTTCACGTTATTTTAATATAGAGTTGCCAGAGTCAATTGGAGTTTTCAAACATCTACGCCATTTAGATGTCTCTTTTACTGGGATTGAGAAATTGCCTAAGTCTACATGTATGTTGCTCAACTTACAAATATTGAATTTATCAGGATGCAAATTTCTAGTTAAGTGCCAAGAAATATGAGAAATCTCATTAATTTGCGTCATCTTTATAATAGTGGAACTAGCATTAAAAATATGCCAATACATATGCGTCGGTTACAATTTCTTCAGACTTTGACCAAATTTGTTGTTGGCAAGGACATTGGATTCCGAATTGAAGAGTTAGGAAAACTTTCAAATCTTCGGAGAGTCATTGTGATATCAAATTTCCAGAATGTGATAAGACTCAACTAATGCTTTGCACTACCTCGCAGTAATCGGATTCAAAAACCTGGAGTCTCTGCCAGAGGGAGTGATGGACCCCAACCACTGTGTTGAAGCGTTATTTATGATTTTCCTGTGCTCAAGTCTCTTCCTCGTGGTGGTCTATCCAGTCCCCACCACACTAATGGCTTGTTTGGAAGTTTAGAGAGGGAGGAGAGTAGAGGAAAGTAGAGGGAAGGGGAGTAGTGGGGAGAAGAGTAGAGGAGAATGATTCACCTCCACCTTATTTGGATGTTTTTAAAATTAGTAAGGGGGAAGAGAGTAATTAGCCATTCCCCTTGTGTAATTTTGTTAATATAATAAGGGTAAATTAGGTAATTTACTTGGTCAATAGTTTATGTACTCTACTCCCCCTCCAAATCTCTCCAATTTGGGGGAATTAAAATTGGGAGGCTAGAGGGAGTCCAAACCCCTCCAAACTCCTCCAAACTCCTCCCCTCATTCTTTAAAAAACTTCCAAATAAGATAATTGCATTACTCTCCCTCCCTTTACTCTACTCCCCTCATTTTTTTAACATCCAAACATGCCATAAAATGTCTCGGTATCCGTAATTGTAAGGAAGTAGAATTCCCGATGTACCCCTGCTACTCTTCCCTTGAGCAACAGACGATAGAAGATAGCTGTGGTTCTCTAAAGTCATTTCCTTTAGACATCTTCCCGAAGCTTCGTTATCCAGTCCCCACTACACTAAAACGTCTCGGTATCCGTAATTGTAAGGAAGTAGAATTCCCGATGTACCCCTGCTACTCTTCCCTTGAGCAACTGACGAGTGACGATAGAAGATAGCTGTAATTCTCTAGAGTCATTTACTTTAGACATCTTCCCGAAGCTTCGTTATCTCAAAATCAAAGGGTGTCAACACCTTACCTCTCTTCAAAATTTGAGGATCGGAGGCTGCCCTAAGCTCAAGCACATGCCAGAAGAGGGGCTGCCTGTCTCCATCTCTCACATACAGATCAGGGATTGTCCTTTGTTGACGAAACGATTGCAAAGGAAGAAGGGAAAAGAGTGGCGCAACATTGCTCACACCCCCTTCATAGAAATCATTGAGCACAATTTGATCTCACCAGTGAGGGCCGATGAAGACAACGAGGACAATTTGATCGATCCCGAGGCTGTGGATGAGCTCAGAGAAATCGAGACGAGAATGGTTCGCCAAGTGTATGGAGAAAGAAGTATGTCACTGGTAGCAGGGTCATTTTTTCCATAAGCCAAGTCGGAAGCTGGCAGTGGCAGTTGGGATTGGAATGAAACAAATCCAGACTCCCCTCTTAACATTTCTTCAATCTTTCCATCCACCGTGTCTGAGACTGATGATAGTAGTCCAGAATTCTCTCGTTCCAATTCCAATTCCAATTCCATAATGTCAATCTTCTTACCAGCCACGTCTCCAAAACACAGCCCCGAAAACTATGAAATAATTGTTCGAAGTCGTTCCATACCCTCATATTCCATAATGTCAATCTTCCCACCCGCCATGTCTGAAATAGGCAGTCCAGATAATTATGAAATAATATTTCGAAATCCTTCCATACGCTCAGGTTATCACTTCTTCCCACCAGACATGTCGGACACTGACAGTTATGGATCATCAACTCCTAATCATCAGCTTTCCATACCCTCATATTATCACTGCTTTCCACCAGACATGTCGGACACTGACAGTTATGGGTCATCAACTCCTAATCATCAGCTTTCCATACCCCCTTCATAGAAATCATTGAGGATAACACATCAAATAAAGCCAATCAGGTGTTTGTTTTACTTGACCTGCTCTTGATTTTACTTGCATTCTTTTCAATTTCATTTATTGACATTATTTATTTTTTTTCTATAAATTGTCTATTAATTATATATGATTGAAAAAATACTACTAATAATAAACGATTTTTTTGACACTTGTTAATTCTTTGTCTGATTCGCTTTTTTACAATGTTGGGCTCATGAAGTTGTCCATCGATGGTGAATTGAGAAGAACATTTCTATCTTGATTTCTGTGAAGAAGCTGCCAAAAGTATGACAGGATTCATGCTCAGTTTAGCTGTTCTTTGTTAAACAAATGCTTTCAAAGTGAAAATGGAAAAGTGTGCAACTCAAAATTCATGCATAGCTACCTGTTCTAGCGAACCAGTTAAGTACCCATATGATTTAATGATTTGCTTAATTAGAAAATAAGAAAAATTGCTTGAACATTTGTTAAATGATGTCTATTTGACTGATGTAGATCCTCTGTACGCAAGGTTAATTTCACCACTTGGTAAGATTCTTCTTTTACCCAAATGCTTGATGATTGGTGCCCATTTGGTTTTGAAAGCATGATTTTTAAAATCTTAATTGGGGGTTTGGTAAAATCCGTGAAAAGTGTTGTTTCTGTGAAAATCTGTAGTACGAAAAAACAATTTTCTTTAAAAGTGCCAATTTTAAAAAACACCCACTTCCCATGGCTCACAATTTGAGGATGCAGATATTCCCTAATTTTAAAATGCAATTTTCTTCAAAAAAACAAAAGCCAGAGGCCTATATTTTATTATTATTAGTTTCCTTTTTTCTCGAAAAAAAAATCACAAGGCCAAAGGGGGGTCTTGATGACAAACAGATTTATTTAATCAAATTTATAGTATAGGGAGTAATTCTCACATTTTCCCTGTGAGCTATGCAGACAACCTTAATTTCATGAAAACTCTGTGGCTGTTGGAAAGTAGGGCAGAATTGATAAAAAAAAAAAAAAAAAAAAATTGAGAACGGAAAGTGCCAATGACGATTTGTGGGAGGCAATATTTTGATTGAGCAAT
This sequence comes from Quercus ilex subsp. ballota, assembly GCA_032727855.1. Classification (NCBI taxonomy): domain Eukaryota; kingdom Viridiplantae; phylum Streptophyta; class Magnoliopsida; order Fagales; family Fagaceae; genus Quercus; species Quercus ilex. The sequence goes on along the minus strand of CM064908.1, from coordinate 776,958 downwards.
GCAGGTTAGTGTTTCACTGTGATTCTGATTGCCATCCTTTTATTTAATATTGTTTTAAATGGGAAATTAAACAGAATTTACCATATATGGAAGAAATTGGAGATGAAAAAGTTAAATGTTTTTCAGGATTTTTATTCGTTTTTCAAGATTCAAGCAATGAAACCTCTTAGATGAAATCAGTGTTGAATACACATGTGACTAAGGAGTCTAAACAGATTCATTTAATCAAATTTATAGGATAGGGAGTTCTCACATTTGCCCTGTGATATATGTAGAAGACCTTAATTTCTTGAAAACTCCGTGGCTATTGGAAGTAGGGCAGAATTGATAAAAATTTTGAGAATAGAAAGTGCCAATGACTATTTGTGGGAGGCAAAGTTTTGATGAAGCAATACAGGTCAGTGTTTTGATGTGATTCTGATTGCCATCCTTTTATTCATTATTGTTTTAAATGAGAAATTAAATAGAATTTACCATATGTGAAAGAAATCGGAACTGAAAACATTGGTTTTGACCCAAAACTTGAAAAGATTTCACCTGTACCAAAGCATTTTCATTCATTACATAAATTTTGAATATATTCCTAGTTGCATACTTATATTTTCAATGATTTGATGTGCCTATATATTTTCTTTACTAAGGATCCTATTTCACTGGCTTTTGGCTTCATTACATTTCAACAGTGATGTCCCATGATGTTGAATGATTCTCCATTTGATGGTAGCTCATGGAAATAATATGTAATGGCTTAACTAATCACATGCGATTATGTTCTCTCTATAAATAGTTAATGTACTGAATGATTTTCTTGCCTAATTAAATGTTCTATAATTGCAACCAATAAAAATCCATGCTGAATGGTTCTTGGAAATTTTCAAAACGCAGAATTTTTAAACTCATCCTTTGTTCCTAAAAATAAGATTTCTTCAGTCATTGAACATAATTCCGTTTTGTTGATTTTATGACGTTTGAAAGTAGATATTCATCATTTAGAGTAAATTCATCACAAGGAAAAGTTGAAGCATTTAAGAAAGTGAAAGGGGGCTTTTTAATTTTTAAGGTGGGGTTTAGATTAGTAGCTCAATCTTTTAGAATTTTAATGCTTTGGTCCTATATAAAGGATATATATATCTCTAGTTTTCATTTTTTCATAATACTTTTTTTATTTTATCAAAACATAAAGGATATATATTACCCCATAGAGAAGGATATTTTGTATATCTTATGTTCCCGAGTTTAATTCCAATTGCATCATCTGATGCTACAAACTACCTGTGGGTGCAGATTGGCTGGCTAAGACTACCTCTCTTTTACATTTTGGAATTGACATGAAGCCTCTCCAGAGGCTAGGTCTGCTTTTGGTTATTACCTCTCTGTGGGTGCAGATTGTCTTCCTAACTCCAGACAGCTCAAAAGGCTCAGCATGTCACTGATCCTTCAGTCCTTTTTCTCCACACCAGTAGGATCTGCCCAACTCCCTTCTTACCATCAAGAACATTAAATTTAACTATGCTAAGACTCGGGTCTAGAGGCGCAGAGAGCGGGAAAACCAACTGCTGGCTCAATATTGCTCAGGTTGAGGCTGACTGACTACAGTAAAAAAGCTTGGTATCTTTAAATGTAGGGAATTAAAATTTCCTACATGCCCATGTCACTCTTCCCTTGAGTCTTTTGTCATATCTGATAGATATAATTCTCTGTCATCATTTGGTTTGGATATCTTTCCAAGGTTTTGTAGTATCAAAATCAACATGTGTGGCAACATCAAGTCTCTTTCAGTTTGGGAGGGATATGAACTTGTTATCCTAGCTTTGGAAATCAAGGAGCGCCTTATTTTGCAGATTCTCCCAGTGGGGGATTGCCAGCCCCCAACCTTTCACTGTTAAAAGTCCATGGCTTCCTTCATCTCTAGTCGCTTCCTGAAAACATGGATATGCTCCTCCCATCTCTTCAAATTTTGGATATTGCAAACTGCTAAAAGTTGAGTCTTTTCCAGAAGGATGTCTGCCAACCAATATGAATTGTCTTGCCATTGATGCTTTTGAGAAACTCATTGCCAATAGGAAGCCGTGGGGTTTGCAAAGACAGCACTCTCTTAATCAATTATTATTGGCTTGTCGTGATTGGAGGGAAGAGAAGTGCTTTCCTGAGGAGGACTTCCACAAGTCTTAGCACTCTTTCTATAAAGGAATTTCAAGTCTGAGATCCCTAGACAAGAAGGGCCTTCAACTCATTACCTCTCTTCAACTATTGTCTATCTCAGTATTTATCAAAAAAACTATTTTCTGTCTCAGACACCCCAGTCTAAAGCAGTTGCCAGAAGATAGGATTTCTTGTCTCCATTCTAAGTTACAGTTTCTTCAATTTCTTGCCTTGACAAAACAATACCCAAAAAAAAAAGAAAAGAATAATTGTGTAGTGCAAGATTGCTCACATCTCTCTCATACAAATCAATGATGAAGTCTTATTATCTGAGCCAAAAGTGTAGACGAGATCAAATCCCACTTCACAATAAGGTACTTGTTCCACTCAAACCTCTAAGCCTCCATTTGATTTTATTTATGCTTCTTTCTAACTTTGTTTATTAATAAATAAATTTGAAAAATTTGTTAAAATCTAATCAAAAGATGGAAAATTAAAAGGATTTCTTCTAAGATTGTTAGTCCAAAGTTGGAGTTCTCAGGTTTTTATGGGTTCTTTAGTAAGATTATTTCCATTTGTCAGTAGCAAGTGCCACAAAAGGCTTGGTCAAACACATGCCAGAAGAGCAGTTAACAAAACAATTGCCTAGGAAGAAGGGAAAATAGTGGCGAAAGATTGGCCACATCTGCTGTATAAGAATGGATGCCCCAAGCCAGGTGTTTATTCTACTTGAGCAGCTAAGTTTCGATCTTGATTTTACTTATATTTCTTTTTATCTGTACATCGAAAAAAAAATACAACTAAATGTTTGAAATTGAGATTGAAAATATAAAACATTCTCTTGAATTTTTGCAAATCTTAAAATGTCCACAGCTTAGTCTTTTCCAGAAGGTGGTTTGCCATCCAATCTAATTTCTTTAGCAATCGACGACAACAAAAAACTTATTTCCACTAGAATGGAGTGGGGTTTGCAAAGACTGCAGTCTCTTAAATAATTATGATTCCTAAATAGTGATTTTGATTGCTGGGATGAGGAGTCCTTTCTAGACAAGTATTTATGTTTCTCTTCTTTTTTGCATTTGGCTTTCCTACTTCTCTTTTGGAGGTGCAGACGAAACATATCTAGCTACCCTGTTCTCAACTATATCACAACTTGATTTAAAATTTTTGCAAGGAAATAGTCCCATGAATTTTTTTGTGCTCTGCTATGTCACTCTAGTACTGGATTCAGTGTTGAATACACATGTGACTAAGGAGTCTATACAGATTCATTTAATCAAATTTGTAGTATAGAGAGTAATTCTCACATTTGTCCTGTGAAATATGCAGACGACCTTAGTTTCTTGGAAACTCCATGACTGTTGGAAAGTAGGGCATAATTGATAAAAAAAAATTGGGATAGGAAGGCGCCAAAGACTATTTGTGGGAGGCAATGTTTTGATTGAGCAATGCAGTTCAGGGTTTCATTGTGATTCTGATTGCTATCCTTTTATTCATTATTGTTTTAAATGGGAAATTAAATAGAATTTACCATATATGAAAGAAATTGGAATTGAAAACGTTAAACGCTTTCTTCAAGATTCTTATTGCTTTTCAAGATAAAAGTAATGAAATCGCTTAGTTGAGATCAGTGTCGAATGCACATAGGTAAGGATAGATTCATTTAATCAATTTTATAGTATAGGGAGTAATTCTCACATTTGCCCTGTGAAATATGCAGACGACCTTAGTTTCTTGGAAACTCCGAGGCTATTGGAAAGTAGGGCAGAATTGCTAAAAAAATTTGAGAATAGAAAGCGCCAATGAATTTTTGTGGGAGGTAATGTTTTGATTGAGCAATGCAGGTCAGTGTTTCACAGTGATTCTGATTTCCATCAATTTATTCATTAATGTTTTAAATGGAAAATTAAACATAATTTACCATATATGAAAGAAATCGAAATTGAAAACATTAAACATTTTAGGATTTTTTTTGCTTTTCAAGATTCAAGTAATGAAATCTCGTAGATGAGGTCAGTGTTGAATGCACGTGACTAAGGAGTATAAATAGATTCATTTAATCAAATTTATGGTATAGGGAGTAATTCTCACATTTGCCCTATAAAATATGCAGAAGACCTTAGTTTCTTGAAAATTCCATGGCCATTGGAGAGTGGGGCAGGATTGATAAAAAAATTTGAGAATGGTAAGTTTCAATGACTATTTTGTGGGAGGCAATTCTTAAATTGAGCAATGCATGTCAGTGTTTAACTGTGATTCTAATTGCCATCCTTTTATTCTTTATTTTTTTAAATGTGAAATTAAACAAAATTTACCATATATGAAAGAAATTGGAACAGAAAACGTTAACATTTTCAGAATTTTTTTTCCTCTTCCAGATTCAAGTAATGAAATCTCTTAGATGAGGTCAGTGTAGGATAAACATGTGACTAAGGAATCTATATCTATTTCCCCCTACCCCACCTCACTGTAAACATTGGCTTTGACCCAAAACATAAAAAGACTTCACCTATACCAAAGCATTTTCATTCATTACAGAAAATTTTGAATATATTCTTAGTTGCATACTTATATTTTCAATGATTTGTTGTACCAATATATTTCTTTACTAAGGATTCTATTTCGCTGGCTTTTGGCTTCATTACAGACCAACTGGGGATGTCCCATGATGTTGAATGATTCTCCATTTGTTGGTAGCTCATGGAAATAATATGTACTGGGTTAACTAATCACATGTGATTATGTACGCTCTATAAATAGTTAATGTGCTGAATGATTTTCTTGCCTAATTAAATGTTCTATAATCGCAAACCATAAAAGCTGTATGGATCCTGCAAATTTTCAAAACAGAGAATTTTCAAACACATCCTTTGTTGCTAAAAATAAGATTTGTTTAGTTCTTATCAAACATAATTCATTTTTGTTGATTTTTATGACGTTTGAAAGGAGATATTCATCATTTGGAGTAAATTCATAAGAAGGAAAAGTTGAAGCATTTAATAAACTGAAAGGGAGCTTTTTAATTTTTAAGGTGGGGTTTAGATTAGTAGCTCAATCTTTTTAATTTTTTTCATAATGCTTTTTCTTGATCAAAACATAAAGGATATATATTACCACATAGAGAAGGATATTTGTATATCTTATATATCTTCCCTAGTTTAATTCAAGTTACATCATCTGAAGCTACAAACTTACCTGTGGGTGCAGATTGGCTGGCTAAGATTACCTTTCTTTACATTTTGGAATTCGCATTAAGCCTCTCTAGAGGATAGGTCTGCTTTTGGTTATTACCTCTCTGTGGGTGCAGATTGTCTTCCTAACTCTAGACAGCTCAAAAGGCTCAGCATGTCACTGCTCCTTTTGTTCTTTCTGTCCACACCAGTAGGATCTGCCCAACTCCCTTCTTACCATCAATACCATTAAATTTAACTATGCTAAGACAAGGGTCCAGAGGCGCAAAGAGAGGAAAATCCAATTGCTGGCCCTATATTGCTCAGGTAGAGGATCACAGACTACACTAAAAAATCTTGGTATCTTTAAATGTAGAGAATTAAAATTTCCTTCATGCCCATGTCACTCTTCCCTTGAGTCTTTTGTCATATCCGATAGATATAATTCTCTGCCATCATTTGGTTTGGATATCTTTCCATAGTTTTGTAGTCTCAAAATCAACATGAGTGGCAACATCAAGTCTCTTTCAGTTTGGGAGGGACATGAACTTGTTATCCTAGCTTTGGAAATGAAGGAATGCCTTAATTTTGCAGATTCTCCCAGTGAGGGATTGCCAGCCCCCATCCTTACACTGTAAAAAGTTCATGATTGCCTTCGTCTCAAGTCACTTCCTGAAAACATGGATTCGCTCCTCCCATCTCTTCAAATTTTGGATATTGCAAACTGTCAACAAGTTGAGTCTTTTCCAGTAGGAGGTCTGCCAACCAATATGAATTGTCTTGCCATCTATGCTTTTGAGAAACTCATTGCCAATAGGAAGCAGTGGGATTTGAAAAGACTACACTCTATTAATCAATTATTATTGTCTTGTCATGATTGCAGGGAAGAGAAGTGCTTTCCTGAGGAGGACTTCCACAAGTCTTAGCACTTTTCCTATAAAGGAATTTTAAAATCTGAGATCCCTAGACAAGAAGGGCCTTCAACTCCTTATCTCTCTTCAACTATTGTCTATCTCAGACTACCCTAGACTAAAGCAAATGCCAGAAGATGGGTTTTCTTGTCTCCATTCTAAGCTACATTTTCATCAATGTCTTTCCTTGACAAAACAGTACCAAAAATAAGATTAAAAGAGTGGTGCAAGATTGCTCACATCTCTATCATACAATCAATGATGAAGTCTCATTATCTGAGCCAAAAGTGTAGACGAGATCAAATCCCACTTCACAATAAGGTACTTGTTCCACTTTACCCTCTAAGCCTCCATTTGATTTTATTTATGCTTCTTTCTTACGTTGTTTACGGATAAATAAATTTGAAAAATTTGTTAATCCAATAAAAAATTGAAAAATAAAAGGATTTCTTCTAAGAGTGTTAGTCCAAAGCTGGAGTTCTCAAGTTTTTGTGGGTTCTTTTGTAAGATTATTTCCATTGGTTAGTAGCAAGCACCACAAAAGGCCTGGTCAAACACATGCCAGAAGAACGGTTGACAAAACAATTGCCAAGGAAGAAGGGAAAATAGTGGTGAAAGATTGGTCAGATCTGCTACATTAAAAAGGATGCTCCAACCCAAATCAGGTATTGGTTCTACTTGAGCAGCTAAGTTCAATTTTGACTTTACTATATTTCTTTTTAAGTGTACATGGGAAAAAAAAATACAAACATACAATTGAATGTTTGAAATTGAAAATATAAAACATTCGATTGAATTTTTGCAAATCATAAAATGTCCACAGCTTGGGTCTTTTCGAGAAGGTGGTCTGCTATCTGATCTAATTTTTTAGCAATCAATATCAGCAAAAAACTTATTTCCACTAGAATGGAGTGGGGTTTGCAAAGACTGCAGTCTCTTAAATAATTAGGATTCCTAAGTAGTGACCTTGATTGCTGGGATGTGGAATCCTTTCTGGAGTAGTATTTCTGTTTCTCTTCTTTTTGCCATTTTGCCTTTCTATTTTTCTTTTGGAGGTGTAGATGAAACATATCTAGCTACCTTGTTCTCAACTCTGTCACAACTTGATTTGAAATTTTCATGAGGAAAGAGTCCCATAAATATTTTTTGTGCTCTGCTATGTCATTCCAGTATTGGATTCATGTGACCACTGCATCATTATGTTTCTCTCTGCAGGGGATTTTCTAAACTCAAGTCTTTTGTGCACATTCTAGTTGGAAGGGGGCTTTCAGCATTGTCCATTTCCTATATATTAAGTTCAGGTAATTGTGAAATTATAAAGACATCAGGTATTTTTGTTCCTTATTTGATGATTAATACTTTCTTTTAACAATTTAAGCATATTATGTGCTCGATGTAAAACAGTGTAGAAATATAAGGATAAAAGAGGAATGCAGGGATAAATAACAAACCCTAGGCTTCACCACATAGAATCAATGTAGAAACCTTAAGCATCACAACCTAACACAAGTTATTAACCGAACGCATGAAAGTTAAGGTCGGGGGGTTAGGGTTGGGTGCCTAACACCTTCCCATCCCTAGGTGAAGCAAATCACCCATCTCCAGTTTTGTATATGCCTTAGCCCTCAAATAAGTGACCCACTCAATTTTATTGTCAATTTCACTAATATGTTGATATGTGCTGAAGTAAATGGTGAATACTTTATGCTCACTTTTGTTTACTTGAACCCACTTTTGATCTATCATTAACAAATACCCATATGAACATACTGTGAAATAAAATCTGATACCAAAAAAGAAGTACAAAGTTCATTTTTGTATGTGAACAATGTGTTCTTCGGCAAACCATTAATATATTAAAAACTCTTGGGAATTGACTCAATGGTGGAATAGAAAGTGCTAAAGGTGTGTTGAACTATTCCTTCTGTAGGGAAGTTTACTCAAAAGCAGTACAGCTCCTGTAACTAGACATTCCACAATAAAATTTCTCTATAGAAATCACAAAATTAAAGGAAAATGGGAAATATTAATTTCAGAAAGAGACAGCGTCTGATTGGTTGGCTTTAGTTTCAAGTGAGGTTCTATGCTCTTCAAGCATACTGGTAGTGTGATAATGCATTCTTCCCATATGAGGCTATTATTCAAATGTCATTCTTCCCATAAGAGGCTTAAAAAAATGATTCTTTGAAGAGGTGGCTAAGGTTGCTTGTCCACTGCCACTTAAACCACTGAAAACCCTAGTTGTATGCCCAATATTCTAGAAACCTCTCTCTCTCTCTCTCTCTCTCTCTCTCTCTCTCTCTCTCTGAACCTCCATGGCTGACCACCAAGGTCAGCCCTTCTCATCTCGTGAGTGACAAACCAACACTTAAATGGCCATCCCCTCGATCTTCCCCTTTATCCATCGATCTCACTTTCTCTGAGCTCTCAATAGTTGATGGGCACTATTGTCTTTCAAGCTGAACCAGCGGGTGTAAACTTTTTTGTGATTCACCCATAGAAACTCTGATGCACAACACAAGACTACCTATTAGTCTAGTATCATTTATCGATCTCTACTCTTGGAGTTTTGAATTTTGTCCTTTTGTCCATGCTTATTAATGACGTGTCTATTTCACAGTTATTACTTGTTTACACACGACTAACAATAATAGTTTCTTTATGTTCGAGGGAAAGTTCACCCACCTTCTTTGAGGGTATTCATCAGGTTTAGAGATTATAATCTATATAAGTTAACTTTTTCTAAAGTTTGGCAAAAATACTTTACTTATAAAAATAAAAAAATAAAAAGTTTTGCACTAATACTACTCCCTACATTCAGTAGTATTGCACAGACCATTATCTTGCCAAAGTCCACCAGGAGGGCTGAGTACCGCTTGATAGCTGACTGTTACAAGCAGTACTGCAACCACTAGATGGCCTTTTTTAGGTGTTCCTCGTTTGTAATGCTATCACATTTCTGATCTCAAACTCGTTAATTATTTTCCTCGTTCCAAATGGGTACATGAAGGTTCTGATCTTCGCACTCAATGTCACCCTCTGTTTTAGCTATTCTCATGCACTCCTCACCATAGCCGGTGATCCACATAGGGCATATATGGCGGGTATTTTGACAACTATTTCGGCCTTGTTTATTTTTGTAGCACAACTTTTTTCCTGGAAGCAATGATCAGACTCAGTGCAATACCACACAAAGAAGCAGGGACAGCCATTGGTTAGGAAGGAACCCTTTTTTTTGATATTCTTGATTTACAATAATTGTATAATTTTACTAAAAAGTGATGGACTAGCTCACCAACACCACCATTGTATTTTGGCCTCAAAAGCAAGATAACAAAATTACCATTGTAGAGTTGAAGAATCCACTGGACCGTTTATCGGGGGAGCCAAACTCCACGGAATTCTCAAGCATTTTCTCAGAGGGGGTCTTAATATCGGTGGGGCAAGTGGTGTTGTAAACAACCCTCTTGGTGGGCGCCATAGTCCTAAGCAAAGACTCAGATTCTTGCAACTTAATACTACTACTGCTACTACTACTACTAGTAGTTTCAATGTCCTGAGCTGGAATTGAAGTTGCAGGGTTAGACTTCAACTTGAACATAATGTGAACCCCATCAACCTCAACCTTGTGAACCTGATTGCCATTAATCTTACTAAAAAATTCACTGTACGACACATTGACAAAAGTGGTTGGCATTCGGGGCTCCGAACCTGGCAACGGAATTCCGCGTCGGAGCAACCGCATAACAAAAATCACAATCCCTAATTGCAAGAGCAAAACCCCAATTTCCTAAGCTTGAACTATGGATTGCCACTGCCACTTGTTGTCTTTCGAAGACGATGAAGAAGACGAAGACGAAGATGAAGACAACCACCACCACCAATTCCCTTTACCTTGCTTCTCCTTCTGCTGATTCGGGCTCGAATTCGGCAAATTCTTATTGCCGTTCTCGCTCTCGCTCTTCTCGCTAGTTGAATCAATGTCCTGGCTACTACTCGCTTGGACTCGAATCCGATTCTTCCTCGCAAAACCTCCCCAAAGATTCAATCTTTCCCAATTCTTCGTTGCAATGGTGTTGAATTGTGGCCCGTAGAGCTTCATTGAAACTGGGTTTGAGTTTTGGTGGGAAACCCTAGAAGATTGAGCACGAAGGAAGCTCAATTGGTGGTAATGGAAATGGTAGAGTTTGTGATACTAATTCGAATGGAAACTTTGGTGAGAATGAGACATCCTTAAGCTCATCAAGCCACTCTTTGACAGTTGTGTCTATGATTTCCCTTTCCTCTACGTCATTGAGCACTTTGTTGAGGGTAAGACATGATGTCTTTAGCTCTGCTAGTAGTGTAGCAGGAACCTTTCTTCCCCGGATGAAGTTCATGACCTCCTGAGAAGCCATCTTTTCAAATAACACTTTAAGGGTTGTTGACAATAATGCTTCGCCCACAAAAGTCCCAGCCGTGCTTTCTTTTTAAACCAAAAAAAGACAATAGGTTTTAGAAGGGAGAACGAGAATATAGATTATTTTGCTCTCTGAATAATGATTCTTTTTTTTTTTTTTTCTTTTTTTTTCATCGGTGAAAGCTTTAGAGAAAATTGATGTTAATTGTATTTTTATCCTTCAAAATCAAAAGTTTGCTTTTAGATAGCACTTAGAAATTCACATGCCTCTGGCTAGTAGTAGGCATCATTGCCAACAAATTTAGGCCCCACAGCTGTTTTAATTGTATTTTCTTATTCAAAAGTTTGCGTCTTTTTTATTTTTCAAGAGTTAATTCTTTATTTTTTGGATTTAGTCTGGCATCAAGCACAAGATTTTCTTTATAAAATATTTAAAAAAAAAAAAAAGATCTTGGCATCATTAGATTAGGTTCATGTATTCATAGTTGCACATGAGACCACCTTACCGCATGGTTGACTTGACCCCACATTGCTAATAATTCAACAATATATGTCTTTATTACTTTAACTCTATGGGGATTCAGCAAAAAAAAAAAAAAAAAAAAAAAAAAAAAAAAAAAAAAAAAAAAAAAAAAAAAAAAAAAACTCTATGGGGAATGCTTTTTGACAAAATGTAGGACCCGATTAGTAGAGAAGTTTGAGTAATGTTTGTATTTTTTTGAAATACATGTGGGTGAAAAATTGTGTGAAAATGTATGTAATGCTGTTTAAAAACTGAAAACTTGTTGCTAAGATGCTCTACCAAATGGGGCCGTAATTTTTTGACCCGACATTTTTAATAATTCAACCATGTGAAAGCCCTAGCCATGCTTTCTTGTTAAACCAAAAAAGAAAAAAGAAAAAAGCAATGGGCTTCAGAAGTGGGAAGGAGGATGTAGATTGTTTTACTCTCTGAATCAATATTTGCTTCAATGATTTGAGACTAATTGATATTAGTAAATAAAGAAGTGATGTTATTGGTGGGCTTTAATGAGAATCGGTAAGAAGTTAGAAATAACAACAATTTGTAAAAATATGGTAAAATAGTTTGTGGCCGTAGCATTACTCTTGCCACAGTTTATTTTTATTTTTTTTAATCCTCCAATTTTGGCAATTCAATTGCCACAATTCATTTTTTTTTTCTCATTTCGGTCAATTCAGTCTCTAATATCGGGTAGGTTAGCTGGGTTTTTTTGGGCACATATTTTGGCAATACTATTGCTAAAATTCCTTTTTCTCTCTCCCACTTCCATCACATCATCTCTCTCCTCTCTCCTACTTTTTTTCAAAATTTCGGCAATAGTGTTGTCAAAATTTGCTTCTCTCATCATTTTCTTGAATAAGTTTGAACAATACCGATATCACAAATAAACTTCATTCTTTACAATATTCAGCCAAAAGACTCTTAAATGATTGAGCATCATTTAAACTAAATCCACATTTCTTTACTAGAAATGCTAAAGCCACAAATTACAACTTTTTGCATATCTCGTCACATGGTAAGTTGTGAGTTGTAGAAATAAAATAGTAATTTCATATGGGTATACATAGGCCTGTTCAAGATGAAACCGGCCGGCACCAAACTGATCCAACCATTTCCAAGCCTCTCTGCAGGTATCTGGCGCTGTGATCGGCAGCGATATGGGCAAACCGAAGACGATTGGTGCGAGATAAGTGTAAAAATGAACATAGATAAGGGTAAGTCTATCTTAGGGGCACCTCCTAAACTTGCTAAGAATGAGAGTGAAAACCCTAGGGCTAAGAAGGGAAACTCCCAAAAGCCAAAACAGAAAAAGTAGCATTTCTGTCATCACTGTCTAGCAGCTGGACATACTCGACCTAATTATTACAAGTGGTTAGCCACTTAACAGAGCAACAATATGATCGCATCAGGAAACCAGAATCAGTTTCCATCCTCTTTTGCTTCCCTTAGAGATCTTCTCAAAGCCCTCATGTTCCTTTCGAATCAGAACGGTTTCAATTCTTCCCCCACACCTCTAGTTCAAGGATTTACTCAAAGGAAAGGTTCTTCCAAAGTATGGAAGGAAAATGGCTCCAAGTGATTCTATCACTTTTTCTCTCTACCCTTCTTGTTTTTGTTTTTGCATTACTTGTGTGTCTTGCTTTATTATTTTGAGTTAGTCTAGTTTTATGCATTGCTTTGTTTAACATGTTTTTGTTTGGTTTTGTTTTCAGTTTTTCTTTATTTTGTTTTTCATATAAAAATAAAAAAAATTGAAAAATACAAAAGCAGTGTGTTTGTGTACATTGATACTTGTGTACCTTGGATGACCATTGAAACAAAGTTTTCTAAATTTTTTATCTCTTTTAGCTTAGATGAGCATCTTTATGCATAACTAAGCAAGTGAGCTTTGTGGCTCGTGTTTGTGATGAGTAAGATTAAGTGATCTCTTGTACTTAACACTCGTATCACTCTTTTTGATGGGAATGACTAGAAAATACTAAGAGAAAGACATAAATAACCATCTCATCACTCGCCGCACTGATCGTCTTCGGTTTTCCCATATCACCGTCGATCATCGCGCTAGATAGGGGTGTGTCGGTTCGGTTTTGGTCGGTTTTCTAAGCGTTGGCCAACCGAAACCGAAATTTTCGGTTTGTGAAATTCTCAACCGAAACCGACCGAAATAATTGGAAATCCATCGGTTTCGGTTGGATTTTAGTTTCGGTCGGTTTCGGTTGGATTTTTCGGTTTCCTTATCAAACCCAAAAAATATTAACAAACCCAAAAAAAATAAACAAACCCGGAAAATCCCTTTGCTTTCCCACGTTTTCTCACCACCCAAACACCAACAAACACCAAGCACCAACAAACACCAAGCACCAAGCAAAGTAGCAAACACAAAACCAAAAAAAGAAAAAGAAAAAGGAGAGAACGGGGAAGAAGTGTACTGGTGAAGCCAAACTCACAATCTTCTACCTCGAAACCCAGAAATCATGAAGAACAAAACCCAAACCATGAAGAACAAAACCCAAACACCCAGAAACCTTGAAACCCAAACACGAAGAATAAAACCCACACCACGAACCCAGAAACCCGCAAAGAACAAAACCCAAACCACAAAGACAGAAAAATCAAACCAAAGAGGCGGCGGCAACGAAGGAGGCGGCGGTGATTGAACCCAGGTGGCGAAGACTCCAGGCGGCGGCGACAACGGGGTTTGTTGATGTTTTCTCTTTGGATCTTTGGGTGGGTTTCTTGATTCTTGTTCTTGATTCTCTCTGAATCTTGTTCTTGGTGTGGGTTTTTCATTTCTTGCTTCTTGATGTTGCCAACGGAAGTGATAGAGAACAAAACCCAAACGTTGGCTGAAGAAAGAAAAGGGAAGCTGAAGAAAAGAAAAGAGAAGACGTCGGCTGAAGAAAAGAAAATGGAAGAATAATCAAGTGTATTTTCGTATTTATGCTACTAATAGGGTTTTAAAAAATTAAATAGCAAAAAATACCCCCACGTCCCGTGCGAAGGCTCGAACCACTCCCAGCTAGCTAAGCCAGTTCGGTTCGGTTTCGGGTGAAAAAATCCAGCACCGAAACCGAAACCGAAAATTTCGGTTTTTAAAAAATGAAACCAAAACCAACCGAACCGAAACTGAACTGAAAATTTGGCAACGATTCGGTTGGTTTCGGTTGGTTTGTTCGGTTCGTCGGTTTTTTGCACACCCCTAGCGCTAGATACCTACGAAGAGGCTTGGAAATGGTTGGATAGGTTTGGTGCCGGCCGGTTTCATCGGCGTCGGTCAAATCCTGAACAGGCCTATGTATACCCATATGAAATTACTATTTTATTTTTACAGCTCACAACTTACCATGTGACGAGATATGCAAAAAGTTGTAATTTGTGGCTTTAGCATTTTTAGTAAAGAAATGTGGATTTAGTTTAAATGACGCTCCATCATTGAAGAGTTTTTTGGCTAAATATTGTAAAGAATGAAGTTTATTTGTGATATCAGTATTGTTCAAACTTATTCAGGAAAATGAGGAGAGAAGCAAATTTTGGCAACACTATTGTCGAAATTTTGAGAAAAAGTAGAAGAGAGTAGAGAGAAATGATGTGATGGAAGTGGGAGAGGGAAAAAGGAATTTTGGCAATAGTATTGCAAAAATATGTGCCCAAAAAAACCAAGCTAACCTGCCCGATATTAGAGACTGAATTGACCGAAATGAGAAAAAAAAAAAAAAAAAAACTAAATTGTGGCAATTGAATTGCCAAAATTGGAGGATTAAAAATAAAAATAAATAAATAAACTGTGACAACAGTAATGCTACGACCACAAACTGTTTTACCATATTTTTACAAATTGTTGTTATTTCTAACTTCTTATTGATTCTCATTAGAGCCCACAAATAATATTACTTTTTTATTTACTAATATCAATGAGACTCAAATTAAAGCAAATATTGATTAAGAGAGCAAAACAATCTACATCCTCCTTCCCACTTCTGAAACCCATTGCTTTTTTTTTTTTTTTTTTTTTTGGTTTAACAAGAAAGCATGACTGTGGCTTTCACATGGTTGAATTATTAACAATGTGGGGTCAAAAAATTACGGCCCCGTTTGGTAGAGCATCTTAGCAACATGTTTTCAGTTTTTAAACAGCATTACATGCATTTTCACATACTTTTTCATCCACATATATTTCAAAAAAATATAAACAACATTACTCAAACTTCTCTACTAAACGGGCCTAACATTTTGTCAATAACCGTTTCCAGTAGAGTTTTTTTTTGTTGAATCCTCGTAGAGTTAAAGTAATGAAGACATATATTGTTGAATTATTAGCAATGTGGGGTCAAGTCAACCATGCGGTAAGGTGGTCTCATGTGCAACTATGAATACATGAACCCAATCTAATGATGCCAAGATCTTATTAAAAAAAAAAAATATATATATATTTTATAAAAAAAATCTTGTGCTTGACGCCAGACTAAATCCAAAAAATAAAGAATTAACTCTTGAAAAATAAAAAAGATGCAAACTTTTGAATAAGAAAATACAATTAAAATGGCTGTGGGGCCTAAATTTGTTGGCAATGATACCTACTACTAGCCAGAGGCATGTGAATTTCAAAGTGCTATCTAAAAGCAAACTTTTGATTTTGAAGGATAAAAATACAATTAACATCAATTTTCTCTAAAGCTTTCACCGATTAAAAAAGAAAGGAAAAAAAAAAAGAATCCATATTCAGAGGGCAAAATAATCTATATTCTTCTTCTCCCTTCTAAAACTTGTTGTCTTTTTTTGGTTTAACAAGAAAGCATGGCTGGGACTTTTGTGGGCGAAGCATTATTGTCTGCAACCCTTAAAGTGTTATTTGAAAAGATGGCTTCTCAGGAGGTCATGAACTTCATCCGGGGAAGAAAGGTCCCTGCTACATTACTAACAGAGCTGAAGACATCGTGTCTTACCCTCAACAAAGTGCTCAATGACGCAGAGGAAAGGGAAATCATAGACACAATTGTTAAAGAGTGGCTTGATGAGCTTAAGGATGTCTCATTCTCACCAAAGTTTCCATTTGAATTCGTATCACAAACTCTACCATTTCCATTACCACCAATTGAGCTTCCTTCGCGCTCAATCTTCTAGGGTTTCCCACCAAAACTCAAACCCAGTTTCAACGAAGCTCTACGGGCCACAATTCAGCACCATTGCAACGAAGAATTGGGAAAGATTGAATCTTTGGGGAGGTTTTGTGAGGAGGAATCGGATTCGAGTTCAAGCTAGTAGTAGCGAGGACAGTGATTCAGCTAGCGAGAAGAGCATGAGCGGGAGCGGCAATAAGAATTTGCCGAATTCGGGGCTCAATTGGCGGAAGGAGAAGCAAGGTAAAGGGAATTGGTGGTGGTGGTCGTCATCGTCTTCTTCGTCATCTTCGAAAGGCAGTAAGTGGCAGTGGCAATCCATAGTTCAAGCTCAGGAAATTGGGGTTTTGCTCTTGCAATTAGGGATTGTGATTTTTGTTATGCGGTTGCTTCGACACGGAATTCCTTTGCCAGGTTTGGAGCCTCAGATGCCAACCACTTTTGTCAGTGTGCCGTACAGTGAATTTTTGAGTAAGATTAATGGCAATTAGGTTCACAAGGTTGAGGTTGATGGGGTTCACATTTTGTTCAAGTTGAAGTCTGACCTGCAACTTCAATTCCAACTCAGGACATTGAAACTAGTAGTAGTAGTATTAAGTTGCAGGAATCTAAGTCTTGGTTTAGGACTGTGGTGCCCACCAAGAGGGTTGTTTACACCACCACTTACCCCACCGATATTAAGACCCCTTATGAGAAAATGCTTGAGAATTCCGTGGAGTTTGGCTCCCCCGATAAGCGGTCCGTGGATTCTTCAATGGTGGTGTTGGTGAGCTAGTCCATCACTTTTTAGTAAAATTATACAATTACTGTAAATCAAGAATATCAGAAAAGAGGTTCCTTCCTAACCAATGGCTGTCCTTGCTTCTTTGTGTGGTATTGCATTGAGTCTGATCATTGCTTCTAGGAAAAAAGTTGTGCTATACAATATTACCAAAAACCAAAGTAGGTTTTCGGTAATATTGTAAAACAGTGTAGAAATATAAGGATAAAAGAGGAATGCAGGGGTGAAGAACAAACCATAGGCTTCACCAAATAGAATCAATGTAGAAACCTTAAGCATCACAACCTAACACAAGTTATTAACCGAATGCATGAAAGTTAAGGTCGGGGGGTTAGGGTTGGGTGCCTAACACCTTCCCATCCCTAGGTGAAGCAGATCACCCATTTCCAGTTTTGTACATGCCTTAGCCCTCGAATAAGTGACCCACTCAATTTTACTGTCAATCTCACTAATATGTTGATATGTGTTGAAGTAAATGGTGTATACTTTATGCTCACTTTTGTTTACTTGAACCCACTTTTGATCTATCATTCACAATTACACATGAACATAGTGTGAAATAAAATTTGATACCAAAAATGAAGTACAAAGTTCATGTTTGTATGTGAACAATATGTTCTTCAGCAAACCATCAACATATTACAAACTCTTGGGAGTTGACTCAATGGTGGGATAAAAAGTGCTAAAGGCGTGTTGAACTATTCCATCTGTAAAGAAGTTTACGCAAAAGCAGTACAACTCCTGTAACTAGACATTCCACAATAAAATTTGTCTATGGAAATCACAAAATTAAAGGAAAATAGGAAATATTAATTGCAAAAAGAGACAGCGTCTGATTGGTTGGCTTCAGTTTCAAGTGAGGTTCTATGCTCTTCAAGCATACTGGTAGTGTGATAATGCATTCTTCCCATATGAGGCTATTATTCAAATGTCATTCTTCCCATAAGAGGCTTAAAAAAATGATTCTTTGAAGAGGTGGCTGAGGTTGCTTGTCCACTACTACTTAAACCACTGAAAACCCTAGTTGTATGCCCAATATTCTAGAAACCTCTCTCTCTCTCTCTCTGAACCTCCATGGCTGACCACCAAGGTCAGCCCTTCTCATCTCGTCAGTGACAAAACAACACTTAAATGGCCATCCCCTCGATCTTCCCCTTTATCCATAGATCTCACTTTCTCTGAGCTCTCAATAGTTGATGGGCACTATTGTCTTTCAAGCTGAACCAGCGGGTGTAAACTTTTTTGTGATTCACCCATAGAAACTCTGATGCACAACACAAGACTACCTATTAGTCTAGTATCATTTATCGATCTCTACTCTTGGAGTTTTGAATTTTGTCCTTCTGTCCATGCTTATTAATGACGTGTCTATTTCACAGTTATTACTTGTTTACACACGACTAACAAGAATAGTTTCTTTATGTTCAGGGGAAAGTTCGCCCACCTTCTTTGAGGGTATTCATCAGGTTTAGAGATTATAATCTATATAAGTTACTTTTACTAAAGTTTGGCAAAAATACTTTACTTATAAAAATAAACAAATAAAAAGTTTTGCACTAATACTACTCCCTGCTTCAGTGGTATTGCACAGACCATTATCTTGCCAAAGTCCACCAGGAGGGCTGAGTACCGCTTGATAGCTGACTGTTACAAGCAGTGTTGCAACCGCCAGATGGCCTTTTTCAGGTGTTCCTCGTTTGTAATGCTATCACATTTTTGATCTCAAACTTGTTAATTATTTTTCTCGGTCCAAATGGGTACATGTTCTGATCTTTGCACTCAATGTCACCCTCTGTTTTAGCTATTCTCATGCACTCCTCACTGGTGATCCACATAGGGCATATATGGCGGGTATTTTGACAACTATTTCGGCCTTGTTTATTTTTGTAGCACAGCTTTTTTCCTAGAAGCAATGATCAGACTCAGTGCAATACCACACAAAGAAGCAGGGATAGCCATTAGTTAGGAAGGAACCCGTTTTTTGATATTCTTGATTTACAATAATTGTATAATTTTACTAAAAAGTGATGGACTAGCTCACCAACACCACCATTGTATTTTGGCCTCAAAAGCAAGATAACAAAATTACCATTGCAGAGTTGAAGAATCTATCGGACCGCTTGTCGGGGGAGCCAAACTCCACGGAATTCTCAAGTATTTTCTCATAAGGGGTCTTAATATCGGTGGGGCAAGTGGTGTTGTAAACAACCCTCTTGGTGGGCGCCACAGTCCTAAGCAAAGACTCATATTCTTGCAACTTAATACTACTACTGCTACTACTACTACTAGTAGTTTCAATGTCCTGAGCTGGAATTGAAGTTGCAGGGTCAGACTTCAACTTGAACATAATGTGAACCCCATCAACCTCAACCTTGTGAACTTGATTGCCATTAATCTTACTAAAAAATTCACTGTACGACACATTGACAAAAGTGGTTGGCATCCGAGGCTTCGAACCCGGCAACGGAATTCCGTGTCGGAGCAACCACATAACGAAAATCACAATCCCTAATTGCAAGAGCAAAACCCCAATTTCCTAAGCTTGAACTATGGATTGCCACTGCCACTTATTGCCTTCCGGAGACGACAAAGAAGACGAAGACGAAGATGAAGACGACCACCACCACCAATTCCCTTTACCTTGCTTCTCCTTCTGCCGATTAGGGCCCGAATTCGGCAAATTCTTATTGCCGTTCTCGCTCTCGCCCTTCTCGCTAGCTGAATCATTGTCTTGACTACTACTTGCTTGGACTCGAATCCGACTCTTCCTCGCAAAACCTCCCCAAAGATTCCATCTTACCCAATTCTTCGTTGTAACGGTGCTGAATTGTGGCCCGTAGAGCTTCGTTGAAACTGGGTTTGAGTTTTGGTGGGAAACCCTAGAAGATTGAGCGCGAAGGAAGCTCAATTGGTGGTAATGGAAATGGTAGAGTTTGTGATACTAATTCGAATGGAAACTTTGGTGAGAATGAGACATCCTTAACCGCATTAGGCCACTCTTTGACAGTTGTGTCTATGATTTCCCTTTCCTCTACGTCATTGAGCACTTTGTTGAGGGTAAGACACGATGTCTTTAGCTCTGTTAGTAGTGTAGTAGGAACGTTTCTTCCTCGGATGAAGTTCATGACCTCTTGAGAAGCCATCTTTTCAAATAACACTTTAAGGGTTGCCGCCAATAATGCTTCGCCCACAAAAGTCCCAGCCATGCTTTCTTGTTAAACCGAAAAAAGACAACAGGTTTTAGAAGGGAGAGGGAGAATATAGATTATTTCACTCTCTGAATATGGATTCTTTTTTTTTTTTTTGATCTTTCTTTTTTAATCGGTGAAAGCTTTAGAGAAAATTGATGTTAATTGTATTTTTATCCTTCAAAATCAAAAGTTTGCTTTTAGATAGCACTTAGAAATTCACATGCCTCTGGCTAGTAGTAGGCATCATTGCCAACAAATTTAGGCCCCACAACTGTTTTAATTGTATTTTCTTATTCAAAAGTTTGCATCTTTTTTATTTTTCAAGAGTTAATTCTTTATTTTTTGGATTTAGTCTGGCATCAAGCACAAGATTTTCTTTATAAAATATTTTGTTTTTTTTTTTAATAAGATCTTGGCATCATTAGATTAGGTTCATGTATTCATAGTTGCACATGAGACCACCTTACCACATGGTTGACTTGACCCCACATTGCTAATAATTCAACAATATATGTCTTTATTACTTTAACTCTACGGGGATTCAGCAAAAAAAAAAAAAAAACTCTACGGGGAATGCTTTTGGGCAAAATGTAAGACCCGATTAGTAGAGAAGTTTGAGTAATGTTTGTATTTTTTTGAAATACATGTGGGTGAAAAATTGTGTGAAAATGTATGTAATGCTGTTTAAAAACTGAAAACATGTTGCTTTGATGCTCTACCAAATGGGGCCGTAATTTTTTTACCCCACATTGTTAATAATTCAACCATGTGAAAGCCCCAGCCATGCTTTCTTGTTAAACCAAAAAAAAAAAAAAAAAAAAGCAATGGGCTTTAGAAGTGGGGAGGAGGATGTAGATTGTTTTGCTCTCTGAATCAATATTTGCTTCACTGATTTGAGACTAATTGATATTAGTAAATAAAGAAATGATGTTATTGGTGGGCTCTAATGAGAATTGGTAAAAAGTTAGAAATAACAACAATTTGTGAAAATAGGGTAAAATAGTTTGTGGCTGTAGCATTACTCTTGCCACAATTTATTTTTATTTTTATTTTTTTTAATCCTCCAATTTTGGCAATTCAATTGCCACAGTTCAGTTTTTTTTTTTTTTTTTTTTTTTTTTTTTTTTTTTTTTTTTTTCATTTCTGTCAATTCAGTCTCTAATATCAAGTAGGTTAGCCGGGTTTTTTTGGGCACATATTTTGGCAATACTATTGCAAAAATTCATTTTTCTCTCTCCTACTTCCATCACATCATTTCTCTCTCCTCTCTCCTACTTTTTTTCAAAATTTCGGCAATAGTGTTGTCAAAATTTGCTTCTCTCATCATTTTCCTGAATAAGTTTGAACAGTACTGATATCACAAATAACCTTCATTCTTTACAATATTTAGCCAAAAGGCTCTTCAATGATTGAGCATCATTTAAACTAAATCCACATTTCTTTACTAGAAATGCTAAAGCCACAAATTACAACTTTTTGCATATCTCATCACGTGGTAAGTTGTGAGCTGTAGAAATAAAATAGTAATTTCATATGGGTATACATAGGCCTGGGCAAGATGAAACCGGCCAGCACCAAACTGATCCAACCATTTCCAAGCCTCTCTGCAGGTATCTGACGCGGTGATCGGCGGCGATATGGGCAAACCAAAGATGATTGGTGCGAGATAAGTGTAAAAATGAACATAGATAAGGGTAAGTCAATCTTAGGGGCACCCCTTAAACTTGCTAAGAATGAGACTAAAAACCCTAGGGCTAAGAAGGGAAACTCCCAAAAGCCAAAACAGAAAAAGTAGCATTTCTGTCATCACTGTCTAGCAGCTGGACATACTCGACCTAATTACTACAAGTGGTTAGCCACTCAGCAGAGCAACGACATGATCGCATCAGGAAACCAGAATCAGTTTCCATCCACTTTTGCTCCCCTTGGAGATCTTCTCAAAACTCTTATGTTCCTTTCGAGCTTGAATGGTTTCAATTCTTCCCTCACACCTCTAGTTCAAGGATTCACTCAAAGAAAGGTTCTTCCAAAGTATGGAAGGAAAAGAGCTCCAAGTGATTTTATCACTTTTTCTCTCTACCCTTCTTGTTTTTGTTTTTGCATTACTTGTGTGTCTTGCTTTATTATTTAGAGTTAGTCTAGTTTTATGCATTGCTTTGTTTAACATGTTTTTGTTTGGTTTTGTTTTCAGTATTTCTTTATTTTGTTTTTCATATAAAAAAAAAAAAAAAATGAAAAATACAAAAGCAGTGTGTTTGTGTACATTGGTATTTGTGTACCTTGGATGACCATTGAAACAAAGTTTTCTAAATTTTGTATCTCTTTTAGCTTAGATGAACATCTTTATGCACAACTAAGTAAGTAAGCTTTGTGGCTCGTGTTTGTGATGAGTAAGATTAAGTGATCTCTTGTACTTAACACTCGTATTACTCTTTTTAACGGGAAGGACTAGAAAATACTAAGAGAAAGGCATAAATAACTATCTCACCACTCGTCGCACCGATCGTCTTCGGTTTTCCCATATCGCCATCGATCACCGCGCCAAATACCTATGAAGAGGTTTGGAAATGGTTGGATCGGTTTGGTGCCGGCCGGTTTCATCGGCGTCGGTCAGATCCTGAACAGGCCTATGTATACCCATATGAAATTACTATTTTATTTTTACAGCTCACAACTTACCATGTGACGAGATATGCAAAAAGTTGTAATTTGTGGCTTTAGCATTTTTAGTAAAGAAATGTGGATTTAGTTTAAATGACGCTCCATCATTGAAGAGTTTTTTGGCTAAATATTGTAAAGAATGAAGTTTATTTGTGATATCGGTATTGTTTAAACTTATTCAGGAAAATGAGGAGAGAAGCAAATTTTGGCAACACTATTGCCGAAATTCTGAGAAAAAGTAGAAGAGAGGAGAGAGAAATGATGTGATGGAAGTGGGAGAGAGAAAAAGGAATTTCGGCAATAGTATTGCTAAAATATGTGCCCAAAAAAACTGAGCTAACCTGCCCGATATTAGAGACTGAATTGACCGAAATGAGGAAAAAAAAAAAAAAAAACTGAATTGTGGCAATTGAATTGCCAAAATGGGAGGATTAAAAAAAAAATAAATAAATAAACTGTGACAAGAGTAATGCTACGACCACAAACTATTTTACCATATTTTTACAAATTGTTGTTATTTCTAACTTCTTACTGATTCTCATTAGAGTCCACCAATAACATCACTTCTTTATTTACTAATATCAATTAGGCTCAAATCATTGAAGCAAATATTGATTCAGAGAGCAAAACAATCTACATCCTCCTTCCCACTTCTGAAACCCATTGCTTTTTTTTTTTTTGGTTTAACAAGAAAGCATGGCTGGGGCTTTCACATGGTTGAATTATTAACAATGTAGGGTAAAAAAATTACGGCCCTGTTTGGTAGAGCATCTTAGCAACATGTTTTCAGTTTTTAAACAACATTACATGCATTTTCACACACTTTTTCATTCACATATATTTCAAAAAAATATAAACAATATTACTCAAACTTCTCTACTAAACGGGCCCTACATTTTGTCAAAAACCGTTCCCTGTAGAGTTTTTTTTTTTTTTTTGCTGAATCCCCGTAGAGTTAAAGTAATAAAGACATATATTGTTGAATTATTAGCAATGTGGGGTCAAGTCAACCATGCGGTAAGGTGGTCTCATGTGCAGCTATGAATACATGAACCTAATCTAATGATGCCAAGATCTTATTAAAAAAAAATAAAATATTTTATAAAGAAAATCTTGTGCTTGATGCCAGACTAAATCCAAAAAATAAATAATTAACTCTTGAAAAATAAAAAAGATGCAAACTTTTGAATAAGAAAATACAATTAAAATAGCTGTGGGGCCTAAATTTGTTGGCAATGATGCCTACTACTAGCCAGTGTAATGTGAATTTCTAAGTGCTATCTAAAAGGAAACTTTTGATTTTGAAGGATAAAAATACAATTAACATCAATTTTCTCTAAAACTTTCACCAATTAAAAATGAAAGGAAAAAAAAAAAATGAATCCATATTCAGAGAGCAAAATAGTCTATATTCTCCTTCTCTCTTCTAAAACCTGTTGTCTTTTTTTGGTTTAACAAGAAAGCATGGCTGGGACTTTTGTGGGCAAAGCATTACTGTTTGCAACCCTTAAAGTGTTATTTGAAAAGATGGCTTCTTAGGAGGTCATGAACTTCATCCGGGGAAGAAAGGTCCCTGCTACACTACTAACAGAGCTGAAGACATCGTGCTTATCCTTAACAAAGTGCTCAATGACGCAGAGGAAAGGGAAATCACAGACACAATTGTCAAAGAGTGGCTTGATGAGCTTAAGGATGTCTCATTCTCACCAAAGTTTCCATTCGAATTCGTATCACAAACTCTACCATTTCCATTACCACCAATTGAGCTTCCTTCGCCATCAATCTTCTAGGGTTTCCCACCAAAACTCAAACCCAGTTTCAACGAAGCTCTATGGGCCACAATTCAACACCATTGCAACGAAGAATTCGGAAAGATTGAATCTTTGGGGAGGTTTTGCGAGGAAGAATCGGATTCAAGTCCAAGCTAGTAGTAGCCAGGACAGTGATTCAGCTAGCAGGAAGAGCAAGAGCGAGAGCGGCAATAAGAATTTGCCGAATTCGGGGCTGAATCGGCGGAAGGAGGAGCAAGGTAAAGGGAATTGGTGGTGGTGGTCGTCTTCGTCTTCATCTTCTTCGTCATCTTCGAAAGGCAATAGGTGGCAGTGGCAATCCATAGTTCATGCTTAGAAAATTGGGGTTTTGCTCTTGCAATTAGGGATTGTGATTTTTGTTATGCGGTTGCTTCGACACAGAATTCCGTTGCCAGGTTCGGAGCCCCAGACGCCAACCACTTTTATCAGTGTGCCGTATAGTGAATTTTTGAGTAAGATTAATGGCAATCAGGTTCACAAGGTTGAGTTTGATGGGGTTCACATTATGTTCAAGTTGAAGTTTGACCCTGCAACTTCAATTCCAGCTTAGGACATTGAAACTAGTAGTAGTAGTATTAAGTTACAGGAATCTAAGTCTTTGCTCAGGACTGTGGTGCCCACCAAGAGGGTTGTTTACACCACCACTTACCCCACCGATATTAAGACCCCCTATGAGAAAATGTTTGAGAATTCCGTGGAGTTTGGCTCCCGCGATAAGCGGTCCATGGATTCTTCAATGGTGGTGTTGGTGAGCTAGTCCTAGTCCATCACTTTTTAGTAAAATTATACAATTACTGTAAATCAAGAATATCAGAAAAGAGGTTCCTTCCTAACCAATGGCTGTACCTGCCTCTTTGTGTGGTATTGCATTGAGTCTGATCATTGCTTCTAGGAAAAAAGCTGTGCTATACAATATTACCAAAAACCAAAGCAGGTTTTCAATAATATTGTAAAACAGTGTAGAAATATAAGGATAAAAGAGGAATGCAGGGTTAAAGAACAAACCCTAGGCTTCACCACATAGAATCAATGTAGAAACCTTAAGCATCACAACCTAATACAAGTTATTAACTGAATGCATGAAAGTTAAGGTCGGGGGGTTAGGGTTGGGTGCTTAACACCTTCTCATCCCTAGGTGAAGCAGATCACCCATTTCCAGTTTTGTATATGCCTTAGCCCTCAAATAAGTGACCCACTCAATTTTACTGTCAATCTCACTAATATGTTGATATGTGTAGAAGTAAATGGTGTATACTTTATGCTCACTTTTGTTTACTTGAACCCACTTTTGATCTATCATTCACAATTACACATGAACATAGTGTGAAATAAAATCTGATACCAAAAATGAAGTACAAAGTTCATGTCTGTATGTGAACAATGTGTTCTTCGGCAAACCATCAATATATTACAAACTCTTGGGAGTTGACTCAATGGTGGGATAAAAAGTGATAAAGGCATGTTGAACTATTCCTTCTGTAAAGAAGTTTACGCAAAAGCAGTACAACTCCTGTAACCAGACATTCCACAATAAAATTTGTCTATGGAAATCACAAAATTAAAGGAAAATAGGAAATATTAATTGCAAAAAGAGACAGCGTCTGATTGGTTGGCTTCAGTTTCAAGTGAGGTTCTATGCTCTTCAAGCATACTGGTAGTGTGATGATGTATTCTTCCCATATGAGGCTATTATTCAAATGTCATTCTTCCCATGTGAGGCTTAAAAAAATGATTCTTTGAAGAGGTGGCTGAGGTTGCTTGTCCACTGCCACTTAAACCACTGAAAACCCTAGTTGGATGCCCAATATTCTAGAAACCTCTCTCTCTCTCTGAACCTCCATGGCCGACCACCAAGGTCTGCCCTTCTCATCTCGTCAGTGACAAACCAACACTTAAATGGCCATCCCCTCGATCTTTTCCTCTATCCATCGATCTCACTTTCTCAGAGCTCTCAATAGTTGATGGGCACTATTGTCTTTCAAGCTGAACCAGCGGGTGTAAACTTTTTTGTGATTTACGCATAGAAACTCGATGCACAACACAAGACTACCTATCAGTCTAGTATCATTCATCGATCTCTATTCTTGGAGTTTTGAATTTTGTCCTCCTATCCATGCTTATTAATGATATGTCTATTTCACAGTTATTACTTGTTTACACACGACTAACAATAATGGTTTCTTTATGTTTGGGGGAAAGTTCTCCCACCCTCATTGAGGGTATTCATTGGGTTTAGAGGTTATCATCTATATAAGTTACTTTTACTAAAGTTTGGCAAAAATACTTTACTTATTAGAAAAAAAATGTTTTGCACTAATTCTAACACATGCCATGCCTTACGTACACAATTCAATTTGAAGACACAAAAAAGTGAAAGCAATGAGAATATATAAAGGATGATATCATATGGGATTTAATCAAAACTCTGCCTCTGCTTCCTTCCATTGTTTTTATCTTTTTCTATACTAGCAATGGTTGATGTTATGGATCACAGTATAGACATGTTTTTTCAGTGCACTTTGAAAAAACCTGTGGTTAGTCTTCTAGGAGATTGCACTGGTGTCAGGAAGGATCTGCTCCATAGATACTCACACGTGCTATCCCCCCATAATAGCTGGCAATGTTTGATATAGTCCATTTGAACAACCCTTCTATCACTCAGCTTGTAGTCTAAATATATCTCAGTGGTTGCTCCCTTGTCTCCATGCTCCTCAAAATTCCATTAGTGTTTGGAAAGATTGGGTCCACCGAGTGTCTTTATGCTCTGAGGGAGAGAGAGAGAGAGAGAGAGAGAGAGAGATGGTGTTGGTGGCTAGGGTTTGTTGTGGAGGAGCATGGATGCTTCAGTTCTTTTAGATTGGAGAGATCGAAGAGAGATGGAGGTGTTTAGGCCAAGATCATATTTAGAGAGAGAGAGAGATATTGGTGAAAGGATATTGGTTATATTGCCTACGTGACCTTGATAACCAGCAGAGGATATTGGTTATCGGATCCATAACACTTCTTAGGCCATCATTTTGGCATAATTGAGCTACCACATTGTAGTTAATTTGCATACACCTACTGTATACAAATTTACTTGGTCTCTCTTGGATATCTAGGTAGCGTGCACACTGGCATGCCATAGCCTTGGCTACATGCTCACATTAGGCTGCCATGGCCTTTGTAACGTGCACGCAGGCATGCCTTGGCCTTGATAGCGTGCGCATGGGGCTGCTATGGGCATGCCAACATGCCTAATGGAGGTTATTTATGCATGCTGGGATGCCTAAATGAGGTTATTTGTTCATGCCTCCATGCATGCTGCATCGCCTTGCCCCCCTCCCCTTTGGCCAAATTGTGTTCCTAAATTCATTCCAAGATTTTAGTGAGGGTTTCTAGTAATCAGTTCAGCATTTTGAGATTTTTTTGAATTTTTATGATTTTTCCTATTTTTCGACTTCTGAAAATCGTTAAAAAAAAAAAATGTTGAATTTGGACTTGAAATTTTTCCTACTTCAAGATTGGATTTTTCTTAGCATGTGTGCAAACAATCAGGACAAGATTCAAAGAATTGCCCTAAAAAAGGTCATTATGTTTCCTCAACAAATCAATATTTCATAGTGCTAGTGCTAGGAAGGATTTGCTCCTAAACGCTCTTTAGGGTGTAGTTTGGCAATGCATGATGACAACCCCCCCATGAGCTTGGCCACAGGCATGCTTAAGCGAAGGTAAGATCGCCCACTGTATTGCTGAGTGGTTAGTCTTATCTCAAGGTGGTTTCAAACGATAGGCCAGTGATATTAATTTGTATCTATGCAATCCCACTTTATGGTTGCATAGTCCGGTGATATTCATCAATCACCTTATAATTTTTTGGCTTGAGTGGTTAGTATTGATTGACGAGTGTCCTAAAAAATTAAAAAAACATGAATTAAAACTATGGTGTGACACATGTATGAAAGCATGTGAATTTCCAAAAATTAGGTATGTAAGTCTATATATTTACGATTGGTTAACTTTGAATATATATAAATGCTTATGTGAATTGAAAATAATATTTCAGATACAGGCTTGAAATGCAAGTTGGTGATACAATAGAACATCCAAATTTTGTGGTATTTGTCAAGAAAGAAGAGAAGTTAATTAAAGTGCCTGGTACACAACTCTTCAATGTGGAAGAAGGTGTAAAAATGATAGAAATAAGTTATTTTTTTAATTAAATTAATTCTATTACGTTACACTAATTGAAATCTAATTTTTTTATTTATTTAAATAATAGGATGAAGATGGTGACAATATTATTCCACATTGTATCAAATGCATAATTGGAAAAACCTACATCTTCCAAGTGAAAGTTACAATTTCTTCATTCGCAAACAAAACTTTACGGCAACTGGAGTCTTTGAAATTGAAGGAAATGAACAATAACAGGTAAAAATGGTTCACTTATACTTTATTGATGAAGTTATAATATTATCAGTGATACATAATGACATAATGCATCTTTGGTTATAGGAAACAACAAAAAGAGGGACTAAGAATGGAAATGAAGTATCCAAAGAAACAATCTTTGCTGAAGTAAAGAAAACACAAATTTTGAAGAAGTACAATTGCACAAATAAATATTATTTGGCTCTTTTTTAAAATTCTTACAATCTTTAATTTCTTTAACAAGAAAATAACTTTTGTATTTTTTTCTGTTTTGCAGATAAATCCAAAACGAGAATGTGGAAGCTCAAATAGAAGTGTTAGATGATTAGCAAACATAGAAAATATTTAAATGAAACTTTGAATATTTAGACTTCAAATCAGGTCATGATGTTGTGCTTTCTGATAGAAGAATAGATACTTCAGAGCCTGACGACTAGTTTCAGCTGTAGGTCATATTTTAACTCTGCAGCAAAACGGCACCGTATCTCATTATTACAAACGGTGACATTTTGGGTTTTAAAGAGAATTCTTTCAGTAAAGCTATACGATATCGATTAGACTTGGAACTTCAGAGTCCGTGTTAGCATCTTCTTCAAAGGATTAGCTGCTGAGATATTTTTTTGTAATTAGATATTTTCTGTTAAGAGCACATTAATCACGTGTAAATAGAGTGTATAGCTGATTCCAAGCTTTACGGAATTATTGTTAGTTGGCTAGATTAAATTTAAGCGTATCTCTTGCTCTATATATAGAGAACTATGCACATTTTATTATTCAGTTAGTGTTGCTAATATTCAATCACATAGATTTTACTCTGTTCTTTCTATTCCGCCATTGTTACACTGTATACTTTCTTATTTTCTTCACTTTCATTTTAGAATGATTTGAGTTTGGAAATATTTACTATTTAAGCTATATTTTTTGGAACCCACAAGGAAGCTGAGTATATGTTTTTTCTACTTTTCAGAGAATAGTAAATAGAAATTGACTATTGACTCACCCACCCCTTTTGTTACCTACCCATTGATATGCTAAATTAAATGGAACACATGATTACTCGTGAGCATTCAAATAAGACAAGGCGTGATGCACCACTTGTGACTACAATCCCGTTCCAGATGGAGATGCGAGAGCAACTTTTTAATATCAAGTATTGTAGACACTATGATATTATTAAGGCTTATATATGCAAAAGACTCAAATTTGTCGTTTATGCAAAATTCGCCAATTTACTTACAAATTCATTCCACATTTTACTCGATCCATCATTCATCCAATTTGGCTATTTAAGGTCGCTTTCAATACGAAGAGCAAAAAAAAAAAAAAAAAAAATTTTTTTTTTCTCACCTAGGGTGAGTCTTTCTTCTCATTCTGGGTGAGTGCTCCATCTCACGCTGTGTGAGTTAGGTTTTTTTTTTTCAGCTCTTGATTTCGTTTTCTTCTCTTTTCTTACGCAGTCCAATCCTTTCTTTTCTTAAGCTGTGTGAGTTAGTTTTGTTTTTTTCTTAGCTCTTGATTCCGTTTTCCTTTCTTTTCTTACGCAATCCAACATCCCTAGATATTACTTTCTTTTCACCTAAACTATGGACTCTGTTTTCATAGATAAGTTACAGAGTATCAAGTTGACTGAGGAAGAAGGCGAAGTTATCACAGTGGGGGCTACTCATAGAGAGAAAATTCTTGAACAATGCTGACTTAGTCTCTTTGGGTGTTTCCTTACGAAAAGGCCATATAATCAGAGAGCTGCCAAAGAGCTTCTTCGGTCCGTTTGGAAGTTTGGTACAGACTTGAGGATTGTGGACGTTGGGGATGGCTTGTTCCAATTTAAGTTTACTTTGGAAAGCCAACTGAAGTGGGTGTTGAACAATGGCCCTTGGAGTTTCGATAATCATCCACTGGTGCTTCGTCGATGGGAGAGGGGAACGACAGCGAACTCAATTACCTTTACCGTGCTTCCTATTTGGGAACAGGTATGGGGTTTACCTTTCGACTTGATATCCGAAGTGGCAGCCAGGGACATAGGTAGGGGCCTGGGACAAGTGGTGCAGATTGATCATAAGGCTTTTACGTCGGAACAAGCCCGGTTCATCAGGATCAGAGTTGAGATTGCCATTGACAAGCCGTTGCGTCGAGGCGGTTTCGTTGTTAATCCTGAAGGTGATAAGGTACGTATTGGCTTTAGATATGAAAGGCTTGTTGGGTTGTGTTTCCAGTGTGGCTGCCTGGGTCATGAAGCGAGAGATTGTTCAACTCAGAGTGAACTTCCATACGGTGATTGGCTGAAAGCAGGCTTAAGGAAGTTGGGGGACAGATCGGATGGAAGAAAGAAGAGTCCTCCTCGACGTGAACCACCACGGGGTGAGGCAAATGGTTTTAAGCTTCAAACACACTCATCCAATACGGTGGTGACCGCCGTAACTGATGACCAGGATGGTGCCCGAAGTCCAAGCGGAGTGGAAGGATCAAACCCGGATATTCAGGGAGTACAAAATTCGAATATGGATAGCCACGAAACAGCAGGTCCTCAAAATTTGGATTTGAAACTCACCCACCTCTCAACAACTCTATCCCACATTGATAGCAATCCTATTGAAAATGAGGTTGACATAGCTAAGGACTCCGAGGCAATGATAATTGTTGCCCCTGAGGATGCCGAAAATTGGGTAAGTGTCCCAGTGGATTATGCTAGTGAAAAGTTCATGCACTTGAGGAGTATTAATTCGGGGCAAGATGAACAAATATCTTCACCGGGTTTTGAGGGATCAGAGATATGTTTTAAGGTTGGTTGTGGTAACCCGCAAGGAAACAAGAATACCAGTAAGGGCCGGCTCAAAAGAAGTAGTAATAAAGACAAATGTGTGAGTCATTCCTTGCATAGCCCAAAAGAAGTTGAGCCCGTGGTGAAGTTTACAATTGGAAGCCCGAAAGCAATGAGGAATTGGAAGAGGCTTACCACAAGACCTCAGACCCTTACTAATTCTTCAATTGTTGATGTGGAACCCGGGCAAAAAAGGAAGCAAGCAGAAAACATGATTAAGGAGACTACCAATGTTAAGAGAGAAAAGAAACATAGAACTGTGGAGAATGAGCAATGTGTTGTGTCAACTATGGGATCGATGGAGGTTGCACAGCAACCATGCCGGGAAGGTGTCGTTTGGCATTTTTTTAATGATTTTTTGGGCATTCAAGTGAAGATTTGCTTTTCTTATAGTAGTTTGGATTTTGAAGGTTTTTTCTTTGTTTCTTTTTTCTTTTCTTTCTTTTTTTAAGATGTAATAGTGCTACTCTAGTGTATGCTAGTGTTGCAAAAGAGGAAAAGGGGTCATATGTCCCTCTTTCTCTTTTCCATTGTATATCATATTTTTCAATTAATAAAGTCTACTATCGTTTTCTCTCTCTCAAAAAAAAAAAAAAAAGCCGCTTTCAATACATCATCCAAGGGGTGATATATTGAAAAACCTTGAAGTAATTAGTCAATAAACTAGAAAGAATATCATTCCTTTTTCATAAAGATATAAGAACTTCTACTCCAAATTCTTCTTCACGAACTATAAAGACTTTAGTGGATTAGCAAGCATATTCTGACATTAATTTATATATATATATATATATATATTATATCTAAAAGCTAAAGTGTAGCATTTATTATTGCTACACTCTTGTTTAGCCACCTCATCCGCCGTATCATTAGTCTTTTCATATTTATTTTTTAGATTTAATTTTTTTACAATATTAACTATATAAATATATTGACTTTATAAATTCATTTTAAGCGGTTTAATTTTACATATTCATCTACTTAATTTTAATGTTATAACTAAATAATAAATCTATATATATCTAAAAGCTAAAACGTAGCATTTATTATTGCTATACTCCTGTTGAGTCATCTCATCCATCACATCATTAGCCTTTTTTCACATTTATTTTTTAAATTTAATTTTTTTACAATATTAACTATATAAATATATTGACTTTACAAATTCATTTTGTGAGGTTCTAGCTTTACAAATTCATTTTAGGCAGTTTTAACTTTACATATTCATTTACTTTAATTTTGATATTATAACTAAATAATAAATCAATGGAAAATTAAAACAAAAGTGCTATACACATATTCCTCTTGGGGGGTTTTAAATTTAAATATTATTTTGCCCTTTTATCTTCCTTGATTGTGGTTTTTCTTATTCCTATCCTCTCATTATAAATTTGCCACTCAATCTCTTCCATTCTATGCAAATTTTTCCTATACAAAAAGGCTCTCTCTCTCTCAATTTTTTTTTTCATTTTTATTATTATTTTTCTTGCATTTCTACCTTAGATTGATGAATATTTGTGTTTTTTTAGAATTCTACTTTTGGCTGCTTATAACTAAAAAATGAAATCAATGAAGAATAAAAAAAAATTTTTTAAAAATTGTATAATAAATGAAATTGTCTTATAAATTATATATGTTACATTTGTGATTGTCGCTATAATAAATGAAAATATGATTATGAATTACATTATTATTTATTAAATTAGTCCAAATTGAAATATATATATATATATATATATATATATATATATATATATATATATATATATATATATATATATATATATATATATATATATATATATATCACCACGCACAATGGACTAGGTTCGCGACTAATTTATGTAATAGATAGAATGCATGTGTTGTATTTTAGAGTTGTATCCATGTTGTACCAGTAATTTTGCACCCTATAACCATAATTCTTGTTGTGGGGGGCAAAAGCCCAGATCTATCAATTGGGTTTGGGGCCCTGTTCTTTATGGCATCCTACGTCCGAAGAGCAAAAGCGGGCTGGGACACTATTCTCCTGCGGACATCAGGCCCAAAGATGGCCGAAAAGTATAATCCGAAGAGGTCATTCATCGTCCGAAGAGGTTTTACTCCTCGGATACGGGTAGTTCTGATTAAATACATGTACAGGAAGCCCGAGTGCCCTTCCTGGCAATCTGGGTGACAAAAATAAGTTCTGGGCACTCCTGAGGATGATAAGAATGAAGAAATATCTAAAGGAAAAGCTGCTACCACCGTATTTAATGCACTGCAACAGCTTTTCTGGCCGCATTTATGTGGAGAAGACCCCTGAACAGTGAAACCTCAGCTACCGCCACTCATAAAGAACTAAAGTGGGCGCATGATGTGACATGCGCTCAAGTGGATACCCAGATGAGGAACAGGTGGACGATGGAGGTGAGGGAGAAAGGTGCTATATAAAAAAGGTCGATCCCTGAGAAAAAAAAGAAAAGGAGGAGGAGGAGAGAAAAGCTTTACTGTAGTTTTGAATGTTGTAATTACTGTTCATTCAATAAAACGCCTATTCGGACTTTCACCTAAGAAGCCTCTTTGTCATTGTTTTATGTTATTTCTGCCTCACGTAACCTAGCCATTCATTGTTTAATTCAGATCCAGCCCAGCTCTTTCACCCACTCTCTACAAATTCATTGTACTGGGTTTGTTGGACCTCTAACCCATCCTTTTTGGGCTTGGGCTACAAAAACAGACCCTACAATTGGCGCCGTCTGTGGGAAGAGCTTGTGCAGGGGAGAAAACAACAGTAGGTGATGGCTGAACCAAGTCAGCAAGAAGCAGAATCTAGGGCATCTCAGCACGTGGACCCTTTTTTCAACTTGGAGAGAAGACAAGACCGCGAAGGTAGTGTACACACTGTGCCCCTTGACCAGAGCCAATCACACAGTGGGAGTCACATATCCCATGCAGAAAAGAATCGAGATTTGCAGCGAGAGGTTGAAAAGCTAAAAAGGGAGTTGCGCCATGCAAAGAGGAAACGGGCTTCCTCGTATTCCGATGAGGACCCTGATGACGAGCCAGACGTTACTTATCAACATAAATCCAGGACACCAGCCAGTGAGTCCTATTCTTATGAACAAGAAGCCCATCGTAAGGGGCAACGTAGAAGTCCATCACATGAAGACGTGGGAAATGACGCCATGAGCAGGGCTCTAAATCAGATTTCTAGGTCACCCTTCACGCGCAGGATTGAGGAGGCGAAACTTCCTCAGCGCTTTAACCAACCAACGTTCACCGTCTACAATGGTAAGACGGATCCCGTGGAACACGTGAGTCATTTTAACCAGAAGATGGCTGTCTACTCCAGGGACGAGGCACTGATGTGCAAGGTTTTCCCCTCTAGTCTTGGACCAGTCGCGATGAGGTGGTTCGATGGACTAATCCCAAATTCCATCAGCTCTTTCAAAGAGCTCACCCAAGCCTTTGGTTCGTGTTTCGTCACCTGCCGAAGAGTGGCCCGACCTTTGTCGTCATTGCTGTCTTTAAGCATGCAGGAAGGAGAAACCCTGAAGGTGTATTCGGATAGATATTGGGAGATGTTCAACGACATGGAGGACAATTTTGATGCAATGGCCCTAGAAACATTTAAGCTCGGTCTTCCTACAGACCATGGTTTAAGGACATCTTTGTCTGGCAAACCTGTTACTAACATGCGTCAGCTAATGGATCGCATTAAGAAGTATAAGAGAGTCGAAGAAGATCAGCAACAAGGAAAAGGCAAGGACAAGGTTATCCCCCAGGAGAGGAGGGACTTCAGGTCGGATCGATACCACAATAACAAACCGAGGAGGGATTTTCCTGCGCAGTTAGGATCAGCCAATCCTCAGGCAGTCAACACCGTATTCAGAGATCCAGTCCACTAAGTTTTGGAAAAGGTCAGGAACGAGCCATTCTTCAAGTGGCTGAATAAAATGGTAGGGAATCTTGATAGGCGCAATCGCAATCTTTATTGACAGTACCACCAGGATCATGGACACACGACCGAGGACTGCAGAAGTTTATGGGATCATTTGGATCAGCTGGTCGGTGAAGGGAAATTGAGGCATCTCTTGCATCACTCCAGTGGTCGAGGGGGCCAGATGAACTCAGAGTTCAGGAGGGACGATCCTTTAAAACCCCCTCTGGGAACTATCAACGTTATCTTTGCAGCCTCAGGAAGAACAGGATCCTGGCCATCTAAGGTCATGCCAGTAGATCGGTTGCCTGCGGGGGACTTTGGCCAGGGTCCGAAGAGATGCAAATTGGACGGTCATCTAGTTTTAGGGTTCTCGGATGCTGACAAGGTGGGGACTGTCCAGCCACATGATGATGCGTTGGTCATAACCCTCAGAATCGGAGGGTACGATGTGAAGCGGGTGATGGTTGACCAAGGCAGTGCTGCAGAAATTATGTACCCTGATCTCTACAGGGGACTGAACCTCAAACCCAGTGACCTAACGCTGTATAGTTCTCCATTAATCAGTTTCGAAGGAAGGGTCGTGACC
Source organism: Quercus ilex subsp. ballota (assembly GCA_032727855.1). Classification (NCBI taxonomy): domain Eukaryota; kingdom Viridiplantae; phylum Streptophyta; class Magnoliopsida; order Fagales; family Fagaceae; genus Quercus; species Quercus ilex. The sequence continues at coordinate 740,510 of CM064908.1, read as the reverse complement.
CCTAAGGGCCAAATACGATTACCTGTGCAGACTGGCTCAGAGGTGGTGAAAGTGGATTTCATAGTTGTAGACGTCTTTTAGCCCTATACGGCAATTGTAGCCAGACCTTGGCTTCATGCTTTGGGGGCAGTTTCTTCCACCTTACATCAGAAAATCAAATATCCATCCGAAGGCCAGGTTTGCGAAATCCACGGGGACCAATCCGTGACTAGACAATGCTTGGTGGCTGCCATTCAACATGAGCCAGAAGCCGAGTCACCAGCGAAAGCCGAAGAGGGCTTATAGCAACGAAAGCTTCGGTTATTGCCCACTAAAGATCCGGATAAGGGCGCAGGGTGCGAAGATTTAACAAAAGTCATCATTGGGGGTGACCCTGAAAAATTCTTTCGGGTCGGATCCCAGTTACCTTTACAGGAAAAGGAGAAGTTAGTGCAACTTCTTAAGGAAAACGTTGACGTATTCGCCTGGAACGCTTATGAAGCCCCTGGGGTGGATCCAGAATTCATATGCCACTATTTGAAAGTAAATACCATGGTCACCCCTAAGAAGCAGCCTCCTCGGCGTCCATCTAAAGAACATGCCGAAGCAGTTAGAGAAGAAGTAACAAAGCTCAAGCAGGCTGGAGCTATTAAAGAGATTTTCTATCCAGAGTGGTTGGCAAATACTGTGGTGGTGAAGAAGAAGAACGGGAAATGGTGAGTATGTGTGGACTTCACTGACTTAAATAGGGCGTGCCCTAAAGATCCATTTCCTATGCCAAAAATCGATCAGCTTGTAGATGCCACTGTCGGACACCCCCAGATGAGCTTCTTGGACGCATTTCAAGGCTATCACTAGATACCCTTAGCCCTGGATGACCAGGAGAAGACTGCTTTTGTAACTCCCATTGGTAATTACCATTATAAGGTGATGCCATTCGGCTTGAAAAATGCGGGTTCCACTTACCAAAGGATGATGACGAGGATGTTTGAACCACAGCTAGGAAAAAATATCGAGATTTACATAGACGACATGGTGGTGAAGAGCAAAGTGGTGGCCGAGCATGTAAAGGATCTAGAAAGTACTTTTGGAGTTCTCAGGAAATACAAGCTGCGCTTGAATGCTTCTAAGTGCTCATTTGGTGTGGGATCAGGCAAGTTCCTAGGATATATGGTGACTAACAGAGGAATTGAGGTTAACCCAGATCAGATAAAGGCCATTAATGAGCTACAAACTCCTCGGAATCCCAAGGAAGTTCAGAAACTGACGGGGATGACCGCAGCCCTAAATCGATTTATCTCACGATCAGCAGACAGGTGTCGGCCTTTCTTTTCCTTGATTAATAAATGGAAAGGGTTCGAGTGGACAGAAGAGTGTGCTACGGCTTTCCAGCAATTAAAGGATTATTTAGCTCGACCGCCAATTATGTCCAGCCCTGAGCCGGACGAAGTCTTGTTTGCGTACATCGCTGTAGCTCCCCATGCGGTAAGCTTGGTGCTGGTCCGAGCAGATAGTGGTGTACAAAAACCAGTTTACTGTGTAAGCAAATCGCTGCATGAAGCCGAGATCCATTATTTACCATTAGAAAAGGCTATTCTAGCAGTGGTGCTTGGTACACGAAAGCTCCCACATTATTTCCAAGCCTATACAGTCATTGTTCTCACCCAGCTTCCGCTCAGGGCAATACTCCGAAGTGCGGATTATACTGGAAGAATTGCTAAATGGGGGATGATCCTAGGGGCTTTTGATATCAAGTACATGCCACGCACCTCGACCAAGGGTCAGGTGATTGCTGATTTGGTAGCTGAGTTCACGGAGCCCCAATTAGAAGAGGTAAAGCCGACGACAGACATGGATGAAAAATCAGTTGGCATGATTTCTCAACAAGGCTCTTCCCTTTGGGAGGCGTACGTGGATGGTGCTGCGAATCAAAAAGGTTCTGGAGTGAGGCTAGTGTTGATATCCCCCGAGGGAATCATTATTGAAAAAGCACTAAGGCTGGGCTTTTCGGCAACAAATAATGAGGCGGAATATGAAGCCCTACTGATGGGGATGAGTATGGTTCAGAAGATGGGAGGAAGGGCAGTAAAGCTATTCTCGGATTCAAGGTTGATTGTGGGTCAAGTACAAGGGGAGTTTGAGGCAAAAGATGAAAGGATGCAGGGGTACTTGAGCCGAGTTAAACATCTGCAAACGGGGTTCGAATCTTTCAGCCTGGTGCATGTACCCAGGACTGGTAACACACGCTGACTCCTTGGCCACTCTAGCCACCTCTTCGGCACAGGATTTGTCGAGAGTTATCCTCGTCGAAGACTTGCATAAGCCTACCGACGCAAGAAGAGAAGTAATCTAAGTACATTAAGTCAGGGCTGGACTCAGTTGGATGGACCCTTTAGTTAAATTTCTAAAGGAAGATGTCTTGCCTGAAGAAAAGGGGGAGGCCGACAAAATTCGGAGGAAAGCGACCAGGTTCTGGTTATCCGAAGATCAGAAGCTATATAAACGTTCCTATTCGGGGCCTTATTTGTTGTGCATGCTTCCTGAAGCGGCTGAGCTATTATTAGAAGAATTGCATGAAGGAATCTGTGGAAGCCACACTGGGGGTAGGTCTTTGGCTCACCGAGCTCTTACTCAGGGTTATTGGTGGCCCAACATGCAAAAAGAAGCCTTGAATTATGTTAAAAAATGTGATCAGTGCCAGCGATTTGCCCCACGCATTCATCAGCCTGAAGGAACTCTTAACCCGCTAACCAGCCCATGGCCTTTTGCCCAGTGGGGCTTGGACATCGTGGGGCCGTTCCTTAAGGCTGCAGGAAACAAGAGATATCTACTAGTCTGCACTGACTACTTCACTAAGTGGGTTGAAGCAGAACCTTTGGCCAACATCCGAGACGTAGATGTGCAGAAGTTTGTGTGGAAGAGTATAGTTACTCCTCGGATACGGGTAGTTCTGATTAAATACATGTACAGGAAGCCCGAGTGCCTTTCCTGACAATTTGGGTGACAAAAATAAGCTCTGGGCACTCCTAAGGATGAGAAGAATGAAGAAATATCTAAAGGAAAAGCTGCTACCACCGTATTTAATGCACTGCAACAGCTTTTCTGGCCGCATTTATGTGGAGAAGACCCCTGAACAGTGAAACCTCAGCTACCGCCACTCATAAAGAACTAAAGTGGGCGCATGATGTGACATGCGCTCAAGTGGATACCCAGATGAGGAACAGGTGGACGATGGAGGTGAGGGAGAAAGGTGCTATATAAAGAAGGTTGATCCCTGAGAAAAAAAAGAAAAGGAGGAGGAGGAGAGAAAAGCTTTACTGTAGTTCTGAATGTTGTAATTACTGTTCATTCAATAAAACGCCTCTTCGGACTTTCACCTAAGAAGCCTCTTTGTCATTGTTTTATGTTATTTCTGCCTCACGTAACCTAGCCATTCATTGTTTAATTCAGATCCAGCCCAGCTCTTTCACCCACTCTCTACAAATTCATTGTGCTGGGTTCGTTGGGCCTCTAACCCATCCTTTTTGGGCTTGGGCTACAAAAACAGACCCTACACTTGTTATTGCAATTGTAATTATATAGGTTGGAAAATCTCTCCCAATCCATGGAATTCATATAATCATGCATTTGAAATAAATCACAAGCGTCATTATTTTATAGGCAAAATATTTTCTTGGCCAAAAACATTTGTAGGAGCTAAAATTTAATATAGAAGACTATTGTCAAAGTTGAGAGGTACTTTTTCAACCCATTTGGTTTCAAAGTATTGAATAAGTAGACAAAAGATTAGCTTTTTACATTTTATTATATAGTCTAATTTACTTATTAATAAAAATCTTGCATATTGCTCTAGAGTCATGCAAATAACGTGTAAAAAAAAGAAGTATCATAGGTAAAATAAAAAATAAATAAAATTCCAATCCTTTGATAAAGCTTTTTATATTTCTTAGGAAATACATATAAAAAAATTAGTTTAGGTGTGTAAAGACTAATATTTATATTTTAGGTGTCTAATACTTTTTATTAAGCTCCTATTGATCCACATCACCCTAGCGTTTCAATCTATTGTCCATTCAAACATATTCCATCTACTTCAGTCCTTTTTGATTTTATACGGTCCACTTTGGTCCTATTCGATCCTATACAGTCCATTCGGTCCATTCTGTCTACTTCAGTTCTATTCGGTCCAATTTGGTCATATTCGGTTCATTCGGTCTTATTTGGTCCATTCTGTCCACTTTGGTTTTATTCGGTCCCCTTTGGTCCTATCACTTACATTCAGTCCACTTCGATCCTATTCAGTTGACTTTGGCCCTATTTAGTCTTAATCGGTCCACGTCGATCCATTCGGTTTATATTCTTTGTCCACCTTACTTCTATTCAATCTACTTCGATCATTTTAGGTCCACTTCAGTTCTATTCAGTTTATTCAGTCCAATTTAGTCCATTCGGTCCTATTTGGTCTATTTTGTCCACTTTGATTCTATTTCGGTCCTATGTGGCCATTTAGTCCATTCTGTCTACTTCAGTTCTATTCGGTCCAATTTGGTCATATTCGGTCTTATTTGGTCCATTCTATTTACTTTGATTCTATTCGGTCCACTTAATCGGTCCACTTTGGTTCTATTTGGTGTTTTCGGTCCACTTCGGTCCTATTTGGTCTATTCTATCCACCATGATTCTATTTCGGTCTTATGCAGTCCATTCGATCGACTTGAGTTCTATTTGGTCCACTTCGGTCCAATGCAATCCACATTGGTCCACTTCAGTCTTATTACTTCCATTCTGTCCACTTCTGTCCTATTCGGTCGACTTTGGTCCTATTCGGTCTTAATCTGTCCATTGCGGTCCATTCGGTCCATATTGTCCACTTTGGTTCTATTCGGTTCACTTCAGCGTATTTGGTCTACTTCAGTCCTATTCGGTGCACTTTGGTTCTATTCAGTTTTATTCAGTCCACTTCGGTCCTATTTGGTCTATTCTATCCATTTTGATTCTATTCGGTCCACATCGGTCTACATCGGTCCTATTTCGTCCATTCTGTCCACTTTGGTCCTATTCGATCCAGTTTGGTCCTGTTCGTTTGACTGCGCTTTATTCGGTCCACTTCAGTCGATTCAGATAACTTCAGCCCATTTGGTCCAGTTTGGTGCATTCGATGCATTCAGTCAATTTTTGTGCACTTAGATAATGGGAAAAGAAAGGTTTGGGTTTAAAGCACCTCTTCTAAATCGAAATTTATTTAAAAATATATAGATCTCAATCCCCTAATATCTAAAATATTAAGTAAAATATTTATTATTACTACACTCTTGTTAAGCCACATTAACGTAGCATTTCAGTTTATTTTAATCCGGCTAAATTTAAGTGAAAGTCTTTTTAAACATAAAGTTTTACTTTAGGGCAATTACTCATTTATTTTAACGTCATTACTTTTAAATCAATTGCATGGGGTTGATTAGTTATAGAATGCAAAGTGTATATTTGTTAAAAACAAACAACTTTCGGTGTAAAAGGGTCTTTAATAACAACTGATCAAAGTTATAGAAGGTAAAGGGTATATTTGTTAAAAACTGATAAGGGTAAAAACGTGAATGTGAATACTCATGAATATAGTATCATGAAGCAACGTTCAAAATAGACCCGTTGACCTCACTTGTCATAAATGGCAGTCAAACAGTTTTAGGGCGTTTACAGCTTTAGGAAGACGAGGTTAACTTATCATAAATGGAAAGCTGACACTACTAAGTTGAAGGGAATAGGCGACGAACATAACAAGGTTGTCAGCTTCACTCATGAGAGACAACCTTGTTGTAAAGTCTACAGCTCCATACCTGATGGCTGCATCTTGGGCATAGTAAGCTGAAGACAGTAAGCTGAAGGCAGTAAGCTGAAGAGTAAGCTGAAGATAGTAAGCTGAAGACAATAAGCTAAAGATAGTAAGTTAAAGACAGTAAGCATAAGAGGAAGTTGATGAGAACAAGCTGAAGAGAGTAAGCAAACCTTCGTGGGGATCCATTAGTAAGTGACAATGTTAGGGAGTCCATGAAGCTTACCGCATAGCTGACGAGTTGACCTTAGGCAATGAAGATGGGTAGCCGACGTTAATAAAGTTGAAGGGAGTAGGCGAAGCTGACTACCCTAATGTGGTTTGTCTTGATCACCACGTATGAGTATATAAGGAAATGTCTTGTATCTCACGCTTAGTGTTAGTCTCCTACAAGGAAAGGATTTTGCAATATATGCTCATGAGGATTCCTATAAGGAAAAGACTTCTAACCTAAGGAAGAGAGGTCAACCCTCTATTACTATAAAAACCCTAATACCTTCACAAACCAAGGTACGCATAGTTGACCCCGCTCTAGCATTTTAGAGTTGTGAGAAGTTCTCACTTGACCTTCGAAGGGTATTTGGCCGGTACCACACTGGTACTTCTCTTAAGGTCTTCAGCTTTTGTGTTGTGCAGGTGCTGTTTCGAGTGTGCGAGAACCGTGTGGCTCACTGGTGATTTTTTCGGCATCATTAATTGGCGCCGTTTGTGGGAAACACTTGCGATTTGTAAGCCATATTATCGCTTCCTGGACAAAAGAGTTGCATGGTACTCACTCGCTCGATGGCAACCACTAACGACATTCAAGAAGAAGACCCACCCACAACTACCTTTGAGAGACAGGTTCAAACTCTCGCTGTTGCCGTGGAATGCCTCACTAAACAAAACCACGACCTGGAGGAACAGCTGCGCCAGAAAAATGCAACACCGAATAACCAAAGAGAAGATCAAGAAGGAACCAGTGCTGAAATAAGGAACCAAGAGGGACTTGAAGGCAGCAACGACTCAAGCTGACAAGAATGACAGGATACCAGCTGTCCCTTCGACTTAAATACAACCCCCCTTACATGGTCGCGGAGATGCAGTTGATGAAGGAAAGGATGGACCTTATGATGAATGCCCTCAAAGGATGGGTTGTCAGCGACCTCGACGATTTGGTCCACCGAACTGAGTTGCTATTCACCGCATCCGTCAACTCCTTCCCCTTTCCACCAAAGTTCCGTATGCCGCAGGTGGAAAACTACGCCGGAAGCAAAGACCCTCTAGATCATTTGTAGTCCTTTAAGACCCTGGCGCAGCTTCAGGGGGTACCCAACGAGATCATGTGCAGAGCTTTCCCCACCACGCTGAAGGGTCCCGCTAGGATATGGTTTAGCAGGCTGACGCCTAACTCCATCAGTACTTTCAAGGAGCTAAGTGCCTAGTTTGCTTTGCACTTCATCGGGGGACACAGGTATAAGAAGTCTATAGCATGCTTGATACGCATCAAGCAGCGGGAAGATGAGACGCTAAGGTCTTACATAGCACGCTTTAACAAAGAGGCGCTTTCAATCGATGAAGCTGATGACAAGATACTTGTAGCCGCTTTCACAAATGGGTTGCGGAAAGGTAAGTTCCTATTTTCACTATACAAGAACGACCTGAAGACTATGTCGGACGTGCTTTACAGGGCAACCAAGTACATGAATGTTGAAGACGCGTTTCTGACTCGAGAGAAGAGAGAAAGACAGGAGGGTACGTGACAGGACAGAGGGCGGAAGATGGCAAGAATTGGAGACGCTGGATGGACAGAAGCTACACCACCTATGGAACACCAAGTACCTACGGAAGTACTACCAGTAAAAAGGATGGCATGAAGAGCAGCACCCCTTTATTTCTATTTTACCTTAGTGAATTTTAGTTATACTCCTCAGTTTTTCTATTTACTTTAGTTTTTGCTACAATAACTATTTTAAAAGCCCAAAGGGCAGGTCTTCGTTTTCTTTTTAAGAACTACTTTTTCTATGAATGCATGGTTTATTATAATAAGCGGAGTTTATTCAAACATGACCAAAGTCGCCTACGGGTGGACAGCCATTACGCTAAGTTACCTACGGGTAGACGTGTGGCCAAAGTTGCCTACGGGTGAACGATCACTACGTTAAGTCACCTACGGGTAGACGCATGACCGAAGTCGACTGTGGGTGGATGATCACCATACTAAGTTGCCTACAAGTAGACGACAAAAAAGGTGACGGGGCACCAAAATTTAGTCACCTCAATTAGTTCACGACCCCAAGTAGACGACTCACAAGGTGACAAGGTACCAACATTTAGTCACTTCAACAAGTCCACAAAGTGGAGGAATCCAAGTCTACAAAGTAGACGACCCTAATATGCAGTCCACAAGCTAGACGACCTTATTAAGTCCACAAGGTGGACAACCCTATTAAATCCACAAAGTGGACGACATTGATAAGTCTAAAGTGGACAACCTCATCCTAAGAGTGAAAAATTATTAAGTCCACAAAGTGGACGAAGTTATCATTAAGTCTACAGATTGGATGAGTCAGTTAGTAATACCCACGAAATGGACGATTGTGCCAAGTCCCCAAAGCGAACGAGCCCATAAAGCTGACGAGTTCGTCCACCAGAGGATATGACTAATATTATAAGACGACGGTTTTAACATAAAAGATAACGAGATGAACAAGTTTACTGAAGAGACGAGTTGGAATTGTCCAAATGAAAAGGACTTAAACTCCATAAACCTGTCAGTTTAAGCTGGCGAGATCATGGAGTGGGGGGTAGCTGATAAGAGTAAAAATGTGAATGTGAATACTCATGAATATAGTATCATGAAGCGACATTCAAAATAGACCCGTCAACCTCACTTGTCATAAATGGCAGTCAAACAGCTTTAGGACTTCTACAGCTTTAGGAAGACGGGGTTAACTTGTCATAAATGGAATGTTGACACTACTAAGCTGAAGGGAATAGGCAACAGACATAACAAGGTTGTCAGCTTCACTCAAGAGAGACAACCTTGTTGTAAAGTCTACAGCTCCATACCTGATGGTTGCATCTTGGGCATAGTAAGCTGAAGATAGTAAGCTGAAGACAGTAAGCTAAAGACAGTAAGCATAAGAGGAAGCTAATGAGAGCAAGTTGAAGAGGGTAAGCAAACCTCCGTCGGGATCTTTTAGTAAGTGACAATGTTAGGAAGTCCACGAAGTTCACCGCATAGCCGACGAGTTGACCTTAGGCAATGAAGATGGGTAGCCGACGCTAATAAAGCTGAAGGGAGTAGGCGAAGCTGACGACCCTAACGTGGTTTGTCTTCATCACCACGCATAAGTATATAAGGAAATGTCTTGTATCCCACGCTTAGTGTTAGTCTCCTACAAGGAAAGGATTCCGCAATATATGCTCATGATGATTCCTATAAGGAAAAGACTTCTAGCCTAAGGAAGAGAGGTCAACCCTCTACTACTATAAAAGCCCCAATACCCTCACAAACCAAGGTACGCATAGTTGACCATGCTCTAGCACTTTAGAGTTGGAGAAGTTCTAACTTGACATTCGGAGGGTATTTGGCTAGTACCACACCGGTACTCCTCTTAACATCTTCAGCTTTTGTGTTGTGCATGTGTTATTTCGAGTGTGCGAGAACCGTGTGGCTCACTGATGATTTTTTCAGCATCATAAAAAATAAACAACTTTCGGTGTAAGAGTGTCTTTGTCTTAATCATATGTTCTAGATGGCAAAATATAAAGTAATCACCAAGGAAGACCATGAGAAATATTGCATTTATTTGCGGAAATAGAAATGATACCAATTAAAGATGGAGTTGACAATTGCAAAGAAAATGTAAAGGTGTTTCAATAGATTCGCTGCATTCGCATTTGGATTTGGACCATTTGGTGCAGTATCAAAAGTCTTGATTTAAGTGTTGAAAAAATAAAAGGATTTAGAAAAAAACAGATGGATTTGAGTACATTTCCTGACAAAGAAGCCAAAAAATTTGAAAAAATTTAGGATGGAAACCCGTGAGGTCCAAGGGGCTTTCATGGAGAGAACACTTTATCAAGTCTAAATCAATTAAAATATAACATCATTGGAGCACATCACAACAAGCTTGTGCAAGTCTAAGTCGGCATGAAATTGAAAACACTAAAAAGTTACTACTTAATATATAGTATTTCTTAAAGCATCAAATCGAGAAAGTAAGGAACCATACGGAATATGATCTTCCCAATCTTGAATTAATTAATAGGATGGTTCAAATTAAATAATATAAATTTAAAGATGTATTTAGTACAACATTAATTAAAAATTTTAAATGTGGAGGGCAAGATAAATATAGAAATTGAATTTTTCATGTGATAAAGTTGACGAAGAAATCAACACATCTGAAGATATGCGCTTGGAAATATACATTGGGTGAGATTGAGTTACACCTAACTTTATTATTATTATTTTCACTTAATACAACTTTAAAAAATGTTTAAATTTTAAACCACTTAATATTTTTTTTATTAGATGCAAATTTTGACAAATCTACAGTTAATTACGTTTTCTTCTTATACCTTTCATGCTTACAAAATTTTAAGGTGATCAATTCAAAGATTATAAATATGTCAGATATCAAATGTTTAAATTTTATGCTTTTGAATTTTAAATCTGTATAAAAGATGAGTTTATGAATTAGATAATAAATAACATCTGATTTGTATGAAATATAACAAACTTGTTAAAAACATAGAGAGCATGTAATGCAATGATTGAAATTTTAAATTACTAATTCAAGAAAAAGTTTTTAAATGGTGTAATATTGCTTAAAATTATACCATGGTTAACTTGAAAGTTGAATTCAACAACTCATATATATAGAATATGTATTTGTTAGAGAGAGAGAGAGAGAGAGAGAGAGAGAGAGAGAGGGAGGACATATGCATCGCCTAAATCCCTTTATAGCTATGCTCAAAACTCCACCTATCAGGTCTTCTTTAATATTCAAGCCTACATTTTGATCTATTTTCTTGGTTGGAATCTCTGGATTATACCATAGATTGCCAAGTAAATAGTTGAATTTATCATAATTAGTATCCAAGAAAATAGGTTTTATTTTTAAGAGCTTCCCAGAGAATAGTTGAATTTATCATAATTGAAGGACTTGCTTTTTTTTTTTTTTTTTTTTTTTTTTTTTTTAATTTTTTTATTGAAGGACATGCTTTAAGAAAACTCATTGCAGAAGATAAGCATTTTTATGCAACGAAGAAATCATTGATTCTAAAAAAAATTAGTAGAAATCATAGTTGAAATAACAATTTGAGGGTGTGATAGTAATTTGAAACTGACCATCCAAAATTGTTTAATTTTATTTCCAAGAAAATTGCATTCCAAATCCAAACACTATCGTTAGAATATTTTCATGCTTCTAATTATGAGGAATATTAAAAAAAAATTATAATCACCACTTGTGTTGTAGAGAGAGGCTGCTGAAGCTGCCAAAGAAAAGATCAACAAGGCAATAGCCGATCACTTTGACATTAAGACCCTTTCAAGTTCTCTAAACTCAGTATGTGTGGCAGACTTGGGTTGTTCTACCGGACCCAATACCTTTATCTCAGTGCAAAACATAATAGAAGCCATAAAACTCCAATACATATCAAAAGGAGTACCTACTGAAATCCCAGAATTTCTAGTGTTCTTCAATGACCATGTCTCCAATGATTTCAACACTCTCTTCAAGTCTCTTCCTCCCAACAAGCAATACATTGCAGCTGGAGTACCGGGTTCTTTCCATGGCCGCTTGTTTCCCAAGGAATCTCTTCATTTTATTCACTCTTCTTTTGCACTACAGTGGCTGTCTAATCTTCCAATAGAAGTTATGGATGAAGGGTAGTGAGGATTTTCTACACAAATGCGCAAAAGGAAGTTGTGGAGGCCTATGCAACTCAATTTGCCAAGGACATCAACTCCTTTCTATTTGCCAGAGCTCAAGAGCTTGTGGTTGGAGGTCTATTGGCACTTTTCATACCTGCAATCCCAGAAATGATGAGCAACTCTGACACATTTATTGGTACAGAGTTGGACCTTCTAGGATCTTGCTTAATGGATATGGCCAAAATGGTGAGTTTACAGTAGCATGACTTGTAATGATTTGAAGCAAGACTTAGATTCACTATTGACACTATTTTTTTTTTTAATTGCAACAATCATAGCAAACCATGCTCAATTGTTAAAAAACGTTTTGAAAAATGTTATACCTAGCTCAGTAGAGTTGATTTAAAAGTCTATTGTTTAGAATACTGTAATTAACCATTTGTTTGGAACTTCTAACCAAGGTATAACTTTCAATAATTTGAAATAAGAAATGAAAAAAAATGATTAATTACAATCATTCATATGAAACTTCAAGATTTATGATCAACACCCTAATTAGAAATTAATTTGTAATGTCCACTCTGCCACCCAAATTAGTATATAAATTCTTTCTAAAAAAAAAAAAAAACAAATTAGTATATAAATTAATAAATTAATGTATACTTATCTTTCCTAAATTATAAAAGCATTTGCAACATATACTCTAAACCACAAAACTCTACAATCAAAATCCCGATTTGGCAATAATCTACCCCTAATATAATACATTGATTTTGATGATGAACGATATTGGAAACTAATCTTGAACTAGAGAGTCTATTTAAAATTTTATTGTTTAGGGTGAATTGCAAATGTCTAAAATTTTAAGCTGAATAACTACAATTATAGACCATGGTTTTCAATTGCAGGGATTAGGTAGTGAAGCAAAAGTGGATGCATTCAATTTGCCTGCTTATGTCACCACCACAAAGGAATTGAAGGCATTGATTGAAAGAAATCGACATTTCAGCTTTGAGAGAATGGAAATATTGAATAACAAGTCAAAGTTTCTAACTTTGTGTAATCCCTCAATGCGTTCTTTATTCCTAAGATCAGCATTTGAAGGAGTTCTCAAAAAGCATTTTGGAAATGATATCATGGATGAGTTGTTTAACCGCTACACTAAGAAAGTTGCAGAGTCCTCCTTCTGATGAAATGCAGAAGCTGATAAATCGATTGTATTGTTTGTCCTTCTCAAGCGAAACAATTATTAGACTTTAGCCTTATTCCGACCAAATAAAATTCACTTGCAACAAAATGTAACAACGAAAAAGAGAATACTACTCTTGTAAGGTTCTTGATGTCAAAGTGATTGGCTACAGTCTATGGCAGCTTCCTCAACTCCTCTCTACAGGTGGTGATTGTCATTTTTTTTTATTCATTATAATTAGATTCATGAAAATTATCTAACAGTATCAAATTTTGGAATGCAATATGCTTGGAAATAAAATTGAACAATTTTGGGTGATCAATTTCAAAACCCTATTTAGCTCTTAAAATGTTATTTCAATTATATTTTCTCCAGAGAATTTAACGGCAAAAAAAAAAAAAAAAAAAAAAAAAATTATTCATATTTATATTTATTTATTTTACAAACATACCAAGCTCTATATAGGATTAGGTCTATGTCCTTTTTCGGTGTGTATTTGATAGCTGCAATAATGGGTTTCGCGCGCGCGCGCGGGGGGGGGGGGGGGGGTGGTTGGTGTTGTTATTCAAACCTCAATTTTCCTAGCAAAGGAGAGCAAACTAGACCAGTAATCTACATGTGTGGCCAGCTTAGGCCATTTGGAAAGTCATGCAACAAATTACTTGATGTAAAAAGCATTAATATTGGCTTTTATATAGGATAGGAGGAAGAGCTAGTTATTTAAAAAAAATTATTAATTATATAATATATTTTAAATATGTATTAAATATATGGGTGTGTTGGGTCGGGTTTGGCGGGTTTGGAATTTTATGACCCGAACCCAAACCAACCTACTATCAAAAAAAAAAAATTGTAACACAACCCACCAAACCCTAAAAACCTACCCAACTCGACAGGTTGAGTTGGGTCAGGTCGATTTTGGTGGGTCGGTGGGTTGGCTGCACACCCTTAATCACGGACATTAATCTTCACTTTACTTTACGAATATTCTAAATAAAAAAAAAAATCTTTACTTTACTAATAAAAACGTAAATGATAAACTACGCCTCTTGTGACTCACTGCTATGTAAGAGAGAATGAGTATACTCTTAGGCTAATGAAAGATAAATATGTCCACATAGATGTAATATGTGACATGTCCAAAGTGAAGCTGGAATGATAGCGTTCTATCAGTTGAGATTACAAACATTATTTTCTTCCGTGTTGTTTATTGACTTTATCCCCTACTAGTTATTCCCTATTGTTTGCATTTATAAATTTGACCTTTCCTAATCGGTGAGAAGTTGCTATAATTTTCAATCACAAAATTATATAAGGGTGTGATGAGAATTATACCTTTGTGGGTGAGATAATTTTTTGTTATAAATCTCATTACTCCCTACATGTTTTTTTGGGGGGGGGGGGGGGGGGGGGGGTGGGGGTGATGGGGGGGTTGGAAAACGTAGCAACTCAGAATTATATTCTTCAAAAAATAAAGAAAACAAAAAAAATATTTTTAATAAAAAATGTAGTCCTTAAATGTTATCACTATCTATCTATCTATAATACTAGTAATTAGCCTGTGTGATGCATACAAAATGTTCTATTAAATTTTAAAATTATACATTCAAACATTACATGAAATTATATTCAATATTGCATATGTAGCTGCGTGGATTGTATTGGTATCATATATTCCAAAGGCAAATGAAAGAATTACGTTGTCTAAAATACCAAATTAATATTTAAATAGAAACTTTGCAAACAAATGATAAAAGACTTATGATAAAAGATAGTATATAAGTAACATGCCAAATAAAACTAAAGAGCATTATAAAAGACTTATAATTTGTAGCAACTCGACAAGTACAATAGCTCATTAAATTATAAGTGACTACTAAATACTCATTCTAAGGGCATATGCTAGTATATCATCCTAGGTTTATAAACTTTTGTATAGCCCCTAATATTAAAGTGATGAAACCCGTAAAATCCTTTTATTAAAACTTCCAATTCCAATCATACCGTATATTTCTTTGAAGCGATTAAAACCCTTCATGGTCTTTGTAGGGAGGAAAACCACGGAATATATGTGACTAAACAACAAAGGAACCTGGTTTCAAATACTATATACATAAAACCCACTAGGTATGGTATTTACTTATATGAAATTCCAAATCTACACTTGAAAAATTCCATTTGTAAAATTATAAGATAGTAACAATAAATTAAGAAAATACTGCTATAATCACCCTATGAATCAACACATCTTTTGAAAAACAATTACTCAAGTATTTAGACAAGTGGAGCATTGTCTAATATGCCAAGTAAATAAGTGGAGCATTCTCTAATATGCCAAGATACGAGGTCAAAGAAAAAAAATTTTAGACACATATAATAAATGAATTAACAATATGTGGCCGGAAAGTTAAACTATATAATGATATGCAAAAGCTAAGCTGAATGGTAAAATAACTATATTCCACAAGACTCTTCAATGTCTTCATATAGAATCCTCTTCGTAATTTTTTAAGAAAACAAATAAATCAATGATTCAAAAATAAAAAATTATGTATCAAATAGTTCAAGTATAAAATTCAAAGAAAAAGACATAGGAACTGATGAGTCCGTAAAAATTATTAAGGTAGTTCATCTTAATGGACGATCATTGCGTCATTAGTAGGCCATCAAAGATAGATGAGTAACCGCCTAACACATTCAATAACGACCATCAAAGGCCTTAAACTCTCTTATCAAGACAAAGAACGTTACAATTAGGGTAATAACCACCCTTATTTATGTCCAACAGCTATCTAAGTCACCTATAAAAGAGACAATATGTCCATTTGCTAAGGTACATCAAAAGCTAAAACAAAACACTATCTAAATATGAGAAATATGAGTTGATACTAACTTAAGTATCGAAGGCTCACCCACCGGGCACAACCCGGTGGTCTCTCCGATCAGTTTCTCCTTTATTTTGTAGGTCCTACAAGATCGTCAAGAGCTCCGGATTGGACGAGTGACCCAACTAACGATTTTGGCATCATCAGTTTGGCGCCGTCTGTGGGGAGAGTGATTAGCCATCTAGCTCTTCTTGCAACAAAGGGTTCACTCAGTTCAATGGAGAATCATCAACACCAAAATACCAGATCTAGAGTACCCCATGGATGATACTCAATGTATTACCAGGACACCATCGCCATCAAAGCACGAAATGTCAACGATTCAAATGGACGATGATCCAAGGTCTAAAATATGTTGTCCTCTAATTTGAGGATTTGGTTGCAAGACGCCTCCTATTATCTAGATAATAAATAAATAAAAAGATCACTAAGATGCCGTCAACAATGAAAGTACGACTCCTAGCGGCAACACATGATTGGATTGGTCGTCGACGACGTAAGAACTCCACAACCTGTGACCTTCAACTTGGGCAGACCTCAAAGGAATGGTCCAGCTCCTAGGTCTGAAGGTAAGATGAGTTTCTTCTCATCCTGTTAAATGGTTTTAATTACCACATCTTGTTAAAAGATCTAGAAGACTAGAAGTCTAAAAACACAATAAACTCGTCTAAAACTTTAAGAACATAACAAAGGAGTTTACTCTATTAAGTATCCTTTTGTTAAAAGAAAAAAAGAAGTGATTGAAGGTGGTGATATAATTTTCAGCCACCCAAGTCAAATATGATGAAATTACCATAGAAGAACTTTCCTTTCTTAGTTTCACCGGTTCCCCATTGTTTTTAGTTTGCATGAAAGGTGGAACCAGACTTCAATAGAACATTATTACCTTACCAAAATCGTTTTTGGCATGAGATAAGTTTTCTTGATCTTCACAACTATGATTCCGACCAAGCTTGGCCTCTGATCCTTGATAGTTTTGTTGAATGGTTGAGAGAAAAGCGAAAGTGATTTTAGCACCTTTGGCCATTAGAAATCAATTCAGATAAATGGACTTTGCAAACTTTGAAGTAGGGATCATATCTAACGAACTATTTATACTGACAACATGTTGAAGTTCATTTCTCATTCAAACTGCAATTTTGTGATCTAGAGGTGCTTTAGGCATTCTTATTTTATTCTTGAGCATTGCAATACTGTTTTTGTAACGTCAATATTTTTACTTAGGTTTCCCCTTGCCCCTGTTGACTGGTCAATAATAATTTTTTTAATTAGACCTTACCAAAATTGTGATCTTAAATATAGGCATTAAAAAAAAGAAAAAAAAAAGAACAGGTAGTGAATACCTTGATTGTTATAAACTGCACCAGTCAAACCGGTCTCTTTGAGATCCTTGCCATTAAAGCCAAATATAATTATATATTATGGCCTAATTGATATCCTAGTTATAGTCAAAAAAGGGTTTACACCTTTACTACATTTCCTATTATAACACAACGAGATCATTTTGTCTCTTTATATCTCTTTATAGCATTAAATAATTGGTATATTGATAGCCCATCTTGGTTGATATTCATATATTATACCATTAATTATGGCTTTTTATTTCACTATTTTTTCCTAATGCATCTTGCTAAGAAAAAAAAAAAAGAAAAAAAAAAAGAAGTGAAATATTATTGCACTACCAAAGATAATAAATCTTAATTTTCGACGTTAGAGAAAGTTGAAGCCAAAATTTTGTCTTGCCAAAATTAAATCATAATTTTAGAATTTAGACACTAAATAGGCTAAAGTCAGATTCTACTATCTTATCAAATTTAGAAACACTAAATTTGGAAATAAGAGAAAATCCAATAAGCCTGGCTGGGCCAACTTAATCAGTATTAGGTAGGTGGAAGCCAATGATAATGAATATTCTATTTTTTCTACTACAACTTGTGGACACGGCCACGTGACGCCTCTCGGGATGGGTTTTTAAGAAAATGACGGTTTGATCTTGAGGGTATTTTTTTATTAGAAAAATCATAAGTCTAAAAAAAAAGGTTGAGGAGTCGCCACTTATTTTATTATTTTTTTAAGGGAAAATAAAACAAGAAATAAAAACCCTTTCTTTTTCATTTGATTGACTCAATGGATAAGGAAAATGGTCTACGTCCACCAAGGACAAGTTCGGGGGTCAAATTACGCTGTGGGAAGGTATGAGGCACCCACACACGCCAGGTATGTCTACCAGTCTCTACTAAATAAGTAAGGACTATTTGATGTTCAATTAATTGTTCAATGGGCACAATATTATTAATCGAATTTATTACACCAATCAAGCAAGACATGGTGGCCTAAAGCTAAATCACAAGACGAGATAACAATAATAAAAAGAAGCAGCAAGTTAATAACAAAACAAAATGATGACAAAGGAATTAACAAGCACGTTAAGGGATTGATATAACAACTATTATATTAAAAAAAAGTGTAAGCTTAAACTCTTCCAAGTCATGATCGGAGCAACATGAGAAGATTTCATTTTAATGAAACCAGTGGGATTATACTTTTTCTAAGAAAAGTGTGGGGCTTAATCATATTAGCCTGTGACTTGGTTTTGATTAGGAGTAAAAAAAGTATATTTTTATTTTTATTTGTGGAAACCGAAAACATAGATTTGGTAAAAAAAAATAAAGCATATTCTTATTTTATTTGTGAAAAGCGAAGACATAGACTTGCTTTTGATTTGAAGTAAAAAATAATAATAATAATAATAATAATAATAATAAGAATAAGAATAATAGTAATAAAGCATATTTTTGTTTTTGTTTGTAGAAACCGAAATCATGAACTTGCCTCTGATTTGAAGTAACAAAATGAAGTATATTTTTTTATTTTGTTTGTAGAAACCGAAACCATGAAAGTTGTTGGAAACAACATGGGTCTAGGCAACATGTAGAGATTAGCTACGGTGGAAAAAGAATAAAAAGGAGAAAGCTATGTCTTCATCACAAGTTTTCAATGCATAGGTCCAACTTTTAAGAAGTCACATGACATGATTTAACCCTACTTTTCACTTTAGCTTTCTTTTATTACTTCTTTCTGACCGGTTATTAAAAAAAAAAAAAAAAAAAGCTTCCTTATATTACAACCAAGTTTTGTTATTTGTTCACAAGACAGCCAAGCTTCAAGCTTTAACATTCAGACTGAAGCAAATACCCAGCAAAGCAACCAAGCTTCAAACCACTGAAACATGCAAGAATAAAGAGTAGGAAGGTTGAAAACATACCCAGCACTCTCGGACGAGTTTGATGGTGACTCCGCTGAGACGAATGGTGACGACAACAGTGTTCTCTGATGGATGGTCCTCCCACCACGCGACGCTTCACCGGCGAGGGTTGATGGAGAGGTCCTGAACTAGCCGTGTACAGTGTGGGATTTGTCCTCCCTCAGGACCAAGTTTTCTCCCAAGAAATGTCAATCTCTCAATGTTTATTTTTGTGTTTTTTTAAAGCTTTTTTGAAAATTAGAATGCAAAGAGGTCTAATGAGAATGATTTTTTGGAGATGAGAAATAGATGGGTCTCTTAGTTCTGGAATCCAGTGGAAAACAAATGGTCTCCTTGTTTTTGCTCTCTTTTCTTCCCCCCCCCCCCCCCCCCCCCCCTCTCTTTTTCTCTCTTTTCTTTCCTTATATGGTCTCCCCTCTCTGTTTTTTTAAATTCAAAATCCACTCGTTATCCGTCCTTGTGTGCTCACCCCACTGTCCATTTTTTGTTTGCACACACTCTACTGCCCCGCTGGAACAGTGGAATGACAACCCAGACAAAAATGGTGCAGAGGAGGGAATGCCGAACCTGCTTAGTCTAGGAGGTGTCTGTCCTCTGTACCCAAAATGCACGTCTCACCATTCACTACCCTTTTTTTTTTTTTTGTCCTTTTCTTTTTGACCACTAAAGCTGGGTTTATCAATATATTTGAAATAAAATGCAATTGTTTTTTTAAGTTAAATTAACAGAAGAAGCTTGGGAGACATAACTTGATCTTTTTGGATATAACTTTCAAAAATTGAGGATTTTGTGGAAAATAAAAAATAAAAGAAAAAAACGACAAGCGTGCATGGATTAAAAATTGTAGCTTCAAATGTACTTAAAATAAAAATTAATAGTAAAAACTATGAATGAATAAATAAAGGAGTTGAAAAATAAAATAAGAAAGTGTCAAATGAGAGATAGATAAGAGAGTTATGCACGTCTTTTAATTAGTTCATCATTGGAGGGACGCATGCGCAAAAGGTATGCATTATAATTGAGGAACGAAATAGGGTGTCTACACAATTGCACCTTGTGAAAATTGTCATGATTTATGTATGATTTGCGTATGTTTAGCAAAAATGTTATGTATACATGTCCAAGAAAACTAATCTTGTAGTGGTCATCTATGAGATTGAAAACATTTACAAAAGAGATGTATAAAAAATAAAGTTGACTGCAAAACCACATATGGTGATGATGTGCGGTCTAGAGACGATGAACAGTTGTTAAAGAGAACTTGTCAAGAAGAACCTACCAAAGAGGAGATCAAAGATGGAAACATTCTCTTCAAACCAGTATATTACCTGAAACCCATCAATTATATGGTCGGCTAAGGTTATGAATTTATGGTGCTTATGTATTGCAATTAAGGACCATTTAAGGTAAAGGCTCTCAACCTCCATTATTTTTATCAAATTTCAATATTTTAATTTTCGTTATTAAGGAAAGT
Organism: Quercus ilex subsp. ballota; assembly: GCA_032727855.1. NCBI lineage: Eukaryota > Viridiplantae > Streptophyta > Magnoliopsida > Fagales > Fagaceae > Quercus > Quercus ilex. Next base: position 720,019 of record CM064908.1, on the reverse strand, counting down.
AAATTCAACTTTAATTGCTTTGCCAAATATCAAAATCTCGATTTGGACATTTAAAAGCATGGAACCATATTTTATTGGGCTTGAATTCCATTTAACAAGAGATGTCTAATTATTTCTCTAAATTTAAGGAGAAATCTTATAAGCATATAAATTTACACATAATGTACATGACCCACTATTTTAAATTTTCCCAATCATACATGCTACTTTGACTTTGAGAAAGAACACGTTTTTGAATTGTTACATATTATCATACAATCTACTTTCATAATAGTATCAAGGTATGTGCATATGAGTTCATTAAACAACAAAGACATAGTATGTTATACCAAAATGGTTTGGCAATGTTATGCATTGGGGTTTTGATTTTTCCTCCCGTATACTAGTCCAACATACTTTTACAATTGATGCATAAATCCCACCACATGGTTTCATGAAATCTTTAGTGGTCTTTGTATGTTAAAGCATCATGCTTTCATCGAGCCACTAAACTCCAGTGCTCGATCTAAACAAAATTACACTTCATTTATATAAAAATCAATATTAACCTCCAATGAATTTTATGCATTTGTGATTAATATTAATTGTGAATTTCTTACTTGAAAAATGTTGCTCCAAGTCTAACACTTTGCATAGTAAAAGTACTAAACTATTCACTGGTGTAACTAGAATAGCTTGATATGCACTTATTTCTTTCATTCTACTCATTTATTTTAAAGAGTAGCAATGTCTTTTTGGGACCACTCTATAATTTCATACATAATTTTCCGTCATGAACAATTTACCTCATCGCTATCCATACATTGGTCTATAAGTTTCTAAATTTTGTTCTAATAAATTAGACATGAAATTTTATGAAGATTTCCATTTGGGACTAAGATTAAGCCCAAAGGAAGAAAAATACAGGTACAAACCATGACAGGCCATTCTTTTGGTCATCATCCAACAACAAATGTACCTTTCATGTTTGAATGGGGAAAAACCCTTTGGATATATCTACATCTTCAAATAGCACGAACAAAATATAGCAACAATGCAGCCCAGTTCTTTGTCCTTAAGGTCAGATTTAAACATTTCTTTTCCCTTTTAATTCTCCAACTATTTGCAACAATGATTGAAGTCAAGTGTTAGGCATAATGATAAATATCATTATTTCCAAATAAAAAACTTAGCTGTTTAAGAAATTTAAAATTGTTTACCATGATAAATATAATGACTGTTTATCATATTGGCAAATATCATTAAACACACCGAATTCCAACACTCTTGAAACACTTTACCAAGTGTTATTCAGTTGCACAAGAATAGGCTAATAGTTATGAAAATGATTGTTGGAAAGGCAAATTGCTAAATTACAAGATTAGTACAAACATGCACAATTGACACAAAAGGCTAGATAATTTCCCGCTAAAGTTAAAAGGCTTGACTAGTAATATCTGCTCTAGCTAGTCTGTCATTTTTTAGACTTTTGATCTCTAGTCGATCAAATGATCTTAAGTTCATCCATTTCCTTTGCTATTCTACTATCGCCAAAACAAAAAAAAAGTGGAAATGGTTGAATTACCTATAGAGCATGTGCTTCATACATAAAAATGAATTCCAAATTTTCTAAGGGAATGTCATAATTTGATGAAGAAAAACTCTCAAAAAGAAAATACAGATATAGCTAAAAGTTGTGAAAATTCCATCTGCATCACAAATGCAGAGTTTAACTCCTGTAAATTATGGGTTGTACAAATCCAACAAAGAAGAGTTCTATAAGTAAGAGTTCAATGACGAAGAGTTTGTCAAGAAGACTACAACAATGAAAAGACCGAGGTATGTACAAAATAGTATTGATATTTAAGGTCTTCTATTGAGGTAACTCATTTCTTTCTTTCTTTTTTATCCATGAGATCATTTTATTGAAACTAAATAAATATCAAGCTTGCATGATTATTACAAATGTGTATGTAGAACATGTTGAAAATATTGCTATAAAATTGTTACAATTATCACAATCAATATGACTATATTATTAGTAGCACATGTTTCATCGTCATGAATCTGAGAAGTTCTATTAAGTTTCCTACACTTAAAATGCTTGATGATCATGTTCACAATATGCTCATGAATTTAAGTCTCAATAAATTTCCGCTATCTCCATCAACTCACCAAAATCTTCTTAAATTACTTTAAAAATCATATATGGTGCAAGCACCTAACAAAGACCAATTTAAAGAAGCATATAGTCAAATAGCTTCAATTTTTATACTTCTCTATGATTCATGTAGAATGCACTTCGTCTTATATAGCATGCAATTGCATATTTGTACATTGTCATGCAGCTAGCACTATTGAAGTGACTTAAGCGTACAATAAAAGAAGGAAGAGGAAATTGCTATTACAAACAGCAATGACCATAGTCATCAAAGCGTGCAAAAAAAAAAAAAAAAAAAAAAGGTTCCAATATTGATAGACCATTCCTTTAGTCGTCAACAAACGAGAATTGTACTTTTCACGTTTGAATAGAGGTAAAAACGTGGCCTAGTTTCTATGCCTTCAAAAAATTGAAGCAAAAGAGATCTAGACCTTGGACATGAAGTATCATGTTGAGCTAAAAAAAAAAAAAAAAAAAAAAAAAAAAAAAAAAAAAAAAAACATTGAAAAGAGAAGAGCTCGTTATCTTAAAAAGGGAAGAGCTTGTCAAGAAAATCCCGACAACAAAAAAATCGAGGTATGTGACAAAATAATATCGTCATTTAAGGTAACACATTTATCTCTGTCTCTTTTGTATTCGTCTATAAAAATTTACACATAGTAAGGTGTCATGCAAAAATGTATGCATTACTAAACAGATCACAAAAGTGGTAAAACTCTAGGATTACAAGGAAATAAGAAAAAAGTCCACATAGACTATTGGTAACTTATTATTTATATATGAATTGTTCTAAAAATTCTTGTTTAACCAAGTCTTGGCAAGTGCATGTGCTACTTAATGCAGATATCAACATGGCCTCAAGAAGGTCCAAAACAACATAGCGTTAATGAATCTTTCCAGCAACAAGTGACAAGATTCCTTAAATGGATGTAAGTCACCAAGAAATGGTTTAGTGATAAGATTCCACCAAGACGGATGTAAATCACTAACGAAGCCTAAGTGACAACATTCCTTAAATGGATGTAAGTCATCAAAAAATGGCTAAGTGATAAGATTCCGCTAAGACGGATGTAAATCGCTGACGAAGCCTAAGTGACAACATTTCTTAAATGGATGTAAGTCACCCAAAAAAAGAAAAAAAAAAGAAAGGACAAGATCCTACTAGACTGATGTAAATTGCCGATGAAGTCTAAATGACAAAGCTCCATAACTGGATGTAAGTCACCCAAAAGTGGCTAAGTGACCAAATACCCTTGGACGAGTGTAAGCGCAAACGCAAGTCACACGCAAATCAAGAATATCAAACGTGACAACCAGAAAATGAATAAAAGAAGAAGCATCGAAGTGATCATGGTCGTCCAAAGAAATCACCTCGCACTTCAGCAATGATAAAAAATGGTCGTCCAAATAAATCACCTTACCCTTCAGCAGTGATAAAAAATGATCATCCAAAGAAATTAGCTCACTTTCAAAATCAAGCTATGATCCCTTGAACGTTCAAAAAGACCTTCAAAAGGTAGATACTAAGAAGTCGTCACAAAAATATTACCATTCCTAAAGAAGAAAGTAGTTGAAGATAGAGAAGTCTGAATCTAAACAAGTCAAGAATATTCCCAAAGCCTGACTAGCAGAAAGCAAAATCAAAATTGGGAATGGGGGGCAACTGATGAGTCCGTAAAAATTATTAAGGTCATTCATCTTAATGGACGGTTATTGTGTCATTAGTAGGCCATCAAAGATAGATGAGTAACTGCCCAACACATTCAATAATGACCATCAAAGGCCTTAAACTCTCTCATCAAGACAAAAACATTACAATTAGGGTAATAACCACCCTCATTTATGTCCAAGAGCTATCTAAGTCATCTATAAAAGAGACAATATGTCCATTTGCTAAGGTACATCAAAAGCTAAAACAAAACACTATCTAAATACGAGAAATATGAGTTGATACTAACTTAAGCATCGGAGACTCCCCCACCGGGCACAACCCGGTGGTCTCTTCGATTAGTCTCTCCTTTATTTTGCAAGTCCTACAAGATCGTCAAGAGCTCCGGATTGGACGAGTGACCCAACTGACGATGTTGACATCATCAAGAACTAAAGATTTGGTTCGAGAATAAACAAATAAACCAAATAGTTAAAAAAAAAAAATTGTTTTTAATAGAAAACAAATCTTCTTAACTGAAATTTGAACAAATTTTACCTGATTAGTACGAATTCTAGATTATTATTCCGAAGGTAAACTTACAAGTGCAAAATTGACAAACCGGAAACATTCATCTGAAAGATCAATATACACATTAACTAGACAAAAACAATAGAAGTATTATGCTTAACATTAAGAGGGGAAAAAAATGGACCAGAGTCGAAAATCTTGGTGTCTTTGCATGCATTGATGGGAGCCACCGCCCATGAACTTGAAGAGGAAATATATCCATCAATAGAGATGTAGAGTTGATAGATTAAAATATTAACATCCAGTTGGAGGAGAAGATGGGAGGGAGGATTTGTATTCTTGCATGTAGAGACAACGATTTAAGTCTTTAAAACTATAACCGAAAGAAGTAAACCAAAACCAAAAGGTTAGAGTAATGTAAACTGACAACCAAGTTTTAATTACTCATATGAAGGAATTCTTAAAATCCCAAAAGAAACGGCAATAAGTATGTTGAAGAGCTGTTTTATCATCTAAAAAAAGAAGAGCTGTTTTTTTCTCCTTGAAATTTTCAACACGAATTCAGGCTACGCCTTTGTGGGTGTTCTTTTGGATCAATACAATTTGTAATGCTCTCTCTCTTGGCAATAAAAATTTATCATTTGACGACAATTGAAATAGAAATGGCAATTAAGGTCTTTTTAATTCTAACTTATCCTTAACAAAAGAAAAAAGACTTTTAGAAAAGGTAAGCAAGCACAATTAAGGGTTTATATATATATATGTGTGTGTGTGTGTGTGTGTGTGTGTATGTATATGTAGGGGCATTGGGTCCAGAGCCCATTATTTGTATATATAATGGACCTAAAGCCCAAGCCGAGGACTAAAGGCCTTTGAGAAGGGTAAACGCTGTCAAAAGAGCCCATGTTGGCAAGTAGAGAAGTCAGTTTAAATCATAAACGGCCTAGGGGGTTGTGCCGAGGATAAGAGCCTCCTCGGCTAACCAAAGCCGAGGTCCGTAGAGGTGGTCTGTTGTCTGGGGGAACGTCACAGGAACACTCAGTTGATACGGATAAGCACTATGAGAGCTCAGGACAGGGAAGTGTCCTAAAATATTTTAGGAGAAATCTACTACCACTGCATTAAATGCTCTGCAGCTAACTTCTTGGTTGCATTTATGTGGAGAAGACCCCTGAACAGTGTAACGTTGGCTGCCCTAACACGCAGAGGGCCTGAAAGGATGTCTGATGGGACAAGCACTTAAGTATCAGCTTGGATGATCAATAAGTGGAGGGCCAAGATTGTCTGAAGAGAACTATATAGTAGAAGAAACACTCCACGGTGAAGGGGATCGAGAAACAAAGAGAAAATCACTGTAACATCAAGAACTAACTTTGTAACCAAACCTGAAAGAATTATATAAGAACAGATCTCCTCGGACTTTGTCGAGGCCGATTTTCTGTTTGTATTGATTTGTCATCTAAATCTACCTGAGTGTTTGTCCAATTCATTAAAGTCCAATTTTCCAACCCATTCTCTACAAATTCATTGTTTTGGGTTTTTTGGGCCTAAGTCCATACACCGTTTAAGCTAGGAACACCAAATCTAGTCTTCACAATTGGCGCCGTCTGTGGGAAGTTTACTTGGGTGATAGTGAGTGCAGCGCTCAACCATGGTAGGCTTAGGTCCACAACAGGCAAAATCCATAGGGTCCCAACGTGAAAATCCTTTTGTCAACCTCGAACGTAGGGGGGATTGGGAGGGGAGTGTGCATACTGCCTAAACCGATAAGAGACAGCCCCGAGGTAAGAGCCATCTCTCTCGTGAGGAGGATATCGGAGCCCTACACTTGGAGGTTGACCATCTGAAGAGAAAGCTATGTCGTGCATAGCGAAGGCGAACCCTTCCAACTCTGACATTTCCTCCGATGATGGAAAGGATGCTAGTTACAGATGAAGGTCAAGGACCCCTTCCAATGAGTCTTTCTCCTACGATAAGGAGCATCATCACAAACGTAGGTATAAGAGCCCGCCTCGTAAAGGCCTACGAAATGATGCTATGAGTAGGGCACTCAACCAAATTTCCAGATCACCATTCACACATAAGATTGAGGAGGGAAGACTTCCTCAGCAGTTCACTCAGCCCTCGTTCACCATGTACAATGGTAGAACAGACTTGGTGGAGCATGTTAGCCACTTCAATCAAAGGATGGCTGTACACTCCAAGAACGAGGCCTTGATGTGTAAGGTATTCTCATCCAGCTTGGGGCCTGTGGTGATGAGGTGGTTTGATGGTCGAAGGACAGGTTCCATTGATTTCTTCAAGGAACTCACTCAAGCATTTGGATCCCGTTTTATTACGTGCAGCAGGGTTCCTCGGCCTTTAGCTTCCTTGCTATCTATGTCCATGAGAGAAGGAGAAACCTTGAAAACATATTCAAACAGATATTGAGAGATATTCAACAAGAAAGAAGGCGACTTTGACGAGGTGGCCATCAGCACATTCAAGCTCGGCCTACCTGTTGAGCATGGCTTAAGGAAGTCATTGACTAGGAAACCTGCTACTCGTATACGCTAGCTCATGGATGGGATTGATAAGTATAAGAGGGTGGAGAAGGACTAGCAGTAAGGCAAGGGGAAAGGCAAGGTTATCCCTCAAGAGAGGAGGGATTTCTGGTCGGACCGTTACAACAATAACAGACCCCGGAGGGATTTATTGGGCAGCCTGGGCCTGCAGTTCTTCAAACGGTCAACACTGTGTTCCAAGAACCAGTGCACTAAGTTTTGGAGAAGATCAAGAGCGAGTCATACTTCAAATGGCTGAATAAGATGAGTCGAGACCCTTCAAACTGCAAATAGAGCCTTCATTGCCAGTACCACTAGGAGCGGGGACATACCATCGAGGACTGTAGAACATTGTGGAACCATTTAGAGCAACTGGTCAGAGAGGGAAGGTTGCAGCAATTTCTATACCGACCCAATGAACAGGGTGACCAATCGAGGTCAGGGGCTCAGGGGAGTGCTCCTTCAAGGCCCCCGTTGGCACAATTAATGTCATCTTTGCTGCACCTGGGATAACTGGCTCTCGCCTTTCTAGGGTGATGTCTGTAGCTAGGCAATTAGCTGAGGACTCAAGCTCTGAGCCAAAGAGAGCTAGAGTGGAGTTCCGACCCTCGTTGAGTTTCTCGGATGAGGACAAGATTGGAACCATCTAGCCGCATGATGACGCTTTGGTGGTCACCCTCAGAATAGGGGGGTATGATGTGAAGAGAGTAATGGTAAATCAGGGCAGTTGTGCAGAGATCATGTACCCTGACTTGTAAAAAGGGCTGAACTTAAAACCTAAAGATTTAACAGCCTATAGTTCACCTCTAGTAAGTTTTCATAAAAAGGTTGTCATCCCTAATGGATAGATTAGGTTACCCATACAAGTAGGATCAGAGGTAGTTGAAGTAGACTTCATTGTGGTGGATGCGTACTCCCCCTACACGGCCATTGTGGCCAGACCCTGGCTTCACACCCTAGGGGTTGTTTCTTCAACTCTGAATCAGAAAGTGAAGTATCCGTCAAGGGATCGGATTGAAGAGCTGGTAGGGGATCAATCCATGGCTAGACAGTGCCTTGTGTCTGTAATTTTGCATCAGCCAGCAGCCGAGCCCTCGGCTTCTATTGAGGGAGGCTTATAGCAATCAAAATCTTTGGTTTGCTAGCCAATACCTGTTGTCGTGTCAGCCCTTCTTTTTTGTGATCTCTCTTCAACTTAGTTCTACGATTTCTCCTCAGTTCCCCAAGTTGATTCATTGCCCATCTCATTTGATTGGGTTTTGGGACAACATTGTCATTAATTATATACCGTTTCTGAAATGCCAAAGTGGAGATAGCAAAATATTATATTACAATTACAACAACGGCTGAATATACACAGGTAATTAGGACAGCAGCTGTAAAGCAAAATAACTACTATTTTATTTTCATATTACCTCAATTTCCACCCAACATTCCTCTTTAACTTTTTTAGGGACCTTTGGCCAATCAGCAGGCGTAAGCGGGCATAACATGCCATTCTCGCAAAAGGAGCCCAAAAACCGAACGAACAAAGACCCGTCGTCGTCAATCGGTTGGCCTTCAGCATTTAACGGCAACTGGATTTTGTACTCACCAGTCATTGCCCATATGTCAGCCAACCGTGTTTTCCCACGTCTTCCAGGCCTATTTCCTGGTGGTGGATTTTGTACCGGGTCTGGATTTTGTACCGGTGCTGAGGTTTGAACATAATCATCTGTATCTACAAAACCACCAATGTTAGGACTTATTTAACAAAGCTCACATCTAATATCCAACTCTCAAGTTCGGGTTTTTATCTCATTTAATAAAATCTATTATTGTCGAATAAGTGACTTAAATTGAATTTTACTTACACTAAAAAGAAACTATTAGATTAGAGAACAAAAATTAATCATCATAAAATGGGTGCTATATATTTTAAATCTTATCTCATATATAATGCTCATTTTGATAAACAAGTTACCTAGTTCGTCATATATTTGATCAAAATGAGAAATCGTATTCATATATACCTAATTATCAAAGCTCAATTGAAACCCAAAAAGGGGTAGCTGCTTGAAATTATTATTATTATTATTATTTGCTAATAAGAAAAAAAAAAATTCCTATATATATAAACCATAATTTTATTTCTGGTGCTACACACAGCATATGGTAACGATAAATTGATAATTAGTAAACAAATGTCGATCCATAAATACAAAATCATTAACCAATATCTCATATGTACAAGGCATTAATGTTTATGCAAATTTGTAATGCCCATTGACTATATATTTGGTTTTAGAAAATGATTTCCTACCAAGTTCAAATTGGTTAAATTTTATTCATGAATCATGAGCTTCAAATAATGTCCATATTAATAGTGATATTTTAAATTTCTTAGAGAGGCCATTTAAAGGGTTGGTATTTATGTGGATTGTAGTTGTTGAATACAGGACATGTGATCAATTCTTGTCTAAATTATCTTGAAACTTATTTGATGTATTGGTTTGATAGTAAAAAATAATAATTATAGAGTTCACGTCATATATTGAAATGTTATCACATTTATTAAGAAAAAAATTAAGATGATATCTAGACCATAGGAACAAAATGACATACACAGATACAGTATACCAAAATATAAGAAATTTTTATTTGTTGCTATATGCGGTAGGATAAGTCTGTAGCCTGCCTTGCACTAATAAGATATACATGGAGTTTTAATTTGACTTTTCATATATAATATATATATATATATATATATTAGAGTAAAATTATGGCCAACTTTAATACTTTTTTTATTTATTGATACAATAGTAGTTCAAATCTATGTGTAAATTTATATGATTATGATTATTATTTCTCTCAAGTTTGATGAGAATAATCCTCTTTAATTTTGGAATTTCGCCTTACCTTGAAGTCTAAAGAATAAGAGGAACAACGATTGAGAAACAATTTCAAAATCCTAATTGACTAAGAATTTTTGTTAGATATTGGATTCAAATACCCAAAAAAATAGTGATAGTGAGTAAGAGAATTTGAAGTCTGGAAGATATGCATTGTTGTAAAATAAATCCTCACATACTCATTGATCATGATTACATTGAAGAGTATTTGAAGTGTGGAAGATATGCTTTGTTGTAAAAATAAATCCTTATATAATATATATACTCATCTATTAGTTCCTATAATATTGTGTAATTCTATCTTTAAAACATAAAAACACAACTATTATCAAGCAGTAATTTTCTCCAAGGTACTAAATTTTCAAAGGTAAAAAATTCTAGTAGTACAACTCAAATTTAGCTGTTACATTATATTGGAACAAAACTGAGATGGTATAATTAATTCAACAATCTTACCAAAAATACAAAATACTATTTATTTTTCTCAAAATAGAATAAAATAGTTTAAATGAAACAGTTTTTATTTATTTTTATACTCCCCAAAAAAAAAAATTAGAAATACGCGAACCCCAAAAAAAAAAAAAAATCCTATTCTTCAGCCTTTCCAAATGACCAAACTGACAAATCTCTGATTCTCCTCCTCTCTCTCTCTCTCATATAAATGAAAACTGACTTATTCACAGGGCTCAGAGACTCTCACACCCATATAAATATATAATATATGTGTGTGAATGTACACACACAGTCTAGGAATTGAATATCTTCTTTATTCAAAGAAAGGAAAAACGCCCTCTGAAATCTTTGACCCGATAGTTTAGTCACAAAATCTGCATGTGTACGTTGTTGCATACCACGTCCCATATATCTCTCTCTTTAATGCTTAGACTATAGAGAAAAAAAAGGTAGAAAAAGTTAAAGATAGATAGAAAAGAGAGAGTATAGTATCCCAGGCTATCTCTCTTTCCCTTTCAAGTTTTCAGTTACTTTAATTTAATCAAATTTATCTATTACGACTTACGAGTACTATTTAAAAATTATAATCACACTTCTTTCTTTTCTCAATTCCCCATATATGTATATATATAAGCACCACATCCCACACCTCACACCCCCACCACCTTTGCTTTTTTTTATGTTCCTCAAAACTATAGCAATATAGAGAGAGAGACCATTAGAGAGACACACACATACATGGAGTCCTTATGATTCAAGAACAAGTTTTGATGCAACCCCATTCGGTTATTTGTTAGAGAAAGAAGAGGGCTTGTTGCACTTGATCTGGTTTAGTCTGGTTCTGCCATTTTTGTGTTCTTTTGTTTTCTGAGAGAGGGTTGGTTTTTTTTTTGACAAAGATATGGCTATTCAAGCGCAGTTGCATAAGCACTAGACCCCATCTTGTCCCCCTTGCTTAGAGTTCACTCCCCACAGTTTTCCCTCCACTCAAATATGTGTTACATCACTTACATATATATCAATCACTATGGTAACCCACAAGTTTTGCAAGTGTAACTTTCAATCATTTAGGAACAACATAAATGTATGGGACTTCTTTGTACTATGACTAATGAACCTAGATGCCTAGTGGCACTATGAGTAATTGACTAGTCAACTTGTTCACCCATTATATTGGCAATTCACACATTTCGTTACACATAGAAAGGTTGTAACTTGGCCTCCAAATTTGGAAGATCCCTTAACCAAAACTATGTCTTGGCACTTATTTTCTTTAAAACGAAAATGAAATTATTATAACTCTTCTATGATGCAATATTTTACGCAAATTGTGATTTAGGTTAATTTTGCATCTTTAAAGAAGCATGCACTTACCTAGCTTTTGAAAATATGACCAACCATGCTTCGTTTGGGTTGCCTTCATTTTTCCTTAACAAATTTGGATTTAGAATATATAATTTCCACCCAAACTTATCTTTGATCATTCTTTAGTGCACTGACATGGACCAAAGTAGACGGAGTGGACCAAAGAGGATGAAATTGGTCCGAATGGACCATAGTGGACCGAAATGGACTGAGCAGAAATAAATGGACTGAGCAGACCAAATTAGACCAAATAGACCAAAATCGACCAAATTTGACCCAAGGGAAATGAATGGACCAAACGGACCGAAGTCAACAGCATATACTTAATATATTTACTTATTTTAATTATATTATTTGTTTTTGTAAACCAGCAACTCATAATTGAAATTGCAAAACATGAATCCTCCAATATTAAAAAGATGTAAACCCAATTAATTCTTATATCTTTTAGAACTGATCCAACCATCCAATAATAAACATCAAACCTTACATTCAAAGACATGACCAATACCTGGAGGCTGCGTCTCATCGTCAGTTCCCACCGGTGTTGCCACCGGTCTTGCGTCCTCAGAAATGTGGGCGTACTGATCAGCTGCCTCCACCCGTTGTCGTGCATGCGACGATCCTTCCCCAACGTAAACAAGGCGCAACTGACGTTTCCTCCCCATGCTTGCGTCCAACCCCTGTTACAACACAATTTCAAAATAGGTCAACAAGTAATGACATGACAGATTAACAATTTTAAAGATAATTATGTAAGTTAAAACTAATATTTCTTAATAACACGAAGAAATAACAATTGTAACATTTATATGCAACAACATGAAGAAGTAATAGTTTCACCTGATAATTATATACATGCAAACTTTTATTTCTTAACAGTTTTGTCAAAATAACAGTTTCCACATATATATGCAAAATTGTCAAGCTTTGCACATAATATCCCTTTACAAATGAGAACTTATAAGTTCAATAATAACTATAACATAATTGCACATACAATAGCAGTATCCTATTACACTACTCATCATCACTGTACTCGACTTCGTTGTCATCTTCATCGTTGGACTCATCATTAATGAAGTCACACTCATCGAAGTTGTCCATTTCATGAAGATCTCTTGGGCCAATGATAGAGGCATCAATTGTCATTCCCTCCACATCATCTCGACTCCAACAAATGTCATCCCTACCAACATCAGTACTGGTAAGCGAGTACGGAATGTTCTCAAGAAACTCATCTGTGTCATCCTCATCATAATGGGGCCCAATACCCGCATCAAACACATCTTTGGCTTTCGTTTTAATGACGACATACCAATCTTTGTGCCTTTTATCTTCAACATAAATAACTTGTGTAGCTTGAGATGCCAAGACATATGGTTCATGCACAATTTCCTCCCCACCATGTACAGAGTGAGTAAAATTCACCATAGGAAACCCAAACTCATCAGTCTTATATCCCCTCCTATTTTCAGCATCAACCCATTTACACTTGAATAACACATGTCTGATATTGCCAGAATAATTCAACTCAATAATATCTGTCAACACACCATAGTACGTATTGCCACCTTCAGTGGCGACACTAACTCCACTATTTTGCGTTTTTTTATTTCCCTTAACATTTGAACTCCTAAATTTTAACCCATTTATGACATAATGTTTCAGCCGATTTACTGAAGTATATGGCCCTTTGGAAAGTGCGATAAGTGTATCAGTAACTCCAGTACTTTCCTTATCAGCATCAGTCATTGACATCACCTAATATAATGAAACAAACGAATTCTAATTAGTACAGTCATTCTCGGACTATCGGGAAAGTTACAAGGTTAAGAAGTTGAAGATGTGACACGTACGTGACATCTAAACCAGCTACAAAACTTCTCCATGTGGTGCTTATGAATAGTATCATTGGATATACGCCTATGGCCACTACGAAGTTCGTCCTCCATCAAACTTTTGTGCATTCTGCATGAGATGTCAATTGTGTTAGTGGTAATACACGTAGCGAACATTGGATTGTCATGCAATTATATTGATGTCTGATGTACTTACTCACGAAACTGCTGAATGTTCTCGGAATTGAATAGGACATAGCGATGAACTTAGGTCAACTCCCTATTGTCTAATGCCACACTAGAAACCGCCCCTGTTGACTCCTCTATCGCCCTCGTGGGTCTTGAGAATACAGTTTCAACTCCTTTCATATACCGTGAACAAAATGTTAAGCATTCCTCCCTTATGTATCCTTCGGCAATACACCCTTCTGGAGCAGCCCTATTCCTTATGTAAGACTTAAGGCGTGAGAGGTACCTATCATGCGCATGAGAAGGTTAGTAATTGATACATACCTATTACAAAGCACACATGATGCCTCGGACAAGCATTTATTACGTACGACTTACCTCTCAATGGGGTACATCCAATGGTACTGAACTGGACCACCAATCTTGGCTTCAGTAGCCAAGTGCATGACCAAATGTACCATCACAGTGAAGAAAGATGGTACAAATATCTTTTCCAATTCACACAACGTGACTGCAATGTCTGCCTCAGCACTCTCAATATTGAAACCGTAAGGGTTTTCGAACAAATTTTCCTAAAGAAACAAGCTAACTTTATCAAAGGACTAGTCACATGCGATGGCAAAGATCCTCGTAAAGCAATTGGAAGGAGTTGTTGCATCAGGATGTGATTATCGTGACTCTTAAAACCAGAAATCTTGCGTTCTTTCAGGTTGACACGACGTGAGATGTTGGAAGCATATCCATCAGGCACTCTTACGTCCAGCAAAACTTGCAAGAACCCATCTTTCTCCAATGCAGTCATATGAAAACACGCGGGCGGTATCATATACTTATCATCACCTTTTCGCCGTAGGTGGAGTTCACTCCTTATTCTCATGTCCGCCAAGTCAAGGCGTGCCTTGTAATTGTCCTTTGTCCAGTCCTTCAAGTTCAGCACCGTGCCAAGTATATTGTCCATCACATTCTTCTCTATATGCATCACATCAAGATTGTGTCGCAACTTGTGATCCTTCCAATAAGGCAATGTGAAAAAAATACTTCTCTTCTTCCAAACACACTGGTTTGCCTCGCCTCTCTTTCTTTTTTTGTATTTTTCCTGACATTTCTTTCCCAGACAACGTCCAACTAAATTTTCAATGTCCACAATTATGGTTGACGCAACAGGTGGCACAGGAGGCACTCGCATATCAGTAGTTCCATCAAATAATGTATCCTCTTCCCGAAATTTGTGGTCACTACCCAACCATCGCCTATGTCCCATGTAGCAGAATTTGTGGCCATTTTTTAAATATCGAGAGTCGGTCTCCGAGGCACAACAAGGACATGCAAATTTACCCTTTGTACTCCAACCCGACACATCTGCGTATGTAGGAAAATCATGTACGGTCCACATCAATGCTGCACGCAATTGGTATATATTTTTTGAAGATGCATCATACGCTTCTACTCCAACATCCCATAATTCCCTCAGTTCTTCTACTAAGGGTTGCAAGTACACATCTATCGCAATCCCTGGCGATTTAGGACCAGGAATAACTAGGGATAGAATCAAAGATGACTGTTTCATGCATAGCCAAGGTGGGAGATTGTAAGGGACTAGCATGACAGGCCAAGTGCTGTGAGTAGTACTCAGCATTCCGAAGGAGTTGAACCCATCCGCAGCTAATCCAAGTCTGACATTACGAGGCTCAGACGAGAACTGTAAATGTGTAGTGTCAAACATTTTCCATGCATCCGAATCAGCAGGGTGCCGCATTAACCCATCATCTGTACGACCATTAACATGCCATTTCATAGAACTAGCCAGGTCGGGTGACAAAAACAGTCGCTGCAATCTTGGCTTTAAGGGGAACCATCGTAGAATCTTTGCAGCTTTCTTCTTTCCCTTACTGGATGAGGCATTATTACCTGTAACGGATGACTCATTCGTTTTCCACCTACTTTCTTTGCAATAAGGACACGCATCGAGGTTAACATTCTCCTTCCAAAATAGCATACAATCATTTGGACAAGCATGGATCTTCTCATAACCCAATCCCAAATCTCGGACTATCTTCTTAGCCACATAATGGTCCTTTGGCAACTTAGCATCTGAAGGGAGCATATCCATCAAGACTTGAAGCAACATGGTAAATGACTTATTTGTCCAACCACAAAGAGTCTTCAACTGGAACAACACAACGATGACTGAGAATATGCTAAATTTTGTACACCCAGCATATAATGGTTTGTCCACATCATCTATCATTTTGTAAAACTTTTCTGCACCATCATTCGGACCTTGAGCCGGTTGTTGCACAGTTTCACCTTCATCCATTGGTTCGGGTGGCATTTCATGCGTGGGGCACAAATCATGTAACATCCCACGAAAGTCACCGTATTGTTCTAGGGAGTGTTGCACATGACTACTCTCACATTCGGTGGCCGTTGGCGCAGCCGCCGATTCCCCATGCAATTTCCAATGTGTGTAACTTTGAAGCATCCCCTTACGAAACAGATGTTCACGTGCCACCCCTGGCGGTACCAAACTCAAATTCACACATTTGGTACAAGGACAAAATATTTTCCCATCCCTTGCATGTTTTGATGCAAATTCCACAAATTGAACAACACCTTCAATATATTCCATTGAACCCCTCCGCTTCTTCATCCAACTTTTATCCATTGCTATACAAGATAAACAATATTTGACCTACAACAACATTTGGTAATGCATAGGCAGTAAACCGTCAAATTAGATTCATAGGTGATTTGAGACCTATAGATGATTTGTTACGAAGAAACATACCCAACTATGCTTACATTTTCATAGAACATATATATAACACTACCTGAAGAGTAACCTATGCTTTCAATTTTCTAAATAATCATCATGAACAAAGCATAACTTAATGTGATATGTTTTGGAATATTTTAAGCATAATTGTTGGAATCAGATATTAACAAATCACATATGAATGTAATTGTAATAATTACAACCTCCAGAATACCAACATAAGTAATTCCAAAAAAGAAGTTGTCTCCTACATGTGATAATATAAGCTAAATCAAACAATGCTGTTTGTATGTTCCTCAATATGTGTCGAATAACCCCTATGGCTTAAATACTGGTGATTCAACCTAAATTTGTTAATTATTATAATACTACTTTCACTTGCATCTGTAACTATGACATTTAGATAGATATACGAACTATTATAATACTACTTTCACTTGGTTTCATAGTTGATAGATTAGCTATATATGATACTACTGTTATTATGGAAAGAGGAAGAAAACATAGTATTATGAAGATGATTTTCACGTGGTTGAGAAAGACTGAGAATGATTCGCTTGTGAATTGATTTTGTACCTAGAAAATAGTAGACGCCTAACGATGAACCTTATATGCTAAGATAGTTATTTAAACAATTATGTTCCAAGAATTAGTCTTACTATATTTGAAAAATAGCCTCATAATTTGTTGATTCTATCAGCGGGAAAGAACCTAATGCATGCATGTAATAATTAGGTGTTAGTATGTTGAGAGTCGATTGTCACTTTTTCTTATGAACTTTAAAGTTGATTTAATTTATGAAAAATGTTAGTCAAGGATGAAGTTGTATGAAGGGTTCAAATTAATTTAATTTATGAAATTTTATTTCATTTATGAAATATGTTAGTCAAAATAGAAGATGTATAAAGTGATATTATCTATATTTAGGTACTTCCCAACTAATTTAGTTCAGAGGTAGTTCAGGCTGCATATATGCAGATGTTCACACACACTCTCAAGCATCTTTTCATGCAATTTCAGGAGTGAGATATTCACCCATTCAAATATAGTACGACTTCCCTTTCCAATACAGTACTGCACATTGGGTATGTCCCAACTGTGTTTGTCTTACAAATCTCTTTTCAAAATTTGTATGATATGGCTACATATTTTTCAAATACACCCATATGATACAAATCTGGATGTATATAATTAAAAGGAAAAAATAATATAAAAAAAAAAGACTTACAAAGATGCAAGTATGCATCAAATAAAGAAAGATATTAAACACAACTAAGGTGAGGCGTGGGAATTGGGCGGGTACCAAGACGAAATGATAGGAAATGAAGGTGAATAGCTTTTGAGAGGCATCTGGATTTTCTTGCACAGTTACCGGAACTTTTGGTGAACTTCGTGCCTCTACCAACAATGTCAAATCTTTGAGAACAACATCACCTATAAAAGATATGTAAGAACATGTTAATTAATGGATACAAAATCCTTTTACTTCATAGGAAGAATTAATCATCATTGATCTATTTTGTAAGTAAAAGAAATATATTGAAAATAAATAAATAATAATACAGATAGCACCTTCAATACCCAATAGGTGTACCAAACTATCCCTTAACTATGTTTTAGTATTCCAATTTAAATATTACATATGTCAACCCAAGCTGCATAGTCTTTTGAACTGAAATGTTTTTTTGACGTCATTGGGTTATGTATAAGTTTGTGCACCCTGATGAATTTTTTGATTTAAGAACTCAAACTACAAGGTATATGCAGTTTCATTGTATAACAATGAGCATTATCTTTGTTACATGAAAAATATATTTCAAACAGTCAGTAATTAGTCAATTAACAAACTATCATGTGAGCAAACTATCTGTGGTGAAGGTTTGTCTTCAAGTTGGTTATTAGTTGATTACAAAAAGATGAACCTGTACACAAATCCAACTAGTCGGGTTGTACAGAAATTGCAACCAAGCCAAACTATTACAGTCTTAGAAGCCAAACAGATTGGGCCAGGTTCAGTTTCTCCACATTTGTATGATAGCTAGCATATAGGAATTTTATGGGAAAACTTGTGTAGTCATAAAGTCTATCTAAAACTCAACAATGCATATGTAGACTTAAAAAGGTGCCAGCTTTCTTTAAGATTCTGTTGTCATTGTTGCAGGGAGACTATACCTTCACAAAATCAGGAACCCAGTAAGTCTCCTTGTTGTTTCTGAACAATTCCTTGAATCAACGTTTCTACTTTAATAAACCTGGACAAATATAGAATAGCTTGATTAGGAAGAATAAACGTTTAAAATAAGGCCAGCATATCCAAGCAACCAAGGTATATATATATATATATATATATACACTAGCCTCTGAGCACGCGCTCACGCGCGTGCTCAGAGGCTCTTCTATTTTTTGGGTAAGGGTTCATTTAAAGCATTTATTATAATTTGAGATTACAACATTTTTCAATCACAAAAAAAAAAAACCTAGGGGTGTGATGAGTATTATATGCGGCGAAATAATTTTTCATCACACCCCTAGGTTTCTTTTTGTGATTGGAAAATATAGTACTCTAAAATTATAATAAATGCTCTAAATGAACCCTTACCTAAAAAATAGAAGAGCCTCTGAGCACGCGCGTGAGCGCGTGCTCAGAGGCTAGTATCCAATAAAGAACCTAGAAAACTTTCTGAATAACTTCATAGTGCCACCAAAGTAACTCCCCTCTAGAGTCCAGTCTATATTGGACAGCCCCAAAAGACAAAAACTTTCAAAGTGCGCAACCCTCTGAGCAAATTAATACTAAAGTTTTGGGAAGTTCTTTCTAGTTTTATGTGGTAGGAATTCTGTAAGTGAAGAATTTCAACAACATTTTGGTAATGTATATATGCATGGTGCAGGCTCAAACTTCATTCGAATAAAAGAAAGACAGCTAGCTGTGGGGGTGGTTAGCTATATGTGCCAAAAGCTAGGAGACCCCTTGCGAGTAATAGAGGAAATTAATAGTATGGAATATAACCGAACACTTTTTGTGTTTTGATTTTTGGATATAGAGCAAATCAATAGTATGGAATATAATTCCTTTGTTGATTTTTTTAGGTGAAAGAGTGGAATATATATAATTCATCAGATTGATATTAATATAACATTTTTATGACAACTATGACACCATTTTCTCCAGTTGATTCATTATTAGCAACTATTGCCCGTGCCACCACCAAACCTTTACCTCACTAATCACTATCACTTCGTATCAGGCTGCTGCCACTATGGCCACTATCATCAACCCATTGATATAAACTATACTATAGGTACCGTTGCATCAACCATTTGGTCCTGACCAAGGGGATGGAGGCGAATCTGATAATCATACGTGCATAAAGTAATAAAAGATAGTTTTAGCTAGTATTTTCATGCATGTTTAGTTCTAAACTAGTTTGGGGTTATTAATTATTTCCTTCAACTCACTATGTACAAGAAAATTTCTAATACTATCTATATATGTAATTGTTTTTTTTTTAAACAAGTCCCATGATTCATTCAAAGTTATATAATTAAAACTACACATAAAGATATTTACAATATACACTTTAAACAAAAAAATCTTATACTCAACACTTTAATTCAAGATGAATTTGTCATATCCATCCTACCATGTAAATTAATCGACACATTGATATTTAATTATGATGTTAATTGTATAATTTTAATAATTAAGTGTGTACATCGCATATACTCTAATAGTTTTTTTTTCTTCTTTAAAGTAGTTCCCCTCTATGGAAAAATTGAACTATGCTATAAAACCATGAGGCTTCTTTAGCATATATGAGAATTTAAAGTTAATTCTCCTCATGAAAGAGTTAGCTGAGCAATGCTATTCATCAACAACCTAGCCATTAACGTACATACCCTAATAGTTTATAATGGCTAACTATCCACTTATATAATATGTCAAAATTAATACACTAATTAATTTGGTTATATAGTAGATGAATTAATATAATAAACCTCAAACAAATTAAAGTGTTGATAGAAATATAACATATATATATATATATATATATATATATATATATAGCTGATACATAGAGTTACTAGGTAGGAAGTATAGGAAGAACCCTAACAAAACAAAGTGAAGAGAGGAAAGGGGTCCCACATTAATCCAAGTGGGAAATGGAACCATGTGCGATCATATGGTGGTTGGCCCCTATGTTGCCCCACTAGACTCACCTTTCCCCACCAAAATCTCTAACTGAAAACGAAAGGAAAAGAACCTCTCTAATTCAATTATTTCTAATTTTATATATTTTTTATAAATATTAAAATTACAAATTAAATAAATAAAAAAAGCATTGATTCCCTGACTTCAACTCTCCTCCCTCTTATTAACACCTCCCATTTCCAATCTCTTCTTATTCTTCACATGTTTTTTCATCCTATATTCCCTCATTAACATCTCTCTCTCTCTCTCTCTCTTAAAATGTAGATATTGTGTCAGAAACTAAATTCCCCTTTTGTCGTCGTGAGTTCTGAGCAAGCGGACCCTTTTGTGTCAGAAGAAAATCCCCATCTCCAACTACTGTTTCTCTTTGGATCTATCCCTAAAAGGCAACCCCTCTAGACTAGTTGGTTACATGTACAACCATAATATATCTGCATCACCCACACTAGTTTTCACACATAATATTCTTCATAGAGTGTTTTTAGAGAGACCCTTTTGCCCAACATCAATACGCTTTTGAGTTTTGAACCCTAATCTCTTCCCAGCTATGAATCCTAAGCGCTTCTCTCCTCCCTCCGGTACAATAAAATCTAGGTTCACCCGCCGCTTCCTTCGAGCCTTGTTGAAGATAAATAGGCAAAGAACTTGTACCCCACCTTCCCCCATGGAGATCTGTCAGCGATATCTAAAAGTTAAGCTTGCTGCTTATGTATCCATGGCTTCTGCTGTGGGTTCAAGGAGGGCTTGGAGTTGTGCTATTCTTGCAAAGATTCGACACGGTGTTCGTGCTGGAAGCACGAGCTCTCTTACCATGAGAAAAAGAAAGATATATCATGGAAAGAAGTCTACAAAGGAGGTAGGTATTGTTGGCAATGCCAAGAAGCTTAGAAAGCTAGTGCCTGGTGGGGAAGCAATGGATACATGCAGCTTGTTAGATGAGACCTTTCATTATATAAAGTGCCTCAGCACTCAGGTAAAGGTGATGACAAGAATTGCTGATCAAATTTGCTCTACTTGAGTTGAGTTGTGATAAATTGTCAGATTTAAATATGCAACCAAAAAGATATAGTTGTTTGTAAAGAATAAATTCCCATCCTAATTGAGGAACACATGGCCTGAGGGATGAACTGTAAATAAATAGAATTTGTGTATGGTTTAATTTCTTTGTTGTGCTTCTTCTTTCTTTTTCCATTAATTATTAGTATTATTTTCCTTGGTAGATGCTATATTAATTTTTATGTAATGAACTATAATGTGGGGTTAGAAGCTGATGAGATTTAATACCACTTGTGACTGAATAGCTTGTTTTGATTCTATGCTTTTCTCCTCCCATAAGTTTGCCTTTTTTTAATAATTTAATAGTTTGCCTCTTTGTCTTAATGATTAATCGTAATTTTAAATGAGTTTTAGCATAGTGTTACAAGTATCAAGAGCTATATTAACATGGTTTATTTGATCAAAATAACTTTAGAGCAAACTAATTTAAGACTTACAAACAAATTCATTCATTTAGAAATGGAAAAGTACTACATAATGGTCCAATTAATACATCATTATGCTCCCTTTCTTCGAAAAACCATGACCCATATGTGATCCCTTCGGTTTTATATCTTTTAGGGTTGTCATCCAATTGCTTCAAAAGTACACCGACAAAATGATTTATTTATCCACATATGTTAAATGATTCTGCTTACTCATTCCAAGCTAATAGTTTTTTTTTTTTTTTTTTTTTAGTTAAGAGCTTTTTATAAACCTCGTGTGAGAAAAGAACTTAGCATATTGTTATTGTATTGTTGTAAAATGTCTCACAATAATCAAATATTTTACAATTTTCTTTTAAGCTTGTATAAAACTTAATTAGGCATACAAAATGACGTGGTAACATGGTAAGCACAATAGGACAAAGGGTACTTAAGCTTTTTGAAGGGAGAGAATTAAGAGCCGTTTGGTTCTTGTTTTTAGAATTTAGTCTTCTCTTTTTTAAATATCCACAAAAGCATAAAATAGTTCATAATTATGTTACTAAACTTGCTTTGGAAAAAAAAAATTGTTATCAGATAGTTAAATTATCTGTGAAATTTAAATAAAATTATAATTTTCTTCTCTAGCTTTTTTGGTTTCCCAACTCCAAAAATATATATAAAAAAACACGCTAATTAAGTTCATTTTTTATGATTTTTAATGTTTCAAAATTTTCATTTTACTTCATTTTTTTTTTTTTTTTTTTTTTGCCTCTTTACACTTTAAAATTCATTTTGAACCTCCACATTGCAGCCCTTCATGAAATTGAAATGTGAATAATCAAATAGAAAATTGAATTAAACGTAATGGGTTAAAATGAAAATTTTGAAAAATAAAGAGTTAATATAAAAATGAATCAAACATAAATTGCCAAAATGAAAATTTTTAAATATAAATAATAAAAATAATAAAATATGTATTTTAGTCATTTTAAAACTTATAAAAACATCGTTCTTATTTGAGAATAAATAATTTTATTAAATGAGTTAACTAAAAGTCTCGAAACAAATTAACCGGCCGTAAGCGAAAAAGAGTGAATACATGTGCGCCTTAAACTAATTATTATTTAATTTACAAATAGGTATTACCACTCAAAATTGCGAGTGAAAATACACTCAAATAATTAGAATATAATAGTATTTTATCCTCTCTCTCACATTCTCATATACAGTACAAACAGCACATAAAGCGAGGAAGAGACAAAGGGTGATACATACATAAGACGTCCACCCAAACCGTCTTAAACATTCCTTTTCCTGCTCTTATAACCAGTTTCAAGGAAAGCAGCTCATTTTTACTCTCTTTGAACACATAATTTCCTTATTTCCCTTATCTTCTTTCAGTTGCAACATCCATGGACACATGGCCATTGTTGCGGTAGTGGTGGTTGTGTTGTTATTGTTGTTGTTGATGATGATGCGGTAATATATTATTTTAATATGTTGTAAATATTATTTTAATGTATAAAATTGAAGAATAAAACATGTGATGAATGAGATATTGTAAAATGATGTGGCAAAATAATAAAGTAGACTTTTAGTGTGTCAAAATGACATTTTTTATAGAAGATTTGATGGGAATGCTCTAATAAAGCCATAGTAGTAGGTATTTATAGTAGGTTAAATTTTAAACTAATACTTTCCCAAAAAAAAAATCTCAAACTAAAACTAAGTATAAGACTTAGGGTTTTATTTCTTGCACACTGAGTAGGATTGGATTAGGATTTGTTTACTTGCATACCAAATAAGATTGAATTTGAATCTTGAGTAAGAGCTGGGCCTTAATATATCTTTATAAAATCAGAAATTGGTCAGGGATAGATATATGGCATTTGCTTTTTTTTTTTTTGAGAGTCATATATGGCATTTACTTGGCTGTGCTAATGATGGAAAGATGAATACGGTGCCCATATACAAAAAGTTTATTTAACTTTAATCCATATGAATTACAATATAACATAACACATAACAATATCACGTCCAGGCAGGGGGCCATGGGCCTTTCAAAAATCCTCCCTCCCTCTTGTATTTTTGAAAAAATATATAAAATTTTGGACATGAAATTTAAATAATGCCTCCTAGATTTTTACTAAAAATATATAATGCATTTATATAGTTGACTAATGCATTTTCTTCCCTTTAATTACTCTTATATCACACATATATAGCTCATTAAATCAAAGTGTATTTAATGTATACCATACGTAATTTAATTATGTTCTATTTTTATTTAATTGACTTTTTATATTTTTAGTCATATCAATTTTTTGAGAGAATATCATATGTTAAATCAAAATTGGAGAGGTTCACGATCATGTCATTTGCAAAATAGAGAAATGCGGCAAAGAGTTGAGAGTTTGGAACCGGGATTGTTTTGGCAACATCAAGCTGGTGCTAAGACAAAAGAGAAAGGAACTAAAAGAGGCTGAAAAAGTTGACATGAGATCGGGGAATAACCAACAGGTCAGAGATTTGAAGAAGGATATAGCTGAGTTGGTGGACAAAGAAAATAGACTCTGGTTTCAGAGATCCAAAGTCATGTGGGCAAAGTTTGGAGACAGAAACTCAAAGTACTTTCACAGCCAAGCTTCACAAAGAAAGAGGAAAAATTTAATCCGGAGGTTGAAGGACTCCAATGGCCGTGTGATTGAGGATAATGAAGGGATAGCTGAATGTCTAGTGCATTATTATCAGTCTCTCCTCAGTTCTGAAAATCAGCAATTTTGCACCTCGGCTACTGATTCTATCCAGACAGTGATTACTGAGGAGATGAATGCGAAATTATCTTCTGAGTTCACTCTTTCAGAGGTAAAGCAAGCCATTAATCAAATGGCCCCACTTAAGGCCCCCGGGCCAGACGGTATGCCTCCTCTCTTTTATCAACACTATTGGAATTTAGTTGGGGATGATATATCAAATACTGTGTTGCATTATCTTAATTCTGTCACTCTACCTGAACACCTGAATCACACTTTCATTACACTCATCCCTAAAAAGAAAAATCCTGAATTTGCTTCTGAATTCCGTCCTATTAGTTTGTGCAATACTTTGTATAAAATTTTCTCTAAAGTTCTAGCAAATAGACTTAAGAAAATTTTGCCTAATATTATTACTGAAAATCAGAGTGCTTTCACTAAAAGTCGCCTGATTTCTGACAATATTTTGGTAGCTTTTGAGTCTTTACACAGTATGCAAAGACACACAGGAAAGGAAGGAGACATGGCAATCAAGCTGGATATGAGCAAAGCATATGATACAGTCGAATGGGCATATCTACAATCAGTCATGGAAAAACTGGGGTTCACAGATCACTGGATCAAACTCATGATGTTATGTGTCAAGACAATGACCTATTCATTATTGGTGAATGGGGAACCCAAAGGCATGATCACACCAACAAGAGGCATCAGACAAGGCGACCCCCTTTCCCCGTTTCTTTTCTTACTTTGTACTGAAGGTCTCAATGGGCTACTCAACAAAGCAGCCAACCAAGGACATATCAAGGGCTACTCTCTTTGTAGGAATAGTCCACGTCTAACCCACCTTTTGTTTGCAGACGATAGTTTGCTGTTTTGCAGGGCCACCATCGAGGAATGCCAAAGAGTTCTGGACATATTGGATGTCTATGGGAAGTGCTCAGGTCAACAGATTAATCGTAGTTAGACGACGATCTTCTTCAGTAAATCCACAAAGGCTGAATCTAGAAATCAAATTAAGGTGGCATTGGAAGTTCCAGAAATTATTCAGTCTGAAGAATACCTTGGGTTACCTTCGCTGGTGGGCAGAAACAAAAAAGCAAGCTTTAATTACATAAAGGAACGGGTTTGGAAAAAATTGCAAGGGTGGAAAGCATGGTTTTTAAACCTGGACCGGACCGTACGGTCCGACCGGGAAACCCGTGAACCCCTCATATTCACGGTCCATTTAAGGTTACGAACCGTTCCATGCGAAAAAAGCATGGAACCGTCCGGACCGCGGTCCGACCGGCCGGTTCTGTGAACCGTGACCGGTTCTCACGGTTCAAACGGGTGCCCTGTTTTAGCCTAAAACGGCACCGTTCTGTCTCTGTTTTTTTTTTTTTTTTTTTTTTCTTTTCCCTAATACGACGTCGTTTTGGGCATTCTGATTGAATGTCCCTCAAGGCTGAAACGAAACCTAATATCTCTCAAATCTCTCAATCACTCTCTCTGCCTCTTCCTCACTCTCTCAATCACTCTCTCGTCTCTGCCTCTCCCTCGTCGCCGTTGCAGCCGCTCAGCCCAGATCGCAGCTCACGCATCGCCGCCCAGCCCAGATCGCAGCTCACGCATCGCCGCCCAGCCGTCGCAGCTCACGCTCATCGTTCAGCCGTCGCAGATCTCCCTCATCGCCGTCGTTTGGTACAATTTTTTTTTTGTTTATACGGCTATGTATAAGTCATTACATTACACACCACACCACTTGTTTCTCTCTGCAAATCCGCCATTCTCTCTCTAATGTGCATTTTCCAAATCAAATTCTGAAGCTTTTTTCTTTCTTTCTCTGACTTCAATGGAGGGTCACTCCGATTCCACTCAGCGACCCGACTCGGACAACAACAACAACAACAGTAACAACAACGACCAACGAGTCTACTTCGTTCCCTACAGGTCTCTCTCTCTCTCTCTCTCTCTAACTCACTCACTCTCTTTTCACTTCTTTACTTCATTCATGGAATCTATTAACCCAAAACTCCAATTGGGTCCTTGGGATTTTTCGATATGGTATTTACTATTTAGTTGGGTCTGAATTCCAATGCATTGTTTTCTTGCTGCAACCAAGCTCAGCTTTTTCTTGCTTTTGTTTTTTGATCTGGGTGTGCCTGCATTGCTTTATGCGAATTGGGTTTTTTTTTTTTTTTTTTTGGATATATTGGAATCGAATTTTTTTCTCATTGTTCTTATAGGTGGTGGAAGGATGCGCAAGATTCAATGCGAGTTGATTTGGATTCGGATTCGGGTTTGGATTCGGAATCAAAGAAGGGGGTAGTGTACTCGGCTTCGCCAGCTTCTTCATATGCAGGTCCTATGAAGCTCATTAACAACATATTCAGCTATGTATAAGTCATTTTCAAGTGATGAAATGTGATTAGAAAATTTGAATTTTTTTTCCCGTAGGATATTGTTTTCTTACTGTTTGAATTCAGCTTGATCAACTATAGAGAGGGAATTGTAGGGATATGTATTTAAGCTTACTGAGATTTATCTGTGGATTTGATTATATTCTTTAAGTGTACTCGTTTATTTGATTATATTCTTAGCTCGGTTTAGGTGTTTGTTGATGAATTTGGGTTTAATGCTGAGTTCCCTTGTATGCTATATTATTGATTGTGGCTACATTGTACACTGTAATTGTTTCTTTTTAATGCTGAGTTCCCTTGTAATTCTTTGAGTCTATGACTTTGTGTATATTAGTTTGTTAATTTGACTGTGTATGAAGTTGTGATTCTTTGACTATTTGTATTTCAAAAATTGATGGGTCTATGCGTGTTTGATTGGTTGTTTAGTCTTTTAGATTAAAATGGAAACAGAGACCGGGTCCACTCCATCACATGAAGTTGATTCCAATGTAGTAGAGTCTAGCTCAAGAGTAAGGGAAAAGGTTGATCCCGCTTGGGAACATTTTAGCCTTGGGAACATGCAGTGTTCTTTAAATGGTTATATTCTACAGATTCAAGATAATATCAAATCTCTATTCTGTGATAGTAAAGTTTTTATCATCTTGACTTCTTTTTCTTTTTGGACTTGTATCATTGCCTTTTGTTGTGCTACCTACTTCGGTTTCATTTTTATTTTTTTGGGGGTCAATTTATTCTTTAATGATCCCTTTTCATGGATATGTTGTTCAGGTTGCAAAAGATAGTGCTGATGTCATTATATTGGATGAAAACTTTATGACTATTTTAGTTAATTTTTCTATTTTTTATTAATTTAATGTTTTTATATATATTTAAAATAATTATTAAATTAATTATGACGTCATCACGGTTCGACCCCGGTTCGACCTCGGTTCGACCTTAAAAACCTTGAACCTCTCCCTTTTACGGTTCAATGAACGGTCCGGGTCTGAAAACCATGGTGGAAAGAGAAACTCCTTTCACAAGCTGGGAGAGAGATATTGATTAAAGCAGTTGTTCAAGCTATTCCAACCTACACCATGAGCTGCTTTAAACTCCCACTAGGGCTTTGTTCAGAAATTGAGAGTCTAATTAAAAGGTTTTGGTGGGGACAAAGAGGAGACCGTAGGAAAGTTCACTGGGTGAAATGGGACACACTTTGCCTTCCAAAAAAAGAAGGCGGAATGGGTTTCAAGGACCTCGCCAACTTCAATGATGCTCTTTTGGCTAAGCAAGCATGGAGATTACTTCAAAATAAGGATTCTTTATTTTATAGAGTCTTTAAAACAAAGTTCTTTCCAACGGTAGTATATGGGATGCCCAAGATTCTAGCTCGGGTTCACACGCTTGGCATAGCATTTTGAAAGGAAGAGACGTCCTATTAAAGGGTGCAAGATGGAGGGTGGGATGTGGGGAGGATATCAGTATTTGGAATGATGCTTGGCTACCATCTCTGGAGCATCCACGGATCCTTTCAGATATTATTACAGGTTTTGAAGATGGTAGAGTCTCGGACCTCATCAATCCAAGTACAAGGAAATGGGAAACAGATTTAGTCCATGGCTTGTTTTCACCTGAAGAAGCTGCTATGGTCCTTAGTATCCCATTGAGCCGAACTCCAGTGGAGGACAAAATAATTTGGCCCTTCACCCCCTCAGGTAACTACACGGTTAACTCGGGCTCAAAGTTCCTTAATAAATTAAATTCTATGTTTGTTTCTGCAGGTAATCTGCAGAAGCAAAATGAGGTGTGGAATCTCAGTTGGGGGCTCAACGTTCCTAATAAAGTGAGGAACTTCATGTGGCAGGTTTGCAAAGACGCCATTCCAGCCAAGCATAATCTAATGCGAAGGAAAATACTTAATGAAGACAGGTGTGAACATTGTAGAGTGGAGGCCGAAACAGCTGCCCATGCACTATGGAATTGCTCCTCACTAGATGAAATATGGGATAGCACTCCAGGATTTGAAGACCGAAGCCAACTAGGTACACCAAGCATCACAGACCTGATCAAGCTGACTCACGAAAGAAGGAAAAACGTGGACCTCATGGCGATGGTGATGTGGACTATCTGGTACTGGCGAAATCAACTTCAGGTGCGCTCAACAGATTTTCCAAAAACTCAGGTCCTTCAGCAAGCAACACAAGCCCTTTCAACGTTCCAGCAAAGTCAGAGTTCCATCATCAACAATGCAGCAGCAACGAGACCACAAAACCATGTCCAGTGGCGTCCTCCTCCGGCGAATTGTGTCAAACTAAATTTTGATGGCGCCGTTTTTCCGGAGTTGGGCAAGGCTGGATTGGGTGTTGTGGTCCACGACTGTCATGGGAATGCTATTGCTTCACTGTCAGAGCAAGCTCCCTTACCGTTTGCACCAGTCATAGTGGAAGCCATGGCTGCAGCAAGAGCGATAACCTTCGCACAGGAACTTGGCCTTCAGGAATTTATGCTTGAAGGTGACTCGGTAGTAGTTATCAACACCCTTCAAAGCACAGAACCTTCACTGACATCTTATGGTCACCTCCTTGATTCAACCAAATCTACTCTTGTTACCAGTAAATGTATTGCTTGTACACATATTCGTAGAGATGGTAACAAAGTAGCACACAACCTAGCTAAACATGCGAGGCATGTGAGAGGTTTATCGGTGTGGGTGGAGGATATTCCACCTCACCCCCATGATGTACTCTTTGCCGACCCCGGCTGATTTTTTAAATAACATAATAGTCTACATTCTCAAAAAAAAAAAAAAAAAATGGAAATATTCTTATTATATAAATAATAAATAAATATAATATACTTATAAAAAAAAATTATAATAGATATACACACACTATTTGTGTGTTATTCTTTGGAATTATATATTTATATATATATATACATAACTTGATCCCTCTCTATAAAAAATTTATAGCTTTGCCACTAATCATGTCTGGAAAAAAAAATACTTTTAGATAGAGTATATTTGATAGCTTTTTTTTTTTTTTTTTTTTTTTTTTTTTTTTTTTTTTAAATAAAAAGAAAGGTAAGCTGGTTGATAGCTTTTTATTTTTTTAGAAGCAAACTTATGATAGAGACGTGTTTCAATCAGAACAATCTCTCTAAATCCTCTAACAATGGTGTAAGAGAACCAAATGTTAGTGGGGTTATTGACTTATTGTATCAATGTCTAATACTATATTTAGTTCTATATTATATGACAAATATGTTTCCTTTCTAGGGAAGTCTTTATATAGTCTTTTTCTTCTTCTTTTTTGATAGGAGTTATTGATTCTTTCTTGAGTCATTGTCCGGTTTTGGTACAATAGCGAACTCATTATTTACGCGGGCATTGTGAAGTTTTCAACTGCACAATATTCTGCCAAAATGCTATAGTTAAAAATCATATGAAATTAAATATACATTAAAAATCATAAAAATAAAGTATGATTAAAATTAAATTACCTTAATTACTTGATGAAAGTAATTCATTTTTTTAATGAAAAAAAAAGAGTAATTCATGTAAGGATGGGCATTTCTTGCTATAAAATATTGTGAAGATGATTAAGATAATTTTAAAATTAAATAAAATTTAATGGACCATTTGGTAATATGATTTTAATATTAGTAATGATTTCAATTGAATATATTTTTAACGAAAATACATTATAAATCACGTACCTTTTTTTTTTTTTTTTTTTTGGATGAAGAAAAGCTCTTGATAACCTAATATAAATAACCTATAAGATGCTAGAAAACCCACATTTTTCTAGCCGAATTATTCTGATGGAAAAGATGCTACATCTTGTTTTCTATTATATTTTGCATCTTATGAGAACTTCTTCTCTTTTTTTTTTTTTGGGAAGGGCAAAGGTAAAAGCGTCTTGTGAGAACTTATATGGTTCTTACTGCTCAATGGCCACAGGTAGATAGATCTATATCACTTGGTTTTTTGGTTTTCGATTCTGTACACAAGGCTGTAATTTTCTTTCTTTGTCTTGCTAGCTAGATTTTCTAGATGTTTATTGGGTACTTTTTTTGGTAAAAAAAAGATGATGGTGTTCATAGCTAGTGTGTCTAAGTCCCCACCTATTTAGATTTAGTTCTTATCAGTTCTTCAACATGTATTTCACTTTATCTTTCTCTTTTGTGTATATGATAAAGGAAAAGAAACCCTTTTTTCTTTTTTAAGTGTAAAACCAGCTAACTTGTTTTGCTTTGCTTGTTTTGTTTGTTTGTTTAGTTTCTGATCTTTCCTTGATCTTGAAGTTCTGGTTTTTTTCTTTATGTCTGTTTTCATTTTTATTTTTCATTTTTGCCTTTTGTTTCTTACTGTCTTTCTATAGGAGATTGTGGTGAAACCAATAGAAGAGATAGTCTCCAACACATCTCCAAACCCTGCAGGTTTAGAAAGGAAAGCAAGGCCTCAGAAAGAACAAGCCCTAAAATGTCCAAGGTGCAATTCAACTAACACCAAGTTCTGCTACTACAACAACTACAGCCTCACACAGCCTAGATACTTTTGCAAGACTTGTAGAAGGTATTGGACTGAAGGTGGTTCTATGAGAAACATTCCTGTTGGTGGGGGTTCAAGAAAGAACAAGAGGTCAGCCTCTTCTTCTAATTCTTCCTCCTCTAATACTTCATCAAAAAATAAGCTTCCTGATTTGGTCACACCCCAAAGCCTGTCACAATCTTCCACTCAAAACCCTAAGATCCATGAAGGGCATGATCTAAACTTAAGTTTCCCAACCACACAAGATTTCAGAACTATCACAGAATTGGTTCAAGTACCTAGCATTAATAATGATAACAGTAACAAGAACCAAATTTCTGGTACTTGTTCTACTACTACCAATACCACTACTGCATCTCATCAACTTTCTGCTTTGGAGCTTCTTACTGGAATTACTTCAAGGGGTTTCAATTCCTTCATGACCATGCCAGTTCAGGATCCAAACTCAGTTTATACATCTGGATTTCCTCTGGTACATGATTTCAAGCCAACTCTAAATTTCTCTCGGGATGGGCTTGGAGTTGGAAGTGGGTATGGGAGTTTGCAAGGTGTTCAACAGAACAGTGGCAGGCTTTTGTTTCCATTTGAAGATTTGAAACAAGTCTCAAGCACCACAAATGGTATTGAACAAAACAAAGAGCAAGGAGATTCAACTGGGTATTGGACTGGGAGGCTAGGTGGTGGATCATGGTAAAGAAAGATAAAAGATAGCCTGGGTTTTTTTTGGTTTTTTTTTCCTTTCTTCTTTTAATTATGGGTCTTAATTAACCTTCTATTAATTGGTGGGTTACTTGTCTGGATTTTTCATAGCTAACAGATAGGATACATGGGGTCTTTTCCTCATTTTGTTAATTTCTCTATTTACTATTAATAATTAATCTAATTTCTCTTTGATGAGCATGGTGGGATAGATTTTGAAGCTTATTTTAGTTTGGCTTCGGAGAAGGGCGAGATGGGATATTCAGTAAGGGTAGAAGATCAACATATGCCCATATTTTTTAGGGTTAAGAGGTAGAGAAGGCATGCAACATGCCCTTCATTTGATGTAATTTCTTCTATCACAAATCAAGATAGAAGAAGGGAAACCCACCATATTGTGTGTCACATTGGCTTGGTACAAAAAAGATTGTATAATGTGCAAGTTATTCTTCATCCAAATTATTATGTAAATGTGCAAGTTTGTAAGGAGTTTCATGCATGAAAAAAAAATGCTTTTATTAATTTATAGTATTTTTTCAATATGGAAAACAAGTAGTCATTGTTGTCAATTGTTTTAGGGACTTGTATGGGTTGTAATGGTGGATTTGAGTTACTTCCATCCCTCTCTCTCTCCCTATTTTGTTCAACTAGAGTTAGTGATCAGTTTATGGACAATACTTTCCCTAAACCTTTATTATTGGGAGTATAAACTATAAACACTGTTGCAATCCTTTTTATTTGGAAAGGATTATTTTGTATTTTTTAGATTAAATATTACAAATTTAAAAGTATACCTTAAAATGGACTCTCTGTAATTATTAGAAATTGTTTGGTGATTAGCAATTACCTTTCTATTAGTAGATTATGAATTGGGTTGGTAACCATAAACAAATGAAGCTTACCTATTTTTTTTTAAAAAAATTCTCAAGTAATTCGGATAATAAGAAAAGCTTATTATAAGTATAAGCATCAAACTCACTTGAAAAAGTATTAGTCTATTAAGCTCAGAGTTTTTCTCCTGTACATAAGCTTATAAAAAACTCCTCTATAAGCCTTTGGAATCCTAAGCTATAGTGGGTAGTGGGCTCCTCGGGACCATTTTGTGATTGAAAATTTTAAATTGATGTTTTCTAGATGAATGAAAATATTATACAGACAATATAGATACTAGAATTAAGTAAAAGTGATATGTACTAGAGCACCAAGACAGAAGCATACCAACAAACATAAGAGAACCATAGCTGAAAACCTTTGTAGAAATAATTGTGATAACAAGCTAGCATGGGAAATTGCTATGATGGACTCTTACATCAATAGTTCAACCTAAAGCCCATGCAGATCAGTATGAGCAAGTGCCCTGCTTCTCCATTTTCAACCAAAACCAAAACCAAAACCACAACCAAACCAGCCCATTTTTCACACACATGACCAACATGGAACCAAACCTACCCACCACCAAGATTAACACTGAAACCACTTTGAAGGGACTACCAACCAATATTAGAACGTATTTAGACCCCTTCTCTTGTGACAACAAGGAACTAAAGGCTGTTTTGAGTCAACTCAGCAACATGGATAGCAATCATGAAAAGTATAGTTTACTAATTTGATCAGTGCCTAAAATATAAATCCACACAAAAGGGCAGCGGGTGAAAATTAGAAGGAATTATAGTCAAAATATGCTAGACAAGTGATGCATGTATGACTTGGAGGCTTCATGCACGACATATAAGATATATCATTGTTCACTTAGCTATACAATCAACTACTTCACTGTCTTCTCAGGAAAAAAAAAAAGACGAACAAGCAAACACTGATGAAATCCCACAAATTTTTTAACTACTAGTTCATAGAAATGAAATTTATAATTTTGTAAAGATACGTTCCAAAAGATAAGAATATTGATACATACCTATATTAGGTTTGTGTACGACCAATGTAATTGGCCAATGCAACCAACAGCACCGTTTTCTGGTATCAAACCCAGAAAGCTGATCCAGAGCCAGCTTGTTCAATTTCACCGACAAAATCAGAAGGGTACAAATCAGAATTGCCCCAAATTTCAAAAAATCAAATCAAAACCTAATGGTACCCAAATACGTAAATAAAAATAAATCAAACCAAATTAAATGAAAAAAAGAAAACCTTACCAGTAGCAGGGGTCTATTTTCTCCTCCTTCTCTATATCTGGATCGCAAGCATCACTGTTAAAAAATGTAAAAGGATAACACTTAACACTAAATACAATTTTCTTTTTCTTTTTTAGGAACCCTAAACAGTTCAATTTCATAGACCTTAATTAAGACAAAAATATTAAAAGAAAAAGAAAAAAAATGTTGCATTGCAATGCGAGTAACACAGGATGTGCGTATTGTACAAAAAAACTTTTACAGATCAAGGGTTTACAACACAGAGCGAGAGATAGAGAGAGAGAGAGAGAGAGAGAGAAGTCACCATTTCTTTCAAAAGAGTGTTGCCATCTTTAGTAAGCTTGATATCACCGGCTCCTCCAACAAGCCTGCAACAAAATTAGAGAGAATCAGAGAGATTTCCTTAGGCCTAATTTTTGAATCCAAATCTAGAACAAAATTAATTGGGAAAATTGAACATTTAAACCCAAAATCGAAACCCTAGATCGAAAATCGAAACCGTAAACCTAAAATCGAAACCCTAAACGAAAAATAGGGACCCTAAAACACAAAGCAAATCAAAAAATTTTAAAAACTTACTCTCACTCGGCCTTGCGACAGTGTCTTCAGTGAGATTGCGACTTGGAGAGAGTGTGTGTGTGTGTGTGTTACCGATCGATGAGAAGGGAATGGAGAGCGGAGGGAAGACCGGAAGGATGACGGCGATTCGGAGAGGGTGGAAGAGAGGGAAGGAGTTTGAGATCGAGTTGAGAGGAAGGGGAATCGGAGGAAAGGGAATCGGAGGAAGGGGGATCGAGTTCAGGGGAAGGGGAATCAGAGTGGAATCCGAGGAAGGGGGATCGAGTTGAAGGAAGGGGAATCAGAGGAAGGGGGTTTTTTTGAGATCGATCGAGAGGTTAGGGTAGTTTTTTCTTCTGTGGAGTTGTGTTTTTTTTTTTCTTTTCTTTTTTATACTTAGTGTTGAAGCTGCGTTTAGTGGTTAAACGTAGCTCTAACCATAACCTGAGCTGCGTTTGCTAAACGCAGCTCCAAACATATTTTAAAAAGAAAAAAAAGAAAAAAAGAAAAAAACCAAAAAACGCAGCCTTACCCCTGAAAAAACACGGCTCCAGGGAGGGCTATAGCCGGGTTCAGTAAATGCGGCTCAAAGGCTAACTTGGAGCCGCGTTTTTTAAAAACATTGCTCTAAGTCTGGCCTGGAGCCACGTTGTTTAAAAACGCGGCTGAAACTCCATCCTGTAGCCGCGTTTTACAAAAACGCGGCTAAAAACTGCGTTTTACAAAAACGCGGCTAAAAACCGCGTTTTTTGTAGTGTTTTTCCATTACAAGGTTCTAAGGTCAATGTGTGTGAGTTGAAAGGTTTAACTTTATTTACTTTATTCATTCTGTTAATATTTGTCAAAATATTGCAATTAAGTATCCAAAAAACAACATGGTTTTGATTTTTTTAATACAAAAATTCAATAAAAAATATTTGAAAGGGAAAAAAAAAAATAAAATAGAAATCCAAGAACACATAGATTCAACCAATCTTGAGTAACAATGTGTAAAAAAATCTAAGAACTTTCCTAATAACCAAACATAACAAAAGGGGAACAAAATGACTCCTTTCACCATTTTTCTAGTAACAAAGAAGGAAAAGGAAAAGGGTTTTTGAAGAACAATCAAAACCCATCTACTCTCCCTCCCTCCCTCTCCTCTGGCACTATTGCAGCCCCACTAACAAGCAAGCTTGAACAACATTAACTTGCCAATTGCTACCACCTTCACACTTGTAAAACCCTTCGATTTGGCTAGTCTTGTTCGTGAACAAGTCCACCATGGTCAACCCACCCACCTCCACCCCTTTCAAATTGAGAAAAACATATGAATTTTTGTTTATTTGTTGTTGTTGTTGTTGTTGTTGTTGTGAGAACTCCAAACATTTTAATGATTTATAACAATGCGGATTAGGTAAGAGGGATTAGAAAGCTAGGAAAGGAAGTCGACACTTCCCTATCACTTACTCACTCATGGGAGTTTAGATCTTATAGCTTTGGTTGGATTTGTGTATAAATTTTTTTGTGTAATGAAAGATTGATAATAAATTTTTAATGAAAGAAAGTAAAAAAGAAAATCTAAATTGTAGTTTTTGAGAGACTAACAACACCATTATGACGGGCATTAATATGAGGATTAAATTGAATAAAATTAAAAAGCTAGAAAACTAAATTAAATGAAATTGAAGTTACATGATGACGATGGAAATTGAATTTGAGAGAAAGTGAACGTACAATTTATAAATAATAAAGCATAAATATATAGGAGAACATTTTAATTAAATTAGTTGGGTGTCTGTTCCCAAACAGCCAGAAACAGACATTGCAGCGGTTGGGTAGGATTGGGTTCCAGAGAAAACGAGAGAGATTAAAGAAAAAAAAAAAGGCACGAGACGAGAAGAGAAAACAATGTCGGTGATTTGATTTCCTCCTATACTGATACTGATAGATTACTAAAAAGAGGAAGCCATAGCCATAGCCATGGGAGATGAGGTGTTGTCTTCCTCTTCTTCAAATAATTGTTCAGCCGTAGCCATAGACTTCTCCAACATTGGTTTTCAGGTTCATCTCTCTCCCTCTCTCATTACGTCCTTTCCCTGTTAATTTCTTCTTTTGATATTAAAATTTGGATTTTCTTTTTTCTTTCAGCTTTTGAAGAAGCCCGGTTGGAAAGAAGGTACTGGTATAGACATTTAGATTTGTAAACTTTATTCTGGACCATGAAAGATGACCCTTTCCTACTCTTCCAAACCCATAACACTCAGCCCTCTTTGTGTTTTAAGCAAGACCAAATTGATTTCATTGAATCTTTGCATATTTTAGGTTGCTAGAAGCAACAGCATGGCTACAGTTTAGTTATAGGGAACTGGGGTTGCATGTGTTAGGGTTTTGCCGCAGGAGATATCAAGAAAATCAGTTGGTTTAAGGTTTAATTATGGTGCAAATGTAGGGGTTGGTTCGGGGTTTAAAATAAGCAAGAAAAAGGCAAACTTCAAGCTAGTTGTTAACAATATAAAGTAAGAGAAGAAGACTAAATAGTCTGTATATTGATGTGTTATACCATGCTGTATATGCTAGAGTGGATGCGAAAAGGGAAGCATAGAATAGGAACACTGAGAACACAAGAGTTACGTGGTTCAGCCTTGTCGGCCTACATCCACGGAGGAATCCCTTAAGAGTTACATATTTATTGTATAAGAATGTAGTACAATAACCTGTGTTACAATGAGTATATATAGGCAACTAAACCCTAAACTATTAGTACAAGCAGAAGTGGGCTTGAGCCTATTACATTGGGCTAATATGTTTAATATATCTCACTACAACAAATCTGACTTTTTTCAAGGGTCAAAACCCTTAAAAAATGTATTAAAAAACCTTGAAAAAAATTATTTTAAGAGTCCAATTGACCCTTGATAACCTTCGAAAAAGAAATTTTAAAGGCCTTCATGGCCCTTAAAACAAGTGCTCTAATCTTATTTTGAGGGTCAAGAAACTCTTAAATAACCTTTTACCAAGGTTTAAAAGATTTATATTTACAACCCTTGATAAGTAAAGTTATTTAAGGGGTCTCTTAACCCTCAAAATAAGATTTTATTTTATTAAAAAAAAAAACCACAATCATGCACAAAATATATATATATATATATATATATATATATATATATATATACACACATAAAAATTCACAATTGTTGAGATGATATGCTATAATATTAATGTATAGAAAAAGTGGTATATTGCTACAATTACACTTTCTTTGATCTCTAAACTCAAACCTACAAATTAACAGATTAGGGGCCGCATACAAACTACCGATATGTCAATTATTGTTTAAGAGAAAAGATATCAACAACCACGCTTTGTACAAAGACCAAGTCTGTCCAAGAGTTAAAAGTTTTAATACATTTTATTCTTCATCATCATCTCCAAAGTAAGAAATTATCAACTAGTACAATTGAACATTTCAGCCATTATGGGTGCCCTCAAGTTTTTGAAAAAGAGAGAAGTTGTGTACCCATCTTGCTTCAGTGTGGACAGGACCATAGCCTTTAACAACTGTATATTCATTGAAGTATTGAGGTATTGATAAGCCCATGTAAATAGAGAAGCCTAATACAAACTTTGTTCTGAAGCTGTTTAAATTGCAAAACTGAAGAAGACTGAGGCCTGCTGAACCTGCTCGTGTTATATGAAAAAGTATTAAACAAATTATCCTTGAATTGAATTATGATGATGATTTAAAACCTGCTCCATAATTTAATAATACCTACCCACATAGGCAAAGAGCAGGCAGCATAAAGCTGCAATGATTGGTGCTGGGATTGAAGCAAAGACAGCTCCAAATTTTCCTGTATAGAATGTATATGTTATATTACATACTTGCAACAAGGAGACAGATTTGAGTGTGAATTTCTTGCATGAATTACTCACCAAGGATGGAAAAGAAGATCATGAAACCAGCTGATATTTGGACAACCCTTTGGCTACCAACACGTGTCAATGCTAATAAACCCGCATTTTCACTAAGAATAACAAAGAACAGTATAATAGTTTGTCAAGAATTGATAGATCAGAATATTTCTAAGGATTTGGTGATTTGAACAAGATTCTTACACAGAAACTGATGACCCAATTCCAGTTCCAAATATGCCAGAGAACAGAATGCCCACTCCCTGATGTTACAAAAATAATAATATAAGTGTTAAAAAGGACAAAAGAAAAAAAAAATGCTTCAGATACGAAGTCAACCAGAAAAAATATTGTTACAATTATACAGTCAGATCCCATAGGCTATAATTTTAGTAAATAAGCAGGGCAAACAAAAGCCCTCGGATATTAAATTGGTGCACGTTGATTTGTGCATCCTATAAACTATATAAGAGTAAACTAGTAAAATGAGGGTGAAAATACAAGGCAATCATAACCTGTTACCTGCCAACCAACACCACGGCTAAGAATAGAAGGTGGCAGAGGAGTTGCACTTGCATACCATGACACAGCAATGAAAGCACCTGTGGACCGTTCAAACATAAAATCATGCAGAAATTAGCAAAAGTTTACACAGTATAGCATATCAATATGGTAAGTTTCCATTCTTAATGAAACAAACCATTAAGCACACCAGAATTGAATAATTTATAAGAAATTTCATGTAATCAAGCATTGAATTAATTTCATTATTATATCGTTGAGAACGTCAATAAGCATAGCAAATTATAGTCATTCTATGGCTGTAATAGGGGAAAAGCTTAATTAATTAGACTTAATAACTATTAAGACGGCACTCCACCTTCAATAAACAATAAAAAAAGCAGTGTGCAAATGGGCAGTATTCTACAAGTAACAATGGACTCATGGAAATATATTGGACAAGCACAGAAGTAAACAAACCTCTACAAGACCAACAAATGAAACAGTCATCATAGCAAAAGCTTCTCCCGCATCAAATGTGGGAGCTCCCCATTGAAAAGGATATGGAACTCTTATCCTGCACAAAACAGTGTTTGACAACAATAAGGCACAGAAATCACCAAAATGGCACCTCATTTTGCCTTGTCATCTCAGATGCACAGGAAACATCTCAATTGATGCATCTCATTGCAAGAGTCAGATGCCAGTGTTGTAAAAAGAAATATCTAATTTGTTCATGTGTAACACCTCTAAGCAATGTATGAGTTGAAATCCAGTAAAAATATAACATCATAACTAAGATCCTATATTTCATATTTTCTGTATTAGTAAATTACATAAGCTGTGAGTTATGTACTCATGATCTTACACTCCATCCCATTTTTATGGAAGGAGGAAGTGCTAGTTGAGCTAGAGCTCGTTGACAGTTTTAAGAATCATTCATGAGGATCATATGTATTGTACTGTGAGATCATATATATTGTAATGTGAGATAATATCAGAGTTGTGTGTGCTTATGAATTGTGATATGGTGAAAAAGGAAAAAGAAATTCTTTGTCACTGTATGCTTCCTGCATTTTCTTTACTTATACACACACACAAATAAAAACTTCCTGCATATTCTTCTCTTTAACAAATATGATTCACATGGTGTGAATATGCTTATACTTATGCAGGGATATGTAGATTTTGGCCGATTTGATAAGCTCAACTACTTTGTTACTGGTTCGGGGAAAGTTGACTTTGTTCAAGTAAGCTGTATTTCAACCTGAACAGCATTTTGAGAAACTTCGTAATTATAAGCATGAGTAATGTATGTAGCACTTTCTGTGCATTGCAATTCGTTTTCTACTGTGGGAAAGAGCTGTACCAGATTGTCACTGTATTTATTTACTTTTTTCCTGTGGTGGGGGAGGGTGGTTAAGATGACTATCAAGTTGATGTTGAATCTGTCAAAGAATCAACAACAGAAGAAGCAGAATGGCAATAAGGACTGCACATCTTTACTTTTTCAGTAAAATTATCAATATTATGATATAGGAGTCTGCTTGGCTCCTGCTCGTAGAGCACAGCAGAGCTTCAGAATTCTAATAGTATAGCAGCTAAAGTTCCATGAACAATAAAGAGTTGATGAGTTAATGAAACGCAACCAAACACAACCCAAACTTAAGACCCAGAAGGCCTAAACACTCAATTTACGCACCAAACAGAGGTTTAGAACACGCATTTGATATAACCCATTTCCAAAACCACATTCCATTCCATTAATTTAAACAAACAGCTCCCATCCCATCTCATCTCATCCCAAAGAAAAAGAAATGGTAACAAACAAACAGAGACACAGTGAGTCAGTCACACACAATGAAGCAAAAAAGGAAAAAAAAAAAATCCCAAAATCTGTATGAAGAAAATGAAAAGAAAGAGTAATAGTAATAGTAATTTTATATGAATCAATGTTTCGAGTACTCCAAGCATCAAATTCTCAGCCATTAAAAGAAAAAACAAAAATTATACAATCGGAGCAGATTCCTCGTCTGTTTCAAATTTCAATTAGCATAACACAACCATTAAATTTCTCGATCTTAAATCTCTAAGATCGAGCAAAAAATTAAATGAGAGATCTCTAACACCCTCCCTCAAGCTTAAGGCGAAAGCTTGATGAAGGTTTGAGGTTGGATAAGCATGAGAAGATCACTTGGAGATGCCTTGAAGAATGCCTTTGAAGAAACCACAATGAAGAATGTGACAATTGACCAATTTCGGAGCTTCAAATGAAGAAATGGAGTTCGAAATTGGAATCTACGATAAAAACTGAGCAAGATAGGCTATTTTTGAAAATTTTGACTTTTGGTCAAAGTACAACACAAAAAGTCAAACTCAACAAAAGTCAAAGTCAACTGGTCTAAGGTCAAAGTCAACGGATACATGGTCTAGGTCGGTTCCGAGTTTTCGGGTCAGGTCACGGATCGGGCAGTAGATCCGCTGACATCATCTTATGACGTGTCGCTAACATGGACTCGGGCTTGCGTGGCATGTTGTTGTGGAGTGATGACGTCATCCGGTGACGTCAGACGACGTCAGCAGGAGATCTTCGGCGCGTGGCAGAAGCATGCGATGAACACCGGCGCGTGGAGCAGATGCTAGAAAACTAGGCAGCGAGTGGAAGCACGTGCTTCAGTGGTTGAAAGACAGATTTCTTTTGTAGGCGTATTGGTGGTCGACATGGCCGATAGGGCGGCGACATGAGGAAATCGTGGTAGTGCGTGGGGAGGTTTCAGAGCTATTAGCGGTGCGTGGTGGCACATGATGCTGCTGTTGGGGGTCAAGTTCCTGGGTTTTGGTCGTGAGAGGTCGAGGAGCACGTCTGTGGTGTTGGTTTCATCAGGAGAAGCTTGGATTTGCACAAATTTGAAAAGTTAAGTCACAGCTTGCTTGGTTATTGGATTTTGACACAGCACAGAGCCATGGTGGCTGTAAGATGTCGTGGAGTCTAGATCCAGCAGTCAAGCATGCATGACTTCAGATGGTGGTGTGCACTTGATCATCTTTTTTTTTTTTTGCTAGCTAGAGATGTTTTGATCATCTTTTTTTTTTTTGCTAGCTAGAGATGTTTTGTTTGATGCCGAATGAAGTTTGGCTCTGATACCATGTTAACAATATTGATGTGTTATATCATGTTGTATATGCTAGAGTGGATGCGGAAAGGGAAGTATAGAATAGGAGCACCGAGATCACAAGGGTTACGTGGTTCAGCCTTGTCGGCTTACATCCACGAAGGAATCCCTTAAGGGTTACATCTTTATTGTATAAGAGTATAGTATAATAACCCGTGTTACAATGAACCCTAACATGAGTATATATAGGCTACTAAACCCTAGACTACTAGTACAAGCAGAAGTGGGCTTGGGCCTATTACATTGAACTAATATGTCTAATATATCTCTAACAATAGTGAGGAATTACGGATAATAGTAAAATTGGAATATCTGGTTTTGTGGACTGGAAAGCTAATATAAGGT
The DNA here is from genome assembly GCA_032727855.1 of Quercus ilex subsp. ballota. Taxonomy (NCBI): domain Eukaryota; kingdom Viridiplantae; phylum Streptophyta; class Magnoliopsida; order Fagales; family Fagaceae; genus Quercus; species Quercus ilex. The sequence continues at coordinate 676,960 of CM064908.1, read as the reverse complement.
AGGTTGCGTTATGGTTTTTAAGCAAGGGATCATTGGGTTTTAAAGCTGAGAAGTAAATGTTTGATTGCAGACTCTAAAAGGTTGCTTTGTTGGAGGACTTAGGTTGAATATAAGATACAGCAAACACTGCAATTGTTTTTGGAACTAAAAACCCAGTCCGTAGTAGGTCTAGAGTCAATTAAAAAAGAATTGACTAATTTATAAGGCAGGTCGTGGGTTCAATACTTCTGGGTGTGCATGTAACTTACAAATGAAGAAAAGAAATTCACCTGTAGTTTCCCAATTCCAGTCAAGAAATACTTGATACACTTGTGGGAGTGGGTTATAATGTTTTTTTAGTATTTATTATTTACTACAGGTGTTAAAAGGTTATTTAACACTGATGACAGTTGCACAAGGTGTTAATGACTGGACACGCTGCAGGCTAGGGATCACCAGGGAGTTCTTTCCATAGGTCATGAAGAGAAACATTATATTGTATTCTTGTTGACATGCTAGTTGCTCGGCTTAGACATGTTGAAGGTTCCCTATGATTTTTGGCTGCTATGAAATGATAACAAGTATGACTTTGCTTATATAATAATTACACATTCAGTGCTGGTCTTCTTTCCTATATTTTAAATTGTCGGTGGGGTAAATTACTTCATATATTGGGTTGGTGATCCCAAAGCCATGTGGAACACAGTAATATGTAAAGTCTGGAACTGTCATTTTGTTTATTTCTCTTTCAACACCCTTTTGTTTAGCTGGTGTGCACTTTCTTTTTAATGTTTCAGTGCCGAGCCTGTTCACCATAATGGCAAGTTATATGGACGCAAAATCTAATTATTATGTTTTATCGTGCAAACAGAGTAGGTTGGAGCCTGTACAAGCATATTTGAAGAATAATAAACAAGGCCTTGGAGCAGATAAAGTAAAGAAGACTGCCAAGAAGCCTCATGACACTGCTGCATCTAATGAGAAAAATGATCAGGTGAGTTGCTTTATTTGAATAATCTAAAATTCTATTTCTTTCCTTCTTTTTCATCATCATCTTTTTCTTTTCTTTTTCTTGGGAGAAAGACAGGGGTGGGGGGGGGGGGGGGGGGGGGGGGGGTGGTTGTTTGCAGGACAAGCAAACCCCCATAGAACACTAATATAGATGTAGTAATTAAATGAACGCAATACCTAAATTTTATAAGAAGTTCTAAGAATGGAGGGAAGGGTAGCTGAGGATTTTTGTTGTCCTTGGATTTATTTGTCAACCATGGAAGAATAATGGTAGCAAAATAAACAATAACTTATTGAATTTTTCAAAAAGTGAAAATAAATAAATAAAAAGTAGATTTTTCATGGTATAATTTGCCATGGTGCTGATACAGTAGCTAGTTGAATCAATAATGAAGATTTACATAGAGGAGAGATTTTACAAAGAATGGAAGGCAGAAAACACAACATTTGGTTTTCTCACATTTCTCAATTTTTTTAATTTCATTCCTAGCTAGAGTTTCAAAAGTAGCCATTTGGTCCTTAAATTATGTAAAATGATCCAATTTCTTCCTTAAAATTTGTAATTTTTCACTTTTTGAACTTGAATTTGCTGAAATATTGTCTATATTCCATTTTTGGGTAATGAGAAAATGTGAGGAAATACAGAGATATAAAAAGGAAAAAAAAAAGGTTTAATATACTTAAAATATATTTTCTTTGTTTTTAGCTGCTTTTGATAGAGTCAATGCCACATGGCAATAGTGAGCCATCATGGTGGCCACATGGCACTTTAACTTCACTTGAGCGACTCAGATATAATTTTTTAGGCCACTAAGACTTTTATTTTGTATATATTTTTGTAATTGTTTTAAGTTATGGAGTGCTCATCATTGCCAAGAGCTTGGTAGATCTACCGGCACCACTTAGTGTTTCTAATGGAGACGTTCAGGATTCAAATCCCCCACCTCCAACTATTGACATATAAAAAAAATGTTATGAAGTAATCTATTTTATTAATAAATTTTTACTACTTATAAAATAGACTTTCCATTTATTTTATTTATTGTAAATTTGTCCAATCAGATAATAAATAAATGTCTCGATCAGCATATGGATCAAATTGGATCATTTTGCATTATATAAGGACCAAACTGTTCCTCATGAAAATATAGGGATTGAATTAGAAAATTTGGTAAATTGTAAGGACCACATGTGGTGTTTGCCCAAGAATGAATGTTAGGTTATTGTAAGGCCTCATTGGATTCATCAACTAGTGAACTGTACAGCTTCCAACTTCTTGACCTCACTCAATACATGTTTATTCTGATTGTCTCAAACTATCATATTTTCTCGAATCTTCTGTCTAACAATCCTTTTATTATTATGAATCCAGGATCATTTTCCTTCCAAGAAATGCAAGACACTTTCAAAAAGGATAAGGAAGATGCAGGAGTTGGAAAAACAATTGCAAGAGAAGGAATTTGAGCGGGCTTTTTTATAGGGAGTTTAGGCCAGATAACGTTTGACTGAGGATATGTCATTGCTTTTCGCTTATGATTTGGAGTTTGTACAGGACAGGAATTTGTATTGTTAGTCAGTCTGTAAGTTATAGTTCATTCGGAAAGAGTAGTATTGCAAAGAATTAGTATGTTGTTACACACCATGCTTGGTTGCGATTTAATGTTTGGTTAAACTTTGGAAGCCATTTTTGGTTTTATGATGTTCATTGAATGATTTTAACTTCCAAAATATCGGCAGTTAACTTATTCAGTGTGGAGAGTGAATGACGACCCCACTGCTTTGACAGTAACTATTGCTTGCTGTTGGAAAATGGTTGTGGATATGAAAAGAGGGAGAATTTTTTTTTTTTCTTTCTTGTTGGGCAATTTATTGGAGTTCCAGGATTAAATTCAATTCATGCTGGCTATTAGTATTAACTGTTGTAAAAAAAAAAAAAAAAAAAAAAAAATCAGATTAGTTACAGTTGTAAACTTTTCTTCCTTGATTGATTTATTTATTTAACATGCAAAAATTGAGTCAAAGGAGGGGTGAGATAAAGCTTATAGTGTGGTACTGGTAACCTTAAAATCAAGATAGAGATTGGTTAGATGCCTTAGAGCATATATTGTACCTAACACCAATAGTTTATTAATGTGTCGGTCCTGCAGGATGAGATAAGTGTAGAGTGTAGTAGTTACCTAAAAATAAAATTAGGTTTTGTTTATTTTGATGGAAAACTTTGTATAATGATAAATTTTAGTGTTTTTCAGTATTTGGTAGTATTAGAAAAAAATGAATCAAAAAAAAATTATCTTTAGTCAACAGAAAAAGTGTAATTTATTTTTAGAAATTGTTTATACTAAATTATTTTGAAAAATAACTCTAACCTTTTAAATTAAATAAAAGAAGTTAAAAGATTGTTTTTCAATTTATTTAAGGTTGCTACAAAATATAGAAAAATAAGATAGTTTAATAGAATTTTTTTTTTAAATAACTAATTTTCTTGAAAACATTATCACAAAAACAAACAACAAACTGAATTAGGTAATTTAGGTCTCCTTTGCTTCTCCTCCCCAGGAGCTTATAATAAATAATATTAAGGAAAAAAAAAAAAAACAGAAAAGTAATATTTAGTTGGGCTGCTAAACATGGTGGCCCAATGGCTCTTTCAATTGTTTAATGGTGTGTGTTGAACTTGAACTTGCGCGTGCGCGTGCGCCCTCATGAAATTTCTTGGAAATTAAGGGTGAAGCAGGCAGCCTGCCCTGAATAACAGCAAAACAAAATTTCATATTTTTAGCTTTGTGCGATAAAGGCAGGAATAGGAATAGGATGGGTCAAGTGCAGAGCGAGGCAGCGGCGGCGGCGGCGGCGGCAGCGGCAGTAATAGATAATGAAGGAGAGCGGTTATCCCCGGCTGTAACACCACAGTCGGATTCCTCACGCTGCTACTGCTACTTCCTCCATAAAACTTGGACTCTCTTATTACTTGGTACCCTCTTAATCTATTTCCCCAACACCCCTCTGCCTCTTTCTATATCGATATATATAGTACATAACTCTGTCTTTACACACCTTATTTCTCATTTCATATTTCACGGGAATCCAATCATGGGTTTCATTTTCATGCCTTTCTTTTAATTGTTTTCTTCATTTATTTTTAAGGAATTGCTTGTAGATCTTTTATAGTAGTAGTTTTAAATGTTGTGGAGGTGAACAAGGGATGTCATTACTTGCTCTTTTTTATATCTTTTTTTTTTTTTTTTTAATTTTAAATTATGGTATACAATGTTACGTGTATTTTAATTTAGATATCAGCATTCCCCTATAATTAATCAACTGTAAGGCTCATTATCATTAATCCAAC